>JACSYO010000249.1:1745000-2345000 GCA_016806645.1 Ophiodon elongatus | reverse complement strand
GGAAGTATTTCCAGGATAGTTGTCCTTCTCATATTTCATTGCACCGACACCCGCAGTGATGCTAGCTTTACAGATTGCGCTACAGTTGTAAAATCCATAAACGGTGAAGTCTTAATGTCACGCCGACACCGAGCTTGAGTCAGCGCACACGCACACGCACACACACACACACACACACACACACTTATCTTCATCTCCACCTTCTAATCCATCCTCTCCTCCGCTTCCTGCTTCCTTCCTCTCCCGATCCCAGTGGTCACATCACCCATCAATTAAACCGACACCAGCCACTGCAGATGTTATCCGTGCGGCTCTGGCCTGTGTCGGAGGCGTGGGGGCACTAGTTGATTGCCCTAATGAATTATATATGCATTATTGATAAGCTCTACTTTTGCCCCGGCTTCTAAAAATATATATTTATATAACGTGTCACTTTGTCTAATCGTCACCGGCTGGCCCGCCGTCCTCAAGCTTCTGGCAGGGAGCAAGGCTCAGGAGCAGAGCCAACTGTGTTTGCGTGCAGGTTTCCAGCTCGGATTATTAGGTGGGGGACTGTGTTTGTTGTGTGCACACTACGAACCGCAGTCGATTAGCAAATTCGCTCTTATTCAAAATGAAGTGTTTTCTTGGATGAATATTTCAAGCGGACGAGACACAAATGACTCCCAGTCTCCCTAAATGCAGCACGTTTTTTGTCGTGGAGATGATTGATTGATTGAATGATTGATTTTGCCCGCTAAGAACAACCTCCGCCTTCTTCTGGTAGTTATCCAGCAGCTCCACTGCTCAGCAAATGTCATTCATAATTCAGCTTCAGGAGTTCACGCGGCAGCCCAAAGAGGCCAGATTGTCTTTACTTCTTTTGCGGCTTTGAGGGTTGATTTGATCAATCATCAGCCCTGCCAACCCCCCCCAAAAATATATTAATTCTAGGCTTGAGCTGCTTGGTGAATCTTAATGCGACTCTGTCCACTTTGATCCAGTCATCTTAAGGGGGAGTGGCATAGCAGAGAAAGACAGTTTTGTCGTATAGTGCAGGCTCCAGATGTACTCATGGCATGCGCTCCTTGCCTCTCTCAGATGCACAGGGGAAGCAAAGCACTCGACTTGATTGAAAGAGTTTGCTCACGTGATCTTCCCCCGAGTTCGCACAACAGGACAAAGCGTACTCACTCATAAGTTGGAGTAAAAAACAGAAACGCAGACAACCGCGCATCAAAATGTGCTCGAAGAGGCAGTCGGCACGGGCGCATCCTTCGCTTCCGAGTGTGTGTATTTGCATTCGTGTCATTGTGCGTTCTGGGGGGAATGCAGATTCTTTTGGATGCCCCGTCAAAACAAAGTAGAAGTAGAAGTTATGTGGCTCTTTTCATCGAGATGACAGCCAGCCATGGTAAAAAAAACATCTCGACTGTTTACCGGCAGTCCAAACGGAGACAAAACGATATGTCACCAATGATGTGGCTTCGTGCTCTGATTGGAGCATCGCGCTGACAAGGCTGTCGCCGACTGTTGCAATCAATAGCGAAGCTCTCATTTTTTACTCAGTCTTCTGATCTCAGTAATCAGGAAGAAAGCGCACCCTGTGCTGTCTATTGTAGTGGCATTTCTTTCTGTACATCTGACGGACGCCAATCGAGCTCCACATTTAAGTGGCTCCAAAGTACAGTAGGTCTGCTTTGAGGAGGATGGAGTAGCTGTAATTGCCGTCATTTCCAGGCCGAAGACCCTTTCATTTCCCTCCCCCGCGTATAGCCCCAGAAATTTAACTTGACATCCCGAGAAGCATCATGCCCCTTTTTTAGCCCCCCCATCTGCTGTACCCTTTACTCTGTCTCTCTACCCCTCTGTCATAATGTGCTCCAAAGAAAAAGCAAAAAAAAAAAAAAAAAGTAATCAAAAAATACCCTCCACACTTCGCCGGCGAGGTTCTCCAAAAAAAAAAAGAGCCGCAATTACATTTGGAGCCTTAGGGGAGAAGGGAAGGGAGGGGTGACGGGAGGAAAGGAAGTTGGAGAGGTGAGGATATCTGGTTGCGAATTGGTCACGCCTTACCCTCCCTGCTGAATCTCAAAGAGACAGAGAGATGAGTGGAATGGGATTGCCCGTTTTTGTTCTTTCACCGAGGAATCGAGTGCCCCCCGGATCCACGGCGTTGAACCCTCTGTCACACAGATAGACAAACAGACAGATCCCTCCACACACACACACACACACACACACACACACACACACACAGCCTCGCCACTTTAGCCACTACACCCTGCGGTCCAAATGATGACTCAGTGCTTTAATCGTATTTGCAGGGGGATTTATGCCCAGAGAGGAGTTTCCTCGCTTCAGACTGCGAGGGAGCAAGGAGGAGATAGAAGTGATGGAGGGGAGAGAAAGAAAGTCCCCGACCAGACAAAAAAAAAGAGAGAGAGTCATCAGAATCAAAAAGGTGCAGCTATTGAGCCACGGCGACTGTTGCACAGAGAACTCATTATTGTTCTCAGCGGTGAGAAGAGACGACCTTATTATTCTCCTGTGCATAACAGGAACTCATAACAGGAGATTGCTGGCAGCGTTTATGGAGTAGGGATAATGCTTAGGTGCTTCTTGTCCTTACTTTTGGCACACTCTTTTCTCCCATAATCCAATCATTTAAGTATTCTCGAGCTTACTTTACCTGTTAGTGATGTCTCATTCTCTGAAAGAAGAAGGGTGAGGGTGCTAGGAGGCGGGAGAAGGGTGTGCTACGGAGGGGAGACGTGGTGGTGGGGGGGGGTATCAGAAGAGGACTAGCAGGAGGGGAAAAAGTAAATGCACTTGGTTTTTGTGCATTGGTATATTTTCTTCGTTATTCTCTATCGCTGTTTCTACTCTGACAATTTGGCAGAAATTAATAGTTGTGCTGTCATAGAAAGAGAGCTAAAGCCCATGCACTTAACGCTTCGGCGCGGTTTAATTTCTGACAACATCCTTTTCTAAATGTAGCTGTTACACACACTTTCTTCACTTCTCCCCGAATATAATCTGTTGTATTACCTGTTTAAACTGTAAATGATGAAAGAGTCAAGAAATCCTCAATTATTACTGTTCATACAACTTTAAATTTACTGCACTAATCCAAAATGGTGGGGGGGGATAAAGTTCCTGAATTGTTAACAGCCTGTCCTCTTGCAGTAAATGGCAATTGTCACACAAGCACAACTAACATGCTCTTCAATTGTTAATAACTAATAGGATATAACATTCCAATATAACCTCACAGGACTGATCCCTCTTCAAAAATGTTTCCAATTTGAGTTCGTATTGATCGTCCGAACACAAGAAGAAAGGTGTTATCCAAAAAAGAAGGATTACTAAAGGGCCCCTTGCAGTTTCCCATTGACTGGCCCTGTGTGATCCAGAAACCTTGACAGGAACCAACAGGGAGGATCCTGGTTAGTTGGGCATTTATGTATGACTTTAAAGGTCTTAAATTCAAAATTCAGAGCATTAATATAGCAGCAAACAACAATTTTTTTAAGTGGAGTGATGGCACAACAGCAACAAGGTTCGCTCTGTCAGCACCGTTATGGTAGTTCGCACTGTTTGCTCTGTTAGCACCGTTAGCAACCAGCCACCGGCTCAGCCCTGTCTGCGAGAGCCGCATGGAGGCAATCCCTCGATCATATATATATATATATATATATATATATACGCTCTGAATTTGGAATTCAGTATAAAGCTTTCTCACCATTAACTGTGGGGAGCGGGATTTTGAACATGTAACTGATTACATTTATATTGTAGATTAATAATATCCAGTTAAATCCATTCCTCATGGTGGTCTATCACACAGATATTACCTTTTGAATTGCACATGTCCTCGCTTCTTTCCTCCTTCACGTGTATCTACATCATGAAATATGGCACGCAATGTTCAAAAACAACCTTGCTTCAAAATTATATTCCGGGATGTTTCTCCTCCTTCGTCTGAAATAAGAAATTGACAGGCTCTGTGTGAATGGATTCTGGCAAAAGATTCTCCTTGGCGATTACAGTAATGATCCTGAGAGAACTCACAGTTGCCCATTGAAGATGCTCAAAGTGTTGCTTTTGGTGTCCTCACTTTAAAGGACAAGGTGCAGAGGCTCTTAGTGGGCTTTGTGTGACATAATAAGATTCATTATATATATATATATATATATATATATTGTTCTCATCTTCACTGTCAGTGGCAGTGTCCATTGCCATTTACTGTGCTTGGAAATGCTGTTCATGAACTCTGGCCCCTGAGAAGTATCCATCTACTCTAACCTTGTCACACTTTAGCAGCACAGGCCGAATTAATCGTGTTGGTTTGGAGTCGCCCTGTACATATTAAGCTGCATGGTGAGGTGAAAGGCTTTGACCCTGTGGCAATGAAAACGGAAAATATGGTAAAGTGGCTCAGTATGCTGAGGCTGCATCTGGAGCGAGGCAAGCCCAAACAATTCATGAATATAGCGTCAACACCAATGGGAAACAAGTGTACACGTCAGTATCATTTATTGTCTTCCACATTGTTATCTGCTGGTGAAGGCCATGCATCATATGAAGAGCCACGGAACATGCAACCGTATCAATAGCTGTTGTTGGCTGAGTGTGACCTCCAGTTACGTTAAGCAGGTTCAGTGCGTTGGTCTTTTGGTTGGTGGAAGGGTGAAGCCTGGGCCAAGGAATAATCCATTCTCTTTGTGGAGCAGATCTGGACATGCATTGTCTTTTTTCCCTCATGGAAATGTCCTTGGCAGAAGTCTGTGCTCTCGCCGAGTGACCCTCCAGTGGATCAGATACAGCAGTGAGTGGGTGCTGTAGTCTTGTTTGCAAGACATACTTATCCATTCATTTTTTATTGAAAGCATAGCTTGCAAATGGCATGCATTAATCAAGAGTGTTCTTTGACAACTGTGGCGAAGTTCTCAAACGGTGAAGACAACAAATTGCTTGTATATACACACACACACGCACGATTGAGGTCTCGCTGACGCTTTGAGTCAAAGAGAAATAAGTTAGTGGGCTGTGATGTACTGACTCTGTAATGCACGGAGGTAAACATGGTCTGTTTTTTTTATTTAGTGAGCGCATATGAGAGGCAGTGAGCAGAGAAATCCAAGGCACAATGCTTTATCTGTGAATGATTAGTCGCGAAGATGGAAAAGCTGCAATGTTTTTCAGCTCAGTGCTCGGGCAATCTAAAACAACTCTAAGAAGGTTGACTTCTAAGGAATGACTTTGGTCTGTGTCTGCGTCTGCATCTCCGGATGATAGGCCGCTAAACCCGAGGTCGGATTTAATCTCATATTTTTCCAAAAAGATAATGGGAAACCAAAGCGCACCCCAGCGCAAGCTACTGACTAAGTATTTGCCATGCAAGGAAAAATGAATGTGGATAGTTTATCTCTGTTTCCCTGCTCCCACACACTGCTGCGGTTGAATTGGTCCAAGCTATTGCCATTAATACTGTGAGCACCACTTGGAGTGTTCACTCAAGTTAGAAAGCAGTCTGAAGGTCCCTCTATCAGTGTACTTTGTGTGCAAATAAGGAAGGTGTTTTACAAAATCCCAACCTTCTTTTTGTTGTTGTTGTTGTTTTCTGTCCATTTATTTATCAGTTTATTTTGCAGGAGTTTTTGCCCGCCACAGTGGCAGCTCTGTTTACGGAAACACGGGAGAGCGTTAAACCTTCTGAATTCTCCTGAAAAAGAAATGATCAACCGAGCTGTGCAATGAAAAACAACAAAGGCCAGCGTAATGAGCGCGAGGCTTCCACAGCACCATTATTAGCCAATGCGGAGAGATGAGGGCCCTCGCGCAATTACAAGTCCCACACTTATCTTGTCGAAGCAGATTCTGCAGGGGAAAGAGACATGTGTGTGTGTGTGTGTGTGTGTGCGTGTGTGTGTGTCGGTGGGCAGCACAGGCCTTTAAAAGAAAAAGAAAGAAAAAAATACCTCAATAAACTAACAATCTGTAATGGTCCAATATTCCATAGAAATACACAATATGAGCAGAACACTATTTCTATTTATTTTTTTCATGTCATATGGGCCAGTCATTATCTCAGACCTGGGCATGATGTATATCAGGCATTGTTAACCGCTATAACATGCTGAAATGGCATGTAACTGTGATGGATGGGCTCATATGGCATTTATTATAGCTGCAGCATCTGTGTTAAAGGCTAAACCCATGCTGAATGACCCAGGGGAGAAACCTGCTGCTGGATAATTATGTAATTGTTGAACATATCAATTCTGTGGGATACGATATGTCCCATGATATGTCTTTAATGCGCCTATTTCCCCACAATAAATACCACTGTATCACCAAGGCATTAAAAGGTAGCCAAAGTTATTTTTTGCATTCACTGCTTCTCACCAAACAGCATTTCTGTGTATCCTTGAGGCTTCATAAACACGTTGCGGGCATTTTCTTCAAAAAACATTTGCACATCTGATTATACAAAGTGGTCTCTCGCCTTTGTTAGTGCATTACTATATTTCTGATTTCCCGATTAGCATGAAACCATCACCAGAACCTACGTCTTAAATGTAGGGGTCACCCCGAATAGTCAACTCTTCAGGAAGAATGTGGTTATGAACCGAAGGATCATTCCATTTTGGCTCTATGGGGATGCTGTATGTCTAATATTACATAGAGTTGCTTGGTAACACCCAATTGATCAAGATAATGTATATAGCCTTTTTTGGTATGAATATCTGCCTCTTAATGATAGAGTTCATACAAATGTTTAAACAAGTCATGTGCTTTCAATCAGTCTCCTTGGCGTGCTTGAACAATTCACCACGTAGACTATCAAGGTTGGTAGGACCATCAGTGTGGACCATTCGTGCATAAAACACAAAAAGCCAGCCGGCTGAGAAACCGAGTCTGTTGTTCCATTTCAGGACTATGGACAGCGCTGCAGCTTATTCTGAAACAGCTCAGCGATAGTCACATAGATCTCTGCCATTAATTTTGTTTTAACTTTTTTTTATATAGATAAATAAAGCTTATACAATGGGAGATCAATTACCAAATAAAAAAACATGATTTTATCATCAGTCTTTAGGCAAGACTCGAAGTTGGTGGCATCTTCGTTTTAGAAGTTTAGAATCAACCCAGAGCATCTCTATGGGTTTATATTTCCAAGCATATTTCCCTTCTGGCCAAACCCCGATCTGTGATTCACTGTGGATTTACACACTGGATCTTGGGCCGACACAGTCCCTTGTCGCTCTGTAAAGCCAATACGTCCCCACTGCCATGGAAGAGTATGAGGGTTTTCCTTCCAACCAAAACTGTACAGCAGCAGATTAACACTTTCAACCAGACAGGAGAGAACCAGTTAGTGGAATCGGTTTGTTTGGAGGGAAAACCTGCATGCTCGTCCATGGCAGAGGGCTGAAGAGCAGTGATTCACGATGCACAATGGTGAGGTCCGTCTGGTGAACTCGTGTAGTCATAGGTTGGTCTGAATCATCACTCTGAATGTGTCTCTGCCCTTGTTTTCCCATCTTCTCCGTCACTCTCTGCTGAGCGGTACGTTACTAAATAGAGCAGAATATATTTTAAATAACCTCATCACTCAAATTCTAATAGAAATGTGAGAAAAAGAATGAGACATATTCATCAACTGCCCATGCCCCTTGTTACATTCTCCACTCTAATGTGTCCTTGTTGTGTGCGTTTGTACTTTGAAACCCAATACCTTCTTTCATTGAATGTTTTTTTTTTCTCACTTTTGCAAATAAATTATTTAACAGACTTGTGCGTGGTGACTTACGATACAAACGAGCAGCTCATTGTTCTTCATGTCCCCCGTGTGCTTGTTAGCATGGTAATCAGGTTAGTCTGAACTCGAGACATCCCGTAGGAGTTTATTTATGTAAGAGCTGACTGTGGAGGAACCCAAACTGTCATTGTAGTGTCTGAAACTAGGCGGTGTCCGGTACTTTTTTGCTTTTCGTAAGGTATCAAACTACCCATTGTATGAGGATACATTGTAATGGTACATTCCTGAAAAAAGGTCCATTCTTACTTTAATGTTTTTACATTATGTAATCAGACTGTAGTGTGTGGTGAGGTCATTTTTGCGTTACTGCCCACTTTAAAACTCATGGGTGGGCTGAAGTGTGTCTGTTTGTGTGGGGGGGGAGGAGGTTTGCTCAGTAAAATCCACTTGGGTGTATTTGTGAGACTCTTCTTCAGCACTCTTAAAGGCTTCGGGGTAAAATCTGCTCGGTGTCGGAAATGCTGGGGTGCCATTCGCTCGACAGCGAGGGACAAAACACTTGGTGGTTTGGGCGGGTTAGAGTGCCAGTGTTGCTTCAAGCTTTCCTCCCACGCTGCTTCCTTTAAGTCTTGAGTACAGGTGGGAATTAGCAACAGCGGTGTGGCGGGCCTCTTCTGTCTGCTGATCTGCTTTCATGCGATGGTCTTCTTCAGCCCAATCATGGCGATGATGTCGTTTTTTGTTTTTTTTGGAACTCGTCGTCATCATCCGACACATAACGGTGGTTGCTTTGATGCCAACTCTTAAGCTCTTTTGTCAGACGAGACAGATTGGTGACCGACCGCACGCCACTATACGTGCCACGCGTCGTCGCAAAATCCGCCTCATTACGGTTTGCGAAATTGGCTCTCATCACTTTGGTGTCATCTGCAAACTTTCAGCCCCGCATGGCACGAGTCTCACGTGGTCACATTGCTCCACAAAAGCAAAGAAAATCTGGCTAATGACAAAAATGACAGGGGAAGGATAATGGCAGTACGCATGGGGGGGTGTGGCGGGGGAGCCAGCGCTTTAATAGAGAGACTGAGCCCTCAAGCCAACAAATCACTCCTCGACAGTGACCCCCTTACAATGTGTGATTTAGTAATTGACATTCCCCCTCTCGCGTTGTTCCTGGCTTCTGGCTGGAGGTTCACTCAACAGTATTCAAAGATGTATTTAATCAGAAACACTTTGGCACCCTGCGAAAGGCTTCGGCAATCAAACGGGGTTGCGGGTAAGCTCGACAAATTTGTGAACACACTCATTTGTTGGTATAGACTTTGTCTGTTTAAGCCACCTTTGGTCTCCGAGATATAGATTAGAGTTCCCCATTGCATAATTCACCCAGAAGCCTGGCTTGTTTTCCCTTTTCTAACCAGGAAGAAATGAAAAGACGATTGATGACAAAGTTTTTTTTGCTCCGCGCTATGGAGAGATAGTTTGAAAGAGTCACGATTTTCCCAGCTATCATCTATTTATTTATTTATTTATTTTTCTCAAATGCACAGCTCCATGGCCAATTAATTGGTATGGGCAGAGAGATTCTTCCCTGCAACACCACAATCAAAAGAACCATTAGATGTTCAGCAGTTCGGAAGAAGAAGCGCGCTCAGTCAATCACGGAGCATCGCGGCAACAACTGTCATCAGAGATTAGAGTAACGGCTTATGATTATGCTTTGCTGTTTGTAGCTTCGGGCCATGTCACTCGTTTTCACAACAGACGCTATATTGGTCCGTCAAACAAGACAAAAGTCGATAAAATTAACTTTCCCGTTGTAGAGATGACGTTTGCTTCTCCACTGACAAAGCTTCGGACTTTGAAATGGATGCAGCACATAACGCGTTTACTGTCGGGCAGAATTGCCGGGTAGGACATCACCACTCCCTGCTGACACTTTTAATACTACTGCCAGAGAGGAAATATGGTAGGTGACCTAACACGGAGGCTTACCACTGATGGTCACAATGAGAAGGCTCAGTGTCAAAGCCATTATACAAGCATCCGAGAAAACACACACACAAATCAACCTCTGCCGGCTTTGCCAAGATTGTGGACTCCGCAGACAGCCTTCGGGGAGATTTTCCCTCTTTTTCATCAGCTTTTCTCTTCTTCTTCTTCTTCTTCTTCTTCTTCTTCTTCCAACCAGAGCCAGTTAAGAGATTGGGATTTGATATGCTGTCACTCAACTCCCGCCTGATTCAGATGACAGGCGGGTTCATGAGCTGCCGCGGAGTTGATGCAAACCAAGCAGGGAGGGAAATTCGAAGGCTTCGGCAGATTCCCCACTGAGCAGTAAGGCAATCATTAGGAATTAGGAAGGGGAGGAGGAAGAGGGGAAATAGTTCAGGGGAAAGGGGAATAAATTTAATGGCAAGTCAATAGGTATTGATTTTTATGTAGATTTCTACACAGCAGAGGGGCGCCTGCTCTGTCATGGGCTATACAGAATCAAAATAAGGCTGAGGGCATATTATCTACTATTGCCCTTGTCTACTATTTTTCACCATTGGGCGACCTCTCTCGCACTGACAGTTGCTCGTTCACCTCTCTCTTTCTCATTCTCTTTCTCGCTCGTTCCGTCCCTCCCATCTCCATCCCCTTTGTATTACTGCCAAGCAGTCAAATGGATGTTGGCATATTTTCGAGCCCTGTTGTCCAACTCTCTCTCATGCGCAGGCCAAGTCCGTGGCTCAGCAGAGTGCGACTTGGCAGCTGACGAGACAACCGCACAAAAGCAATTAGCCCGGCCACCAACAGTCGCTCGGAGAACCGGGCGTCCGTTCTGTTCACAAGTCAAATAGAGAGTGTTATTTATATCCAAAGGTCAGAGGATTTCAGATCTGCTAATGTGGGACGTTTACACTGCGGGCACTCACACACACACACAAAAAAAAGATCTAAAGACAGCAGAGGGATGTTAAAAGGGCAGAACTGTGACAATCCCACCTCCCTTGCACACGCATGCAAGCTCAGCAGAGGTTGAAGCCGGGAGGTGTTAAAAGATCACTATTTTAACAACCACATTCTCACACACACACGCGCAGACGTGCAGCGCGTGGGAACGCACACCCGAGGCAAGGAGGTCAGTCAAAGCGGCGCACTGTTGAAGGCGGCGGAGTATGACAACCTCACTGGGGCCGTCCGCCCTCGTTGTCAGGAAAGATGACCCTGGTCTCACAGTCTTTGTTTCCGAACAAGGGGGGGAAGCAAAGCGGACAAAAAAAATGACAGCGGGAGCCTAAGAATAGTATGTGCTGCTGGGATACCTGAGAGGAGCCGGCCGTGGCACGGGTGTACTGTCGGGGGTTTCCGCGCAGGTCCGCAGTGCATTGGTTGATGAATCGCTGAGACCGCAGGGGGTTGTGGTGGAATTCAGCAGCCAAAGGTGTGAACATTGATCATTGGAGCTCTGGCCAGGTGGGAATCGAGCGTTGTGTGCAGCCCGTTCTCTCATTGGCATTGCGTCAAATAGCGAATGCTTTGTCACGCCCTTCGCTGTCCGGTCCCTTCAGACGAAACACCCTTCAGTGACTTGGTGAGAAGCAGCAGTTTTTCCAAGTAAACCCATCACGTTCTACATTCCAGGCTTGTTATTTATTGGACAGTTCTTGGGCGTGTCATTTTTAGACACTCGGACCCTAATCCCTAACCCTAAAATGAGGGAGGGATAGGGATGTGGACGGGTCGAACAAACACCGGAGTTTCAAGAGAGGATACCGTTGTTCGAGACTGGTGTTCGCGTTAAGTTATTTTGAAGTTACATCAGTAACTTGTCCATACTTATGTTACATTGTTTAAGTTTCACTTAGTTCATGCACTTATTCTAAGCCCAACCATACTTGCGTCGTGGTTCGCCTGAAGTGACGCCCAATGGGCAATGAGTAAACATCAGTATGTGACGATTGGGATGAGAGCGAGGACTTTCCATACCTAAAATAGTACTCCTTATTGGTTTAATAATGGTGTCATTTTTCTGCTCAAAGGGTACAAGCTAAAACTAGTAAAGTAAATTCTAGCATGTGCAAAATTGATCAGGTGGTCACTGACCTCTGCGGAGAATAACACCTTTTGTATTTTCCGGGTTTTAAATATAGAAATTCAGCAACTAATGTATCTTTCACTCTTATCACAGAGGCACTGTTCAATAAATAACAAGCCTGAATTGTAGAGAAAAGCTTTTTTTTGTTTTAAAATGAACATGCTGACAATGAGACATCATGGAGGCGCTGAGCGCTGACTCTTCATGACCTCGGCGGCAAGGAAGGTGTGATCTTGACAGTTGATTATTGCTTATTAAGGATGCCACCTGTGGGATTTTCTACACTTCCAGCAGTACATCACATTTATCTTATTAAAGCATGACCTGAGCCTTTTTTTTCTTCAGCTTTACCAAGCAGTTTGAGAGGCCTCATGTCATCGTTAAAATAATGTTGGATTAAGATTTTAAGTCACCGCGTTCCCAGCTGTAGCATCAATTGCTCATACAACTTGTGATTTATGATGACCACTCTTTTCTCAGCGAGCCGAGGGGCCCGGGGCCGACGATGTCAGTCAATACCTGCAATATTGCCTCATTTGCAGCAGCTGTCAAAGTGACTTACACCCGCGCGCACGCGCACACCCACGTACACACACACCAACATACCTCCCCCACTGTCAAAGTAAATTGGGTGCATGTTCTCTAAACCCTATTTATGAGTCTCCTATTGTTTTTCTTGATGCAGTGTCTGACACGGGGAAGAAAGGGCAAAATTCCTATACCCATTATCCGGGGAGAGAGAGATAGAGAGAGAGAGACAAAAATATATATTTTTTATATATATATATGTATTTGAAAGGGAGAGAGAGACAGAGATGGACAGATAGGACAAAGAAGATGGAAAGGTTGAAACAGACTGGCAGGCATAAGAAAGAGACAGATGGGTAGAGAGAGAGAAAGAGAGAGCGAGAGAGAGAGAGAGCGAGAGAGAGAGATTGTGAGAGAGAGAGCGGGAAGGTGAAACAAACACATAGACAAACACAGGGATAGACTTTCTGCCATGAACTCAGCTGTCACCCCGCCACCCCCCACCCACCTTCCCCGTCAATCACAGCGGATGACAGCCTCCATCCTGTCTCCGCCTCCGTCACCTCAATCACACAAGGACCCGATACTGTCATCACACTCCGAGGCGCCGTATCAAACCAGTACACTGCCATGTGTGTGTGTATATGTTTGCGTGCGCCTGATTGGGTATGTGACCCCCTCACTGGGAAGAGCATGTTTGGGTGTGTGCAAACGCCCGATTGTGCGTCTGCGATCTGACAAGCGAGCCTTCTTGAGAAAAGTCTGTCAGACTGTCGGTCTATCTGACAAGCTCCCATTCTGAGGAAAGCCTACAGAATAAGGCCGGGGGAACCGACATATACACCCCAGTTGTGAAATCTCCGCAGCGTTGAATACAGACCAAAACCCGCAATGCGAGATTCTCAACTCTCTCAAATTCTCATAACTCTCCATATGCGCATGCGTTTGGACTGTTTTCTTTCCTGTTTATCTTCCTTGTGCAGAAGATTTTTTGTGTCACTTCAACATACAGATATCAGTTATCATCCACATTAAATAGGTAATAACACTCAACTTCGGGAATGCCTGCGGAAAAACAGTACTCCAAATCCTTTGAATAAAGTGCAGTTCAAGTCTGACAAAGACAACTATGGAAACACAAACTAGGCCTACTTCTACATTTTAAATCACATACTAAGTACAATTTTTTAATATCCCTATTTCTAATTTAACATCAAATGTAAAATGACTAATGGATGCCCCTTCCAGCTGCTACAGCCATGCTAGGAGCTCCGTGAGGCTGGACTCTAATCTGAACAGCGGCGCTTTGATTCAAAAGCCAACGTCAGCACGCTCACATGCTCGGAGTGACAGAGCTCGCGATGCGTGTTCAGCCGGTGTAATGTTGTACGCCGCGTGCTACCACTCCGCTAAACAGCACTAAACACAAAGTGGAGCTGAGGCTGATGGGAATGTGATTTAGCAGAACAGCGGGACTTCTAGAACCGGAGTCACTGTGTGTCATATTATGTTTTTCAGAGCTCTGTGCTGCCTTAGTGGGGGGGGGCTACACGCAATGATGCCCCCCCCCCACCCACCCACCCTGCTGCGACACAGGCACGATAACACTCCAATCATTATGTAATAGGTCAACATATGGTAGATGCAACTTGATGCCGCACTGTGCAGAAAAAACCTAATTGACTGCAGACGCTGTACATCTGTCACATCTGTCCGTCTTATCACACGAGCAACACATACGGCTATTAAAAAACAAACAAAAAACTCGTAGAATCTTGTTAGTAACCGATCAAGGAAGAAGAGCGCATTCTTGGACTTTTTCCGAAGCCCAAATAATCGAACCCTTGCTACGGCCTAAATGGTTGGGTAGTTATGTTTCGTGATATCGTCCCTGCTCACTCTCCATCCAGCTGTTTTCACTTCTGCTCACTTGGCCTCTGTTTTGGTTGCTCTCCCCCTCCCCCGTCCTAAATCTTCCCAAAGCTGTGTTCTTGCCCTATTGAAATCTATGCACATATTCAGAGGAAATGTCCTTTCCTGCCTGCACAGGGTGTCCCATTTTTATGAAAATATAAGTTATGGATTTATTCATTAACTTTCATTATGTCCACTCAGAGGACACGAGAGGAGACAAGGAGGGAGAGGAGCTCATGTGTGTGTGTGTGACTGTGAATGCTCGCATACGGACAATGATGTGGAGGATTATGGCTAACCTTTAGTTTTGGCCATTTAAGATGATTAATTTGCCACTGTGTTTTTAGCTGGAGGGCAGATGCAAGCAGTGAAAACTTATAATTGCCTCAGTTCTGCGTACCCTTCTCAATGTCAAGCCTATGACAGAGAGCCCCTATTCAATAATGCCTAATCTGGAAGGGATTTAAACAGAAAACAGATACAGTTGAAAATAAAAACAGCGTGAGGGCGTTATGATTAAGTTATTTCCCTTCCACTGGCATGGTTCGAAAAGGCTTTTCGTAGCAACACGCTGGAGGAATTCACTTAGAAAACCTTATCTTATCTAAAATCGTGTAAAAGGCAGAAAACTCCTAATACTTCAAATGGAAACGCTCGTGTTTTTTCCGGTGCATTAGGGTGTAAGCAGCCCATACGACTACGTTTCACTGAATTCTGTGTGACACAACAACATCATTTTCCACATCAATAATGTGGAGAGGAAAACCTCAAGAATCCGTATTAACTCAATTCCAATAAGAATTCCTTGCTGGATTTCTTAAGGATGCAAAATTCCTTGACATTTAGGGAGATTATAACTCGAGACCATCTGTTGATTCACAGCCTCCTTTCTAATGCGATATACTGTTTTCTAGCTCTTCTGATTTTTCCCTTTCCTGAACGGGTCATTAATATTTTATATTCTGTCTTTATTCCAGCGAGTAGCACACTTCTCTAACATTGGGGATATAAAACGAGACATATATGTTCACAAACAATACGTTTTAGGCCGAGATACTCTGACTTTTTTTGTCCCTGGTATCCAAAAATGCTGCATCCTGCACTTCCCATAATGCAACTCGATAAGGTTTTATTAGACTCCCCTGAATCTTTCAAACCCGTTTTCAATGCAAGCTTGCAGTTAAAAATGTGTTGTCCCAAAGCCTGAGCTAAAGTAACCCTGATGACATCACTGTGACATCATCACGGTTAATGTTGTCACGCTTGACTCCCGTAGAGTCACAGATGGCATTACACGGCCGCTTTAACCGACTGAGTGGTGCAACTGAGGACAATTCAATGTTCACTTCTTTCTCATATTATTTCACATGTTTCTTTATTAATAGCAATTTAGTGGGTTTTCAAGTACGCTGTTTGACCTACAAAATTGGGATTATTGCATTCTATCTGCAGTAAAAACTGCCATTATTAGCAGTAACAGTGCACCACCAGTCTACCCTACATCCCTCTTGTTTTCCTCTGGACTCCTTTGTTCAAAGCAACCACTTTAATTGGCAATATATTCGTATGAAGAAAAAGTACATTTTGATGCCTCATATCTTAAGTCCTGTTAATGTAATACATGTTTCGATCTGCTTCAGCTATTTCTACATCTCCACAACGGGTGGCAATTAAAAAACAGCAACGATATAAATAATACCAGCACGGCACACATTGCATCCATCCTTGCCCGTGCTTTTTTTTTTTCTTTTTTTCGTCTTGTTGCACTCCTCTTGTGCAATCCTTGTCCTCATTTGCATTTTAATTCCTGTGCTTGTGCGGCTCGGCGTGGCTAATCCTGTGCTAACCTAAATGAGGCCTGTGTTCTCAGCTAAAGAGTGTGTGTTGTCCCCGACTCGGGCCTCGCCGCTTCATTCTGAACACCCTTTTTTTTTCTTCTTTTTTTTTTGGCTCCCCGTCAGAGGCGCACACGTATTTTCCCCCTGCACGCGCGAATACACTCGCACACGCAGGCGGGCACTTTTTATACACACACACACACCCACACACCCACACACCCACACATACACACACACACACACTCTGACAGCCACGTAAGCAGGAACACACAGACAGGCAGACACACACATTCATCAAAAAAGGCTGGAAATCTTTATTTCTCTCTCAAAACACACCTCATTTTGTGTTTTTTTTTTCGTTCTTTTTCCCGCAGCATCATATCTTGGTGAAGAAGACAAGATAGCCAATTAAATCAATCCTCGCACCTCGTGTATATGCTATGCAAATACTCCTGCAGCTGAGGAAAGGAAAGGGGTGACAAATTCTCTGCTCTCAGCTCTCTCTCTCTCTCTCTCTCTCTCACTCTCTCTCCTCTACCTAAAGTAAAAAGGTGCTTAGATGGAAAGAGGATTACAGCTTTGCTACCCACCTGAGACGCCTGTTGGGGGCTTTATTGTGTTTGTGCGTGAAAAGCCCTTTTACTAAAGTGCTGACGAGCCATGGCGGAATGCCGAGACAGAGTGAGAGAGATGCAAATGGTGCTGTTGGTGAGCGCGTCCTGATTGTATTTAGATAATGCTTAACACAGCAGCTGTTCATTTAGGTGTGAATGTGCGTGTGTGTGTGCGCGTGTGCAATAAAGTGTGTGTGCACGTATATAGGCACCCAGGTGAAAATGCATCTTTTTTTCTTCTGCGAAGTTCGTATTCGCTGTGGTGCATTCGTCACCACCCCCTGCTGCCTTGTAGAAGCTCTCCACTATACCATTCTGCATCCCCAGGTCCCAGCCTATGCATTTTAAGAACCCCCTCCACTCATATTTAGTCATCATTGAAGAACGTCTTCCATCATGCAGCTCTCTTTTCCTTGCGTTCGCTAATCGACTCGGGTCAAATGAAGATTTCACTCGGTTGTAGCTGCAGGGTCAATGCAGGACTGGATCGCACATCAGGGGTTTTAGAACCGCCTTTTTTTCTTTTTTTTTGACCTTTGTTTGCTTTCTGGTCAAGGTCGCCGCCGGCTGCAACCGGCTGCCGGGCCAATCACTTGCTTTTAAACGCTTGTACTGATGTGTGCCCAAGTTATTGGAAAGAGGATGAGAGTTGTTTCCAGAAACACATTGTGCTTTCGGCTGTTGTTTGCCACAGCCCCGCTCTGACGCTCCATTTATTATTTAGAAAATTTGGCTTGGCCCGTGAAGTTTTTTTATTAATAACAAGCCTTGTTTTTTTTGTTTTCTCAGTCCATAATAAATCATGATTATATGTGTTGATAACCCATCAGCCATTAGTTGTTGCTGACTGTGACTTGCTGGCTTTAATTTAAAAGAACACTCCACTGATTGTGTATGTCCAAGGCAATTTACCAGTCACATGGAGTACTACATTTTACATCCTGTAACAAACAGTATAAGAGTATAATGTCTGTATGATGTCTTCTGTGGCTCTGGAGAGCTTTGTCAAATCGGAGAAAGACAAAGGAGTTTGAATGATGGAGGCTTTTACCATGCAGGAAGGGTCGAGCAAAAGATGCTAATGAGTTGCATTATGGGAAGAGGAGTAGTGTAGTGTATGCAAGATTAAAAAAAAAAAAAGAATTAAAATTAAATGAAAAAAAAAATCTCTCTGCTCTGTAAATTAAATTTTCATGCCACCAAAAGCTACCTGATCTTTGATTTCAAACACCTGTTGTTGGCTGCATGTCAGTGCACTGAGAGGGAGAGAGACGAAGACAAAATCCTCTCCAAATGCAAAGGGCACTCTGCTAATATCTTGAGCACACGCACACTCACACACACACTCGCATCCACTCAGACTCAGTCTGCAGAGTCACAACCCAGTGCCAGTCATAAAGGGAGAGCTTGTCTATTGTCTGTGGCTTACAGGAGAGTATGCGTAATGCCTCATTTGCCAGTCCGTCCATAACCCTATTCAGCGCCCCCCCACACTTACCCACCAGCACACACACCATCATCCACTCACTCTCTGCCCCCCCCCCACCTCTCCTTCCACATCCCTTGCTTCACTTTCACACTCGCCCGGCACGGCCACAGGTTGTGCATCGACCAGGACCCGGCAGTGGCGAGCGTCAGCGACTGTGTCCCGCGGCCCATTTAGCATTCAGCTCAGCCTCCACACTCTCAGGACAGCGGGCTCTGCAGGAACATCAGTGTTGGGGGCTTTTAACATTCCACAGACGACTCAGCACTGAGAGAGAGAGAGAGAGAGAGAGAGAGAGAGAGAGAGAGAGAGAGAGAGAGGAGGAGAGAGAGAGAGGGGGGGAGGGAGAACAATAGTAGAAGCAGATAGAAGGGTAAGAGAGGAATGGCAGATGATTTGTTTTAAGGGACAAGGAAAAGAGGAAGAGGGGAGTCAAAGAGACGCAGAGATGGCAGGCATTCTTTTTTTTCTTCTTTTTGTTGGGTGTTAAACACCGCAAAGCAAATCGCCACCGTTCCCCGCGTTGCTCCTCGCGTCGCCTCCCCGTGCAATTACGGTGCATAGTAGATTTTAGAGTGCGAGAAAATAGTAGTGGAGTGTGTTCTGAATGCATGGGCGAACGTGAAGAATGTGTTTTTCATCTTTATCCTGCCACCGACACGTCTTGTTTTGAAGCTGGTTAAGTGTCTGGAATGACAAATTGCATCGAATGGGTGCAGATATGTGAGACCGTACCTACTCCAAACGCATTTCCAGCCAAGTATTCTGTGCACTCAACCTCCCATGCAGATGCGTGCGCAGATGCGTGGGGTTTAAAAAATATCTAAACTTGGCGATTTGGGATCATTACTGAGCTACATCTTATCAATCAATAGCTTTTAGGCCTAATGGGCATCGAGGGGCTGGCGGGAGTTGAATGGTGAGCTGGCTGTGAGCGCTGGCCCTGAATGGGTCATGTATGCATCATCTTCTGTGAGGCACGCGGTGCTACACACTGGGTGAGGCAATTCCCCACCCAGCTCTGGCCGTTCCTCTTAGCTCTGCAAATGTGTTCGGTGTCTTTTAGCTCATTGTTTTGGGAAAAGCCGGTTAACACTAAGCTATGTGTTCGTGCAATACGCCGCTCATGCCTTTGTGTCAGAACGGCGTGACATTTTGACACTGCTGTGAAATGTTTACTGACTAATTCACGGAGCTCTGGTATCCTGCGGTTTGTGTTCAATTCTGAAACTGACTGAATAGTGCAGCAATACATGAATATGTATGGTAAAGTAAAGTTGATAAGTCAATGGCGACAATAAAAGTTCAGTAATACAATGTTCTGTTGAAGTGACGCTCACTCGTATTTCTGCACCTTCACTTCTTAAAGCTCACCTGTCACTTAAACCGTGTGGGCGGGACTGTGATGCCTTTAACCTTGTTTCTTTTTTTCTTGTTATTTTCTCTCCTTACTGTTTGTTGATGGATCTTGAGACATCCTTTGTTCAGCGAAGAGTTCATCTCCTTTCATAAACTGCTTTTACCTCAAACTGAAATGCATTAAAAGACATGGCTTCAAGGTGACCCCATTCAGACGCACACACATTTATTACAGGCATATATGGAGGATGTGTCAACCGCACTGTGGCTTTACATTCCCATCAGGTACTGTACATAGATAATGGCCGCCCAGCGAATGCATTTGATGAATCCCCTTTCTATCACCTGTGGTCACCTTTAAGCCCTACAGGCTACATCCTGTTGGTATATTTCCATGAGTCGTTGGCCCAGGGAGCAGCACCAGGCACCGAGAGCACTATATCAGTGTTTTGAATCATATTAAAAACGTCTAAAGTCGAGTTATCTGCTCGCTGGAGGCCACAGCGGCTCGGGCTTCTGTATACTGGCCTTTCACATGTCCCTCCCAAACTGGCTGATTAGCATTTCCCCGGGGCCACCGAGTTCAGGGCCTGGACCGGCGCCATATGCAGCGCTATAGAGCTGGCGGTTTTCAAAAGGTCATAAAAAAATGCACCAGGAAAAGAAATGCATCACAAGTTCATATAGTCTGTGAAATATATATATATATATATATATATATATATATATATATATATATCTTTTTTTAAAGAAATCGGTTTTTCGGCATGAAAGATTACACATAACTGAGGACTCCTGTGTGTTTTGAAACTTTTGAGAATTCGTCTTTTGTTATTCATAACCCGCAATATTTCTTTCTCCAGGCCACTTTCCTCTAGTCGTGCAGTTTTCTGTCGAATATACAATTCTTGATAACTTAGTTACGCATCCCTTCTCCCTTGTCAGTCTCTCCTCACTTCCCTATGGTAAGGTGATTCTGTTTCCTAACTGCAAATAAGATTTCTCCCTCTTCCTCTCCTATTTACCTCCCACCCATCTCCTCCTCACAATGCCGCTCTACCTCCCCCCGCCCCCTCTCCTTTCACCTTTCTCCCCGTGTCTCCCCTACTCTCCTAAACAAAGTCAGCGTGGGTGTGATTGGGCCTAAATTTACATTAACAAAACGCGCAAGGCTGTCACAGATCGACGGCGCCGGCAATTTTTCTCCAGATGATTCACCTCCAGGTGTGTGTGTGTGTGTGTGTGTGTCTCTGTCACGTCGGCGCCGCAAGTGTTTGTGAGTCGGCTTCCCTCTGCGGGCGTCCTACTTCCCCGCCGCCAGTCAGACCCACACACGCACAACCCAAATGTGCTTGACGTATTAATGCTTTTGGAAATATTAGCGCGCTCGCTGCTGCCAAGGATTACTTCGTCTGCAAACCAGCTCCTTCCAACCCTAATGAGAATTCATGTTACATTTTTTAAAACAGCCAAGAAGACGTCGGGCTGCCTCACTATCGTATTTGCTCTCCTTTCAGCTCCGTAGCCCGTTTGACTCTGAGGTGCCAAAATACTTTTTGTTAGCAGGAATAAAGTACGTTCTGAAATACCTACGAAGCAGGAGAATGCCCCTTAACGTTGCAAATATGCGGCCTTTGTTAGTTTTGCCCGTAATAGAGTAACCGTATTATTCAGAGAGACTGGTCGCGGGGGGGGTGCACGAGTTTCAACTCACACGACGACTTAAAAGTACAACTGGCTTTCCAAGCGAGGCTCTGGTCATGAATATTAGCGTGGGAGTGGTGTGAGCTGCATGTGTGTGTGTGTGTGTGTGTGCGTGTGTGTATGCATTGTAATGAGCAACAAATACTCCCTGAGAAGTTATCTGTGTTAATGAGCTTGTGAGACAGAGTCTTAAGACGCGTTCGTGTGCGTCAACGTAGGTGTGTGTGTGTGTGTGTGTGTGTGTGTGTGTGTGTGTGTGTGTGTGTGTGTGTGTGTGTGTGTGTGTTACAGCCGAGAAGAAGAAAAGACACCTCTTCGCCTTGTGCCGTTTGTTTGATTCTCTTTGTTTGTTTGTCTTTTCAAAGCGTGAACAATCAGCATGTCACCGGCGTGGCCTGATGAAAGGGGAGGAGAGGAAATGAAAATGAGAGCTTATGAATATAAATGGCGAATATATGATTACATCAAAATTAACGTTCGCAAATGGATAATGGATACATTATAAACTAGCTTGTAAGCCGCACTTTTATTTCCTCTTTTCTTCTTCCCGAGGCATTTGTTGGTTGTGTATACCTATATGGAGTATACTTTGTCTTTATGCTGCAGAGAGACTGAGGTAAAATGGGCGATATTTTCAGCAAGAATTGCCTTAAATGACACCTAATATAGCTGGCATCGTATTTTGCATTTTCTTTGCTGTACTGCTGGCAGATTCGTTGCCTTGTCACCAAAAGCACTGCCATATCCATTTCTCTTTAGTCGAGCTGCTGCGTAAATGAGACTGACATTTTGTAAAATTGCAATATAAAAACAACCGGAAAATACCTTCCTCAGTTACATTTAAAGCGCCGTCTCCCTGTCTCGTCCTCCAGCTTCAGACTTTCTTCCGCCCCCTTCAATGTTGAACTTGACTTACTTTACTTAGTTTTGATTTTGTTAACAGTGCTGCCCTGTTGCCAGTGTGATGTAGCTATTGTTCATTGTTTGCCTGTTCCTGTTTCCCTGCCATGCAGTTATCATCTAGTCATGCGATCACCGATTTGAATATAAGCAGACGACACCAACCTCTAGTTGCTGTAGTAACTATGGCAAGAGCAAAGGTGGAAGTGGGGTATGTAGTATGAAGAGCATCTGGGAGACCACTGTTTGTTGTTCTTGTGCTGGCCGACGCCCTGTCCTTACCATAACCAGCCAAGGTCAATGGCTAACTATAACCATTTGAGGTTAATGCCTGACCTTAACCATTCAAGGTCAGTTCCTGACCTCACCCATTCGAGATCAAGGCCTGACCTTAACCATTCTAAGGCAATGCCAAACCTTAACCATTCAAGGTCAATGCCTAAGCTAACCAGTCAAGGTCAATGCCAAACCTTAACCTTTCAAGGTCAATGCCTGACCTTACCCATTTGAGTTCTATGCCTAACCTTAACCATTTAAGGTCAATGCTTAACCTTCTTAACCATACCAGTTGAAGGTCAATGCCTAACCCTTAACTAATTGCCTAATCTTAATGCATTACCGTAATCATTGGAGATCAATACTTAACATTGACCATTTGACTTCCACTCCTATTTGAAGTCAATGCCTGACCATAAACATTCAAGGTTAATGCTTATTTTTAATTAATTTGTATAAAAAACTCATACAAAATCAAAAAACATCCAGACTAATTTAAATTGTTTCACATTCCATTGGAATGTATAAAATGCATCTCTTTGAAGTTAGTCTAGCCTCAATAACCCAGAAATAACTATCACTTACCTTCACTATGACAGCCAAACTGATCTTAGATACATCCTGTTTCCTTTCGATCATGCCACATACCAACATGTCACTTTAATTTTCACTGCACTTGTGACAAATGCAATTGTTTGGACATGATTTAGAAAGGTCTAAATTCAGCCAATGAAAAAACACAAAGCTTTGAAACCTCCAAGATAGAATCATGTCAAGGTTCTGTTTCAGGAGGTAAATAGTTGATGAATCAATATTCCCAGCACAGCAGGCTCTGTTGTTAAAGTAAATGCTGGAAAACACCATGATTCAAACTGGGGAGGCGATCAAGAACAAAATGGCAACCTGAACCAAGCATCTGAATCCCTCCGTCTGCAGAGATGGAAGAATCTGCTGAAGAGAAATCCATCCCTGTAGCTCTCCATCAATCAGGGCTTCATGGCACAGTGGCCAAATGGAGGAAACTCCTGAGTGTAAGGCAGAGAGCACTCACCTAAAGCTTGTAAAGCAGCCTCTGAGAGAACTTGGCAAAACATTTTACCGTGTGCTTTTAGGCCCAATTGACTTCACTGATTATCAACATCAAACTCTGTTTACAGGGCCTTGAGAGTGCTACTACATATTTGAAACAAGTCGTGTAAAGCCTCTTTTGGCTCCGGAGTGAGCTGAGTGAAATCCAATAAATTGCCTCAAGTGATGTCACTTGAGTCAGCGGAGGTTGGGGCTGAAGAGTCGGGGGGGGTTAGAAAGAAGTGACTTTACTAGCCCTCTAAAGCTCCTCATCTCTTGCTCGAGGCTCCTGGCTTGAGGCTACGTTAGCTGCTACTACAGGAGCAACCCCTAATCTGTACAGTCTATTGACTTGAGTTGCATTGTAGGTAATGTAAGCACTATGCATATGCATTTATTGATGATGTTGTTCTGCAGCATTTTTTTGTTTGTTTGTTTAAACTGTCCATCCTAAGGGTGACAGAATGTTTTGTACTGTTCAAACTGCGGGTCTGACAACCCAATACCCTCTGCTGAGCCAGTAAACTGAGCCAAATCTTGAAGGGGGTCCTCGAAGAAAACCTGCTTGAGAGTGGCCAAACCTTCAGACCGGGATGAAGATTCACCTTTTAGTACAACAATTACCTGGAGCACAAAGCCAAGACGCAGCTGGAGTGGCTTCCGGACAAATACTCGCTGAATGTCGAGTGGCCCATCCACAGCCTGGGTGTTTGGAGAGGGAGTCGTAGATCACAGTGCAGGGACGTTCAGCATTCAGTCCCGAAACATGAACTAAAGCATGCCTTTGGATTTTGTTTTTCAAGAGCACAAAGAGCTGATTATACAGCACGAGATTATATTCAATGATAATTTAGCCATTTTCTTTTACACATCAAACGAAAAACTATATCTGTCCTTGAAATCTCCCACAATAATCTCCATGCGAAGCGTCTCTTGTGTGGCCTTGGCTCCAAGGTTGTTGTTGTTGTTTTTTCCCAGCTGTAGTCCAACTTTGCTCCTTAGAAATAAATTAATGACAAAATCCCAGAGGGAGCTTCCTAAAAGAAAAAAGAAAATCAGGAGGAATAAGAGACAAGGTTTTCAGCTTCTCAAAGCAGGGGCTTTTGACAGCTCCAGATGAGACTGGCCTCTCCTTTTCTCTAACCCCTGCTATTCATCCCCCTTATTGGGCTTTTCTTTCTGATCTGTCTCTTTTTTTCGCCATCTTTTTTCTTCCTTCCGCAGCGCAAATGACCCTGGAGGGTTGTCAGGCTGCGAGCAGAAGCTAGTCAATCAAGACTTGAGAAGAGAGATGGGGGTTGGAGGGGGGTTGGAGGGGGGGGAGAAGATCCAAGACATCATGCCGGATTTCAGAGCGCGTGTGCGGGTAACGCGTGCGCGCGCATTGCGTGTGTGTTCCAGCAGGGGGTTGTCAGCACAGGTTGGCCTGACACAGGAGTCAGTTTCAGAGGTTGCCTCGGAAATGAGGCGGAAACGATTCCGCTAACTCCGTTCTTAAGACAGACAGGGAAAGTGACTTTGGGGAGTTAACAACCACTCTCACAAAGGACAGGCTGAGCTGAAGTTAAGAAAGAATGTTTTATTTATATATATATGTATATTTTGTTACTTTCCCCCACCGTTTTCTATGACAGTCTGGAGGAATGACCTAGACTTGGATAGAGAATTTGCAATTACCTCTGAAGCATGACGTTTATCTCATGTCGACACCTTGCCTGCATTAAACATCCCAGAGACAAAGCAAATTTAAAATGCATGCTGGTCTGGCGCCTACCTAGAGTTCAGGGAGGTGGTGTTGCACAGCAGGCGGTTAGCAGCAAGTGGGGGGACGTGCAGCCGGCGGTGGCGGTCTGTTTTTTTTTTTTTTCTGCCCGATGACTTGATATCGCACCTTTTATGAATGTGCTTCCCGGTCTGGCCCGTCAGTAGGTTTTTTTTTCTTTCTTTTTTCGGAATTTTCACGTTATTCACATGACTGCTCTGAATGAAAGGTTAGATTTACCTGAGGTCCGGAGAATGTCACTGGAGACGACGGGGGCATCCGTCTTCAAGTTAATGAACTTCGGGGAGAAATCTGGGTTTACTCCGCGCAAGTGAAAGAGGCCGAATCCGAATATGATTAAAAGCTAATTAAACACACCATTAAATCGGCAATGAATGTGGTTGCCTGTAGTGTACAATGAGGTTCATGTATCACGCCCAGCCGGGGCGCGCTTTATTTGTCACCGCTGTGTGGCTCCAGTGTGGTGTCAGCATTCGCAGAAACATTTTTTTTTCTGTTGATCCACTTTCAGAAGTCTGATATCCGTTTATTTTCTTTCTTTCTTTCTTTTTTTTCTCGATGCATCACAAAGACAATCAGTTTAACCGATTCTGTAACATCTCTGCATGTGCTGAGGTATGTCTTTGTCCATATTGTGCTTCCCTGGACGATTTCCTTTGATCAGCCGCTTTATGAAAGTATAAATCGATCCCTCCTGGAAAGAATCAAATAAAACCGGGCCTTTATCGGTTTACATGAATTGCAATCATCTGTAACCTCCGTGTTCAGAGTAGAATTTCCACCTGCTTCCATTCTTCCATCCACCCAGGGAGTTTCGGTAACTATCTTTATAATGTATAGCACGCAGCACCTTGTCCTTTTAAAAAAGACATGTTATAAAATACTTAATGATGTAATAAGTTGGATCTCAGTGATCAAAAGTAACCAAACTAGAGTAATTCACAAACACACATCTAGCTTTTTTTCCTTCCTTTTTAAAACAGGTTAATCGATGTATTTCTTCTTTTTTTTAAGTGTCAGTGCAGTCTTTTCACATGAGTACTGTTTCCACTATTAGAATTGTTTCCTACTTTTACTAGCTTTGGATGTCAGGGGGCCAGGGGATTTGGCTGATCCAAACTGTCAGTCGAAAAATCCGTTTTATTTTACACACAATATGAATTTTGTCACAAACACCATATGCCAATAATATCCTTTCCCTCTTGAAGTGCCGTCCACAGCACTGTTGTAATGAATAACATTCTGTACCTGTAAATGTTCCTCAGCGAAGCGTCAGTCAAACCCGTGTGGGTGGTCGGCTCCGGCAGGTTGTGCTGACCATCATCTAATCTTCTCATCACCATGAAGTTCCCATCTACACACACACACACACACACACACACACACACCAACAGAGCCTCCTGTCACAATGCGACACTCAAACTGTTGAAAGGCGAGCCTTGTCTTTTACGCTGCGAGACAATCCAGTGAAGTGAAGCAAGCGAACAAAGCTACACAGAGGAGTGTTGCTCGTTCTCTCTAAAGATATCAGGAGGGATGGATGAATCTATTTTCTCTCTAAATTACAAATGTGTGCACTAAATTGCTTATATTGGTTTGAAATATGCTAATGTTGTTTCCTGATTTCTTGCAAAGTAATATCTCCCCGTGTCCCAGACGCACAATGAGATGCTTAGAATTCATAGTTTAGTTTATACCTTTTTAGTTTTTGTCTGATGAAATACAAAAAGGAGGTATCTATTGTTTTGACATACCTTTTGCATATTTAATAATATTAGATTATTTCGCTTTATAAACTTTTGATGAGAAGAAAATGCACCCATAAGAAAATTAAAGGGAACAATTTGGGGTGTAAAAAAAGCCCATAAACTAAAGAAGGCTTAGAATCTACATCCCACGGGGTTGGGAGCTAACTGCTAATATCGGCATGGAGATATAAACACAATAACAACGTCAATGTGCTGAAGTTAAGCCGGGGTAATGCTTACCGGTGGCGTGTCAGAGAAAGGCTGTTGGAATTGCTTTTCAACGCATTACCTGCAATGATATGACGTTTGCATCAAATTCAGAGCTGGCCATCCATGACAGCAAACATATTTCTTCACATCAGCTGCCGCTGCCGCCGCCACCGCCACCGCCAATGATCTTGTCTGATGTGATGGACGACCTTGTGCGCCACGACTACATGGCACGAAGACAGATACGATACAGCTCCATTCAATGGGCAGCACTGGAAGCACGGCTGTGGTGTACAAACAGCATGACTCCAACCGGATCACTTTGGAGCGCGTGTCCCGAAAAACCTGTTTTTACAGCAGTTAGGATAAAGTTTGAATACCTCCTAGTATTGTTTGTTAGCAGCAGCTTCCGCCGGAGTATAATATGTTTAGAATATGTTTGTATATTAACTAGATGCAATTAGAACGATCTTTTGATCTGGACTCTTTGTGAAAGGGTTACAGCGATGCCTCCACTCATTAGTGTGCTGGAACATCCTTTGGTATACATGATGTGTACCGTCCACTTACCGAGCCCTGCCATTTTGGTAGTCTCTGTGGGGGAAGAAAGAAGAAAGTTCACACGCATCATAATTTCAAAAGTAGAGAGTTCACACACGAGCGTGTATAATTACCCTCCGCACCACTGTTAAGCATTTGGAGGTCTATTCTTGAAATACCATCCATTCTTTTGTTCTATATTGGAAAAGATGCATAATGTATAAGGCCAACTAAAGCTAATTAACTGCGATGATGGCCTTTTACAGAATGAATGAATAAAATCAATAATAATGCTAAATCTTTACTTACATATTCTATTCATACGCAATGTGAATGTTATGAGCAGCTGTTTTTTTTCCACTGTGGCTTAGAGGAATCTTTTTACACGGCACTGAATACCAAGTACTCCAATTGTATTGCGAGGTATTTTTTTCCCCGCGGTTTTACAGTAAAAGCTTGCGACGAGGATGGGAGGAAATATTGCAAAACTACAAAGAGTTATTTAGTTCCTCAAACAAATAATGTTGGTGTCAGCGTAATGCTTGAAACACTTCTTAAACCCACCCTGAAAGATAATGACCTGCACACACCCCTCTGTCAAGCAGAATAAAAGTACTGCTTCATCAGCCGGTTCTTTTTATTATCCGTTTTTGGCATCGAGGCGTGTTTACAAGACAGCTCCTTATTGTATTTCCTGATCTTATCCTTTGCCCGCTTTCATTTCCGTCTTAGCGCCTTTCATTTAGACGCCGCGGCGCAGCACCTCTCTTTGCCAAGCCTCGTCAAAAGTCCAGCGCTAAATATGCAGTGACCTCAAAGGTGCTCTTCCCACCTCCACCCCCGCCTCCCTCCCTCCCCCGTCTCTCACATCGCCACCTCTCTCGCCGCTCTCGCTCACTTGTTTCTCCCCATCTTTTCCTTTTCCCATCGCCCTTTCTCTCAAAGCTCAAGAGCAACCGGTGCTCTCAGAGGAAATACATGCCCTGCCAAAGAATTCATTGAATTTGTTGTACAATTGATCCCTTGGAGGGAGGCGCGGGGTTGAAGAGCGGTGGCGGGATGGAGGGATGGAAGGGTCAGGAGAACAGGGAGGGAGGGTTAATGTGAGGGGCCAGCAACTGCATCATGGGAGTCTTGATTGAAAACAACATGGCAAAGTCTCAATTGGAGCGGATCCTGTTCAAATTTACTCCCCCTTCACCTATCTCCCAACGTGGTGGAGTGGGAAAAATGGGAGACTGCAAAAATAGAGGCAGCTCTGTATTTAATTTGTTTTAATCAATTTAACCTCAGACTGAAAATGTAACCTTCCACAAGGATTGAAGTCACAATCCAGAAATTAATCAGCAAAAACTGGCAGCAAAACATTCGTATCCAATACATGGATTGGAGGTAATCTGAAATCGGTTCAACATGGTGGACTGAAATTCATGCTAATTTGCTAGTTGAACAATCATGGTTGACGATACTCCTGACCAACTAGTAACCCCCTCGGGAGTGGTCATGGCAACAAGGCTGGAGTCATTAAAAACCACAGGGTTTGATTGGACGCTACTTATAAGGACGCTGGACGTAGAGAAGTAGTACATGCCTGACATCTAAGTTGTTAAATCTTTGACGTGTTAATTTCCACATGCGGGTGAGTTGGATGACCTGCTGGGCCTTGTACAGTATTGCTATGGAACTCCACATGACTCTGTCACTGTGCTCTATATACTCCAAGTCCACCCCTTTGACAATTACCAACACGCCTTGTCAAGGCTGTCAGCAAGATATTCAGCAATTCGAACATGATTGTTCGGCCTTTATAACAGTTTTTCTAATCTTTGACTACTTTCTTACCAAGGGTTTCGCAATCATTTGAAGGACTCCCTTCATTTTGCAGAAAAAAGCAGCTGACATTAGCTGGGGTCTCCCCTATGTGTTACTTACAGGCAGCAAATGGCCATCGTGTGGCAACTCCTCTGGTTGGAAAAGAAGTCCCACTGTTTAGAAAATGACCCTACTTCTCACTTGATTGATTACCTCAGTAAACACTGTAAACATGAGTTTATGGTCTCAATCTCTAGTTTCAAGTCTTCTTCACCACAGCATGATTTTCATTTAGTAAATGATAGTCCAATTTGGAGTTAGACGATAAAGCAGGGTATGCCTTAGGGCGGGGCTGCCTTGTGATTGACAGGTCGCTACCACATTGTCCGTGTGTGCTGTCTTCGACCGTTAACCCTTTCACAGTGTGTTTTCAATTCATGAAAGTTTATTGGAACATTTTGATTGCCTAATCGCCCTCTCGTGTCATTCTGGTTCCAAAAACCAAGATGGCAACGGCCGAAAGGCTGAAAACCAAGAAGGCAACGGCCAAAATCTCGTACTTGCAAACTTCAAAACCGTAGTCCCCAAACCAATGGGTGACGTCACCGTGACTATTTCCGATCGAGTCATTTATTTCTTCAGCATACAGGCTCCAAATTCTTCTTTGAGATTTTAAATTGATTACCGCCATAAGCATCGATACCATGAAGACGAGCACCTGCAATAGGAGATCAAATCTTTCATTATATTGGAAAGGATGCGGCAGCAACTTTCATCTTATCCCTGTTAGAGTGTCCATCGGTTTAACGCTGTACAGTTTTGTCATCGTGAGACAGTAAAAGTTGATAGTATATCCCACCCATCATCCACCCACACATACTCACAGTGTTCAACACATCTAACCAAATTAATTGAAAGCATAATATTCGGGTGCCTTTGACAGGACTTTTGATGGAGTTTCAGTAGAATAGCAGGCTAATGGCTTCCACATCGATTTGATCATTAGAGAGAATGAAAGGGATTATCCACCTGCTCCATTTTGAGTCAAAGAAAAATTGGACTCCCAATTTGAATCTGCATGGCTTGTATTTATTTTAAGGTCCACGGTGGCATCAAAAGGTGTGGATTGGTGCTTGTTTTCTCATGAGGAGACACAAGAAAGCCAATCATATTACAACACAAAGCGTAATGATGGCAGCTGAGGGGCAATTTATACAAACACAGGTTTTTCAATGCTGGGTGTCAAATTAGTTGCATTTCTTTTATGCTTTATCTGTATTTTTTTAATGCTGCTGCCACACAGTGTACAGCGTGATGATTCACCAACATTATTTATATGTTACAACGCTTTTATCATTTTATTACAAAAGAAATGCCTTGAAAGGATGCTAAGCCTAAAAAAGGTTTTTATTTATTTTTACCTTTTTGATCATTCCCTGTTCCGATATTCTTTTAGGGGGAAAAAACATTGTTTTAAGTCAAGTTTTAGAGAAACACAACAAACAAAAATACACAAACATATCAGGGCAGATGATCCGTCCCAATAAGAAGTAGATTCCAAGGCTTCCAAACCTACAGCATTCTGTGTCTGGAGGATATACCAGACCAATGGCTAGCTGCCTCTCTTCAAAGGCATGGAAGCAGGCAGGGAGGTGGTAAATAAACCCAAAGTTAGGCCATGTTTTGGCATGAAAAGTTATTTTTTTCTTCCTAATTTTTATTTTCCTAAATTGTCCCTATATTGTCTGCTTATCTTGCTTTACATGTATTCTAAAGGTTGCTAATTCTGGCAGGTTTTACAAGCTGCGAGGTCTCCATGAGGTGCCTCTATATTTTGGGCTCTGTCGAGTGGAATATAGCGGGGCCCGGTCGATCGGAGTACATACGAGCTGATTCCCCCTGTTTCACTCTCTCTCTCTCTCTCTCTCTGACTAGTTCTCATAGCACTTTGAAGTGCCTCACCCACAGCTCTGGCAATCTGCAGGAGACTGATCTCCAGACAGTGGAAGAGGGAGGAGCCTGGGGTGCGGCACGCGCTCGGACACCGCACACAGCTGTGCGGCACACCTCGCCACGCATTGCTTTACGACACGTGAACGCACTCTTTACGCCTCTTCGCACTTAGTACTTCGTACTTCCTCGAAGCTGAAGCCTTAATAAAAAAGGTCTTTCGCTTGTACCTGCAGGCAACAGTACGTGCACTGAATTCAGTTTATTAGAAAAGCGGGTGGAACTTGCAGTCCATTATGGTACCAATCAGGATAATAATCCAATTGTGCGCCTTTGATTTCCACTTAGAAAAGTTCCCGAATTGCCTGAAATGACTTTTAATTGACTCCTTACTCGTGAAAATATACACTGATCCTCCGGTTTGAGTTTCACTCCCAGTCGGCCTCACTGCAATTTAGCCTCGTTCCCCCCCAGAAAAAATATTACCATCATTACACAGATGACTATTCCCTCCACTCCTCAGCCTCGAATGCTCAGAAAATCCCCAAATCTCCACCTCGAAAATGCACTTCCACGCTGCTGCGAGCTATACGCCCCGAGCTACAATCCATCGGGGCAATAATTCCATTACTATACAGAGCATAGCATATAAGGGCATCGATTCTGCCTCAAAACACACTGACTCGCCGGATTGAAATGTGCCTTCAGTCTGCATTACTTCCGCAGCATTCGTCTCCAAGGATGGGCAGACACACACTCTCTCACACACACACACACGCACACACACACACACACACACACACACACACACACACACACACACACACACACACACACACTCAAATGTACACACCTGGAGAAAACTGCTCTCTGAGTTCTGTCCTTTAATTATTGTTTTCAGCTCTGAATAATTGAAAAGTGTATAATAAGAGATGAGCTGGACTTGAGCACGGGACTTGTGGTGGATACATGTGCTGTTCGTGAATTGTGACACTTATCCTGCTCTCTGGTTGGAACCGCAATTATGAATCGATGTGTCGTTTCTTTACACGTGTCTTGGCCAAGACTCTGCTCGTGGGATTTTGCACCGCCACGTTACAAACCAAGAACTTACATGACGGAGAAACAGCTGCTGTAGATCTTTTGAGATCGATGGTAGGCTCTTGGACACAAAGCATTCCAATGAGAAAAAAACAAAAACAAAAATCACTTTGAAGCCGGAGAAAAAAGTTGCGACGCTTTGAACATGGCACAAAAAAATGAAAGAAAACAGGAGTCATTAAAGGAAACGGCGTAGTGTGTGAGCAATGTAAAAGACGGACCGTAATAGAACCACAGCTATTTAAAGACGAGCAACTGCAGTCGGTGTTATTTTGTTGAGAGAACGTTTTTCTCACCGGTTTGTTTAAACTGAGGGAGATTCCACGAACTCATTGTGGGTGTGGTGGTGGTGGGGGGGGGGGCAGCAGCAGCATTGCCTTAAAGCCATTGGGTTAATGTTAAAGTTTGAATACCAACGGTGATCATGTTGGTGTAAAATAGTCAAACAAGGCCCCGCTTTGAAAACTGCCAGAATTCTGCTACGTCATGCTTGCTGACAAATGGCAAACCTAAATGAAACTCCAGCGCGCAGCTTTAATCCCGCGCGGCACTGTTTCCAAAGTTTACCGGACAGATTGTTTGCCGCCGCAAATGCGAACACGCGCGCGCTCACACGCGCGCCCACACGCATGCGGACGACGAACGCGCCCTGTTGGGTTGAGGCTCAGGGGGAGCATTACTATTCTAGGTGTTGCCAGAGTATTCACGGCCTTCCTCTGGTGTGCAGTTGACCCCGTACGATTACCGAGCCAAAGGGGATGTTTGACTCAAAACAACACCCTTAGGATGTTTATGCTGCGCCGCGAAACGCACTCACCTTCAAATCGGCCCCGGAGTGACTGCGGGGCTTTTCCCGAGAAAAAAAAGAAAAAACGAAGTTAAAAAAAAAAACGACTGCTCTTACAAGCTCCAAAGTTATCGTGTCTGATGTGGAACCAAGATACGAAGGTGTGCCTTAAATGTGGGATGATTTGGTTAAGGGACGCTGGGGCTCTGCGCTGTTACATAAATCTACACCTTGGGCGATGTCTTACGTCGGAGCGAGAAAAGAGGTAGGTGGTGGAAGCGAAAGCTTTGCGAGCTGTTGCACGCGGGGACGGGGGAAATGACCCCAGGCATCTTGTTTGCATTTGTCTTGCGTGGCCATTGTTTATGGATGTCAGGCGGCAGCTTCCAGCTCTCAGTGTGCTATGGAGAGGGTTGAAGCTTAGTACTACGGCTGATACACACACACATGTACGCATCTGCATGGTACATACACACACACACACACACACACACACACACACACACACACACACACACACACACACACACACACACACACACACACACACACACACACACACACACACACACACATACAGTTGCAGCTCCTCTCTGTTGCAGAGGGTTGGAGAGCAGCTTCCAGCTTTCACTCACAGCCGCAGTCTGGAAAAGCTCCATTATAGTGTGTGTATCACTCTCTGCTGGCCGACTGCATGAACTGCACCCATGCCGCTCCTCTTATTGACCCACATTGTCTCATCCTCAATCCTAGTAACATCACACACCTGTGCCTATTTCTTCTCATTATTGCCAGTTGCACTCATCACCATTCATTTATTTTTTCAACCTTACATTAACCCTAATGTAGTGATGGGTGTCCTGCAGACCAAAAGTCCTATTTTATAAGACGAAAAAACTAAAAACATATTTGTCATTGTTTTATCACTTATCTCATTGAGTATAAATGATTGTTTTTGCAGTTATTTGCATAACATTTACATCAGTGCTGCCTGTAGGACCCCAAATAATGACAAATAAATCCAACATGAACACCCAATGGTTACTGGCGCCGCTTAGAAATGTTTCAACGACGTCAAACGCATGAGTTAGCAGGAGACAAGAGCTAAAGTTCCTGCAAGTAAGTAATTCAGAACAGGTATCTGTGCAGGGGTAATCCAGGATTAGCTGCCCCGCTGTGCACTGATTCCATATGGGTCAATCAGGGAGTTCCAGGGTTCCTTGGCAAAATGAGGAATTTAAGGAATCAATCAGAAACATAACAGATAAAGTATAATGTATTCGCAGTACAAGAAGATCTTGGCATCTCATTTTGAATTCTCAAAACTCAAGCGGACGACTCTGGAAGTTTTAGGCCTCATTCACATGTATAGTGTCAGCTAACGTTAAGCCCAAATACTCTTGGTATGGACCGGTGCGTCAACCACACAACCACACTGTGATTCTGTGCCAGTAAAAAAAAAAAAGAAGAAATACAAGGACCACTGGGTTTTGAGCGTATCCCTGTCACCCCTCATCTACTTCAGGCACCACCACGGTTCAGCACATACAGTGTGTAGAGAGGTATGTAATTGAATGTTACCCATACCTTTCAGTCTCACTGGGATCCCTTCTGCAGAGAAACTCCATCAAACACCACACAAACAGCCTCCTCGGGTTTACAAGGCTTCCAATCTGATGCCTTATATGATCGTTATTTTTACTTTGTGACATCAAGACAGTTGATTTATTTTGCGTGATCAGAAATCTTCTTCTGGAAATTAGGTGTAACGAGGGTCACTTGACCTTCATGACTTTGCTGCAAACAGGATCCTGAAAGCTACTGTACGGTTAATAGAGATGATTGACGAATCACAATTCTTCAGTTTTCCGACGTGTGACCTTTACCTGATTGCTTTAAGTTCACTAAGGTCTTTTTTTTTTTGAGTGATGTATCCATTTTCGGAAAAGGTATTTTAGCACAATTGTCTCTCCGTCATGTGGCCACGACGAGGGAGGTTTCTGCCAAACTCCCTCGTCTTTTTATGCGACAATAAAACCATTTGTTGCAGAGCGTTTATCGCCCTCTCTTTCAGATGTTTAATGGTTACAATAAGCCAAGCAAGTCCTGGATTTTCCGTACATTCTTAAAAACATAAACGAGGGGATGGTGTGTAATACAACGTGTGTACCCGGGGGGGGTTGCACATTGTCATTCACTTCCCTATCTCCATTAGCAGTTGAAGGCCGTTTATTTAAGTCCAGTCAATTATAAAAAAAGGAGGGTACTTGCAAGAGGACATATTTTATTATCAAAATAAATGTTCCAGCAAAAAACACCTTCATTCTCCACTTTTTATTAAATATATTTATATTTTGTCATTATTGCAAAAGAAAAGTATTTGAATCAGAAGAATGACCCCTACAATTTCTACTTCACCCATGGGGATATTGAAAAACCTCCCTGAGTTGGGCTGGCGGGGGGGAGGAGCAATTGTTGACAGCGGCAACTGTCACTGTTTGAAATCCTAATTCTCTATAAATCAGAAAACCAACCTGCGGCGACCTTTATTTTTATGTCGTGGCCATATTTTCCCATGAATGACAGCTGCGATAGCAAAGGGAAGCAACAGCTTGCGCGGTAAAGTGTGTGAGGTGGATCTGAGCTTTCGGCACGACGCGCTAATATCCATACTTTGAGTGCAATTTTCACCCTTCCTTCAGAAGCGCGAGTTATAGATTTCTTAGCGGGATTGTGTCATTGTGGTGGCGGGGCGTGGTTTCGCTCAGCTGCAGAGTGGGAGAGGAGGAGGACGACGGAGTAGTGGCTCAGGGAACGGGCCGGAGGAGGCTTAATTAGCCTCAGCTGGTCTGGGTTTGGCTTGATTGTGCTTTCTCCCTTATATGAATCCTAGTAGGGACGGAGGGGAGGAGTGAGGGAGCAGAGAACAATCTGCGAGAGCGAACAGAATAAAGTTGTTGCCACTTGACCAAAGCTGTGAAGCGTCTTCTGTGCTTGCGGGGAAACGCACGGGGTAATACTCGTCGTGTTACAGTCATGAAGAACTAATTGTGCGTGAAGCTAACCTCAACGGGTTGGGAGGGAAAAGCACCGCCTGAAGGGGAAAACAAAGTAGCCCAAACAAAGAGTTATGCCTAATATGCTGTGTTCATTCATTGCTGGCATGAATAACACACCTGCCACTACTGAGAGTATGAGGAGACTGTGAGCACAGCTAACTGGCCAGTATTTCACCTCGTGTCCCAACGCAAACAACGGCCACTGTTTGGCTTTTGTGAATTTTAATGGTACATGACATTGCTCTTCTGTGCATATAACCACTTGTTTTCTGCAGGCACACGTGACAAGAGTGTACTCTTCACAGCCAGGTACACACTCGTACTCGAGCTTGTGTGGCTTGAGCACGGAGAGAGAAATCCTGGGCCCCTCGACAACAACACAGCCGCTACGGAACTACAAATAATCACAGCTATCTTCCAGGGGGGTCTGGGCCTCCTGAATCCCCCTCCACCCCTCCAATGATGTCCCAGACCTTGAGGGTTTTCGGAATTGAGAACCGACTGCACACTTGTACATGTTGACTGTCGGAAAGCCTCTCCAATTTCTCCCAAACCTCCCGGAGTTGCCGGATGTAGACACAATTTCGCAGCAAAATGTTTCCCGTAATAAGTCTGTCAACCGCGTTGAAATTTTGCCGAGTCATAGATGATAGATTTGGAAAGGGAGTGCGCGTCCGTTTGTGTGTCTGTGTGTACTCGCTATCAGTGCATGTAATAAACAGCTGTGACGTCTTTGGTGTTACTTCTGTGCAAGTCAGCAAGATGAAGGAGACAGCGTATCACCTTGGATCTACACACACACACACACACACACACACACACACACACACACACACACACACACACACACACACACACACACACACACACACACACACACACACAAGTGCAGGGACGCATACAAGGATATGCGCACATCAGGCAAAGCAAAATCAAACTCTCGCTCAGACCGGATATGAACATGATTCAAGGAGTCACCCGGGAGTGTCATTTCTAAGTATCTCCAGTGGGACTCGCCTCAGGTAATCCATAAGCAATTATTCTGGGGAGACAACAGACAGGCCTGTCATATCCGTTCTCCTCTGTGCAAATGCACTCAGGCAAGAACAAACTCCGACACACACACACACACACATTTGCACATCCATATACAAATGTGCATCTTCCTCTCACCTTTCCTTCCTCCCTCCCTCCTGTCTGACTCACACGCAACTACACCTAATCTCACACATACTCTCTTTGCTCTTCTTGTTCACACAAACTCGGCGAATTTCGTGTTTTCTCTCTTCTCACATTCGGCCTCTCCCTCTCGCCCTCACCCTCCGTCCTTCACACGTACACTCACATGATGTAGGAGTTGTGTTTCGGTCCACTGACCATATTCATTCATTCTTTATCAACTTAAAGGGGCTCTCCACAGATTGTAGGTTTATACCCCATCCTGTAGTCGCTTATCTCCCCACACCCCATTACTGGTGGCCAGACTCAAGTCACCAATTTGTTGACTTTTGATTCAACAAAATCAAGGAAGAGCACCATTACGACTCGTTTAGGGCTCAACACGCAAAGTTTAAGACGTGGGACTTGACTTGGGACTTGTTAGTACTGATTTGGGACATGGCTTAGGACTCTTCAGTCTTGATTTGAGACTTAACACGGGACTTTATCAGTCTTGACTTGGCACTTGACTCAGGCCTGTCCTGATTTGGGACTTGAGTGCAAAGCCTTGAGACTTACTCATAACTGACATAACAATGACTTGGTCCCATCTCTTCTGGTGGGTGTTTTCTGCTTCTCCTTATTCATTTTAGTCGTGGAGAAGTATGTGGAAGCTTATCAGATGGCATTCTGGTTGCAAAGTGTTTTACACCTGCAAAGTAGCACCTAAAACACCTCGCATTAGCATGCATTTTTTCCATGTCAGTATAAGATATTTAGTTCCAGATTACATGATAATACCATGTGTAAATGGAGTCAATCCTTTCTCTTTTGCATCAAACCTCTAATTAGCATTTTCTGAGGAAGAATTTGCACTAATTGGATTATTGACACTAAAATACTGTCAGTCCTAAAGCCGAAAGACAAACCTACCCTAAAAAAATATAATATTTTGAATGCTAGTTAACTGTAATCTGCTCACATCTCAGATATGCTGTCACTCGAAAAAGGTCTAAAACTCAATTTGTTTCTCCCAAGTACAAAAAGTACAAGAACACACAAACGCATACACACAACAGACGCACAGCCATGTTTGTTCTTCCACCTTGTCGGGTCAGAGATGCTCTCTTGTACTTTCCTCGTAAAAATGAGAAGCGAGATGTGCTGCTGATACAAACGACGCTCCGCTGAATGTTTAAAACGGACATGAAACACACCTGAGTCCTTCGACGACCTGCGTTGCACACTGCCCCACTAGGACCCTCCTTTAGAAAAAAAACTGCCCTACTCTTAGTTTGGACTTAGCCATGGGAGAAATGAGCAGAAATGGCTCAAACACCTAGCTAACACCCTGCCCGTGTCTGCTACCTTTTAATTCATGCCTTTATCGTTTCTCGTCGCTTGGTTGCTCCCCTCTCTTGTCTCCCTTATATATATATTTTTTTCCAATTACTTGAGTGCACAAAAGCCCTTGCCCATTTGGAGTGCAATGAATTATCGTCTCTTAATTAGGCAGCGAGGCAGTAAAAGCATGTCCGTCCAAGTTTGTTTCAACCTGACTGAAGATTTTATGATTGAGAGGTGCAAACTAATTGGATTCCTGACTGGCTGTCTGGATAAAATTGCTCGACTATCAAAGAGGGATGGCGCGAGTGATTGAGAAGGTCGGCGGAGAAAATGCAGCGTGTGTGGGTGAGTTTTAAGAAGAGAAACGCAAGATAGGGGAGAAGTGCTGGGAAACAGACTGTGAGAAAAGAAAGAGCTGAGCTGGAAGTCAAGAAAGATAGAGGTACACATGACAATACTTCCTAGCTGAACTTTCAAAAAAACAACAACCCATCATTAGTAAAGTGATCATTCATGCCTGTGTGTTTTAATTGTGCGCCGGGCCTTCTCTGATCAATAAACTAAATTGTTCATCACAAAAGCCTCTGGTGCCTCGTCTGGTGCAACAGATTAGAATGCAAGGCCGAGCATACATAACAAATGTCTGATTAACATCAAATGCAATAAAGGAGAAATGAGGGGTCTCATTCCAAGAAAAAAAAAGAAAAAAAAGAAATGCTATCTCAAGTTTCTAAATAGGTTTTGGCACGATGAGGGTATGGTTTAGCGTTATTTGGGAGGTAGCGAGAGGTAAGGGGAGTCCTGATAAGAAGCCACGCCAGACCTCATTCTCATTAACGACCCCGTATCTGTCTCCTCTCCTCTTTCAGGGGGTGGTGAGCTCAGCTTGCGTGGGAGTGAGGATAAGCCACGGTTGTTGTTGGGTTTTTTGTTTTTTTTTGCAAAGAAGCTAGAGCGCTGCCATGAAGTCGCAGGCTTCATACCTGAAAGAGAAGGATGAATTCTTTGAGTTGCATTGATCGGCAGCGAGGCTTAGCCAAGAGCCAGGGCGAACGGGCAACAATGGAATGCCTGCTTCCTCCCAAATCCCCCAGCAGCTAGCCTGCGATTAGCACAGACTGTGTGAGGGCTAATTGCAGGCTAAAGAAGTGGGCTACTCTCTTTTCAACTCTCTTTTTCAACATCCTGAAACTAAAGCCAGGCCAGTAAGCTCTGGGGTATCTTTCCTGAGTTCAGCAGCAGGTACGACTCTCCAGACAAGCCTTCGGACCCCCGTGGCTAATCCGCCTCCTCACAGGAGAGGCCCCAACTGTAGCTGCCAGACGCCTCGACGCGGCCTCCCAGATGTACTTATAAGCCAAGTGCGGAGGGCCACTCCGGATCGAGGCCGAGCCCCAGAGCGCCGGGCGCCAGCAGCCTGGGCGCCAGCAGCCTGGCCTCCAGCGGATGTCAGCTGAGATCCTGGATTCTCGCCGTTAGCGAGCTCCGCCACTATGGGTGTCATCATCAAGAGGATTCAGGATTCAGTGTCTTTGCTCATGGACTCCTCAGTCGGGCAGAATGCTCGGATTTTGCTATAATGTGCGAATGAGTATGCTACGCATGCTGGCACTTTGTTCCAGGCATACATGCTGCGTTCTTTGAAAACTACCCTTCAGGAATAAACAAAAAAAAAAAATAAGAAAAAAACACCCACAAACCTGATTGCATATTGATCTTTTCAAAACACTCATGAAACATTACGGCTGCAGCCGAGCCGAGCAACGTGTTCTGCCACGTCTTCCCGGCCCATACTAAAGTGGACACAACGACGGTCTCTATTACTGCGGCGGCCTGTGACTAACGGTCTCCCAAACCAAATCGAGGATTTAATAGATAGTGACTTAAAGGAGTCGGGAGAACGCTTGATGGAAGCCCAAATGAGTTACTGACACTTGCGTATAACAACTGCCTGGCATTTCATTCATGGAATTTTCCCCATTTCAGTGTAATAAAGTTGAAATCAGTATTTATCAGGAGATGAGATGTGAGATATGATGTGATAAATGGATATGATTCTCTCTTTTCTGGGGGCTTTCTAAAGCCAGACCAGAGGCCTCAGCAATATTGTAATCTATGAGTAGCGGAGATTATAAGGGATAACAATCAATTGATTTGTCTCCTTGAAAGGCCTCTTTCTTTGAAACAAGCACACACACCAGGTCTTTGCAGAGAGAAGTTCAATAGTCATCCTGTTGCCAATTACTGTCCATTATACAATGATAATGCTATGGGGTGCTTGTGTGCTTGTCTGAATCCTAACAGTGACATCTGCTGGACATTTAGAGGACTGATTTATATACGAGACAGCCACAGATATACATGAAGAGTTGGGGAGAAAGGAACTGGTTATGGCTTAAAATATGTTGTATAATAATGAAAAATGTTATCTCACCGCCAAGTAATTATACTACCCATTATTTCTTTACCATATGGCTTGGATGTGGTGTTTAATGGTCAAGGGTGGAAGTAATAGATTACATTTACTCTCACTACTGTTACAAAATTATTATTATGTTTTATTTTGCATCAGGCTACTTAATGCGCTACAGTTCCAGTTTGTATTAGTGACAGAGTAAACACAAAACAACCCCGATACATTATGTGAGAATTGAACTAATTAGTAGGTATAGCTTGCCACGGCTCCAGAGAGGCGACAGGGGTGAAGTTGCATGCGCCCTAATTAGGCCCAATCACCAATCCGGGGCCCCTACCTGCTGAGAAACGTTTACCTTTCGTGTGTGTGTGTGTGTGTGTGTGTGTGTGTGTGTGTGTGTGTGTGTGTGTGTGTGTGTGTGTGTGTGTGTGTGTACTTTCTGCTGTTTGAGGCCGCCATGCTCCGTCCAAATGTTTGACACCTTTTGAGGGGAGCTGAGGGGGAAAGAGGAGGACCGGTTTGGGTTATGGATTGAGAGTGGACGCGCCGGGATGCTTAAATGTCTGGTATTGTCTCTTTTCTGGTTGTTTCTCCTTGAATATCAATAACAAACTTGGTTATTGTACAGATGAGAGCAATCTGAGCAGTTTCTCCTTTGCATGTGTGTTTGCGAGCTGCAGTCGCCGTGGAGTCCATTCTGCTGCACATCTGCTTTGCTGATGCTTTATTCAGCTGTTGATTCCATAACAAGTGTCATATTTAATTCATCTGGCATAATGACGCTTGTTGCACCCGCCGTGGACGTCTATTGCTCATTCTGTCTGTCATTTTCATTTTGTTCGTCAATTGCATGCGCTGGCTGCAAATATCTGTCTCAATAGAGAAGGAGTTTTATTGTTGGTTGATGCTGTTCCTCGAGTGGATGGGCCAGAATTGTTCTCCAATTAAATAAGGACAGAACTGACACAATTAAGTTTGTTGGCGAAAAAAATAGAACCGATAGACTGTCTTATTCTGGACTCTGACCTAAATTTCTAAACCCACAATAACAGAATTACAAAATTAGCCTACTACCTTGTTTAAAAATACAGCATAGCCTTAAAGGACTCATGGGTACCACAAGACTCAGAGAAACTTCCTAAATTTGTTTTCAGAGAACAAGATTATTGTAGCATTGTCTTTACAGGTATCTGTAAAAAACATAAAAAAAAAATTATAATCGGACAACTGCAGTTTATTAAGAACACTGCTTACCGGATGCATCAAATAATTGATTTAAAAAAAAAATGTATTGACCAACAAAGCACTGAATGGTCAGTTTAATCCCCCCCCCCCCTTCCCCTTTTTTTCCACATGAACTCGGAGGACACATTAACTGACTTACATTTTATTTTTATATAAGTATGTATGACATTCTATTTCTCATTCCATTACTGGTTGTGGTCGATCACATTTTCATTGACCAAACGGTCGAGTTGGACCCAGTAACGTGACGGTTAGACGTAGCTTTATTTAGTCTTTGTTGTTCCTGTGCTTCTGTACCAATAGTCTGTCCCCTTTTCCAGATCCACTCCTGAGGGAGTTACTATTATTGCTCCTCTGCTCATGCTGCCGTCGCCCATTTTCCGGAAACCAGTTCGCTAAAGATAAATACACGAGTTTGTTTACCACATATACTGTACATCAGGACCGCAAGGGCCTATAGAATTTATTCCCCGAGGAGCACAGAGGCTGCTTCTTTTGGAGTCTCTCTCTCTTTATATGCTGTGGCTTGGCTGTCGAAACTCCTCTGGGGAAAGCAGAGCCTCCAGACTGCCCATACAAGTGTGGTTGCAGTAGCAGCCGTGCAAACAGCAACATACAAAAAGTAGGACAATGCTTGCCTAAAGGACAGTGAAGTGGTCTTGTGAAGGAAGGTCCGTGGTTCAAATTCCATTACCCATGGGTAAAAAAATCGAACGACTGACAGTTTATGCTTCTTGCTGAAGTATATTCAAGGTGCCCCTTGGCCAAATGTAAGACTTGAGCTCTCTAAGCTGCTGGACCTTCAGTGTGAATATAGTGATGCTACGTGAACCGAGGTTGTGTAGAGAAATAAGAAAAAAACAACAACAACACACAAGCTCAGCAAAATCCTTCCCCTGACCAAGGTTAATGTAATAGTTGTACCTTTTGCGGTACATCTCAGCCAAGCAACGGAATCCCACGACGCATTAAATTACTGTATTGATTGTTCGGAAATGTCACACAAAGTCCTGCGTGTGAACGCGGGAGGGTCAGAGAGCGCGTTGAACTGCTGAACTTGGCTAAAATTGGATTAAGTTGGTGGTAAAAGGTTGTAATTTAGGGCCGGTGATTTCTTTTTATTTCTTTTTTTATTCAAGTACATGCAGTTGTTTGACAACCTGAAGGCATACCTCCCTTACAGCAGGCCAACAAGGAATTCATTATTTCATGTAGATGGAAAGTTGTCTCAGAGGCGCAGTGTTCAGAAGATAATTGCTCTCTATGGACATCCTCGTATCAAGAAATGACATAATTCATGCTCGGCTGACTCCCTTTTAGAGAAGAGATGGCCTAATATCGTGACTCAGGCTTTTAGACATTCCATATACAACGGGTGTAATTGTGCCACGGATGTAACACTGTGCGATGCAAAAACAATGTTGTGTTTCATGCTTCCCAGTTTGGATGTACGATGTAGCATTATTTAGGCAGACATACTCGTAAAGGAAAGTTATTCATGAGCACCCAATAGTAAATGCATATTGTCTGTCTCATGCGGCAGCAGTTCAAGAGAGCAGCACTAATGAGTGGTATCAGTGCTTCTGACAACAACAAAGAGACATCTGCAAATATACTATCTCCACCATATCTTCTATATTGCAGACAAACACCTCCATTATTTGCAGATGGTGACCCGTAAATTGCCTATGTGTCCTTTTATTGTTTGCTCGGGGGAGCGCCGGGTTAACTGATTTTTCTTTTTTCTTTTTTCTTTGCCCACTCAAACCACTGAACCGTGCCAACAACATGCACATGCACACACACACGCAAAGCTTCAGCTAATGCTAGGCCACTGATGCCTGGTGTCTAAGAACAATCGCTCCTGGAAGAATCAGGAAGAGCCCCAGAATGTCCGCGGGAAGTTTATGCAACGGACTCAACCACTTCCCCTTCCTCAGGAAATGCATCAATTTAAATGACCTGAACAAGTTGTGGTCTGAACTTCGAGGGAACATAAGCATCTTCCTGGGTGACGCTGCATGGCGGGTGCTTTGACGCCTTGTGCAGAATCTGCTCCTATAGCAAATAAAGTGGAATGATGATAAAAAAAAAAAGGATGATCGCATTATTACCTTATAGGTGGCACCCTGAACAATGACGAGATAAGAATGTGGCAATAAACTGCAGCATGGCCAATAAAATGTAAAACAAAAGGCAAGACATTTACAGCACAAAACATCCAAATTTCCGCACTTGTAAATGCGCAGCAAAATGTGTCACCAAAGCTTTGGACCAAAAGGAAAGCGGCTCTTGTATTCCACGTCCTTTTGCGTTTTTTCTTAAATTAACCGGTTAGTTAGTGGTTAATGGGTGTCTGGCTGTCGGGAGCAAAATAAACAGAAACTGACACCTCTCGTCACAACGATTAGACCCCACTTCGCTCGATGAATCTAACTAAACCGCGCCACTGCAGAGCCATTGTCGAACACCATATAGGAAGCGGTCTTGTGACCAAGCAGCGGTTTCCAACCCAGGCGTTGATCCCAGAGTCAGGGTGATAATTACAGAGCGACTCCCTCCCACATGTCATGTGATCCATTGTTGATGTAAGATTATGGATTATAGAGGCTTTAAATGTCGGATGACTGACTTAGTGTCTGACCTGAATTTGACTTCATAACGTGGCAGTAGATCGAGAAGAACATGTTCATGAGTGCAGAGTCTTCCTGAGGGGAACCACTAACTTTACACAGACCAAAATGCCGGTCTTAACTGAATTTGCAACTGCTTGATTATCCTCAAAATGTGATCTTTGTTTGTACGCCCCCCACCCCTAGAAATGGCTCTTGGCATTTCACCCCGTCCTGCTTTTATGAGATCAACTCTTGACATTATCATGCCGCTGTTTCGCCTCACTGGATAAAGAATCGCACACTTTAATGTGAAAAGGGACAAACGTTTATTTTTGACCTTCTCATAGACTTATCTCAGACGACAGTGATGCAAGCGCACATATCCTGTTTTCCATTTTTTTTTTTTTTAAATGTCCACAGAGACAGAACGAATAACACCGTGGTCATAAAAGTTCAAATGGAAACATTAAATTAAGCACTAGATATTCATCGGATATAATGAAAACATACAGATCAATTAATTGCCAGGGAAACACGGAATTAAAGAATAGATTTGTCGTCATACTTTTTAAGTGTACCAGGTATTGAAACAAAGCAACATTATACAACCAAATCTTTGTATTTACACTGAGGAGGGCCTTTTGTGCCACTGTTAAACAATAGTACATAGAGAACAATATCGAATGACAGGATGGAGTATTGACGATATCCCTTTCGAGAGGTTTTGTTGCAAGGGTCTTGACCTTTTAAGTATCAATGGCTGAATCTCATTAATGCTATTTTGTCCCTTTTTTTTAAATAGCAAGCCAATGAGTGAAAAGTGATGTGCACCCTACTGACAATCAATGTGCAACATGTCTGAAAAAAAGTGATGCTGCATGTAGATTTGATTTTCCCAAGACCTCAGTGTAAACATGACGTGTAAATATGAGTATTGCTAAAAGCAAATTAATTAAGTATTGGCACACAAGCACAAATATGTCCAGCTAAACACCCATATGCTTGTTGTTAGAAAAGTGATCCCACTCCAATGTGCATTTTATCCCTCCGCTCCAATAATACCTTGGGGCTATAACTGTAACACAACTCGCATATAATATATCACATGAAATTCTAATGGCCGCCAAAGAAAAGTGAATCTAACACAAAAGTCAAACGGAAAACAGCACTTTCCCAATATTAATGCATGTTAATTGCACCGAATAATAAATTTGAGGCTACAAAATCATGAATAAAGTATGAGCAATGTACAAAAACAAGGTCTACATTTAAGGGGATCCTGCATTTTAATATTAGCATAATTCTATATCCTCTCCTATCACGTTTTTAAAAATAATTCAGCATTTATTTACTTCTGTAAAATTTATGTAAAGACATCTGAACAGACAGCAATGGCTACTTTGGTTCCTTTTCAATGAACGAGGGAAAGATAAGGGGGAGGTATGCGATGAATTTACAAAATATACATCTATAATTCTGCTCTTTCCAGCAACTATGATTGATTATCGTTGGGGTGCTGTGCGTGTGTGTATGCAGTGTTAAGTGTATGTGTGTACTTTCAGGGATTTTCAAAGTGCTATATCTGTTAAGGTGGTGTAAAAAATAAAATAAAATTAGAAATTGATTTGTGGCTTGTTTCCCAGTTGCCATGGTACAAATGCACCTATCGTGGCCCAAAGTGCCTTAGAGTATGAATTTGTGGCTCAGATCTGTCCATTTGTCCTGGTTTCTTCTGGATTGACTCCAGCTCACTGTCATCCGTCTCGAAAAAGGTTTTCACTAGGAGTCAAAGACGACATGAACCAGCTATAAAAATCATAGTACACAACGGAAAATGACTTTTTAGAAGCTCGGTGAGAAAACGCAGCAGACATCTCTCTTTTTCCGCATATTAAAGCTGCACTAGGTAATTTTGCTGCCGTTATTTCACGACCAGATTTGTATGAATTAAAAAAGGATAGGACACTCGTGTTGTTCAACATCCATTGATTATCACTTTCACAAATCTTGCCCAGTGCAGCTTTAACACAATTAAGACCAGTTCATGCTGGTTTATTCCCGTCCGTCTGTGGTTCTCAGTTGTCGGGCTCCAGTTCCTCCAGATGGTCAGGGATGGGGAGACCGGTGAGAATCGTCAGACACTTGTTCCACACGTTGAACACGGGACACACGGGCTGGCCAAAGGAGACGTGGAACGTGTGCAGGTGCTGGGAGCCCACGGCATCGTAGAAGGTCACGTAGCCGGCGTCGTAGTCGAGCAGGACCCCGACGCGCCGCAGGTGGGGCGAGGGCTCGATGGCCAGCTCTTTGCTGTTGTGGCGGACCACCCAGGAGTTGTTGCAGCGGCAGAGCACCCAGGAGGCCGAGTTCTTGCCGATCCACTCGTGCTTGGGGGCCGATTTGTAGGCTATACCCACGGCGTACCTGGGTGGGAGCGGAGACAGCGGTCAAACCCCGAGCCTTTACCTCAAACAGACTCCCGACGGGAGATTCGCGGGTCAGTAAAACTCACCATGTGCTCCCTCCAATTAAAGCCTCCCAGTAGTGACGGCCGCTGTCGATGTAGACGTTCCCCACCACGCCGTAGCTGCTCTGGCTGGTGAAACGATCCTGGCTGTGGCCTTTCTTGGACGTGGTTTCGTCCCGCTCCACTGTCAGGTTATCGTGGGACACCTTCAGCTTCTTGTGGGCAGATTTGGGGTCCAGCTTGAACGGCTGGCCTGGCAGAGGAGAAAGAGTTTGAAATGTTGATCTCTATAACCGGGCACAATCTTTACAAAAGGGCTCATTTAATTTTTCCGTTAATTGACTTTCATTTGTGCCAATGCAAAACAATATCTCAGGCACGTGGAAAATAATAAAACCAATAAGCTACATTTTTGCAAAGGTAGCTCCGAAAAGGAGTGTTCGTTTTCAGTCATCTTGCGCTTACTGTTGGTCTTCAGAGTCCCCGGTTCACTGCTCCTGCTTCCCGCTTGGTTGATGGCCTTGACGACAAAGATATACTTGGTGCCGCTCTGCAGACCGTGCACCGTGTAGTGGTTCTGCTTGATGTTAGGGACAATCATCCAGCTCTCCAATGAGTTACACAGACCTGGGGAAGAGAGGGAAAGGGGCGCAAGATAAGGAGAAAAAGAGGGAGCGATGATACAATGAGCTGTCAGTTGACATATTGAGAAATGCTGTTCAAGTTTTTTTCTGGTTAAAGGTTCCTAAAAAAAATATATATATATAATGTGTTTTATTCAAAGGACAAACGTCTGAGAAGAAATCTGTGTGAGTGCTTACACATTCAGCAAAAACAACACCCAAATGGGAGAAAAAAATGCTTTACTTCAAGGTTTCCTGGAGCGGAGTGAAGTCCAGTACAGCCGTGTGAAAGGACAGTGTACTAAATGATTGGTTGCGTCTGAGCCTGTGGCAGTGGGAACAGGTGAGAGGGTGTGAAAAGGCACTAGAGGAAACCATTCACACCTCAACAGCTTCATAGCTGTACTGTACTGCTTGGTTTGTGTGTGTGTGTGTGTGTGCGGCGTGTATTTATTCAATAGCACTACAGTACTGCAGCGTCACCGCCTCGGGCGCGCATGTGTGCACTTTCCTTCCATGCCGTGACTTCGGTCGCCTGAGGAATTTACACAGGAAAGTACCACCATTGCTGCTCTTTGTTGGCCACCCAGAAGTGAACATAATCTCCCGTAACGATCGCCTTCAGGTCTCCCTTCGAATGTTCCAGTGTCACATGAAGATGTGGTCACCACCTTGTCCGGTGGCTCATATAGAAAGCCTAGTCTAAAAAAGCTTATATAGAATGCCTTTTGTTGGTAGATACTGCAGTTTGTCTTCATAGCGAAGCCTGAGCAGTATCTGCATTGTTCATGGCAATGGTTTTTTGGGAGTAAAATACCAGCCGAAGGCATAGAATGAATGTACCACAATCTCTTTCATAAGCCTAGTGAAAACTTTAAACACCCCAGCATACACACACACATGCACTCTCTAGTGTATGCACAGCTGCACAATTTGAACTGAATGGTGGTGTGAACACAGGCAAGCACACTGGCTTCCCATTTACTGAGAAATGGGAACGTGTCCATTTCTGTGTCCACTTTCCAGTGACAGTGTTGTCATGAACAGCATTTGTGGGATCTATATTAATATATTCAGCACTGGGGCCTGCTACTCAGGACGGCACAACCGCCATTGGACGAATAGGATGAGGATTAATGAAGATCTTCTAAATATGCATTCAATTTTATATCATCTATGCGTGTTATTAAGACAAATGAGGACATTATGATAAGAGGATCACTCTGGGCAAGTGCGACTATTCCTGTGTACATTTCAAGACTTAAAGTAAATCCATTAAAATCGAACACATGGAAGCAGACTAAGTGTCTCTCTCTCTTTCCTATCATCTTAGCATTCATTTCCCACAGGCAATCTAATTCAGAAGGCTGCGTTGAACATCTATGCTTAGGTTAAGCATGTTTCTTTTGTCTTTTATTCAATCAACATTGGTAGACTTTCACTGCTTGATTCATCCGAATTGCTCCGGGTGGGGGAGGGGATATGCCTGGTGTGCGACTCGGATGCCGACAGCAACACCTCTGACATTATCGGATGTGAAAACGGGAGGTGATAAAAATCACAGCGTCTCGGCGAACAGAAGGAGACAGGGATGTGAAAGACAGGAGGGAAATAAATGTCACATTAGCTTGATGGCCGTCGGTTCCAACCACGCCTCGAACGGTGAGGTAATTTGAGAGGTGCAACCTCGGGAAGATGGGAAGCAAGATGGAGGAGAAGGAAGGACTCTCTCAGCATACGGACTCCGTCATTGCCACTTTAACGTCTCGCATATACAGACGTAAGAACTCCTCACATCCACTTGAAGTCTCCTCTTTGACTGAGGGCTTGACACCCAAAGTGAATTCTCCGCCGCACCATTGTCAAATCTCGTTCCCCTTTCATCCGTCACAAGCTACAGTCACTTGATGTGTGACAACATCTGAGGGTGATCGCAGCATAAAGGCCAGAGGCTTCACTTCAGGAGGCTCCACTTCCACCGCTATCTTGGCTTTTAGAAAAGCACTTCAACTCTGGCTGCCTGAGGGGAGCCAGTGGCCACAAGTAGAGCGGCGCGATTGTACTTGAGCAGGTTGTATTATTAAGTCAGCAAATTCTCAAAATGCTTCTTCAAAACATCTTTAAACACTTTGTCCCTGTTGCCATGCAATATCTTAATTTGTAAGGACAGCTACTTTCTGAAGCCAGCTTGCTACCTCAGCACAGAGAATTTTATATCCATTTTTTTAACTTTGATTCAGTCCTCACCATCGAGTACTTGGTGTTCCTTTTAACGTAGCTTCTATTGTTTATTGTGTATTTTTATGTGTCGTGTCTGGATTTCATATGTTCCGTTTTAACGTGCTCTTTTTAATAGCGGATTTTGCGCTTTGATAACCAAAGTATTTTCTCTGCTATTTCTATTCAAAGCCTTCTCCAGTTGCCCAAATGGCCATTTTACTGTCACTTCATGTTCCCCATTTTCCATCTGGGAGGGGTTCTTATTCCGTCTGCAGCGACTTGACATATCCATCCAGTCTGCATCAGTTTCAGTCGTCAGGAAAGCTGCAGTAGTGCTTTCTGGGGGCAGTTAATATGTTTTACGTTGATGGGGGAAATATGGTGATTTCAGAGTTGTTATTTCTCATCAATCTCATGCACGCTAGAGGCTATTTTCATAGTTATTTTTTCTGTCACTATTTTTCTGGTTGTGGCACAGGAAGACGAAATAACTCTTCACAATTTTGCCCACAATACACTGATTGGCATGGTTGTTTTCCGACAAAGAAAAGAGGTGTGGACTAACCTCCCACCAGGCTGCTCAAAATACAAGATAAAAACAAACAACAACAAGATACTGCTTCCAAAAATCTGGAACTACATCCATTCCCCGTCTAATTTCAAGCATTCCTTTTTCAGCCACCCATACTTACTGGCAATGTTGGACTGCCCAGTGAAGATGGCGTACTGGAGCTCATAGGACACCACTGTGAACTCGTCATCAGACGTCCAGTGGACAGAGATGGTGTCATACGAAGCTGTGCACAACTCTTCCCTGATGCACGGAGCGTTCGGCGCTGCAGAGGGCATAAGAAAAGAAGAAAAGTCATCCAACACGATCTAATGGCGATAATACCAACTGGATATAATTACAAATTAAACTATTCCAAAAAATGGTAACACACTGGTCATTTGTTATGTACCAAACAGTAGCCCCAATTAACCCCGCATTAGTTCATTTGGCTCCATTTATGAGCATAAAGGCTTCATTACACACAGGACAGAAGATGTTCTTTCCACTCGAGTGGTAGGTTGAGCATTAAAAGCAATGCGGAAGGGAAATAATGAAATATTCACATGAAAAGCAGCTCACATTAACACAGCAGGCAGAATAAATAACTCAATCCTTTTAGCAGTAACTAATGTGAGTCGTTATATAACCAGATACGTTAGATTGGCTTTTAATCTTGTGTATCCATGTGATCTGTATGATATAGTTCTCCTTTTTCTTTTTTGTATTCGCGAAGCCTTTTGGTAGAAAGAGAATGCGCCGAGGTAAGGAACAAAGATACAAAGACACAGCTTAAATGTATTGTACAGCCACTTCCCATCTCTTTCTGTGTCTGTCACTCTCTCCCTCTCCCAAGCATTCTGCCATGAGTGGCTGAACATAGTGGAGTGATTCAGACTGATTCACTTAGTGAAAAGGCCCTCCAGCGAAGCCCTCATGCATCGCGGAGAATAAATATGAGCCAGCCATTTCCCACAGACCTTCAAATCCACTACACATGATGCCTTGGCGTTGTCCCCGGCGTGCTCATAACTCGCACGGTGGCGTTATGATGGCTCCTTCCAAATGGGACATCAGAAATTAATGTTGAAAATGAATTCTGGAGTTAATGTAGTTGGGGGACTGCTCCTTCAAAACGCAGTGCATGAAAACAGCAGGGACTTCAAAAGAATTACAAAAGTGGAATTTGACACGGGAATAGAGTCATAGTTAAAGGCAATGTTTGGTTTTATGGTCGGCGAGGAACTGAATTAAAGGGCTAGTCTGTAGTTGCAACAAAAAGCGACACCTGGTTTGTGATTTTAACTTGAAAGAAAGTAAACATCAAGCGTTTAGGGTCAATTTAAAACGCTCACGGATTTTGGCTTTTTTTTTTTTTTTTTAAAGACAAGGGGCTGAAATTAAAACATGTCCCTCAGGAGGGAAAAACCACAAGGTTTACCTGTCAGGTAATCTAGATTCTCCAGCAACTTCTTCTCTCTGGTGAAGTCCAGGGCAACCGTGTCAAAGGTGTCCGTCAGGTGTATCTCGGGGATCAGCACTTGGGTTGATGCAGACGCCATGGAAACCCTAGATCATTACCAATCAAAATAGAACAGGCTTTCATATTTCATTCTACAAGAGTTTGTGTTAGAACTGGGTAAATATATATAAATATTTAAACGCTACTCCGAGATGCGGAAACAAGGGATTTTGGCATATTAGATTGATGGAGTAAGATAAAAAATATCGAATTAACTAACTGCTCAAAAGCTAATGAGCTAATACTCAATCTGAATGAAATCGGATCCCTAAATGGTGAGACCGCAGATGAGATTCCGATTGAAACACTCCTGAGCATGCACATATTGGACACCGGGTTTTGCTCTAAATTGCCAAATTAGTCAGGCAGCTTGAGTGAGTAAGTGGAATGCCATTTGGCTAAATTAAGGGTGGCTTCCCTCTCTACTTGTCCGCTGTTTGGGGAAATCGAGTACACAGAGTTCCCAAAGGGTTTCTCTACGTGTGCACTCTTTGCCCACTTCCTAAAGCTAGACGTTGGTTGGCTAAACTGAAGAAGTCCCAGCACGCGTGAGGCTGTCTGACCTCTCGTTGATGCTCTTGGCGGTCTGCAGGAAGCGAGCGTGATCGGTTTCCTTCAGCGTCTGATCGGCCTGCGTGATGAGGGCGGAGGACCTCTCGATGCACTGCTTGCAGTTGGAGATCTGCTGGGCGAGCTTCCGGATCCTTTGTGCCTGGGAAGGATGGCAAAGGCAAGTCTGAGAACTGTGCTGTCGGGACTGGATCTAATGACCAAACCTAGAAGACACGAAAATACCTTCATCCAGGTTGAGGTGTTGCGGATTATTAGGGATTAGAGCATAATTAGAGCTGACATGAAATGACCCAATTTTTATTTTTTTGGGTACGGAGGTGGATGTTAACATTTAAAAGTTAGTCATATGCAAAAAGGTCAAATCCAGTGCCGACTGATGCACATAGTCATGTATCTCTTCCTGTTTTCTTAATTAGTATGAACATCCAGGACTGTGAATTATAGCAAAGGGCATGAGCGCGTCCATCCTGCTTAGATTTCAGGGACTGGAAGCTGATCTGTTTTGGCCTCCCTCCTCGTTTCATGTTTGATGAGGTTTTGTTTAGACGCTACGTATCTCTTGGAACTATGAAGATAAATGAACCGGACACTTCAAGGTTCTCTCTCTCTCTCTCTCTCGCTCTCTCTCTAATACTAAACTATGGGTGTCATTCTGCAACTAAACTTCCTTAATTCCTTTGAAAAAGAAGACAGAAAAACGAGTGAGTTAAGCTTATCCATGTCCCAGCCAATACGACATTGGTTAGGCGTTTCAGTGATCCCACTGCATGCAAATCTGGGATTGGATATCCAATCGTTTGCCCCCCAGTTTCATCCCCTCTCCCTACAGTATGAGCGGAGATGTTAAGAGACAGATTGAGGTCAGTTGCTGGATTGAGGTTAAAGGACATTTCATCAGCAGTTTGGCTTGTAAAGATAAAAAAAAAAAACTGAAAACATGTAATCTGATTCCAAATCTATTTAAGGTTGCAAAGTCCTCGTTGTGTTAAAAAAATAAGGAGAGCAAACAGAAACTTTGAGTTGGAAGAGCCTGAAAACTCAAACGCATCTCTTTATCGTTACGCTGTCTCTGATGCAATCCTCAATGCTAAAAGCGCTCATTACACGGTGAAAAAAAAAAGATAAATCCCTGGTGGGATGTAAGTCTCATCAGAGACAGCTTTTTAAAAAAGTCATCCGGGTTTAGAGTACAAGTACACGCGCCCTTCCATATGCTCTGGGATCTACTTTTGGCCAGTCGGCGTGTTTTCCCCGTCTGTTCGGAGCGCGTTGGAGGGTTCGCATCTGAGGCAGCTGAACAGTGTTTGCCGTCTGCTCGCTATATCGGGTCGAGTGGCTGTAACAGAGTATTGCATGTGACACAAAAATAGCATGGAGTGCTCTCAATGTTTTTAAATAGTGATGGATAAAGGTGACGACGTTACCAGCCCGTTCGAATCCAAACCGTTTGACTTGCTACATTGTATTTTGCAGGAATATGGGAGGTAATTTGTTTTTATTGTCATGCATATGACTGTTGAATATGAGATTTGCCCCTTGATGATCATTGTACCTGTTAAGAATGTTGATGGAAGAATAAATATGTTCTAATCATTAGGAATGATGTAAATTAGTAGCTACAATAACATAGCTTAGTTAGCATCAAGCTGCAATAAAGAGAGTCCATCATGCAAAATGCCGAGTGGGTCCGTGGTAGCTTCAAATGGGCTCCATTTAGGTTTTAGTGTATTCACTTTTTTCCAGTGAGAGGGTAAAAAAAAATGTCCAGAAGCAAATACATGGTATCTGTCGTCACACCCCCCCTCCCCCCCTGCTGAGCGTTCGCCTCACCTTCCCATCCTTGATCTTGTTGCCGATGATCTGCCTCCGCTGCTGAATAATGTCAATCAGGACGTCGCACTCCTCCAGGAGCTTGCCCTCTTGGCGGGACGCGTTCACCTGAGAACCAATTCACAGAGAGCATTCCATAAACAAAGAGATTGATAGATGGCAGGTGTATAGAGACATAAGTTCAGTGGCTCCGCATCATGTCGGCCAAGAGACAGGATGTCATTTTCATCAGTCAGCGCGGGCCCTCTTCCAGGTGAAGCAAACACTCTGGGGAAGATGAGGCACATTCAGCCATTTTGCCTCCCACTCGCTCTGAGTGCTGAGTGACAGGTAAAATAGGCGGCAGGCTCTGTGGCCGTTAGAGAGCAGGCATGACACTCAGCAGTGTGCTGAAGAAGCAGACGGTGTCTTAAATCAGGGCAATGCAGTGCCCTGAAGAAGAAGATGTCCCACAGTGGAATTCAACGTGTTGCATTTTATAGAAGTGAATATGCCAGTTTGTGAGAGATATGTGTTGCGAATTTACTGAGTGTCCATTGTATAGTGAATAGTGAACAAGGGAATGCTTTTGCAAACGGTCAATGAGTAACCCTCTTTTCCAAAGTCAGGAAGTATTACTGTTTGAAAGAGTTAGACTCCGAAATTTGGTAGAAATCTGGGTTGCTGTTGGCTCACATGTTAGGGTTTTATATCACAATGTAGAGGTTTAAATTAGTTAACCTACATGTAGATAAAGGCCAGTGCTCCCCTAACTTCATTTGAGGCCTTTTGTGTCAGTGGGTTCAAACATCTGCTGAGCTCAAAAACCCCCAACGCTGATGGCAATTAAACTGAAGAAAAATAATGAATTCCGTTGGAAGGTGTTTGCTTCTCAGCTTCAACTGCACTTTTTCCCCCCCGAAGTCTTTTAGAAGCAAAATGGCAGCCAGCTGAGGTGTTTTGATTCACTTGGAAAACCTCTCCAGCCTATAAAAGTTGTTCCAACTCCAATTAAAAGACTGCAGGTACTAACATAACGTGTGCTCCCATCAGTGTGGTCATTTCCCCCCGCGCTCCTTTCAGCGCCTTGTAAAGTGTCGTGTTGCCGCTGTGAAGCGACAGCGCGGGGGCCAGTGAAAGGGAAGTCTTAAAAACACTTGCATGTTGATGTGCGTTTCAACAGTGACATCACGGCGAGCGATTCCTCCGTAGAGCCAAACAAAAGCCTGGAAAGGACTTTCCTTCCTCAATATCCTCAACGTGGCCTCCCGAACAGCATCCGTGTGCTTTTCCGGACCCCACGTTGCCGACAGAAATCATTTTCATACTATGGATATTTTCAACACCTGGATTACATCTTGCAGTGTGTGTGCGAGACGTGCCGAGCGTAGCGCCTCAGAACCACTTGCTAATTGGTCCCTTCAACGTCGCCCAGTGACAGCTCTGGGGGAACTTGAGATGTAAAAACTGCGTACTCTGCAAAAAGCTTGTATATATGTTATCTCTTCGTGTCACTTTGTGCACCAATTAGTAGACTTAAACAGATCTAAATATAATGGGGGATCTAAAATAGAATTAGACCACAAAGACTCACATTGAAGTTCCATCTTTTTTTTCGCTTATTTCGCTGTGTTTTTCTTCTCTTTTTTTTTTTAAAGCACCATCGGGTTTACGAGTGGTTTCCCAGAGCTGCTAAACAACACTAAAGCAGAAGAACTGGCTGACGTTTCACGGCCGTTAATCTCAAAGGGGTCAACGCGAACGAAGACGACGTCCTCCGATATTGCTCATCTGAGCAGAACGGCCGCCCACAAGGCCGCGCGGACGCACACAAGTCGTCATTCGCGAGCACACACACATCACACACACACACTGCGGTTGCTCTGCCTCCCGAATTTCAGCATTCCAGTAAGAAAACGTTCACACCCACACACAGAGTTTGTGACCAGAGTACATCATGCACCATGTAAAGATGTGGAGCATCTAATGACTGTGGGCAGAGCCCTCTGGAGCGTATGAGCAGTATGACAGATTGCACCCTGGCAGGGACATTAGGTGATTCATTAGACACACACACACACACACGACTCAGACCTCGAGGATATCCAAACTTTCGGAAAGGCAAACTTTCTGCGGGAGGATGTGACTTTAAACATCATAAGCCAGAGACATCTGAGGAATTTATTCTTCTGTGGCTTTTTGTTGCAGAATAAGCATTAGTTTTCCCTCACTCTGAATTTTTATTTTTGGTCGCTTTGTTTCATTTCTATAAACAAACCAATTAACCGCTTCAAATTGTGCCTCTTTGACTATTTCTTATTGTATGATGAATTTGATGAATTTGATTTAAACCAGCAAAAGGCAACAGACTGTACAAACACTGCGTGGCATTTGATCCCAAAAGTGACAGCATCTTGATTCCATCAGTCGACAAGTTGCTCGCCGAAAGAGAATGCTGGTATTTGATGTAATGTGGTGCAGGCTTAAACTACAGCCCAAAGGGACCGGGTTTTTTTTTTTTAAGGACACCATATGCCTCTAAGTATGCATGAACACTTTACAGTTTTAAGTCATCATCTAGTCTCGGAGATGTCAGAGAATGTCAGTAGCCATCTCTTTGAGAAGCTGTTGAATAGATTTATCTGATGTGAAATATTCAGAAAGCCGCCTGTGCAACGCTTTGACAGTGTGACCCTCCTTTATTTTTCCTTTTTTTTTAAGTCCTCTTATACACCACTACTGCAGCTGCATGTCAAACCAGCTTCATTTCTTGATTTTATATTACTTATATTATTATATATATTACTATATTACTACTATAGTACTGCATTTGTTCTTGGCTCACGGTCACCAGCTCAACATGCCTTTTTTTCTTTTCTCCATCTTCTACTTGTGCAACATGGCTGTTCACACCTTAAAAACAACGTGCTATCACTGCACACTGCACCAGCTATTTTAGGGCGTGCGAGTGAGCTGCAAAACCCTCCCGTACGAGTAGTTGTGAACGTAATGCACCGGTGGAGAAAAAAGGTCAAGCTTTTTTTCATATATATTCATCATTTATTCATTCTATTTCTAATTCTCAAAGTGGAGTGTTTGATCCTTTCGACCATCACAAAAAGGGCACAAAAAGTGTTTATTTTCACGTGAAATTCCCGCATCATCAAAATTCTTCAAGCTTAACTCACAGAAGAAAAAAAAAAAACATCACTGCGTGATGGTGACACACATAAAAACATACTCAAAAAAATATGCACAGAGCACTTAAGCAGATAAAAAAAATCACCTTAATGAATCGCAATCCTCTTTCCTTGGCATTTGTGAAGGCCCTTACCAGACGGAGAGGCTTGCCCTCCATTATTTCCCAGCAAAGATTCCACTGCCTTTTCAACCCTGTGGCATTGCTTTATTTAAAGCTTCTTAGTGGGCCAGCGTAACGTGAACGGGCAGGCTGAGCACAGAATTGCCCTCGGTGAATGCACACGATCGTGCACACGCTTTATTATCCTAATAGGAGACGTAGTGGACAAATCCAGATGGTCGACACAAATTAAAATGTGTGCGTTTGCAAAAAACATTCCGGATTACGGAAAAGGAACGAGATCAACAGACCCGAGATGAGTTTGTATGTCCAACCAACACTCCCAAAACCCAAAGATTTAGTTTAGCTGCTAACCTTAGCTGCTACATGCTAAGCTAAAGGCTACTGGTCTCATGAAACAAGTATTTCTGCAGAATAAAACAAATCATGATGGCTTTTTTTCTTAAATAAATGAAAATACTGAATGAGATTTAGCGTACAATTACTGCAATGGTACAATAGGCTGATAATAGAAAAAAATATTCATGCCCAAACATGTCAACAGAAATGATATGATGGATGTTATATATTGTCTCGACTGAGGCATTATATAGGTCAGCGGTGACCACTGGGACTCACCTCGACATGTTGACAAGTCTGGATCAGTTTCCCCATAAGGGACTCCAGCTCGTTGTTCCTCTTGATCAAGTTGGTCAGGTTGGAGTCCAGGGCTTGCTGTAAGCAAACAGATAAGAAAATATATAAAGAAATCAACACAGAGTGAAGCACGAAAAAAAAAGAAAAAATGGATGGGACATAAAATGCAAAGGAGCTGAGGAGGGCAGAGCCGTAAATCAAAAGGAGGATAAAAATGCAACAGCTTTTTTTTTTTTTTTTTGCTTACACCAGCACAAAAAAAAAAAAGTTGTACAACAACCTCGGGCACTCCATCACCAAACCCACCAAAAAAACTAAAAAGTTTGAGAGCAACTACATTCTTGGAAACAAAATGAGCAAAAAAAAAATGTTTGATTCCTCAGCACAAGAGCAGCAAATAGAAGCAATGTCTCCATCCCTATCCCTCAACTCTTCTGCCTCACGGGCATCCCTACAGTCCCACAGTTTTCCTGTCCTCCTATGGAAGAGGTGCATTTGGGTGTCCATCGTACCTCTGAGCGCGGGTGATGCCCATCATCCCTGTGCTGCCTCCTCATCCTGCCCCCCGTCCGAGCCCGCTGAAAGAGGAGCCTGTACTCTAGGAGAGGCTGTGACTGGGACAGCCACTCCGCTGAGCAGCAAGCCAAGCGCAAACCCGGCCGAGCGGCAAATTGGGCATCAAAAAGCCTTTCCCCTATGAGAGCACGCAGCAGCGCTCTCGGCTAACGAACCGGCAAACAGGTGACAGCGCGTCAGCCCTGTCCCTTAACGCTCCTCCCTCGCCTTTTCTCTTCCCTCCCCCTTTTCCCACCCCCCTCCTCTTTTGCTGCTTTTTATCCGCTCGGGCGCAAGCTGTCTCCTTTACTTCAAGACCGTCATATTATTGCCAAACCGAGCGCGCTTAAGCCGCTCTGATGCCGCGTCTCCACCGTCCTGTTCAAAACTGTTATTTTTCCGGAAAATAATTTAAGCTGACTGACTGGGCGAGATTTTACTACAACGTCTCCGAAATGGTGTCAAGGGGGCGTTGGAGCCAACAAGGCCAAAGATGGCTTCGCAGAAAGCACAGGTTTTCTTTGAATTAAACACTTTCTCAAATGGTTTGCTTCGGTTAAAACAGAACATTTTCTTTAAATCGAGCACTTTAAAATCCTTCGCTTCAGTTAAAACCGCTACATTCCAATTCTCTCACAAGCAGCAGTGTAAACGCAGCCAGGTTCTGATGTTACGTCGAGGATTAAAAAGGAGTTGCCCCGGAGGGAATATTGGATAAACAACAACAGTAAACACAGAGACGGTGGGATTTGTGTGTCTTTGGGTGTGTGTGTGTGTATGTGTGTGGCACTATGGGGGCTTAATGGGTGGCCTTAATACGCAGATGACACACAAAAGCAAAAGCCGCACAAAGGTCTGCTCGGAGAGGAATACGCCGCTGTCGTCGCCATTATCATCCGTGGAGATAAAAATAAACTAAACCTCTTATATGAGGATGAGGATGAGGAGGACAAGAATCACAACAATCAGTCGGCAGCTGCGTCCCGTGCGGGTCGGCGTGTGCAGCAGAATTCATGCATGCATAACTCGAATGCAAAGGGAAGAAAACATATATGTAGTTATGTCCACATACCAGCTGCTGTAAGCATATGTTCAAAGACAGACATTTACATCTCCACACATGCAACCTTCAGTACAAGAAGAAAACGAAACACTGTGGCGGAGAATACACGTTCACTCTTTGTGTGTTTGTGGTCAGAATTGGACGTGAAGGGGTTAACCCACATCTACAGCGTCCACGTTGCCAACTCGTATTAATCTCTTGGAGCTGAACTGCCCGCAGGCGGGAGATTGAGTCCATAAACTCATGTTTACAATGTTTACTGAGGGAATAAATCAAATGAGAAGGAGGGTCATTTTCTCATAGACTTCTATGCAATTGGAGGAGTCCCCCTGGTGGCCATTTGAAAGAATGTAAGGCTTTTTTTTACATTGGCTTCACTTTTCAGACCCGGAGGTTGCCGCAATGGGTCCATTTAAAACACAGGGAAAAAAACATCTGTGCATTGGGAGTTGCAAAACGCCCCCAAAAAAGGCCATGAACATCCCTGTGTGGATGAGAGACCGACCACCTTGTCATTAAAGGTGAGGCATGGCAGGGTACTCCACCTCTGAGAAAAACATACTTGTGTAAATGTAGTCCTGTAGGATCCAATACTTAAAAAAAAAACAGCTAAAAGTGTTTGGTGACCTCCAGTGGCCTTCTCACTGTGATGCAGTGATGTACAAGTGTACCCCAGGGAACGTCGGTACACTGTGACATCACTCTTGGTTGTGGTATCCTTTGACATACAAATATAGCCCTGCAATGTCTCTTTGAAAAATAAATCCTCAAGTGGTCAGTGTCCGCTCCACACAGTGGGGTTCATGGTCACTTGGCAGCTGACGAAACACTTGTGCTTCAACTGTCGGGAGGTGAGACAGTGTGGTGAAATTGCTTGAAATGTAAGTTTAAAAATATGATTTATTTATTTATTTGAGTGTGGTCAGCTGACCGAGGCCGAGCCAGTTCTGTGTGTTTTTCAAAAGGCAAAGCTGGTTCCTTCCACAGCATCTGCTCCTAATCACCCCGGGAGGCTGCTCATGCTGCAGCACCCTCAGATCAGCCTACAAGAATCCCCACTTTGAAACCGGGGCAAAACTTTGTGTTTGTTTCATCACCGGGCGTCTCCCTGTTAGCTTAAATATTATTTAAAAAAAAGTTTTTAATCGTGGCTCTTGCTGTTGTCTGCCATTGTCATGAGTGTTCATGAGTGCAAGAGCAGATATGCATGCTGCGAGTGAGCGAAATCACTCTGAAGCAGCGCTGATAAGCTATAAGAAGGTATCCAAAGGGGATGACACACACACACACACACACACATACACATACAAACACACACACATACACACACACACACACACACACTCTCTACCAGAGATGGAGACAGGTAGACAAGTGAACTGAAAAACTTCAGAGGAGCTACATCTTTTCAAGATTTACTGTGACACTGAGCAGGATTGTGTTCTCAGGAATCCTTGCCAAACTGCCGTGTGTGTGTGTGTGTGTGCGTGTGTGTGTGTGTGTGTAAGAGAGATCAGAAGAACCTTCGTCACACAGACGAAGACAGAAACGGTGAGGCAGAGAGAACAAAGGTGGACAGTTGAAGAGCGAGGCAGAGAGGAAAGGCAGACCGTCACGTCTTTACTGCCGTTCCTTTACGGCCCTGTCCACCCATCTTTACACGCGATCCACGCCATCGCTCTTATTGCTGAGTCGCATGGAGGGCACCGGTGTGTTTGTTCGAAAAGCAAAAGCACAACAGAGAGAAAAAAAAGACAACGCAGCATTGTGCTGCGGTGTGTGTGTGTGTGTGTGTGTGTGTGTGTGTGTGTGTGTGTGTGTGTGTGTGTGTGTGTGTGTGTGTGTGTGTGTGTGTGAGTTTGAGACGAGAAGGCGGAACATTCCATGCAGAATGAGGATTGTGAGTGTTGCCGTGTAAATTCTCAAATAATTGCTTCAGTTGAAGAGAACCGGGTCTTTATTTGAGACAATACCACTTTTGACTTGTTGTTTTTTTACTCCCCTTGTTTATATCCTGCAGAAGTTTTATTTTTTTTTGTCCTGTTCACGTAATATAAAACACATTTGCTGAATACAACTTCATTCCCTCACTTTATGAGCTGGCGAAAGTATTGCCTGGATGTTCCCCGAACAACACTCATCAAACTTGAGTCATGGGACGAGATGTGTGTTGCATCATGATGCCTGTGCTCTCCATGCAGGAGAAGGCTGTTTATTTTGCAGTAAGCAAGAGCCTTTGAAATGGGACAGGCCTGGTCAACCTTTCACGATGTCTCGAAATGCTGACTCGGCGGGATCCAACGCTTAAATTAGCATTCCTTAAAGCGAGATGTGATCCATGTGTTTTATAATAACAATTAGCCACATGAATAGCACCTTTACCAGGCGATAATATGCCAACGCTGTGTTCACAGCTTGTTTCTGCTGCTCCCAAGTGGCCCAAAATCAGATGGCAAGTTTAAAGGTCCTTAGCCATAACAGGGATTTTGTCATTAGATTATTTTAATTTCATTTTGCATAGTAAAATCTGAAAAAAAACAACTACTTTTAACGGCCCCCTGTGATTGAAAGTATTTTGCATCACATCCTGCAATCACATGGCAAGGTGTACAGCCACACCCTAAAGTTTCTATCACTGCAGCAAAGTGAGAGGTTATGGGGGAGATTTTGTAGCTGCTCTCTAATTTACTTCAAGGGAAGTTTTTTTTTTCAAGGTTGGAATTTAAGATGAAAAGAGCATAATAGCATGGACTGTAGAGAGGAAATAAGTCGGGGAATAGGTGAATTCATGATAGAAAAAGATGAATGAGGACATAAAGGGAAATATTGTGCTTAAAAGGCTGTGAATCAAATGTTGCAGGTCTGTTTGTGTTTTATTGTGCATGTTGGCACTTGAAAACCCAAATTACGTTTCAAACACAGAAGGGAAGCTGATTAAACCAAATGGATTACGATATAAAAACACAACAAACCCATGATTTGAAACCGAAGCCGTCACACACAGAAGGGGCCCATCTTTTATCCTCAAGGTTCTTTCCTCCTCAGACCCAGAGCCAAGGACTTTGAAAGCTATTTCCAGACGCCTTCTCGTCAATTTCCTGTGACGGGGGTAATTTTATCTCCCAAAAAAGGATGGGTGTTCCCTCAATAACCTCCACGGCTCTTATCAGGCACACCACCACTGCCACTGAAAAAAAGGGAAACCATTCCAATCATCTGTTCTTTTTTTTCCGTGCAGAGTGGGGATATCTCAAATTCCAGCAGATCAGTGCAAAAAATAATGGGATATGCATGAAACGGTCCGGAAAATATGACCAAAGCATGATGACAAAATTAAACAATGGCACCAGATCTGAGGGAAAGAGGGGGGTTGTGGGGTGGACCTTTTCGGTCACCTGACGAACACAGAGTCTTTTGTTCCCATTTTTGTGCCTCCTCTTTTAAGAAGTTCCCCCAGAAGTTTTTCTGTCCTCATGAATTAAAAATCAAATGTGTTGTTTTGCATAAATATTGCATGGCGGTTGGGTTTTTCCCCCTGTGGTAATTAGCTAAGATCGAGGCCTACATTTTTTTTCCTATCCTGTTTTCTGTCGCGTGTTCAAACTTCAAGCATTTGCCACAAAACTTTGCCTCTTTTTTTTTTTTATGTTTCAACTCAATTTAGCACGCCTAGTAAACGACTCAACGTTACATTATAGTTTCAATTAAACTGACACCTTATTTTCCCTGTCTCTGGGTTTAAAAAGATTGCATTAACATTACTTGTTGCGTAACCGTAATCGAAGACGAGATTACGGTTTCATGTCTAGATTTGTTTGCTTGTGTCGTGTTTACTGCGTGTGCCATAAAGCTGGCGCTTGCAAAAAAGAAAAAGCTAATGAAATGAGTTGCGGTTAAGTTAACTCGCACCCACAGAACTTTAGCTTTCTACTCTGAAATCCAATTCCGCCCGAGGCGGAGATGTATATTCTAAGCCTGTTTAAGCCACTGTTTGTTGAGGATGCGGCAAAACAAAAGTCAGTTATTCCAAGGAGGAGCCGAGATCCTTCAGCTCAGGGCCGACAGGGTCTTAACCTAAGGTTGGCACCAAACCCGCGTCACTGGCCAGCTGGCTGGCGTGTGGAGGCTTTGAGGGTCGACAGGTGGTCAAATCCCCTCCAACGTCTGCCAGAGAAGGAACATTTGTTGTCTGTGTGAAGAAAGGAGCTGCTGCCCATGTCTGTCTGCAGACTATTGTGAGGGGGGGAGGTAAGGGGGGGTCTCCAGGGTATGTGTGCATGCAGACACGCATGCCTGGGTGTCTGGGTGTTTTTTGTGTGTGTGAGACGGCGAACTCAGAAGGTAATGAAGCAGTCTTACACATTGTGTTTCTCCATCTGCTCTCATTGTCCTCACAAGGTACAAAATACTTTATTTAGGATTGACTTACTTTGAGGATTAAGTCGCCATATGAAGTAGATAATAATACCGCTTATACAACAAGTCCCGATACTGAAGGAAGAAAAGGGGAAAGAGCATGTTCAAGGTTAAAAGAAACCAAAGCTGACTGGAGGAAGGAAGCGTGATACGACGGAGAGCCATTTAGCTTTCTCGCCAATTTGAATTAATTTGTTTAGGAAAGTAAAGTGGTACTTATATTGAAATCAATACGATGAATCAATCTACAATCTCATGTGTTCAATTTAAAAGTAGCTTAATGACCAAAATCACATGGATTCCACTCGCGTCAATAGCTGAGCCGATGCTATTACGCTAAGCTAATTAGCTCAAGCAAGAGTCTAAATGAGATTACATTTCTTTCGTGATTTGATTTAACTGCTGCCTCATTCTGTTTCGTGTAATACCATATTAAAGTTATAAAAAAAATGCATAATTTCCAATTATCAATGATAGCTATAGGGCAAAATCAATGAGTGGGCTAAATTTAGCTTCAGCTTTAACAAATGTTAGCTTCTCACCAGCTAGTTTTGACTCGACGCAACTTGTTATGTAACGGTCTAGTTGTCTGTCTCCGAGCAGTGAGTGCATCTCTAATTTCTGCTTTTGAATCTCTGATTTAGATATCGGAGGACAGTAAACCGGACATCCTCTCAAAGCCTTTTAACCCCATACTTGTTGTATTTCAAAGCTTTTTTTCTATTCTTTTCAGCAGCTCAAAATACAAAGGAGCCGCAGCCGGGGCATGAGAGCGTGTCCTCGGGCAATACTTTTAAATCCACACATGTCGAGCGAAATCACATGTGTGCCCTCTCACTAATCGCTGAAAAAAATGCTCTGAGCATCTCATGATTGCATTAATCACACGTAGCGCTATACTGCCAGTATACTACGCAGCAGGGATTCCCAGGAGGCTGCGTCAGAATGCATCAAAGATGCATTCTGGTTTGTTACATCTCCTTTTGCATACATGGGCAATATATTTTGCAACCTGTGAGCATGTCAGAGGGGCAATCTGCTATTGCTGTGTACTTTTTTTGTGTTGCAGCAGATAATTAGCCCGTATGCGATAACTGCTGAGCTGCGCTGACCTGTGCTGTGCTACGTCCTCTCTCCGGATGAATGGAGGGAGCCTGATAATTAGATGATGCACTGACCCGTAGAGCGTTCCGGCTAGTTATTCCTCTCTGTTTGAATTTGCTTGAAACCCGCAGAATGAGAAAAGGTATACGTCATACACGTCACCTGTGATGGCAGCACATGAAGCCCTTCATTGGAGGCAGAAAGGCTTTGGGTGGGGGGGAACAACCAGTAGAAGGCCCATAATAACAAATCAGATTTTTTTTGGGGTCATTGTTTTGTCTTTTTCTTGATGAAGAATGAAAGCGCAGATGCTGAAAATAGATGGTTTTAATCATTGATTTTGGTTATTGTTTGGTCTACTCTGAAGAAGGAGGTTAAAAAAGGGCATCTTACAACTCAAAGACACATTGCACTCTGTGAAACTACTTTGTTTTCTTACAAGTACCATAAGTAGGAATCAGCTGGTGTGATTCCGTTTCCTCCATTATATCGCCGAAGGAATGCCTGCTCTCCGAGGACGTATTACACACTTGAACATGTGTTTCAAACCTCCGGTAAAAGGAAAAACCTGTTTCTCAAAGGAGTCACACCACAGCGTTTCATTTAAAGACGCTTCAAAAAGGCTGAATAAACACTTTCCAGGTTGGTGCTGCTGAGAAAAAAGAAATTTCCCCGGGTAATCGACGCTTTGGAAACCTTAGAAGCATTTTCTGTTACTTGTTCTTCCGTGGGATAATGAGAGTGGTTGAAAAACAAATGTTCAGGTTGGAGGAGTAAGTCAATGCTCCGACTGAACCTGAGGAAAAGTCCGGACCTTTCACCCAAATGGTCAAGTTTGACCCTGTGAAGTGCATCTGCTGTATTCTAGGGGTCACGAAAGTGGCACCAAGAGATACGAGGATTAATATTACCCTGTCCTCGCTAATTTACAATGGCTCCCTGGTCGATTTGTAGTGCTTTTTAACATTATTCAGATTTCTTTTAATGGCCTTTCTGCTTGAAACATGTCTGAAACATTTAGTAGATTATCCATAGATATACATATCCAGATAATTTTGCTAAATAACTAATTGAATAAAATCATAAAACAAAGTATTGTGTAACTCTACAAAGCTGTTGACAAAAGCCCAAAGTCCATACACTTTATGGATCGTTCAATACTAAACGGAAAAGTGCTTTGATATTTAATGGCAGACAGTTGGATCATGAGATGAAAAGCATCCCTTGGACATTCCAAGTAACGTTTCCTTCTGCTTGAGTTCTGATCTTACAAAACACAAATCCATGTGCACATGCACAGACGCGCATCCTCCCTTCGTGGCCATTACCAGCACCCTCTAACAGCCACGCTCAATTAAGCACACCTACACCCGGCATGCAATTGGCGCTCGTTAACCTGCGACCTCATTGAAGACACCATGCCTCGTCACTAATGACACTTCCCATATCCACTGTGTGCGCACGCCTCTGAATACCCTCCCGGGCAACGCTGGCATGGAGTAGTGATTATGCTAATTGCTTAATTATTCAGCGGAGATAATAAGTCGGCATGAGATGATAAAATCTCGCTTGATAATCGAGTTAGATACCTGGGAAAGGACAGTAGCAGATTTCTGCAGAGCGGCATAAAATTAAAGCTGAAAATTAATTTTGTGTTAATGGAATGGTGGGAATCTGTGACCTTAAATGAAGGCCGCAGGTTAATTAGCACCGTTTTTTTTAAAAGGCAAAATCACACCGTGAAAGTATTGTAACTTCTGCGCTCACCTTGAGCTTCTCGTAGCGGTCGCTCAGCGCTGCCACCTGGTGGTCCCTGTGCCTCCCCACCAGTTTGCACAGCGAGCAGATCAGCTGGTCGTCAGTGACACAGTACATGTTCACCTTCTCCTCGTCGTGCTCCAGGCACTGGAGCCCCCGGAGGTGGGAGTCCGGCATGGGCTCGATGAGCCGGTGGCCGGTGAACGGCTTCTTATTGGGGTGCGTCGCCCGGAGGCACTCCTCGCAGTACGACACCTCGCACGTCACACACGTCTTGACGGCGTCCTGCGGCGGGTCCTGCTCGCAGAACTGGCACTGGACCGGTTCCGGCGGCATGACCGGGCTGGACATGGCGGCGCTGACTGGGACCAGCGCCAGCCGGTCGCTCCCTTCCTCGCCGGGAGAGTTGGGCCCGCTGTGGGGCGCTGGCAGCGGCAGAGGGAGCCCAGCCGAAGATGAGGCCCGCTGTACTCGGTCGATAATGTTCTGCAGGGTCACGTTTCTCTTAAGTCCTTCTAGTCCACGCTCCGGACTCAGGGAAATGACATATCTACAGGTGGGGCACTGGAAGGCGCCGATGCTCTGAACTGGTTCGTTGGTGGCACAGTGGGAGATGAGGATGCGATGGGCGCAGCCGAAGCACAGGCTGTGAGCGCAGGGCAGCAGCAGCGGGTCTTCAAAGAGCTCCAGGCAGATTGGGCAGGTCAGCTCTGACTCCAGAGTGTCCATCCTGCTCAGAGGAGGCCAGGCGGGACCGGGCGCAGCGTCAGCGAAATCCAGAAGAGCCGCTCAGCTGCCTGCAGGCCCGCAGACAGAGCGATAGATGGTGGATGGCAGAAAGAGAGGGAGAGGGGGAGGGAGGGAGAAAGAAAGCACAGGGATTTGTGATTTAAATGGCGTGAAACGGCTTACTTCACACTGCTTTCTTGGGAGGACTTATATCTCAATGGAGCAGACCACTGAGTGGACTTAAAGAATTGCAGTGTGTTAACTGCTGGATTCTCTAAGTCTGTGTGAGAGGCCAAAATGAGGGAAATTGATATCTCCAAAGGCTAGACAAATAATACTCTAAAAAAGTTGTTTTTGGTTGTGTTTTGTTGGGTTTTGGTGTGTTGTGTGTTGTGGTTTTTGGGTTGGTTTCTGGAAAGAGACAAATTGGCTCGAAAACAAGATGGCGACGGCCAACATTCTAAACTCCAGGCTTTAAAAAGGTCGTCCACAAACCAGTGGGTGACGTCAGGGTGACGTAGGATGTCAGTAATTACAAATAGAACCAGGGGATTATAGTCTTGTTCAAAACATTGTAACTGATATTTAGTGGGCACCGGTGTGGCAGTGGGGTGTAGTTTGTTATTGGGTGCAGCAGGCACGGCTGTAGTAAGTTGTTAACTTGTGCACATGGCCATTTATCCCCTCTGCAGAATAGCTGAGTCATGATTTCCATCTGACCCCGTGTGCTGAGGGTCACCGATGTACCCATGTAGAATTGGTGGTTGCTGTGTATTTAGTGTGTGCGGTTGCTTTTTCATTTGAAAAATGTGATCGTGCCTCAGAGGGAAACCCACACATTCACATGTGACTTAGGTCTCCTTTAAATCAACACCCAGCAGTCAGACGTATATCTTATAAAGTAAGTTTTAAAGCCATGGGAGAGTTAGAAAATGTTAAAGGGAAGCTGTCTGCTGCTCAGTTAAATGTGTATTTAATTAAAAACTTGTCCATAAATTTGACATTTATTGTGACGAGCACAGCAGCAAGTCAATAAATAAGTGTGGCTGGGATCTGGATTACTTCACTTCCAATCAGTCTTATCAGTCCATCCAAAAGTTTACTTTGAGCCTCCGTCTCAGAGTTAAAAGTTCCACTCTGCTTGCAAGTTCTGCTTTTCCTTCATCTTCGTCCCCACCCACCCCCCCCACCCGCATTGATGAACTTAGCCAGAGGGCTGTGTAATAACGGCAGTTAGTTTGTCACGGCAAATGGAGATTTCACAACTGCTGGAAAAAAACAATCTTTCGGAACAAGAAGAGAGAGCGAGAGAGAAACTTTTTAAGATTAGATGAAACCTATACAAACCCTTCAGGGAAATGGGACCGCTGTACGCAGAAGAAATAATGGATCACTGCGATGTAGATAAGACGAGAAATGGAATGGAATATATTGAAGATAACACACCACTGTTTTTTTCGGGTTTTTTCTTGTGAAATGTGTTAAAGGAAATGCAATGACCAATGTGTTTTTCTTCATGCTAATGAGTGCTATGAACAATACTCAAACTAGTACTAATTCCAGTAGAAACCCCCTCTACAAATCAGCATAATGACACTGAATGAAAGGCATCCGCTCTCCCTACACCGTGAGGTATGTTCAGCAGATGTCACTGTTTACTGAGCTTAAGGCTTGTGCGCATCCGAGTGGACTACCATCCTCAGAATAGCCCTCCTATTCGCTCTCTCGCTCTCGCTCTCTCTCTCTCTCTGTCTCTCTCTCTCTCTCTCTCTCTCTGGTTTCCTTTCATCCTCGGTGCTGCGGATAAAGCAAGTCGCCTGAGATATCTCAGGCCAGATAACAGTAATTTTCAGGGCAGATGAGCTGCGGGATCACAGAACGGACGGAAGGAGTAAATACATTTTTTTTAGATTTAGAATTTTTATTTAATGTTTTAAACAAACTGATACAAGCCAAGCAACTTTGATCTCCTATTTCCAAATGGGAAGTGGAAAGGCCACATTTTGAAATGAAGCAAATATGGAGGGGATATAGAGGGAGAAGAAGAACAAAATTGAGTGGGAGAGATGGAAGTGATTCAGCAATCACACGCTTGAAATGAAATGGTGTGTTTGGAGGGACTGTAAACACAACAAATCCTCGGAGACACACTCTTGTCCATACACATCGACACACACTCCAATTCCCATAAACACACAGCAGTTTCTCTTCCACGGAGCCTCTCTCCGTCTCGTGTGTTTATATTTCCAGATATTTTGTCAGGGAGGACTGATGCCTCTTGGCGGTCCAGTAAAACTTGGAGAGCTGTGTTGGCGTGTAAAGGGAATTCAGAATATCATGATGTTCTTGGCCTTTTTTGGTACATTTTCCTGTTCAGATAAAATCTTTTGCCGTTGGCACCTTGGGATGTTCCTAATGTCGACGATTTCAAACAGCAGTTTCCACTTAGACCAGCCCACTATTCTTTAAGTAAGAAAACACTCACAGAACAGTCATTTCCGTGTTGAGATAAGGGCCATTTGAAATATCTAAACACATTTTTCAATAACCAAATCATATTTTAATGCAACTGAAATCAATACGTCTGACTGTGACACTGTGACACTAGATCGTGGTCGAAGAAGAGTCATGGTTTGGCATAGTTTATACCATTAGTTTGACACATTGACCTTGCTGGCATTGGCCCTGCTTCATTGGTTCTTCCCACACTAGGTCACTAGTTTTAGTCCGTAGCACACGTGCTTAGCCGGCTAGCTACCCAACAAGCTTGTTCCAGTGTGCCGCTGGCCAATCCGGTCAATAGGGAGACTACATTTCCGTAAACGCTGGACCACCCACCAAGATTGGATCAAGCAAAAGAGAGGGAGAGTCCTGGACTTACATTTGTACTTTGCGTCTGCAGGTTGTGTACCATCGGTGGTGTCAATGTTGTTTTTACTGCCCCCAAGTGGCCAGAAATCTATCAATGCAGCTTTAAGTTTCATGCAGCATCATGCCCAAAATTCTAATTTTACGATTGCAAAGCTGTGGAGGAGAAAATGTGCCAACAGTGGCTCATTAAGTTGCACCCTGTCAGGGAATCTGAGGACTGTTGAATATGAGCAGGTTTACCTCCAACCGGTTTAATGTGGCAATAATCCTACATCGCTAATTTCCCTTCTAACTCGTTAGAAAAATCTTTTTAAAACCCATTTCTGTAGGAAATGCATAGATTCTCTGCAGATAAATCTCATGCAGTAATGCCTGGGTTGTGTGCTGTACACTGAGCGTTGTAAAGAGTGATCGGTGCTATATTGATGAAGCAGATGTGAGATTTATGCAGCCCATCCGGCTGTGCAGATGTCAGCCGGGTAACATAAACAGCACACAGCGTTTTGCAAAAGCAGAGAAGGAAAAAAAAAGACTCCCTGACAAAGCCGGCAAAAGTTCCTGACATTGATGGAGCTCTGACAGGTTACTGTTGACAGCAAGGGGGGAACCTTGAGGCACTAAAGGATAAAGAGAATAAATCCACTTCATTCTGACGAAGACACAGACACACACACACACACACACACACGCACCTAAATTTGACATACATAGTCGCACAGATCCAACCTGGCGGGTGAGACAGGGTGAAATGCCTCTCGGCACACCATAGGTGACACTGTTGAACCGTGCACCGAGGTGACAGCACAGAACGGAGGACATGGGAGCGTTACACAGGGACGGGAGGAAAGAGGAAGCGTATAGAAAAACTACAGGAGTGTGACAACGGCTTTCAGACTGGTGGAGGGAAGATCCGGGCAAAGTTGTTTATCTCTCCCCCCCCCACCATCACTTTGTGCCTGATGACTGTCGGAGCTGTCACTGTGTTAGTGAGAAAAAGGCTCGGCACCACTGAAACGTCAGTACCGATACTCTTCAGTGGGGGGCGGGCAATACAAAGCTGAGTGAGCAAGTGGATGAATCCTCCACTCTCTTAGTGTCCTCCTTCTTTCCCCTGCAGTACATGATGTGTCTTACCCCACCGAAAAACAGACTGCATGTACTATACATACTATTTATATACTTTTAGTATGGCATATGTCTTCATTAAAGTGGCCATAATTATGTAAGAGATGGTACAAGTAGTTCCTTCCGTCCTTCTATTGGTCAACACTTTTTTCTTTCTTTACACAACCTAACAGCTTTAGCTTCGGTGTTTTAGCACCTTATCACGTATGTAGCCATCGAGTACAGATAAATCGCCTTTTACACGAGTCCCGCTTCTAAAGGAGTCAGATGGAGACAAACTATCTGTAGCCTATTTTGGCCAAGTTGACTTTCAAAGTGTCCCAGAACAAACTGTAACCTATTGCCTGCAAGGAAAGTAGAATACACAAGGTGTTTAGTCCAATTGGGAACTCTACCAGTGCAGTGTCACCTCTCACACCACAAGAAGCATTGCTTTTTTTAAGCCTGTCATCCACTTTGCTACTGCACTGTGAACCTCTGACCGTGACCTGTTATTCCCTGTTCCCGTCCTTCCCCTACCTATATTTACGGATAACACAATGACAGACCGATATGAAATGCTTAGGTGTGCATTAGAGGATCTGCGGAATCAGATCCCTGTATCATCTTCTTCTATTCCGGGCAGTTTTCCGTGGCTCTGTCTTTTTCCCGTTACAGGGCCGCGTAACCTGAGGTCCGAAAACGCTACATTTCTATTTCGAGAGGTACAAATGTCATCGCCCCGATGCTACTCTCGGATGCACGGCGTTTTATTTTGAAACAAAACCACCGTCTCTGATCCATAAAATGTCAGCGAATGACCTTTTGCAATGGAACATTCTTTTCTTTGTTTCTCTCTTCTCTCTCTTTTCAGATTCTGACGGATGTCCACTGGCTTCTCTCGGACAAATAATCACGAGAACAACTAACGCTTGAGAAATTAGCTTTCTCTCTTCCTGTTTATCTTTGGGCAGCCCCCCCCCCCCCCCACTCCCCCCCATTAGACAGCGCTCTACCTTTTAAATCTTTCATTGGCACGTGGGTCAAAGGAGGCTGCGGCGTTCCACCCTCCACTCGCAGTTTAAGCTGTTCAAATTTTCATGGGAGCTCTTCTATCCATTTTTCTAAAAACTGATTCAACAGAGAGCACGATGCAGACAAAAACAGAGGCTGCATTTTATGAAAAAGGGGAAAGGAATGTGAGCGGTTCCTGCGGCTCTTGGTAATCCATATACCGGTAATATCTGTTAATAATTGCAGGTCTCCCCGCAGTTTTATTTTTCCCAATGTTTTAACAATCAAAGCTTCTGCCTTTTATATTATGTCCTCTTTAAACTCCCCCTGAAGCCGGATTTTATTTCACTTTGAGCTTTTCAGCTACAAATGAATATTTCAACTCCACCATCGCCCGACAAATTGAGCTGAAAAAAAAAGTTAGACTCAACCATGGCGGTGGCGGGGGAGCGATTCCATTTCCAGATCACTTCCAGTTAAATGACACGAAATCACTCAGCAAAATTAATTATAGTAAGCAGCCAAAAGCTATTTAACCCCCCCCCCCCCACACACACACACACACACACACACACACACACACACACTCAAAAGCAAACAACATTTGGGTGGGCGGTGGGGGTCCGTTTGGTGCGTTGACGTGAGCGGCTGTGGCAGTCCACGGAGCAGAACCGAGAACTAGGTCATCGCCATTGACCTGCCTCACGCAGTCATTATACACTGTGTGTGTGTGTGTGTGTGTGTGTGTGTGTGTGTGTGCCACTGTTCCAATTCTATCTTAACTCGCAGGAGGCAGAAAATAGCAAACGCACACAGCGAAATGTTGTGACCAAGCGAAAGAGGGCAAACCTTGGGAAGCTGAGTGTAAACATGATAACATCAGCACCCGGTGACGCCACGTTGTCAGAAACCCAAATATGTTCACCACAACTTCCCAAAAAAGATATAGTTTGGGGCATTTTACCACTGCAGCTAATTGTGAATATGTCGTCATTTTTTAAGTAACTTCCTACAAACACCACTTACTTTCAGAGAGGGGACACACACGGGGAGGACTAGTCCCTCAATTATTCATATTTTTTGTGGAAAAAACTGCATAAATTATTGACTCATTTTGTGACTTATAAAACACAACCTCCACCTTGTTTTTTCCCTTTTTTTTAAACGACCCCTTCTCCATATTTAACTACATCCAAACATTTCGACACCTTGTTTACCTCCAATCTGTCGAAGAATTTAAAGAACACACACACACACACACACACACACACACACAACCGCTTATGGGATTTGAGATTAAGATTGAGAAAAAAAAAACATTATCTGCTTTCATAGCAGCAGTGGATAGCACACAATTAGAGATTAACTCCCGACCTCACGCAGTCTTTGAGAACATGTTGTCTTTTCAGGGTCATGCTCTCCAGGCCAAGGTCGAGGCAAATTTCCTCTGCAAATTGATTTTTTTACAAATAAAAGATTACATCGTCCTCCATATGCGCTGTATGGATGCAGCCATGCGGAAAGACTGATGATGTAAGCTCCCACCGCCATGTGGAGCAAAGTCAAAATATTATTCCACAGCGTTTCCGCGCACAATATTTGTCCTAGGCAGCGAAGGTATGTGATAAATCTTGCAGCGCTGGTGCTGGAGGAACTTCATTTCATGTGGTCCACAGTAGACTGAGGCTTGTAGGTGTAGGTGTATGGTGCTGAAAGTCCAATTAGGACCGAGGACGGGAACGTATACTTTGGTGATGTGAACACGCGCAGAGCTAACGCTAAAGAAGTCCAAACTCCACGAGGGATAAAAAAAAAAAAAAAAAGCCTTAGAGCTTTTCAGATGTCAAACTCAAAAGGAGAATTAAATTTCAGAACTCTCTCATCTCTTCACATCCCTCCTCCTCATCTCTTCTCCTCCTCATCGCTTCTCCTCCTCATCTCTCCTCTCCTCTCCCCTGTACAGCACATTCATTGGGTTGTTAGCACATTAACAACACTAACTGTTGCCACACACACACACACACACACACACACACACACACACACACACACACACATTACGTCTTTGTCTGATTCCAGACACCCTGCCATGTTGATCCTTAATCCACTTCCTACCACACTGGCTGTGACCAATCGCGGCCTTTCATGTTCCGAAGCGGTCAGTCACGCCTAACGGGATTGGCTGGCCACGTAGTCCGTGGATGCCGGGGCTATTAGTGATTATGATGAAGGGTGACATTCATGATCGCGTGTGTGTGCGTTCGTGTGTGTGTGTGTGCGTGCGGCGGGGTCCGTCTGGATTCCTGCTTGTGTGACCCAGATTGCCGCATGTGAAATGAGATGTAATGTTTGGGGGCTGTGGGGGCGGATGGCAGATTACAGAGGACAAAAACAAAGCCTGGTGCTGCTGTCAAGGACACATTTGATCAGGGTGAGTGATCCTCGCACCCGCAGATATACGCACAGCGACGAAAACCTGGGAGTGCTTATTTTGAAGCTCTAACGAAGCGGCGGTGGCATTCAATGCACCGCCACAGTTCAAAGTGCCAGCTAATGTGTTGGATACTGGAAGCCCAACGCCGTGCACTTCAAGGTTGCTTCCTTTGAGCGAGATCCCACCCTGGTGGGAGTCTTCTTTAAATATTACGGCTGGCCGTGTGCGGGAGAATAGAGTGCCGCCCGGGATGATGGTGCTTCTTTTCCTTTTTTAAGTCGCAACAAATTCAGTTAATGCCTCCCTCCATGGTCACAATCACTTGACAATGCATTAATGTTGCCTTAAAAAAAAAATCTATGTGCTTCAGGTCCCCTGGCGCAGATGAAAGTGATTAAATAGTGGTTATTCCCTAAAGTACTAAATTGTCATCGCAACTTTGATTGGATGATGAAATATTTTCGGCGTTAAAGCGGTGAGCTAGTCGTGTGACGGAGGCAGATCGTGAACATTTAAAATGTACGCTGCAAACATATTCCTCTCATCGAGTTGTCTTTGTGTGCTATTTGAATCATTAAAGTAGTATGTTTCTTCAAAACAATATTCTTTTTTGGCAATATTGGCAGACTTTATCATGTGTTTTGATGAACATAAGGCTCTTAGGTCTCAATTATGGACATAAATGACTTGATGGGCTATGGATTCATTCATAGTGTGATCAAGGAATTAGCTTCGAGAGAGCTAATCCCCCCCCTTCCCCCAAAAACCCTGTTTCTGCACATGTGACTTCAGAACCTGCGCATGCCTAAAACGAGCACCTTGTGTGTCACACCACCCAACATGTGGACGGCTGCGGGAATATGCTTACAATTACGCCGGCTCCTGAGCCGTGCATTCTTTGGAGCCAGAACGGTGACTTCTCAGGGCAAGAGTGCGATGACATGATCCGTGTTTACATTGAATCCGAAGGGGAAGGAATGTCGAAAAAAACAAACCGAGATGATATTGAGTTTGAGAGGCCCCTCGAGTGGCGGATATTCCAAAACGATGTGATCTGACTTTTCAACATCTGCCGGCCTGCAGCACATTAACCGAAAGCCGTCCATGCATACCAAGTGGCCGCAGCATATCTTCAAACCCACAGTCTGGAGAGAGAGAGAGAAAAAACTAAAACCGAGTCTGACACCTGTGAAAGGTTGTTTATCAGGCGGCGCTCTCAAAGAATCCGAGATTATTTTGCTCCTAAAAAAGGATTAAACTGGAATAGTGTTTGTATCAAAGCTTTTTCAGGGGCGTGAGCTTTGCTGTGATTGGTTTTCGCAGAACAACAAGTGTAATGAAGTTCTGGAGTTGCAGGATTACCGTGGTATAGTTTTGAAATATGATGCATGTATGTGATTGATATAATGCACCCGCTTATGCGCTCAAAAAAAAGGTCAAAAAATCAGAAATTACTTGTTTTGCAAATCATACCAGCAATCAGTGTTTTGGCATGCATCTAGCAAGGCATAATCTGAACTGCTTTGCTGCCTTCATCTCTAAAATTAGCACGCAGCGCAAAATGGATGAAATGCTAAAATATTTATGGTTCAAACGTTAACTTTTGGGCAATGCCACAGTCGGAATGTGTAAACCAGCCCACTGTAGAGGCTCCCGACAAAAGTTTGAGGAACCACTTATCCTCTCCACAGGACTACGCAAGCTGCCAAGTCTCACTGAACCGGTCGCACTCATTGTCGCAGGTTTCCATGGCGACGCGGCACTTCATCTTATTCGGTTGGTGATTAAAGAATGCACTGGGGTGAATCAAATGAACTGAACTGGAGTGGAAATAGGGGGAGGATGAATGAAAAAAAAAAAAAAAGTTCCAGTCTGTCTTGGTCCCTTTTTTCTTTTTTTTTTTGAAAGATGTTTAGATAGCAATTAACAGTCTGCCCCTCGGGCGTCTGAAGTGGGAGGCTGCTGACACTTTGAAGACAAATTTAACCAATTAGGGAGAGATAAGAGTCTCGTGAGCTATACCTCCACATCGCGTCAAGTGAGCTACACGCTGGTGAGATAACGGGTTGTTTCGGGCAGGTGGGGGGCAATGCTATCAACAACCAGCAATTAAGCTCATCTTCTTGTGCACCTTTCCCTCCTACCAGGTCCAAACAAAGTGACCGACGTGCCCCCCCCCCCCCTCCCTCCCCCCCTTCCCCGCCCCACTCAGGAAAAAGAAATGACGAAACATCCTCGGCTATATTTGTCTTGACATGGTTCCCACAGTCAATCTTCAGGTTCTATGGGGGAGAAAAAAAGGGAAGAAAAAAACCATCTGAGAGCTGAGATGCTTTTCTCAAGGCCACCCGAGCTGACAATGCCACTGAAAGGTGCCGGGGGAAACAGGAAGAGCAACAGTGCTATATCGGTCGGCATCGTGACAACTGCCAACCAAACATCAGACAAAGCTGTTTTTTTTTTCTGCTTCCTAGTCTCCATTTGTCGAGGCAAACGTGGGATATGGCAAACGTTCTATGGACTGAAAGTTAGACTTCTTATAGATGAATGAAACTTTTCCCAGAACAAAGCACGAGGTCAACTATGACTATTATGAATCTAATTTTCCACAGCTTTTAGTCCAAAAGACGGTGCATTACTCGGGCCACAAAAGTTGCCCGTGCTTCTATTTAATGCTTTTGTTTTGCACGCGGCATTCCTTGAACCGGCGTCGTAAACCACGCTTGACAGTACCGCGCATTGTCTCGCGGGGTCAAACCCTTGAACCCGAATATTCCTTTGAATCCCCATGACCCGCATGCAGCAGGTGAGACGGATCAGCAGCGGCACCGAGCCCATGGCAGCCAGCTGTCTCACACACGCTTCGTGAGCCCACAAGACGCTCACACACACACACACACACACACACACACACACACGCTCAGATACTGTACGAACTGTGCTAAATACACCTCAGCACACAGGAGATGCTGCGTGGTCGGGCATCTCCGGAAAAGGCTCATTTAAAAACACACAATGACAGAGTCGTACAGGGAGTATAATTATGAAGGTGTGTGTTACATTCACATACACACAGGTAAATATGTTGGCTGTTAAATTAACTCTGTTAGACTCCTTCTCCCTCTTAAGTGCTAAAAAGACCATCCGGGACCTTTTTTCTTTTTTACAGCCACTCATATACACACAGCACTCTAGTACACGCACATCTTAAGCATCCCTCAAGGCACCGTCTCCTGTCCTTATGTATCTTGTGCTTCAAGCAACCACCACAACACAGTGACTCTTTGAATTTAGGTCAAACAAAACAGACTCTCACATGCAGCGCAGCCCAACCCACCCCCACACACACACACACACACATGGAGTTAAATGTGTTATTTGGGTCAATATTCAAATGTCACAGTCAACACTTGTGTGTCGAGCTCCAATTCCGCACTTAAAGTTGATGTTGACACATTATGGGTTGGAGGAAAAATTTAAAAAAATTAAGTTTTTGTCAAGCTTAAGTTGCTCCAGAACTCCAGGACTTGTACATAATTGTATTTTACCACATGGTGCAAATAAACTCCTCATTACAAAGGTCAATTCAGCAAGTGTTTCTACAGAAGTTTCTATTCAACGTTGATACAGATGGCTCCACAGGACTCATCGGCTGAGTCCCGGAGCCGCTGCTCTATCATTACCATTCCAGTAATGCTGGCACTCAACGCTTCCAACTCCTCATTTCCACTGAAAAAAACACACAATCTGAGTCGAGATGGAGGGTGAAAGCATGCGGGGAATCCCCCAGGGACTCGCACACTTAAGTAAACTAAGAGGAACACGAACTCCCACAGGGACAAGCCCCCCCCGCCCTATTTATACAAGTCTGCATGAGAAAACAAAACAAGCCCCCCCCTCACTTCTCCTCTTCCACCTCCTCTTACCTTCCACATGATTAAAATCCCATCATCCACACACAAAGTGAAAAAAAAGAAGAGAGGAAAGAGAGAGAGGTGGGCAGGCAACGGGGGCTCTCTCTCTGGCTCTCTCTCTCTCTCTCTTTCTCTCTCTCTCTCCCTCCTCTGGGACGTGGTAACGGCAGCAGCAGAGGCAGCAGTGGCGGCGAGCAGCGAACTTGGGAGTCAGTGAGGATGTGGATATGTCTCCGTGGCTGTGTCATCACCTCTCATGACATGCTTCCCCCCCTTGCCTGTGTAAGCCTTTCCATCCTGACCCGGCAGAGAGAGAGAGAGAGAGAGAGAGGGAGAGAGAGAGAGGGAGAGAGAGAGAGCAGGGACAAACTAGTGCTCCGCCCCCCCACCCACCCTCCTCCTCTTTATCTCCCCTCCTCCTCTACGTCCATCCCTCCCTCTCCCGTTTTCCCCCGTATTCAAATCTGCCAGTGGGCTGCCCTGCCTCTAAGTAGGCCAATCACTGTGCCACTGGGGGGCGGAGCCCGGGCCGGCTGTGTGCAATGTGTGAGTTTGCAGTCGGATGCGTCACGCCGACATTCCGCCTGTTTGCATGTCTACTTGGCCGTGCTTATATTCCCGCGCTTGGCATGCAGACTCGCGTGGACATGTGTTTTGCTTCGAGTAACAAGACGTTGCTGTGATCTTTTTTTGCCGGTGTTCAATGAATAGCCGGAGTTGTGTGTTGTGCCAGACACGAACAAACAATAGCTCCTCCTCCAGTGCCCCCAAAAAGTGCAGTCACGCATCACGTTGCACTTTGCATCCTGCAAACATTTGCTCCGGCTGCCATTCACTTCAAATGAGGCCTGTCTGTTTAGACAAATCCAAGCATGTCCTGTTTCCTCCTTTTGGTGTGATCTCCTGTTGTTGACCTTTTTCCCTGCCGCTGCGCAGCATCACGCCTCCCAGGCTGTCATTTTCTAGTTCGTACAGTCTCTCCGCTCGGTGTTCATCACCCACACTGGAAGCGTGGCATCCATTTTTCAGGGCCGAGAGTGGGACAATTTAGTTGAACGGAAGGCTGGTGAACAGAGGGGCCTAGGTGATGATAACTTAAAAAAAAAAAGATGGGTAGAAAAGGAAAACATCCACAAACATTACCTGCACTGATAATGGTGTATGTGATTAATTTAAAATAATATGCTAACTCTATCAAACCAACAGGTAAGAATGGAGGAAGGGTTTGGCCTCTCTCAAGTGAAGGCCTCTGTGCATTTGAGGTAGATCTTCATTTAATTTCCTGTAATTTTCCACTTTGGCATGCACAACACGTCCTCAGTAGCAATTCCACCTCCATCATTTTTAATGTCTGTCTGCTGTCTCTCCTCCTACCTTGAAACTTCAGCTGTTTTGTGCCACGGCTCATGAAAACAACCCCCCTTTTTCTTTCTTTTTTTATGCGTCCCGCAAGGAAAGCAGCTTAAATTAATCTGTAGTCGGTCATTTACCCTCCCACACAAAGCACTCTGCTCATCCAGAACTGCGGTCTCTGATCAGAAATCTTCAGCAGGCATCAGCTGTCTCGTTGTAAACTATACCTCCCAGTCATGTCTGACTCACTGTGGAGGGTGCTCTTAGTCTTAAGCAATTGCGCATAACAGAAAGCAGCATGAAGCCAACAAAAGAAACAGAATCGGCCCACACCATTATTGTGAAATTTACAGTCCATGTGATTTGTAATCTGGCTGCTCATTGGTTCGCCAAAGCCCAAATAATCCCTCACATTTTGCCCGAGGGGAGTTAATCCTATTGTTAAAAGTGTAATGTGTGGTTCTAGCTTTTCAAAAGGCAAATGGGTTGCAGGATCCTCGAGCCAGAAATCACCCTTTTTGGCCCAAAATGGACTTGTACGCTTCAAATGAAACAGTTTGTTTGGGTCCGATGTGTTCCAGAGAGCGCGAATGCACCACTGAAATGCCAAGCACTGACAGACTTCTCAATTACATGAAGTGTTACTGAATCCCTGCAAGTTTAAATGTGCTTTCACTATTTTGGCCCTCCAAGATCTCAGACGGAGGTTTGTCTAGTGAATTCAAAAAATCCCCCCTGAAGGTTGTTACAACGAACACGGAGGTGCCTTATGTGGTACCCAAAACAAAAAGATATAATTGTGCATGACCGGTGTTGGGTGTTCATGGCACATTTCGTTAACAATACAGCTTTTTTCGTGGTGCTGGCTGGATGTGTGTGCCGACACAATATGTCCATGCACAGTATTTGGATGTGTGCACTCGGGTGGGAATTGTGGCTGTGTCTCTGGCGGTTGGAGTGGGATCAGTCGAGGTGAGGCTGCCGCCAAAGAATGTTCTTCTGGAAAAGAACAAGGAAAGAGTTTCCATCTCGGGTCAGTTCCCGGCAAGAGCAAGATCCCTAACTTTCTGAACACTCTGCTAGTCCCATAAGATATGAAGTGTTCCCCCCCACACAGCTCGAAGGAAAATACATAGGCACACACATAGACACACTGCATTGACCTCAATGCTAAAATATATTTTTTTCCCCTCTCTTTTTCAATTCATACTACTCAGAATTAATGAGTCGAGTTGTGAAATTGGAAAGTATGTCTCAGTGCTACACTATGTACGTCTGAAGGTCATACTTTCAAGCAAAGTGGCACTTGCAATTTTCAGACAAAAGAGGTAAGCAGTGAGACAGATTAATACAATTTACCCATAAAACCCTCCATAGGTCAGTCACTTTCCTGCTTGGTTAAGTAACGGCTAACAGCTATAGCGCATGGGGGTTGTGTTGAGTTGTATTGTGATGCATTCAAGCTCTATTCAGTATAAATTAGTGTAGGGCGAAGGTAAATTATGACATGATTATGATGTCTTTAAATGTAATCTTGTGAAATGCAGTTTTTGGCGAGAAACTGTATTTATCACATTTATCATTACTGGGATTAATAAAAAATGTGCTAATAAAAGAGTGAACGCTGAAGTACATGGGCTTTATTGTTTTTGGTTTTTTTAGCACGGTATGGAATTGGGTACCAAGAGTCACTGGTATTGAATATTTAATTTTTGGTATGGTGGCATCGCTGCATAAGGCAGCTTTTAAAATGCAAAAAGTATAGTGGCCCTGATAGCAATACATATAAAGCACGCAAATGGACTAAACGCCATCTAAGTGGCAGCACGTCGAGCATTATGTCCTGCCTTTTTTAAAAAGTGATTTTAGTTTTGTCATCAAAGTGGGAGATATATACGTGGAAGGTACAGGCGTTTCACTGATGGTACAACGCATATAGAGATACTGCACAGTCCCTCCATCAGACGGTTTCAGTTATTTTCCCTTTGAAGGTCATCCAACGGCACTCTTCAGAATTAAAGCACACAGACACGAGGCCTCTTCGCTCATTCACGTCTCACAAAGCTGCAGACGCAGTCACGGAACTTTTGTCACGCATCCTCTACCTCGGTACCGCAAAGTCGAGTTTTTCACCTTGAACTATATGTTTCCCATCTTGCCCCTGGTGGTATTTTGATCGTGCTCCAAATGACATTGTGCAAGTAGAGATGGAGGGTATCGGGTTCAGAATCCTAATTTGCCATGCAGGCACAATGGCCAATTTAATTTTGAAGATTTCTTTGGTGCAAAATGCTCAAAAAAGACATGATGATTCACATTCAGTGCAAGGAGGCTATAGAGAGGGGTGGGCAAAATAAGAGAAACGGCAATTATATGGAATATACAAAACTGGTGTTGTTTTTCTAATAATGTATATTGATCAAGTGAAGTCTAAAGAGAACTTTTTTAGAAAGGTTTCTTGGACTACTGTTTATACATGAATACATTTGTGTTAATTCATGGTCGTCTTCAAGGCTGTGGTTTTATTTTGCTCCTCAGAAACCATCCTGTGAGGTTCTTGTGTATCTAATCAAGCAAAGAGAAGATGAAAGAGCCTGAGACATAAAAGCTCAGCTGTGAAAAGTCCATTTTTTTACATTATTTATTATTTGCATCATGTGAGCTGCTCCATTTTGTTCGTTTTGTGTGTGTGTGTGTGTGTGTGTGTGTGTGTGTGTGTGTGTGCGTGTGTGTGTGTGTGTGTGTGTGTGTGTGTGTGTGTGTGTAATATAGGGAAGAAAGCTCCTCTCTTGCCTTTTTAATTTCCAACCTTCCAATGAAAAGTCTCTACATTTAGGAAAGCTGGCCTCCACTGAGTTTCAAGAGAGTCTTATTTTTAACAACCAGGAATGAGTGGAATGCGGCGGGGTCCGTCTCCACTCTCGGGGTGAGACCATTAAAGGGATAAAGCAGGACAGGGTTACGACCGAGACCTTTGCAGAGGGCACCGACGCTGTGGGTAGTCTGGGATTTGTGGGATTTACATCACACATATGTGCAGATGAACACGTGACCACAACACTCTGATCTTTTAAATGGCTCTTAGCCAGGTCAATATGAATGCAAAAGGACACATAGCCGGCATCCTTTTAAACTGAACACCCTCATACGTTGCACAGATCCAAGAGCTCCATCAGTATATTACCATCCAGAGGCATCTTTATGACTTAGATATACCGTGTCATAAAACCTCTCCAGTCACTGATCACCATCTTGGACTTTAGATATGCATTCAAATTGGCTGACTCGTGGGAAGCTGCAGGGATATTCTGTCGAGCCGCTCTTGCATAGATTCGCTTCCGAGTGTGGCCGTGTCTTGCGTCGGCCCCCACTCCATAAAAGAAGTATCGGTGACCTGTTTTTAAGGCATCTTGGTAGTCACGGCTAAGGCCAAACACATCTCCCCCCCAAACTGACCTCTGGCCTTCTAAGTGAGTTCACATGCGGCCAGTAAAGCGCTGGCTTCAATCAGCGAGGGGGAAGATGCACAGCTGGTACCGGCCGAGCAGAGGCACGGCAGCTCAGTTTGGGATTAGTGCGAATTTTAGGTTTTTTTTTTCGGCGAGGATATTTTGTTGTCCGTGAGCTTCTTTGTCTCTGTTCAGCGCTCTCGGAGAATAAACTGATTTAATCGGAGAGAAACTAATACAAAGACCGGCCCTCCGAGAACCGATTTTCTTTTTTTGTCGAGAGGAGGAGGGGGGAGCGAAACAGACAGATTAAGAGATACGGAAGGATGGGAAGAGCAGGAGATAAAGAGTTCTAAGTGATAAACATGCAATGTAGCTGCACTATTTCCTCCTTTTTGTTATGCACTGTAGTCGAAAATGAAGAAGGGAAGGGGGAAAGAAACGACTTGGACGGCGATAGATACAAATAGGAGTGACTATTTATTTTATATATTATATGCCCACTGAGAGACCATTCATTATGACCGACATTCACATGTTGGTTCGGAGAATCATCTGTGTGTGTGAACTGTCAAACCTGACAAACATTCTCTCCAGTGGCCTCATGAGAGCACTGACATGAGATTCCCAATGGAAAGGACAGCCATTACTTCAAATGTCATTGTGAGTCAGAGACTCAAACAGCCAATCAACGGACATGCTTTTGAGTGGATGCTGTTTGTGAGTAACAAGCGACGCGAGGCAACCTGATTCAGACTCTGAATCAGCAGTTGGTTGTTCTTTAGCCTGCCGGCTCCTTCCGACCCTGACAACAAAAGTGGACGCGATAAAAACATCATCCGGGATGATGATGAGAAAAAGAACGGGCACTCCTTGTCAGATTCCAGATATAGTGGAGAGCATTCAGTAGCAATTTTGTACATTATGCATGCACACACACACACACACACACATCTATATCCATTTCCTGAATCTGACACATTCACTGGGAGCAATGGCTCAAGGTCACGCTCAGTCATCCCAAAGAAATCTGCTGCCGCATCGCAAAGGCGAATGCAAATAGGCCCGTTGTACACAGTCAAACACATAAATGCCCAAAAGCGCGCACAAAAATGGACACACACAGGGACACACTGATGAACATAAACGGATACACACAGATGGACTAACACACACAGACACACATATAACAGGCGCATATGTATGAGTGTCAGGCAGCATCATCTTTATCTGTCAGCGGGACCAATGTGTCCTCAAACTGTCACGTCCTCACTGCTCGGCCTCAACCCAAACCAACACCAGCTGGCGCATCATAACAACTTAATGTAGTCCCGAAGAAAAACAGACTCAAAATCATGAAAAATCAACCATAAAATGAGTGCCTGCATCAGCATGACAGGTCATCTAAAACAACTGCAAGTGCCAGGAGACCTAGAGATGAGATTATTATTTTTTCTTGGATTGCAGGCGAATTCATCGGCGAATGGAACTGGCTGATGTGTCACGTTTTGGACGTTGGTCACATGCCAACAAGTGGTTTTAAAAAAAACTAATGTTACACCTCGAAGCAAAGTATACCACAGTATAGTATCAGCAGTGTATTTCAAACGATATACCCAGCCCTACCAATCAGTGTGTTCTACTGACCGATCTGCTGTTTATTAAGGCCGCAACCGATGCTCGAGCTCCGTATCAAGGCCGACGTGACCAGATTGCTACGCGCACTGAAGCGCCATAATGAGACCATCTTAATGAATCATTCTGGATGTTACTGACTCAAAAAAACAAAACGTATTCGTATTAAAGCTAATTTAAAAGATGTGTAAAGTGGCAATTATTTTAACCTGCTCTACCATTACAAATCCCGATTAATCAATATCAGGACTTAATTCTTGAAAGGTTCAAGGCGAGCCAGTTGCACATCCACTGCACAGGATAGATGGGTCACTGAATATCATGCGCGCCGTGGGTACCATCAGCCGGCTCTCAGGCGGTCACTGGCACACGGCTGAGTTTGTCTTCAAGCTAATGTGCTATTTCAGGCGTCGCTACATTATCTATTAAAATTCTCACACGGAGTAAAGTGCAGTACAGCTGCCTTGTTGTATTGAGTGAAATAAGGGTGTGATGAGGCGTACGGAAAATTGGCTTCACTTCTCTTCCATTGACTCCAGGGTAAAAGCCAATCTAATTTAAATAAATATATATATATATATATATATTTGTGGATTTCATGGGAGAAAGGAATATCATTATGCTGTTTTCCCATATTCTCGTCGTATTCAAGCTAAAATCCTAATGATGTCCAACGTGAAGCCTTCCAATTAGTGCATGAATGTATCCCTCCACAATGCTCTGCTTGTGTTTTGCACTCATCCCCTCGCCATTTGTCCCTGGAAGTTGTGTAACTCCTCATCCCGTATTAAATAGAGATCAGCGCGAGTTCAGTTCCTAAAGGACAGCAAACGTCGTTGGCTCGGCAACAAGCGTTGCCTCTCGGTGTTACGCCACATTCCTAATATTAAACATCTGAAGTGTTTTACCCTCAACTGGAAATAAAAAGCTCACGCAGAATTAAAGTCTGTGATTCTAATCCGACACACATTTGTTGGATTCAACGGACATACCCTCGCGGTCCGCCAGCTGTCCGTTCTGTGTGTGCGTTGGGGAGAAAAAAAATCCCATTGTTCATACACAGCCCCTCAGTATCTCTGCAGCGTTTCCCATGTACAGTGTTTAATCAGACCGAATAGACATGCACAAAGAAAAAGAAAAGATGTGCAGCATTCTGCTGGATTAGGATTAGAATGTCAACGTTATATATGGAGCTTTGAACTATTGACTTCAGCGCCACACGCGACGTTAGTCCAGCCAGGACAGGGGACAGGCCGTGGATGTATAAAGAAAAAGAGGCCGTGGAAATCTGGCACGTGCACGCATTTGTTTTCCGTGTTGAGTTCAAACATCAACAATCTCTATGCAGAATTGCAAGACCTCCACCTTTTTTAAATGTCATAATTTACAAGGCCATGTAATAACCCAACGGGCAGACCGGAAGCCACGTGACATATCAGCAGCACTTGTGACCTTTCGGGATCACTCGACTCCAATCCGGGGTCCGAGGATGCAATCAGCCGAGCCTGAAACCGCTCCAGCTGGCACACAGATTCCTTACCGTGGCCACGCAAAGAGGCATCGATAATACTTGTACCACTCTTCGGGTAGTGCCACTCTGTCATTTGGAGCCCTGACGGAGGTATTAGGAAATACTGTGCGCGGAAGTTATTTTAAAGTCACACACTGCTGTTTCAGTTGAGCCTCCCCGCGGTGAAAATAATTGACTTTCCCCCCACAGGTGTGCTGAATGACGGCGTGGAGCATGAATAAGTTATAAGTGGAAGTCAGGCTCTCCGACCTCCCTTGCTCTCGTCCCTGCAGTGCAGTGGAGCGCTCTGTGTGTGCAGCATGTGTGTGTGTGTATGTGTGTGTGTGTGTGCGTGTTCCCAATGTAATGCAATGATGTACTCTAGTCCACCTGGCAGTGAGGAAATATTCAGATATATGAGCCTGTCAGCACCTGTGACAGGGAGAGCGCACACACACACAAACACAAGTATAGTAGTAAGTAAACATCCATAAAAATGAATGCGAGGTTTTAGCCGGGGATGCAGGCGACTGTGACAGGAAGTACAAAGCCGGTGAGAGGAATCGAGGGCGGGGAACAACGTTAATCAGAGGACATGCATTTTGGATGAAGGTGAGGGAGGGGGCCGCATACACGTGTGACTACAGCATAAGACAGCCATAAATTATGAATGGGCTAAACGGTGGTCTCAGCTGGATCGTTAATGGCGTGAATTATTAATCAGCTAAATCATCTACTTTAGCGGATCCAGGGTTTCGGAGATCCAGGTTTGAATAAAGGTGTTGGTCTCACCTTTTTGGGAAATCCGAACCCAAGACTGGAACCTGTGCTCACGTTCACATTGACCAATAGGGTTACTAGTTGGCTAGTTGGCTCGTGCTCAATGATTCTTTCTTTTTTTTACTCACGCCCTTTAAACTGAGTGTTTGACCTCCAGGCACACTGCACCTCTTGATGAATAGTGATAATGCAAAAGCGAGGCCATATGCGTACGTACACGTGAAGCAGTTGGATTTTGTTCGCCATAGCGACGTGTTTACGGTTTCTGTTACAAGTGTTCAATTTCTGTCCCTCACAGAGCTCAGGGCGGTGTCACCAGAGGGAAGAAAAATTTAGGAGGTTCAAGAGGCACACACAGGAATATCTATCTCACTTCCAATCCAGTATCGAGACAGCCGGGCACACAGACAGGTAGACGCGCTGGCCCTCAAACGTCCTTCCCAAGGGGGACAAAGCTTCTCAAGGCGAATGACATTCGCTTCAAACATATTTGCTTGCCCTCTCCACGCGCCTCGTTTCTCTATTGAGCTCGAGCTGTCCCCTCGGGCCAGAGCCATCAGCACAGATAAATATTGCCAGCCGGAGACACACTCCCGCCCAGCGCCTCTCAGCCTGGGCAGAAAAGGACAAAGTCCAACCCCTCTCCAGGAGCTTGGTTCCAGAGCCACTGCTGTGCGTGGAGGTGAGCCCAACTATATCTAGCTGGTACCGCTCCATCTCCTGCACCATCTCCGGCTCTTTCCCCACGTCCCTAGAACTAGTCTATGGTGCCGGATATCGGCTCGCCCAGGCCCCCTGCCCGGCACGCCTCCCGGTCTACATAGCACCCGACCCCGATGCTTGTCCCTGCGGGTGGTGAGTCCACAGGGTGGCTGCTCCATGTTTTTTCTTCGGGCTGAGCACGACTGGGCCCCATGGGCGAAGGCCCGGCACCAGAGATCCCCTCCTGGGTCTGGCTCCGGGAGGGTGCCCCTGGACAGAATGTAGGGCCACCTCGGCAAGGAGTTATAGAATACGGCGACCGCTGTGCTTTACATGTTTGCATTCATTTTTAATTGACTGACCTTTTCATGAAGCTTTTCATGAAAAAAAAAAAAGGTTAGTTTTTAGGCCCTCTCCACACAATAAGTCAGCATTGTAATTAGGGGTGATTTTATGATGCAGGGTCCTCACCAGATATACACCATTGCTGGTTGCATACTCTTAAGTTCATCAGACATTCCAAACCAAGCGGCCTTGCTGCACATATCTACTGACTAACCATGACAATGACTCCAACAGAAGGTTTTATAATAAATCAATGATGCCAAATTCATCCTTAACTTTATTTTATTTTATTAAATTACTCAACTAATCTCATCTTTGAAGATAATCGGTGTTGAGAACAGACCTGTATGCTTTTTTGATATGAAACGGTTGTTGTTCATCACATTAAATGTAGTTTTTATTCAAGTAAGAGTTTAATTTTGAGTATTGGTCCTTCGCTATATATTTGGTTGATATTTAAATGTCACTTTCTAACATGGGTTTTGTAAATCATCTTTTAGCTAACACTTTCTATGACGCCCATGTCTATAATGCATTATAAACATACCTATGCATTATAATTTGCTTAGAACACTGGGTAATTATAGTTATAAACATTTATTAATATTCATAATGGTCACCTACTGACATACATTTTGAGTGGATCATAGTTTTAATTCATTATATTTTTTCTTATTACATTATAATCACTGTGATAATGCATTGTAATGTGATTACAAGTTACTCAAAGTTTTCATTAGTAAAGTTAACATTAATTTTGCGTTTGTTGGTTTTGGATAGATTTAATGATTGACTTTAATGTATTATAACTATGTGATTTATATTACACTATGATCCTTGAAAAAAAAAAAAAAGGCAGTAAGTGAACAGCAATTCCAATACATGTCATACTGAATGTTCCCCACGGCGCTAAATAGAGAGGATCTAAGGTCAAACACAGAACAAGCACCCACACAGAGACGCGAACGGATAATACGATATGTGTGTGTGTGTGTGTGTGTGTGTGTGTGTGTGTGTGTGTGTGTGTGTGTGTAGTTACTGCTCCCATTAAACAAACAAGGCAATCTATAAGACCATTAGTGATATTGCGTTGCTCTCCCTTGGAACACACAGCTTCATACAGCTCAGTGCGCGTTATCTTGTTTTCACAAAGGAATCCATTCTTAACAATGTGGCCAAAAAGAGAGCGAGAGAACGAGTGTTTGACCCTTCCTCAGAAGGGGCATCGCCTTCTATTTAACACGCGACATGTTGTAGATCACGAAGAGGCCCACACTGAATGGTGATCAGACAAAGGAATATGTGAGGGCATTTGTTCCCAAAGTGGATGCCGTGGCACCCCTGGGTTGCCCTGAGAGTGGACCATTGTTGCCCCAAGATTGGTTTCCTTCCAATTATTTAACTGTATATTTCACCACGTTAGAAAACAATGTGACATGTGACATCAGCAGTCGGAAATAACAACTGTCATACCAAAAGATGAGAAAATTGGTCACTATAAATACATTAGAGCTCAAGTAAATAACAAACGAATGCCTCTATCTACTCCTAGAAGTCCGAATTATTCAATATGTCCAATATGTTAATAATTTCTGTCATATGAATTGCATGTGTTATAACTCTGTTTTGTTGTTCACTCTCTACACATGACATCTATTGTACTTCTGTCCAGAGAGGGATTCTCCTCAGTTGCTCTCCCAAAGGTTTCGTCCCCTTTTCTCCCCTTTGAAGTTTTTTTTGGGGGGAGTTTTTCCTGTGCCGATTTGAGGGTTGTTGTATGTGTACAGATTATAAAGCCCCCTGAGGCAGATTTGTAATTTGTGATTTTGGGCTATACAAAAGAAATTTAAGTGAATTGAATTTGCCTGTTGGAGCAAGTTGCATCCCGTTGGTCAATGCAACATAATTTGTGATGATTCCCCAGTTCGAATGGAACTTAAATAGTTTAATCCTCCTCCAAGATACTGAGCTCAGCGTCTCCTTTGGCATCGCATTTGGGGACAATTTTCCAAAACAGTGTGGTTTCCAAGTGACTGTGATCCTGTTGACTTGACACATTCCTTCTGTGGTTTTCCCTCGAGACGTTTGCGGACCAAAAGTGATCAAACCTCCAGTTAACAGATGTTTGGACCACTGAGTGATCAGACCACTTTGCTTTGTTCAGACAGCACGGACATCCAATCGTTTTTAATAACCGGTCATAAAGGCTGGCTCGTCCACGTTTTGTATTTTACAAGCCTCCACATTGGATTTGTGTTTGGACGGTAAAAAATATTTTTGCTGTCATTACTATATTGGTTGTCTTGGTAACAATACATTTGTACAAGCTGAGTAAGATTGTGTTTTATGATTGAAAACACTAGATGCGCCTCGTTGTTTGGATGTGTTGGGGATTTATAGGTGGCAGGGCTGCTGTGAAAGGTGGCATGAAACATCTTTACTTTGATTCCATTCCTTTGCTGGCGAGTCTTCACTTTTGTTGATTTTTTTTTTTTTTTTTTCCTTTTTTTTTCTTCCTTCAGTTAAGTGGAACAAGTTGGAGCACATCTAGAATGTTTGTTGTCACCCCACAATATATACCGTTGTAAAGAATGAAAGCACACTGGTATGCTTTGAGGTTTTGGTTACAAATCGCAGCGCTGCACCTGGAAAAACCTGCTCCCCGTATAATTAGGGAAGCATCTTCTCCTTAAATCACATGGGGAAAGCATGATCTAATATCATGATGCAAAGATAAAAGTGCTCATTTGTGCATTTGCAATGTCGAACGCGACTCTCTCGGCTTCGGAAACAACTCTCCTGACACTGTTCTCTCGGTTTATGAATTCTCCACCAGGACACATCGATCCATTTCTGCTCATAGGCCAGACTCTGAGCTTCAGCTAATCAAAGTGCCAATTAACGTAGGCAGCGGTATGCGCACCGAGCTGCAGCGTTAATCAATGAAATACTGAGCTGCACGGGCACTGACTTTGTGAACTAGATGAGACAAATGGTGTCAGCTATTAGGTCGTTGAGAATGATCTTTGTTCAAATTACCTTCCGTTGGTCTTTTCTGTTGTATGCTCTTGTGTTGGTAATCGCAGGTCGGGTTTTGTTGACTCCAACAGCTACGAAAAGAAATGATCAAACAGTCAAATCAATGTCTCTCCTTCAATGGCAATACTCCAGGCACTTGTGATCATTCATTCAGTCATTGTCTTTACCTCATTCAGAGTCACAAGGGGCAGCATCTTATTGCATGACCAACAAAATGGGCAAAGAAATTAAGACATGTTAAAAGGTTTGCCAAACACCGCACTCCGACAGGACTTGAAAAGTAAGGATTGATCAAGGCTCCAGTTTCACGATCATCTTACCGAATATGTATGAAATGATATAATCGATAAATGCAGTTTTCTCATATGTAGACTCCTTTTGGAGCCTCCTTGAGACCCGTGTTTAGCCCAGCACATTTCTGTGATTCATCGTGGGATTAGTCAGTAATATTTTATTTTGGTGAGCTGGCGTCTTGCGTCTGGTTACTCAATGATCAGCGGTGTTCGTGAAAAAAACAAAAAACACAACACACTCAATCATTGACTTAGATGGCAGAAGGCTCCAACAAAGAAATGCAATAAAGTATAACTAGGCCATTTTCTTTCCCCCTTTAATGCAATGCAGCTTTTAACAATACATTCAAGTGCACACTCCTGGTTGATTACTTTGTAACATGAGCACTGTATTTCTATTCTACCTGGCGACCGTTATAACTTTTCAGAATGTAAAATCCTGTCTCATAGTTTTAATCAGTCTCGTACAACTTATTTAATAAACTCTTCAGTGCTCATCAAGAGAGAAACTCCTGAAATATTATAGTGTCTTCTATTAAGGAGTGTCATCTCGTGTTAGCTCTAAAGGGGGTAGTGCTATTTGCACAAGGTTCCCAGCACATTTAAGACTGCACTATTGTCCCGCGGTGGCTAGCGCCAGCATACAGCGTATTGAGACAGTTGAATCGCCCACACAGCCAGAGCTGCAGTGGAGCCAAAGCTGTGTATTTAGCAGAGACCGAACAGAGCAGGGCACTTGACTAGTTCACGGTCCATCTCATCACCAAGTGTCTTTGGCTCTCTCAAGTTTTTGTCATTGTGCAGATAAACATTCGAGTGCCATGTTTGGTCACCCAGAGGACAAACCAGCCCATTCATACAGTCCAATACCCCGAGGACGGATGAAAGGGGGTCACTGCAAATAAAATGCCTCTTCGTGCATTTAAAACTCCCCCTACTTCCCTCTAAAAAACCCCATCCCCGTCCTTTCTTTCCATTCAAACTAATTTTCTTGAGCTTTGGTATAAGACAAGGAGATGGCGAGGAGCCAGAGTTCTGCTGCCGAGGAGTTAAAACGTGAATGCCAAGCTCTCGAGTCCTGAGCAGAGAGATGGGATTTTAAAGCCGGAATGTGGGGGGTTTGGCTGGGCATGAAAAAGATTGGACACATTGGCAGTCGCTGATGCCAAGGCCTCCTTGCTCGAGATGCTGCTGGGTTCCAAATATGGCAAAAGAGTGGAAATAATCTCAGCAAACTACAGTCAAGATTTCAAAAATATATTTTTAACAAGTAATGAAGTATTCCAATATTCAAATCAACTGTCCCTTTTCAAAATAAGAGAGCGATTGAATCTATAGTTTTGTTTATTCTGGAAAAGCAAATGAAACGAGCAGTGTGAGGAATAGAGTGGCAAAGAACCAATTTAGAAGAAACAATTAGCAGCAGCTATCAAACAAACAATACTGTTGCCTCTGAAAACTCCCACTACAACTCGGATCAATGCCACAGCACTGGGCACAGTTTAAATCCTAGAATCTTCAAATACGATTGTCTCAAATGACGCAAAGACGTATGCTTTTAATTCACTATCCAGCCGTTTTTGGCTTCCTCCAACACCTTCACGCCTCACTGTGACAAACTAGGAACTCTCATGCACCCTCCAGGTCTCTAAAACCTCCCTCCGTACACCGTTTCACTTCATTTTAGCTCAGCACCAGTGGCTCCAGGTACGCAACTGTCACATCCTGCTGCATTCAGTAGCACCTCCCTCGCCACATGTCAGCACTGATAAGGGAATGGAGTGTGTGCAATCCATAATGGGGAATGGAGGGACCGGGGCTGTTGTGAACTGCGACTACGTTCACGATCACCGCAGTGATAGAAGTGAATAATGAATCATTTCATCCCTCTTGAAGCAAAAAGGTCAATGCACTAACAAGACTCCTGAAAAACCTAATCTAGCCATGTAAAAACTTCATAAGCATGTCAAATTCACTGGAGGTGATAAAACATACTCACATTTTTTTTTTTTTTTTTTTTTTTTTTTTTATTATTAAGACATGCATTGTTCTCATTCTAACATATACAGTTGTATTTCTGAGTTTCTGGGGGGAGGGAAAAGACATTTTGATAAAAATGTAGTCTTTAGACCACATGAAAGAGATGTTTCATTTATCTTGCACTTAAGTAAGTTGTAGATTCATGCTGCTCAGTCAGCCATACAGAAATCCCGTTGACTGCACCGGCACCTTATGCATTTCACATCATTATTCAATATTTAGAGCCGTGTGTGTTTGTGTGCCGACCTTTAACAAACCTAAGAGAACATCGCTACAGTCCGAAAATAAGTCCACAGTAGACATTCAATCCCAAACATAGTATATATGTAAACACGCATGTTCACCCTAAACCTTTATGGTCAGCATGCAGCTTAGATAACGTGTCTATAATTGATAACAGAGTGTATATACTATTTGTATTATTCATTAGCCATGTCAACTGCAATTCACTTCCGACACATTGCTCTGCAGTGAAGCATAGGAGGGTGTTTAACCATACCTGAACCATAACAGAAATTCATGCAGACCTTATTAAGGAATTGTAACTACTTATCATAAGAAGTTACACTGTTCTTTTTTTCATCTTTGCAGAGACTGAGAACATATTTGCCTTAAACCCCAGCAGTAGAAAGCAAAGGGAGGAACTTTAAGAAAGAGTGTTCCGTTTGGAAGCTGACGAACGCCACAAAAAAGAAAATTATTATTCTATAATATAATGAGCATCATACCCCTCTGTCAATCAAAGTTGTTGCTTTTAAAGAAGATATGAGTGCACTTGTGCGTTCAAATAATTGCTTACTTATTTAGCATTGTCAGCTTTTGACAGCTTATAGAACAAAGCTGGGAAAGTCTCTGTCCTAACAGATACTTCCAGACATGAAGACTGAAATTAAGGTGCATGTATCTTATGTTCCCTTTTGAGTGAAACATAAAATGCATCCTTATCATTTGAAAGTACTCTGAGCTCGCCACAGAGATTAACAAAGCCAACAAACCAGGCCTATTATACTGACAAGCAAAGTATTTAGCTTCATGATTTATCCAGTACAAATGTGGAACATTGGCTTCCATAATACGGCCGTGAGTCCAAACAAACAATTTGTCTGTTGGCTCATGTACACAGAGAACATTGAATAATATGTTGGTCTAATGAAACAATGGTACATGCAGGGTACAGCTAACAAGCTAGTGGTAAAACATAAACTAACTAAATATGACCCAATAACTACTACTATTGCATCCAGTTAATATGCAGGAAATGTATGTCAACTAACATTGTTTACTGTTAAGTAAAGGTAATAATAAGGCATTAAAGTCCGTACTTTACAGGTATTTAATGATATTTAAAGAAAAACAAGCTATTGCATTGTATTGTTTACATATGAAAACATTTTGTTTTTGTGCTTGTCTACTCATTTATTTACAATTAAATTGAGTTTCTTGCAGACCTATAATCAAGCACTTACAGGATAAGAGATCATGGCTACCAAACACAAAACCCACCAAAAGTCAACAAACAACGCATGCAGCATATCGGGTTTACAACTAAAGACCAAGCTGTGCAAGAGCTGCACCGAGACAATGACAGCAGCAGACACGTGCATCCAACTCCCACGCTTAAACCACATGGAGCAATCAAGCCCCCGAAACACCGCCCTCCCCACCCCCGTCCCGACCCACTCCACCCCTCCGATGTATGACATCCCATTGTGCATGTGCTACGAGGAAGAAGAAGAAGAAGAAGAAGGAGAAGAAGAAGAAGGGGGGAAAAAAGACCCGAAACCCATTGCCTCTAAAGGAACGGTCCCCATGAAAGTGAATTAAGCAACAAAGGAGGCACTTACATTCAAGAGGCTCACATGGTCCTCCGACAGAAAAGAAGAGAAGCGTGTGCAGTGATTCCAGTCTGAGAAAACAATACTGAATAACCTTGAAGAGAGAGAGAGAGAGAGAGAGAAAGAGAGGTGGTGAAAGTGAGGGGATAAGGGGGAGAGTCAGAGAGATGGAAAAGAAAGGTGAGAGAGGACGCAGATTCATGCATCCACACACCACAGCGTACTCGCAAATCAAAACACTTAGGATCTTTTCTTGCATCTCTCCCCTCCTCCTCCTGTTCAGCCTCCCCCCCCCCAACCCGTGCCTTCGGGTTTTACTTGTCATGTGTTCAGGCTCAGTCAAGCGTGAAGCGGGCTGAGGAAACCAGCGCTGCAAGTGCTTCGTCCAGCGGTTGGGGAGCTCATGCTTATATTACGTGGAACATTGAGCTTTCCTGGACCCTTCCGTGAGTTTGATCCAGAGCAGATGGATGGTGAGGCAGGAGACGATATCCAGCCTCTTGGCTTGTCCATCACACCTCCCTGGGATCCCGTCCTAAAAATAAAAAGAGAGGGAAAAAAACAAACATGTCTCCTGTGGAAAATGGAGATAGATCCTCATTCAGAGGCATGTGTCCAGTTTTCCAAAAACAGTTGGCTACAACTTCACATCTCAGTCCCAAAAAAGGATAATGAATGTCCCAAACTGCAAACACATTCACATTGCCTCAATTCAATTAAATGAAGGGCTCTCTTTCTGTGCATTTGCTGATTACACAAAATGTTACACTCCATGTATCAATTTTTTTTCTCTCGCTGAAAGAGCTGATGCAAAACGCTTCCCTTTTTAGTAATGTTTGCAATTTTTCCAGCTTTGAGTTGCTTTTAACTTTTAGTGGTCGTCAGCCAAGGGAACAGAAGCACAGAGCAGCGGCCTCAGCAGACGTTTTCATATTCAAAGTCCTCAGTTTCACTTTGAGCATTTTGGGCTGAAACTGTGTGATTAAAAAAAAAAACTATAGATTATTTAATTTACCAAGAGCTGGTACTTAAATCTGATCAGTCTGAAAATGAAACAATTGCAAATCATCAATGACATTGCTTTTGGAAAGAGTCTTGGAATTAACATGTACACCAATAAGGAACGCTCAACATTTCAAAGCAGACGATTGAAAATGTTCGAGGCAATTATTTTCTGGATTCCTCGTCTCGAAGAAGACAAAATCATTTTTGAATAATTCATGATCTAGCTTAAAAATACAGAGTCTTGGGTCTATTACTCTTATCTTGTTTGAATTATATTATATATGTTTAAGACAAAGCTAATCTCTCTGTTTGTTGATGATAACATTATGTACACACATAATTCCATGGCAATCCATCCAGTAGTTTTTGAGATATTTCAGATATTGTTTTCTCATCTGAGTTCAAGAACAGTTAAAAAGGGAGTTTAGCCAGGATAATTTTTCTAAGTTATTTTTTGTTATCTAATGGAAAACTCACCTGGAGGAAAACATTCTCAAAATTCTATTTAGAACATGTGGTAGTGGTGCACTTCAGCCTCTTGTGGTCAAAACGAGTATTACAAAAACAAACACTTTTTTTCCCACCTGTTTTTTACGGATGCTAAAGGTACCTTTGAAACATAATCCTGGCTAACCTTTTGTTTTTTTATATGCTTCACAGATGGGGGAAAAAAGGAATGAATCTAGAAATATGATCCTGGTTCAACCTATTTTCACCCGTTCTTAAATCATAAACACAGGAGAAAAGACAATTTAGATCCGATTAAGAAAAAGGATGAGCGGAATGTTCTCGTCTCATTTGCTCCTCAGGGCCACCGGGGACCGCCACATAAACACATAAATAAAATACGGGGAATGTAGTAATGGAGCTTGTTTTAGTTTCATCATGTGACCCGAGTGCGAACCCTCCGTCATCGTCATGGTAACATGGTTGTATACTGTACGGGTAGAGATTGTAACCCCTGTTGTATACCAACGTTTGTCTTCGGAGTCTGATGTCAACGGCCTCCTTGAACTGCTTCAGCCATTACATTGCAATTCCTTTAACAGCCACCGTCACCATTATTAGGTGAACATATGATAACATATGACAAACAGTTGTAACTGCTTGCGAAATGAGTGTTTTCTCAAGTTAATGGCACAGCAAGGGTTAAGTAGAACTGTGTGGGCATGTTTGCTTGACTGACAGGTGTCTCAGACTATCGCACTCAACTGTGGCATTTACCCCCCACCTCAGCTTCCCCCTGCATTCGAATTATTTTAGTAGCTCCAGCAAAAGATGGCGAGAACAGATGAATCCAAGCTCCGGCTTCAAAACATTTAAACCTCAAAAATGTCAAGACTTCAAAACATTTCTCTCAAGTCTGTGGCAGAATTTTTTTTTTTTATTTTTGGCTCACACTGCTCAGTCTGATGTCTCTGACGACAAGACGGGTCAGTACACCGCAGGAAGCGCGGGTCTGTGACATGAAATGAAACTCAAATCCGTGAAGGGTCCTTTTCTTTTCGCTTTGCATCATTTTACGGTTATTATGCAGCCAGCACAAACGTGTCTGGAAGAGGAATGCATATCGCACAGATTAACCCATTTACCCACAATGTGCGTAAGGAAAGCAATTTGGAGCCCCCCACCCCCAGACCCCCCCCCCTCCCTAATCACCCCCCCCCCCCTGCTGACAGTGGTTAGGATTTGGATGACCTAAGCTGTTCCAACAGTCCCTAACAACATGATCAGCAGCTCAGTCAAGCTCCACCAGGGAGCATAAGACCTGCTGATGAGGGCTGGCATGGCTAATCATCTGCTTCAGTGCAAGTGTGTGTGTGTGTGTGTGTGTGTGTGTGTGTGTGTGTGTGTGTGTGTGTGTGTGTGTGTGTGTGTGTGTGTGTGTGTGTGTGGGAACAGATTAAAGTGAATATTGAATGTGCTACGCTTTTAAGGGAGGACTTTTTCATACTCCGTGAAGATTACAGAGGATGTAGAGCTGATATTCATGTCTGTATCTTGTCTCCCTCATGCCAATATGGGCATGTGGGGAGATAATCTTGAGATGTGCTGGCTTGCTAGGGAAGTGGTAGGATAATCTTACAAGCCACCCAGGAGAAGGTGTTTGGGTTTCTTTATGTATCATCTCGGTTGGGTTTTGCATGTGCAACCATTTTTGTATTTTTCGCTGACAGGACAACCCACCGAAATGGCCTTCTTGTTGGATTAGACAATGTACAGCGTAGGTCTCATGAGACGTTCAAAGACATTTTTTTAAAGCTGTATTGCTTTTGTGTTTATGTGGGTTGCAGCTGTCTCTATTTCCCCCCGCAGCTCAAGGACCAGTCCTAATATGTTCCATGCCAACCTCTGGCACTTTTTAATGCTTTCATGCTTTCTTTGCAGCGGCGGAACACATCACAAAAGACCTGTTGTGTCTTACATTACTTCTACCTCGAGCTGAGTCGGGCTGTTGTAGTTTAAACATTTGTCACACATCCAGTTCCGATGGAAATGGTGAGTAAAAACACCAACGGCTAATGTACATGTGAACATGAACAAGATGTTTGTTTAAAATACCTCCAGGTGACCTACAAGTCAAGATACACTTCATATCAATGCTTCCCTGGTTTGATTAAATGTCTACATACATTTCTACACCTAAATAACAAGTTGGTCCACTATAATTGTTGGTGTGAAATTCTCAGATAATTTTTGAGAGAAAAAGAGACGTCCACAGGAAGCCCGCCAAATATGAAATGGTCTAAAATGGAAGTACATCTGTACGGTTCGATGCACATGAGACGACTGAAAGATGTGTCTTTAATTGGGTGTAGATGTGCGTTGCAGTATGAGATAGCTAAACTCATGATTCTGTTGTTTTCAATTTTTTTTTCTGTTGGAAGGCAGCAGAATAAAGGGGTTTTCATTCCACAATTAAAAAGCTACACTTGACAGGTATTTGCTTTGATTCCAGTATTGTTAAATTTCTTATATTTAAATTTGACTCCCTGACAAAACAACTAAAACAAGAAGTTGGCGATCACAAAGTAAACTTTCGATCACATCTAGTCGGGCGTTTCAGTCTTTGGAAAGCCTTTTGTTTCTAGATTTCCCCCAACTTAGTGAGGAGATGGCGTAAAGAGCAAAACTTTTTTTAAAATAACTAAAGTTGGATGCACTGAACCGCCACCAGTCACTGAGAAGAAACTTAATGGAAGCTGCAGTTTAATCACATCTTGCCGAGTGACGCCCGGCCACTCGAGTGTTACAGCTGCCTCGCTGCGTCAAGGAGAACACCTGCCCTCATATACAGTGCAGCCGGAGTTTGGCTTATAACCTCCAAAAGTACTGGACATCAAAAAGAATAATGAATGGGATCAATATGTTCCAAAGTGAGTTAATTTTGGTGCCGGCAAGCCGTGCACACACACACACACACACACACACACCTTCCATCTGCACTGTACACAGTTTGAAAGTGAAACAAACAGGTCAAGGCTGCTGTGAAGCGAGCATCAGCAGCTTTATGTTCTCCACAGGCAGGAGGTCAGCTCCGTACCAGGAGGGAATCACTGACACACATCCACCGTCTGTTGACCCATTTAGCCCATCTGTACAGTAGAGGAAAAGACAAAGACAATATCGCTGGTGTTTGGATGCGACACGGACGACCTCACTGTCGTGGACGTCATGTTCGAGCTACGACTGCTGTTTCAACTGCATCAAAAAAAAACATCGCCCTTAACAGCTGGAGAGCTACATTTTAGCTGAAGGGGGAAAGAGACAGCAAAGGGAGAGCATGATGGTGACAGGTTTTCAACCTTTTTATCACTCTTATGACTTTTATGACTCTGGATTTTCGGGAGAAGATTTTAACGACAATGTTTATTGTTCACTTCCTTCCAGGCAAAATAAAAAGCAATCGAGGCCACACCGCAGACAGATGTTCTTTTTACTGTCTTCAGGGCACGAGGAAAAGACGCACTAATTTGTTTTTGTCATATGCATTTAAATATGGAGGGATCGCATGACGCCACTGCCAGTGCACTGAGTCATTGCATAAATATTTCACATACTATATCAGTTGAGCCGCTAACAACAAGCGTACCGCCGTGTTCTGGCCCCGGAGCCTCACGGCTACAGTACTGCCATGAGCGACAGAAGGGAAGTCCAAAAGGAAATTAAATGTTTGTCAATATATTTTTCTGAAGAATTGTAGGGAACAAAGAAAGTGATGCTTTTTGCATAATATGTTTGAACAGAGTGCAGACGGTCCTCGGTCAACAACGCTTGACAAACCAAGTCTCCCGCTCGCTCACGGTCGCTGAGGAATGACGCAAAGCACAGAAGTCACCATGTCCTCAGGGACACATCATCATAATAAGTACATTATCATAGCAAAAGGGGAAATGAGACTAACTGCCTGTAGTCCTTGGAACGATGCGTGGGTGACCTATTTGCTCTTATTAGTGCAACATGTCTCAGTTTATTGTATTACGTTGAAACGTATGAATCCGAGTGCCACAATATTTTGTAATAACACGAAAGCCTGGAAGGTTTTCACGGGGAGATCATTGAATTCAAAGCCACATATTTGGACCTATAAATTCCCATTATACTCCACCACCAAAAACAAAAAGGATGACTTTGTTAAAAAGAAGTCAAATGAGGTAAAATGCAGTTAGAAATATAACACAGGCGTTAAACAAACCACTGGGTTAGCTGAACTTATTTGGAGGAGGCTAACTGTAAAACTAATCGTTTTTAAAAATATCTCGTTAAAATCGCATCAGGTAGTAGACTGCGCTTGCTCCTTTCCGCCACGTTTTTTTAACAGCATTTGGTAAATTTGGTGCCTATAGAAACTTGTACCGTGGGTTTTAAGCCTGAGTTTGTGATAACATGTCATCAAAGAGCAGCTTGTTCAAGTTCCAGTATATTATACGCAACGCATCGTCCCCGGCTCTTCAAACTATATGAAAATAAATAAAAGACAGGCCCTTCTGTTTGTTAACATTCGTCACATGTGTCTTCGCTAATTAACTACAGGCTGTGTGCTCATTCGAAGAGAGGCCGTGTTTCGCCCTGACCCCTCCGTGTCCCGGATATTCGGCATCGTTCCTCCCTGCTCATGTTCCGCTGCATTTTTCTTCCCTGGCGCCTGCAACGCAACGCCGCAAAAGAAACTGGCATTTGCACTCTGCCTGTCCAATGCCCGGTCCTCATGTGGCTTTACCACATGCCATATTTCTCTGCATGCATCTGCCTCCTCCCTGAGCCTCCGGGGCTGCGGGCGATGCCTCGGGGCTTCAGAACATGTGTATCGGGGGGGAAGGGCGAACATGTCATGACCGCTTAGTCCACAGTGTGCCATCTTCTCTTGCCCGACTCCATCCTGTAATCTTCCTATATGTGCTGAGCTGAGAGCAGGCGGTGAGACTCAGCTGTGAGGAGCGAACAAGCGAGCTGACCTGGAAAAAGAATGCCTTTACTCTGAAGGGCCCAGAGGGTTTAAAGGGCACTGTATAGCAGGGCGGCTGGCAGGGCTGAAAGCATCGGCAGCATCGCTCCCCATCAGCCCCGGTTGTGTCTGTTCACCACGCGCTGCGGTTTTAAATCCGATGTGCAGGAACACAGACGCCAGCCCTCACACATATAGGACGGTAGCTGTGCTGCGGTTTTGCAAAAAGACTTTGCTTTAATCCAGATATTATAATAGTAAGTGAAGGACTCAGAGGACACTTAAAGACCTACGAGCGTCCCCGTGGCTCTCATTCTCATTAGATAAGGGACTGAACACTTGCAAGACTCTGTTTTAAAGGGCTACATCCTACTCCTTCCTCCTCGGAGCGTGCACGGTAATTTAATTTAGTCCACTGGCTTTTCTAAAGGGCAACTGCTAGAACCAACACAATTAATAAAATGGGTGACTCCTCTGCTCTCTGCTGCTCTTTGTTCCCCTTTCCTCATTTCAGTGGCTCAGCACAATCCCCTCTCGGCCCCCCCGACTTGATTTGCATTTAGAAAAGTCAAATCTGGCTTCTCCCCTGTAATTATTCATAAACTTTAAGTACAAAGTAAACAGAACATAAAGAATACCGCAAGTGGAGTTCTGATAAAACTCTTGTGAATTTAGTGCAGGAATCATTGTGGCGGCACATGTACACAAAAATTATTTTTTTAACCATGCAACACAAATCATCATTATTTGCTCATTTGTGTGGCTCTACGGCCCGATCTGCATTATTTGGCTCAATGACAAGTGACGGTGTAAATGCTGGCGTGTCAGAATGTGTCTCCAACACAGCCACGGTCCTCCGGGAATCTACTTATCCTTCTCAAATGTCAGCGTTAAACTGATGATGTCGCTTCCAAAATGGTCGCTCCTCTTTGGGATTTCTCTCTAAAACTGAGGGTTATTAGCAGGCTGGCTGCGGATCATAGCTGGCTCGGGCGTCCCATAGGACAGTTCAAAGTGTAATGAGGTTAATTAGCAAGACACGACCTAGACGAAAGAAAACTGCTCATAATATACAGTACAAAATGCGTGGGTGATTCATAACTTGTTAATTTAAGAACTATATATAAGTCAAACAATATAGTTTGATCTAAAGTAGGGTTTGACTGAAATTGTTTTTTAAGGCCACGCGCTAATATTTTGGTGATTGACTTTGCTGAGAAGGATAATTTTTGTACTGTATCTTAAAACATAACCATATAATATTTTAAAATCAAATCCGGATGTGAAGAAAATGACATATTAAAGCCATTCTCTCTCTGATAAAAATATGCATTTAGTGTCTATGTTGTCCATCTTCTGTTATCCTTATTATACATGAATTATGGCACCCTTTTTTTTTTCTTTACACAGGAACAAAATCCATGGTCAAAACAGTAAACCAACACTTCATACTAGACACACACACGTATGACATAATAGTTAAGTTCTTGTGTGATTCTCTGTCAAGGCTGAACTACTCTCCAACTTTTTAATGACACCAAAAGACATCAGGTAATATATCACATGTAACAGTTAGTTAAATTCAGAGGTCGATGCACAAAAAGGGAAAACGTTACGGAAATGTGGAAAAATCAGATCTGGATTTTCGTGAAAAAACAAATCACACAGACAGTCAGACCGATGTATCATCAAGGGTAGAAAATCTGGGTTGTTCATTTATACAACAAAATCCAGACACACACACACACACACACACACAAGTCCATAAGGGTGTTTTGAGGATACACTGGTCATGCAGTCACCAGTAGAAGGTCAGTGTCTAGACCCAGGTAGCCAGCGGACTCGGCCCTATTGCGGCTGAGTGTCGGCTGACTCGGCTGTGTTCCGGCTCGATGTGAGCAAGCTTTGGCCCATTTCATTTTTGCCATATCTGGCCCAGATTTACCTGTTACAGACACTGTAAATCATCTTTAGCTGACACTTTCTATGACGCCCATGTCTATGATGCATTATAAACATACCTATGCATTATAATTTGCTGGATAATTATAGTTATAAACATTTATTAATATTCATAATGGTCACCTACTGACATACATTTTGAGTGGATCATATTTGTAATTTATTATATTTTTTCTTATTAAATCATAATCACTGTGATAATGCATTGTAATGTGATTACAAGTTACTCAAAGTTGTCATTAGTAAAGTGAACATAAATTTTATGTTTCTTGGTCTTGGATAGATTTAATGGTTGAGTTTTTCACTTTACTGAAAGCAAACAATGACCACTTACATTGAATCACATTATAAAGCATTATAACAGTGATTGTAATGTACTATAACTATGTGATTTATATTACACTATGATCCTTGGAAAAGAAAAGGCAGTAAGTGACCAGCAATTCCAATGCATTTCATACTGAATGTTCCCCACGGCTCTAAAGAGAGAGGTTCTAAGGTCAAACACAGAACAAGCACCTACACAGAGACGGGAACGGATAATAAGATGTGTGTGGGGGTGTGGGTGGGTGGCTTGTGTATGTGTGGTCAGTTAATAACACAAACACACATTATTGTATTCGTGGTCTTGTCGTCCGTTGCCGTACATTTCATCATCTTGTTTTTCCTGCCCGTGTGACTTTACACGCCGCACATGTGTGGCACTGTTGACACATGCTGAGAGGATTATTAGTCTCCCAACCTCGCAGTATATACCAACATCTGTTTTCCATTGCGTGTCTTCAATTTTGTATCTCCTCTCACCTGCTTTTAGCATGCAGTCAGTCGCAGCGCTTTGCAAGCATGCACCATACATATGGCAGCGCCTGTGTTAGTCTCTCGGCGGGTCAGTGAATTTTTTATGCCGTAGTGCATGAGGAGGTCACTTGTGTACTTCCTGGGCCGTATTGCTGGACCCTCTGGAGGGAAGGGAAGCACTGGGGAACGAGAACCAGGACTGCGCGGGGTAGACTGTCAGACCAATTGCTGCAAAAAAATGAGAGGTTTTGTAAAGGGACTCTGGTTCTCGGAGGCACTACCTCTTTTGTTCACAGGGACACCCAAAGTCAGCACACAATGAAAGTTCCTCCTACAGTAGTATTATACATCGTATGATTTCAACTGCACCCAACATTCAACCCTTTGTTTTCTGTTGTTTTCTGTTGTAAGTCAACAAAACATAAAGGTATTCTGCTGCCACAGCATAACATAGCATTTCTATATTTGCTTTATCGTCCACCTCTAAATTCCCAATTGAGATCATGTTGAGAGCTTCTCATATAAAAAGCCAACCACAGCATCCACTTCCCTTCATGTATATTTCATGTTCTCTGATTCTTGTACTGTATTTCTACATCTGTATAAGTCTATATTTTTACTCTCACCAAGCAGGTCCTCCGAAACAATGCAGCCTCTGGCTCTTAGGAAGCATTAAGGTCTGTCAGATGAATCGGAAAAATCACGCTTGGAGAGGGAATGAAAAGCTCTCAAAAACCACATGAAATCTTAAACACTTTTTCAGAGGTTTTTCTTTTTCTTTCTCTTTTTTCCTCTTTACATACGGAGAGCGGCGCTAGCATTGAACCAACTTGAAGTTCTCGCTCAGTGTGCGTACAACACTTGGGTTCTGTTTGTTGCTTGTTTGACTTCAGATCGGCGAGGAACGTGGGGTGTCGCCCTGTTGACAGCGTGAACACAGTTAAGAAGTTAGTGTTGAACGAAAGGAGTTTGGTTTTGTCGCTTAGAACGTGTGAAAGCAGTGAATGTGCATGGTGTTATGAATAAGTTAGAGATTGTAATTCACTTTTGTCACATTGATGCCTGAACGAAATGTTAGTTTTTTTCCCTTTAGAAGGCACTCCAAGTAAATTGAGGTCCAAGACTACTCATGTGCGAACCTTGCACTTCCAGAAATAAAAAACGTACATCACTGTCACATTATTCTCTACCTGTCTTCACTTCTGTGCTTGAAAATATAAAGTTGGGTTGGATGGTGTCTTACCTACTTTGTTCCGATTCAGTGGACTTCGAGCATGTTTATGAGGTGGTTAATCTTCTTTGGTCCTGTGCTGTTTTAAGCTCTGCAATTTGGTATTTCGCCTGTTAAAGTTTGTGCTGCCCAATTTTGAGTAAACCACAACTTGTAAAAAAGTAGCATGAGCACAGTTGGAAGACAAAGCAAGGTAATTTACAGACTCTGGTACTTATAATAGTAGAACACATGAGACACATCAAACCTTCTCTAGCCATAACTCCTTTGTGTTTTTCTTTAAAAGCTTCATAAACTGAAGGATGTTTACAATGAAACTGATCCCAACATGCCTTTCTTGAACTCAATATTCACACCATCAGCTCTAAGCTGTTAAATCCTAAATCCTTTGAAATACTGAAAATATCTTTAAAACATGTCTGGCAGGTCATTCAAAGGGCAATTTATTCAAACCTGTCCTAAAATTAGTTCCACCACAAAGTTTGCTGAAAATCCTCTTGCGAGTGTTGATTTAATGAGCTTATATTTTGTGCTGTTGCCCTCGATATGGAAATGTCTTCGGCAGATGTTGCATCGAAACCCGCTGCACTTTCTCCGGGCATGCAGATCCGGTACAACGTCGCAATGGGCTGTTCCCACCGCTGACGAAGATGCCGCACACATTCCAGGGCACTTCTGCATGTGTACATGCCACAGGTCAGAGAGGCGGCCTGTTTGAAGTAAATGCATAACTTTGGTAAATGTGGAACTGATGTTCAGATCTGTTTGTAGAGAGGCAAAACATCTGTTTGTTCCACTATTGGTCTTCTGCTCCTCTGAAGCATGTGGACCCGCAGCGCAGAGGATGCAATGCAAAGCTTTATCCCTCAAACACTTCCAATCTGTGAAACATGAAGGGGAAAAAAAAAACATTACTGAATGAAAGATAAAACTTTTTAATCAAACCTTCAGTGATCAGACACACAATTTCAAGCTCATGAAGACATAGGCCAATCCTTTTTTTTTTGGGACTGATCCTAATACAGTATTGAGATCTTTGGTTCTTTGGACAAGACTCAAATACACACACACACACACACACACACACACCCACACACACACACACACAGTTAGTCACTTTTTCCACTGGATTTCCAGGAGCCTCTGGCTGTCTTAAGCAGTTTACCGGCAACTATTCACGAACAATCTTCACCAACTTTCCAGGAGTCATATTCTGTCTAAACATAGAGTCTTAAGCATGAGGGGAATATCCAAGCCGTCACATACGGCCCCTTGGTCAGGACCCCTTCGCATCACTTTTGAATCCACTGGTGGCACTTAAGTAAGTTAACTTACGTAGGCTGAATCAACACAAGTCAATGTTAAATGTTGTGACATGACTAGGATCTAAGGACGGCAATGTTGGATTGGTGAATGGCTTGTCATGAAATGTTGTTCAGTCTCAGCACTTTGGTGATCCCTTCACTTTCCATCTAGCAACAATTGTGTTTGCCCAATACTTTAGTTTTTTGGGTATGTGCCCATGACCCAATGTCATTACATAACAGAGGCATGTCAGCTTTTTCATTGTCAGCATATAGACTCAGCATGCTGACGTTGTCATTTGACTCAAAGCAACACCGTGGCTACAGCCTAACCGAGCCAGTAGCATAGCTGTAGCCAACTAATTATGGTCTGATGTATTGTCTCAGAACTCAAAGTAAGCAGAAAAATGTCTTGTCTGTAATAGTCGGCTTCATGACCTAGAAAGTAGGATAACTTTCGCTGTAATTCTATCCAAGAACGTTTGTCTCAGCACGTAAAACTATTGCAGAAAAATACAAATTTGCATGGATTTGCACCCTGTGTGGGAGCACATGAAGACTGTATCCCATTCTTTGTTTGCACTTCAAACAGATACAGAATGACACAGCAAACTGAGGTCCTGGGAAAAAGCCAGACAGACACAAATTGTTGGCAGATGTGACTTGAAATCAGTGGGTTCACCCTCTTAAACTCTGACCAAATGATCACCTTGGATTTCCATCAGCAATTGACAGACTGAATGTTTGACACATGCAGAGCTACAGCAACATATGATCGCGGCCATGGTAAACAATAAGACAGTTGCTCTCTGTCAGGGAACTGGAAAGGCCTGGACGCTGATGCAGTCGTTTCTGACTTGGTGAAAGACCACAGATGTGGACCGACACACCCTGCTCAAACCACACGCTGGATATTTCCACTCACTGAGGACATGAAGAATTTCAACTGCACTACTCCAGGCAAACCTGAAAAAGTAAAGGAGCAGGATTTTATCTAACATTGATCGTACGTCTTTTGCTTTGATGCCTAAGGGGAATAAATAATGCAGTAGTGTTCTTGTAATGCTCTTAAGGTATTACAAGCCAGGTTTTTCTAAAAGCAACCTGGTGCAAAGAGAAAAAGTATCTCTACTGAATGTGCCTTTTGCAAACAGGGTTTTTATACAGCAGGCCAACATTCTTAAATCGGCTCGGCTTTCCCGTCATTCATCATCCAAGGACCAAACGCTTTGCTCAGGAACGTGGCAACAAATATTTAAAAAGTCTGATTATAAACACTATGTCTCCCTCCCTCAGCCATGAACACTAATTCCTTATAAGCTGCCTTTCCAGGCATGACTGCAGACTTTACCCTGCACCTTGAAGAAGGCTGTTTGTGCCCGATTTGAGTGGGTTATTACCCAGCTATCTTAACATATGATGAAAGGCTTTTTTAACGTCATGCAGCATGAGTGCCTTGGACCTTTCTTCTTTATTAAACTTTTGTGCTCTCTACCAAAGACCACCTCCATTACACTTGTTGGAACTTCCGAGCATTTTTACTTATCCTGCAGGTTCTTTGAGAGCTATCTATCCAAGGACAGACGGGTCTTTTTCATTAAGCTGTGAAAGAGAATACAAGAAGAGGTTTGAGGTTAGAATCTTTTTGAAAATAAAAAAAAATGTGAGATCAAGCCACAGGGTGTATTTGATGATGACTTTAAAGTGATTTTATCTGAATTTACACTGTAGGCTTCAGTGCTGTTGGAGTCCTCGGCTTCTGTCATTTATATGGTGCTGTGCAGAGCATTTTAATGTCAAGACATTAATTCGGAGACATTTGTAATATAGCTGTAAACAAATAACGCTCCAGCCGAGAAGATCAGCAGACATTAGTCATCTAGCTGAAATCTGCCCAGTGTATTGATTGCTTAAAAAGAAGATTGCTTTCTCTATAGCTGCAGAGTTTCAGCCTCGCATTAGCTGACCTTGTCCTTGCAAATCTACTGCCAAAGGCTCTTGTCATTTATAGACCTTGTTCTTCCTCCTTAAACAAAAAGCCGGGTGCAGAAATCTCACTCCTTATGCATATAAGAAGAGCATTAATGGGAATTGGGGTCTTATTTTTATGTGAAACATGAAACCAAAACCTTTTGTCTTGATAGTTTGATTATTTAAAGAGGATCTGCATTCCAGCATGGCAAGGCTGCTTACCAGAGACAACTAAAAGTGGTTATAAATGTGCACCGAATGATGGCATTGGACATGAATCATGCCCTGCAGGTTCATCCAATAAGTTTCGCCTGTTGATGGTGCTATTTGCAAAGTCAAAAGATCACCAAAGTGTTTAGGGTTCATCTTCTGGAGACGATAGTGGTTGAACTCTTTCACCCTTGGCCAAAGTGTTGGACTGATGGACAGAATGACCAACTTCGGTGCCTCTAATAGCCTTACCACTATCGTGGCTAAAAATAAAAGCAAAGGATCGTATAGGAGATCATGTCTCAGAGGAGGAAAGCCCATGTAAAGCGAGACATGCCATAACCAAAAAAGCTCTACTGTAGATTACAGGCTTCTGTGGCTTCTATGCCTTACAGTTGAGTAATTCATGAGGAATCCTTTTCTTCTCTTCAGTGAGAACCTGGAGGCAGACACTTGGAGAAAAAGAAAAATTAAAAGGAGAAATGGAGGTTGGCAATGATGGAGAAAGTGGGGAACAGACGACACACAGTTTGGCAATGAAATATTAATATGCCCGCTGCGTATGGTACGGGCATCTCTGCACTTTTCTGTCAGACTCATTTCCTGTTGTAAAAAAATGGAAGCATGCTTATATTGCACTCTATGTATGAATCCGTTAAATACATTCACGCAAACCCATTTTTTTTACTGCAGGCATGTACATTTTTGTGCAATTTCCTCAGGCTTCATAAACACAAGGCTGTCTGGCTGTGGGACAATGAAAATGTCAGTAAGTTTCCCCTTCCAAAGAAAAGCAAAGGCAGACACTTCCCCCTGGAAAACCAGCCGTGAATTCAGCAGCCATGTGCTGGAATGTTTTGTGATGCTTGATTTTTCTGATATGCTGGGCACAGAGAGTGGGAGGAATGGGATGACATGGAGGTGGAAGGTATTGAGTTGCAGAAATGGAGGCGTACAGGGAGCATAAGCACAAGTCATATGCGTTACGAAATTACTATTTTGGAAAAAAATTTACAGTCTGATAACAGCAGCATATGTTAAAGGTTCCATCACTCCGAGACCAAGAAAATGAAGGGGTATGAAAAGAAAGGCAAAAAAGTATGTCCTTAAAAGAAAATGCCAGAAGAGGAGGGAGGTGTAGAGGAGCGAGGTAGCACCAAGCTCAAAGAGCATCAGAAGTGACAGCCAGGTTCTCATATCCTATAATTATAGCTCTCCTCTCGCACAGTTTCTCTCCCTTTCCCTCCACTCGTGCCCTGTCATCTGTAATTTCCATACCACTCTTCCCCTTGCCTTCCCATGCTCCTCCTGGAGGGAATCGGGCCACTTGACGTTTGTGCTCACCCATCGGGAAGGCTCGGCGGGTCAAGTCCATCTCCAGACTGCAGAGGGGCCGTTGTTTTGTCACACACAACTGCTCTTGCAAGGCAAAAATCCGACTGAATTCCAGCTGAGAGATGTTGGTAGCTCGGGGATTGTAACCTCTCTGTTGGGACAGTTTATTTTGCAGTTTTTCAAGATGCTATGTGACACATTTTAAAGCAGATGTAGAACATTTGAAGAATGAAAAGTCAAGCTCAACTTTGTTTACCCAATTAATACACAAAATTCCAAGCACATGTTTAGACGCATTATGTACAATCACCAACTTTCCGCTGACTTGCATCAAATATTGCCCCATTTACTGTTGAAGTCTTGTATTTTGTATCTTGCCCCTCTTTCATGCCTGTTAGTATGCAGCTATTCTGCCAAGTACTGAAACCCAGTCTTGACGTTAAGGAACCCTAGTGACTTGACTACGTCCAATAATATCCCCTTGTGCCATAATATTGCAATAAATCAAATCTGATGCACCAGTCTGGGTCACCTCCTTGGAGCCTTCTAAGTATGTGCAACTTGAGACAAAAACCAAACAGTTGGTCTGTAGTGGTTAAAAAAGAAAGTGAATACCCGAATATCAAAATTGAAAACTAAATACCCAACGAACTATTATTCGGGTCTAGCCCTGACTGACATTTCCAATGTGTCACTGCTGGTTTTGGAACCAAAATCACACCTGGAGCTTTTTCACCTAACCTGAAGTGTCAAGTCTATCCAGGAAATAAAAAGGAAAATCTCCATTCACATCCTACAAGCCAGCCAACATCCACACAACAACTTTTCAGTAGTGAATCAATATTTCACAAAGTCTCCTGTGCTGCGCCTCGGGCTTCCGAGGGCCTTCACCAAACAATAGGATCCTGACCTGCATTATTCATCCCTCACTCATTCACTCCTCTCTGACTCGGACACACCGGGGAATTCAACTTCCCCAAACTAAACTTCAGATGAGAAAACCTTTCAAAACATCTGCCCCTCCATCCTCCGATCTCTGTGGTATTTTGAGTCGCCTCGTACCATCCCTAATAATGTTAAACCACGTTGAATAATGCATCGCTGATTCATTCCTCACAGTCGGGTCATGACTGAAGCCTCTCGGTGCGACAGACTGTGAGACAATGTGTAAAGCAAACCAAATTCAATGTGATTTTTTACAAATCTATTGTGATTTATTTTCCAGTTGGTGATAAAAAACAAACACCATGAACCAAAGTTTGCAAACAAATCCAGTTGTATCAGAAATGTGTAAAAATCCATCTCACATCAGAGAGAGATACAGATATTTCTAAATCTATATTTAGAAGTACTCCAATCATCATAAAATCTAACTTTGGGGATCCAATCAGCGTAACTCAGTTATTCCAAAACGGCTGAAATACTGGCAGCAGATTTTTTAATGAACTTGACATTAAATGCTTCATGGCTTTTAGTTGGTTTCCACTAATGTCTTTTCATAACGTGTAATTAGGCACGGACTTTAAATAATGTGTGCGTGCAAAGGTTCCTAACAGAGGAGATGAGGATAACAGCCTCAATCAGTGTATTATCTCCGCTCCAGACCATTACCAAAGCTGGCGATCTAATAGCCTCTGAATTAGATGTGCAGCTGATTGCACATTGATTATAAGTGAATGAGGGCAATGGGATGTCGATCGCAAACATCCAAAGTGACTTTAAAGAGCGCGGGGATGATGAGACGGCATACGATTTTGTAAATGCAAAGATGTGTCAGGATTATTTTCCCCTTCGACTCTGTTCCATTAACTTCACCTAATCTTACAATGTTTATTGTAAAAGTGAGGTCCGACCACAATTAAAGCACCTTACTTCTCTCTGGAGGTCTCAACCTCAAAGTGGTTCAGTCAAAGGTGGAAGGGCAGGAACACACAGTCATATACACATTCACCTCATGAGTGCTGAAATCTTTCCACTCATCTCCTTTTTGTAAGATAGCACCCTAAATATGCCATTTGTATTTAGTATTTGTATAATTTCACCACCATAATTTGACTATTTGCATTTTAAACAATGAGTTATATCAATATCTAGTGTACTGTGTGAATAATGACCGTACCTAATTAGATCACCAGGGTTACCTCTGTTTGGGTTTGGGGACCTAATGGAAAGCTTGCTTTACAAACTGTGGGCATGGAGTCCATCACTTTGGTCCAGAACAAAAATATCACAAAACCTATAGTACTAATTGCCATGGAATTGTGGACAGACATTCATGGTCCCCAGAGGATCCTACTGACTTTGGTGATCCTCTGACTTTTCATCCAGCGCCATCAGCACACCAAAGGTTACCGTCTCAACATCTTCTGGAACATTTATCACCCTCAGATGAACTTTAAATGGTTTGAATTATATTATATTTGTGGAACATCAACATTTTAAAATTGCCTATTGGTGTGACGTTTTTAACGCACAAGGTACCACCACTTGGTGTTACTTAAGTTTAGGCAACAAAACTACTTGGCTGTACGGCCTCACAGAGTGGCTAACATGGATGTGGATTATTTTTAATCTTAATCAAATACTTGGGTTGTTGTCATGGAGGAACCGTTACACTTCTAAGCCTGCAGATGCATCAACATCTTTTCCCTTTTTCTCTGTCCTGGCCTCATTGCAAACCCACTACAGCATGAGCAACACCTGCTGGTGAAAGGTCTACACATGTTGCCATGAGAAATCAAACTCCTCCAGAGCCAAACAACCACAGGGAGACCAGGAGGAAACAGTGGTACTGTTACACCAACATTGAATAGGTCCCTGCCAGCAGGTGAAAGAGAGGTGACGGGACCTCAGCAGGGCTCTCTTTGGACGGCGGTATCGCAGGACTCGAATGCGCGAATCGAAACCAAATGTCCTGCTGTGATGATGTGCCAGAGACAAACTACAGACGGCACCTTCTCACTATCACAGCTCTGCACACAGCACAGCGGTGGGTTCGACAAAAACCAGCTGGCAACCACGCTCGGAGGCTTATCCGTTAAAAGCCCACTTGGATGTTCAGTTCATCGAGATTTTCAAAAGGGCCCTTTTGGAGGCTCCAAAAAAAATCTGCCTGACAACGTTTCTGCAAGAGACCAAAAAGGGCTAAAAGAAATGTTTCTAGAAATTCACCTCCTGCAAACACAGCAGCTGGAGATAGAATCCGTTAAAAGTGCAATTTCAGGTTTATTAATGAGGACGCTCCTGTTCATTTACACCAATACACATTTTAAACTGCGCTGATTTAGCTAACTAATTTAAAAGCCCCAAAAGCGAACTCCTCATCTGCAATTTATAATCCAAATGATTTATTCAGCTACTATAATTTATTCAAGTAGATTTATGAATGACTAACAAAGATCTCCCAGTTTCTCTCTCCCACACACAGTGTGAGTCACCAGCACCAGATTGTACAGGATATGGGGTGAAATTACAGTCGTCAAGGACAGCAGTGTGATGTCCTTCACATCTGGCTTCAAGTATGCTCTGCATATGTCCTTATGTTATGCATGGAGGTAGTACGCGCATGTCTAAAAGCAGCTCGTACTGTGCAGTTTGGGGCTTTTCAGTGGTGGTCTAAGATGTCACTGTGAAGCACAGCCACTTGCAGACTATTAATACCTTAACCAAAGAAGGCCCGTTTCAACTGATTGCACCTGGGCCCGGTATATTTAAATAATCTTGAATCACGAGCCTGTAAACGCTGTGGGAGGTTGGTCCGTCTGACTTACCGGAAACGATGAAGCATGACCTCGTTCGGAATCCAGTGGACTGGAATTAACAAATTGACCGTGGATATGTTATTAATTATTTTTTTATAGAACAATCCCATATGGGTAATTGATTGGTCAATTATTTTCTGTAAGTTTGAGCTGCTGAGAGAGGCTGTGTGTGGGTGTTGATGTGTGTGTGTGAACATGTGAACAACATGCCAGAACGCTCCTGAGGGCAGATCAACCATGGTTTGTTGGACAGTGTCCTCCTGTCACATGGCCACAGTAGTGACATGCATGAATATACAAACACTGCGGATAGTAAAGCATCTTCTGGCCCCTTGCTGAGGTCTGCCCGGGGTGTCTCGCCAATTAACAAATCACATGAAAAGACCAAAACCATTACTTTATTTAACATGCTGACGTGTATTATGGGATGGGATTTGGGGCTCAGTGTTGAAGACAGTGTGGGGAAGTAAAAGCATTGCAAGATGGTTTTGGTTTTTGTTGGCATTAAGAACATTTCTCATGAACTACACTTGATTGAATAAAAGCAAACTGCCACATTTCCCACAGTCTTCTATCACTAAGAGCAGACCACATTTTGTTTACTGCATGAGTTCTTAACTCCCTCCAGGAGTGGGGCTGAACTATTGTACTGGCAATTACAAGTGTCTCTCTGTGGATGAGTTCATGCATACCTATTTGTGCATGTGCCTTTTTCTGGCAAATTGTCTTTTTAGCTCGGCCAACTGGATAACGTTACTCCGGGCCAAGTCATTAGCCGCTGAAATAAGGAGGCTTTGTTTTGTTGTCATGGTCCACAAAATTCTATTTAAAATCCAGGCTCCCATCCAGAAACCGACAAAAGGGGACAAAAGGAAGTGGAAGAAGCGCACTCAGAGTACAGTATCTTAAACAAAGTGCCTCTGCGCTTTCACTGATCACAATTAATCAGAACCTCCTTGAGCAGAACATGACATGCTCGTTTCCGAACATCACTGGCACACAGTACACAGAAAAAGCTTTAATTGGTGTTGTGAGTGATGGACGCTGGAGGGAGGGCATTTCCTTCGATACATATTCGGAGGAGGCTTAGTGGAAAGGGGTAGCTGATGAAAAGGGAAGGAGAATGCAACTAATTCAAAAGTCCTGGGCTTTCTGTGTGCTGCCTGTGTCTCATCGTGACATCCAAGAAACGATTCTAATTACTTTCCAAAGTTTCCAGACCTGATCAGAACTCTGATAAGCTGCTCGGAGAGGAACGGCTAAATTGCCTTTATTCTCATTATTGCCCCCCCGAGTTCATCACGAGGAACGAGAGAAAGCGTTCATACTGCACATCATCTCTATTTCAATTATTAGCTCACTCCCATCTTCCAGTCTCGCACACTCTCAGTCCGTGTCCCCTCACCATCAGAGTATAGACGCCCAAATGCTCATCCATTACCTTTCTCAGTGTGTCTAATGGTCTGCTAGCAGCTAATTCCACTTCTCTGGGGGGTCTGTAAGGTGATTTAATACACTATCGGGTAGGGCTGAGGAGAATTGAAACCAAAAGCCATGAGATCTTTTTAATCTCCCTCTTTTTATTTCCCCCATTCCATTTTCCTTTTAACTCTCCTTCACCAAGCCATCAGGGAACGTATTCCTTTTTTTTTTTTTTTAAATCTTTGTTAAAGACTTACCTGTATTTGTCGCTCCCATAACTAGTTTTGTTTAATTCAGTCTTCATCAGTTGTGGTTTTGGTGAAAAAAATTAGGCCTTGTATCTGCTTCAAAAAGTTTTCCAAGGCTCTCGACTGACCTCTAGTGGGAAGATTGTGAAGTTACAACCAAACATTATCTGAGCTGTAAAGAATTCCTGGAATCTTTTTTTTTTTTCAGCACCACATACACATTTGATTAAGGACATATGCTCAAGGACTGAAAAACGATACTCCAGATAGCTGCCAAAAAATCAACACATCCTGTAGAGGACCACCTCCACAGCTACAGGAGGCTCTCGGCTTGCAGTTTCCCTGAGTTCCCCTGTAGGACCGTGACATCATTATTCCGCAGGAGTCTCTATTAGTAGGTTTTTGCAATGCTTTTGCTGGCTTGAAATCTGTGGACTTCTGGTTGAAATTTGGTGGAAAATGGCGTCTCGATGCTCACATCAAATGATCCACACGTTGTGTTTATTAGCGTGCACCTTTCCTGTTCAGGAGTTAAATAGGAACGGTCCGAGACTTGTTGACTTGCTTTTGGCCCGAGACCTGCATATATTTTTCTGCCTCTTTTTTTGGAGAGATGACTCATCTGACAATCTTGACATTTTCCCGTTGCTCACCAGACCCCCGCCTCTATTCTTTGCCCCACTTCACTCTCAGACGTGTATTTTTTAGGTGTGATAAAGGGCTTTGCGCACTCCGGCCGATTTCTGAAGGTGAGAGTTTGAAACTGCCTGCCTCACTTTGATATTTCCAATCGAGTGACTCAGATTTTTTTTGTTCCGTTTGTCCTTGCAGCTGAAGCCAGAGGCACCGCCGTCAGGACTTATAGGGCTGAGAATGACATCCTTCTCACACACACACACACACACCCATCAGGCTTACGTTGCTTTTGTCACCGATCCTAAGGGGCCCTCTATCTCCTACCTCCTAACTATCAGCAGTCTCTATACGTCGCTTTGATCTTTCCTTGGAGCCAGACGTGGCCAAAATAATGGAGACAAGACGCACATGCTGTACCGAAGGGAATCTTTGAATTCATGAGGTTGTGTTCCTCTTTCAGTCGGAATTGCAAATTGAATTTCAAAGAAAAATACCTCTTCAATTCATAATGTAAACAAAAAGTAGTGTTCCATTTGTCTTTCATGCGAGCAAAACCTGATTTTTGTGTGTGTGTGTGTGTGTGTGTGTGTGTGTGTGTGTGTGTGTGTGTGTGTGTGTGTGTAACAGAGCAGGCGAGGGAGCTCTGTGGATCCTCGAGTGGACTACTATAACCACACACCACATAAACAATAACGGTATGCCACCCACCCAGAAAAAAACCCTCAAACCCGCTCACAAGTTCTGCAGGCAGACATACCCAGGACTCGTGGTCGTTATGGATCTTAAAAAAAAAAAAAAGAGTACTTAACTGCTGACCTTTGGCTTGAAAAGCATAAGGTGTCTGTGTAGAAAGTATAACTCGCGCACGTGGCTCGTAGAACTTTACACACGCTGCTCATTTACGAACCGTGAAAAGTTCAGGACGAACAACGATCGCCACATTTGCTCTGCATCTGTGTTGTGCTTGCCGGCTCGTTGACATGGCTTCCTGGTGCTCCTGCACACCTGCACAGGTGTTTTCAATTACCCTGACTGGTTAGACCTCTTGTCATACTACAACACATGTATCATACATGACAAAAAACCTTGTCGTAATACTATGGTATATTACCAGCTCTGTGTCCTAAAAAACACGTTCCCCATGCAACAAACAACTACGTTTTAAAGGGGAAACGGAGATGATTGTGGATTACGTTTGGTTTTGATGTATCACAAATAAGATTTAAATGAGTCTACGGAAGTCTGCATTGGGACAAGGTTTAGGTCTCGGATGGATTAGAAAACACCGGGCCTAAATTTAATGAAGTATTTTTGTGCTGTGTTTTGTTTGAATATACAATGTAAATTATGTGTTTCACACTGTAGTTTTGTTGCCTAATCCGAACGACGTAGTTTTGTAAAGTTTCTTTCTTGTTTTTAGTTTAAATGTACGACGTTAACTGAACTGTTAAATCTACAGGTTAAAACTGTGACCGTTATCAGGGGAAAACACATTCCCCTTAAAACGTAATTGAGGGTGCAGTTTAGCTGTATGGGAACGTGATTTTGTTGCATATTACATACTCTACAATAACAATATAATGTGATGCCGCATATGCAATCGTTTTCCCAAAGCACTGACTTCAACAGCTCGTGTAAACTTTATCATATTTAATTCCATTGTAGCATATTGAAGATGACACGCAGTACAAAAGCAATTACCAGACATTCCATTACAACTTGGACCCAGTAAATCCCACCGAGAAATATCCACAATAAAACACCATTACACTAAGTTTCTCTTAGTTTCATAGTGAGGTCAACAAGACAAACATGGCCTTGGTTTTGGGGAGACAACGCTAGGACCATTAGGATTATTCTCTCCTTTTTTTTTTTTCTTTTTTTTTTTTTTAGTCCTTGAATAAAAATTGTTATACTGTATTTATATATTACAACACTCAACAGAAAACAAAGTAATACAAAAAAAAATTCACAAAATATGAACCTTGAGCAATGCATGGAGAAACAACTTTTAAGAGCAAGACCTGTAGCACGTTTATTTCCTCACAAGGATTTACAGATTTTCACGAAACAAAAGGTGCTTATAATCTCGAGCTAATTGTTTCTAAACCGGGCTCAGACGGATCCAATGGAAACGGTGAAGTGTGAGAAGCAGCAACATGCCTGTACACATGGTCTGACAATAGATGGCGCCGCGAGCCTTACAACCATCCTTCCACTTCTTGCACTTGCGAGGCTCTCTTCCGCTGATAAAGTCGCACACCGGCGGCCACATCACAAAGACAAAGACGACGTCGAAATCGACATAATGCTGACGTGGCTTCAGTTATTACACCATAACTTGAGAAAATGTGAAATATTTGCCAGCAAATACCCACTTGACTGACATTTGAGAGGATTTGGACCGGTCGGTTGTAGGGTGTATTAGAAAAAAGTTTCTTTTCAGATCTGATTTAGCAACAATACTGGAATTGAAATGAGAAAAATATGTGAGAAAACTTTCTTTTCTTATATTTGTTGGCACCACAGTTTGACCACTGCAGAATCATTAAATCTTTTTGAATTTGATTGATTCCTAGAAAATAGCCTCAAACCTTTTTTAGGCGGGCTCAGGCGGCACATTCAGTCGAGCATGAGAGGTTTAATAACACGGGTCAGTCAGAGAGTCATTCGTGTGAATGGAGTAGAAAGTATTGGGTCAGTAATTGTAGAGCTTAGAACAAAAGCATACTTTTAGTGCGAATTCACAGCCGTGTTTACACTGAACTTGGGAAATGTAGTTCCGGACTGTATTTCATACTTTGTTATGATGTAACCAGATGTAGGCCAAATGATACATTCAAATAAGTCTCAATCTCAGTAAAACCAAATGGACGGAGTTTCCTTTATAGAATCTTTGCAACGTGAGAAAACATTTTATAAATTTGATCGACGGTACATTTAGATACGTGACAGTTTACCAGATTCTCTAAATGTTTCCAAATTTCTAAAGGCTAAAAATTATTTATAAGTACTATTTGGCAAAAACCAACCCAAACACTGGTTCTTATTTATACACTACATTGTAGTATTTGTATGCTGATGCTGATGTTTAACAAATATTTTACATATTTATTACGTGGGCTGTTTGGGCTTCATCTTTCTTGAAGATATATATAAATCTATATACATATATAGATATAGATATATATATATGCTGAAATTCCATACAAACATCTGCAAATGTCACAAGCTCTTGAGTCTTTTTTTTCCCCAAAATGAATAACTGTCAATAGATGAAATGACCACAACTGTACGATACATATCCTGAAGTAACAAAAGAGACTTTGGCACATTGTTCCTACCGTGCAGCAGGTGGCAAGAGCAGTTATTTAGCAAACTTTCAGCCGAGTGCTTTATAATTAGTTCTAAGCATTGTTGCCATACGTGAAATATCTTACATTCAATATTAAAGACAGCAGTCTGACAAACACCAACATTTTGACTGGCAGTTAAAGGGCTGACCTACTTTTCGCAGATTGGCAATTTATATATATTTTACATGTCAATTACCATATATATCGTTAAGTATGTTTGTATATAGACATCAAACGTAATCTGACAGTAAAGTAATCCAAGATTTGATCTTTTTAGACAGGAGTGGCTGAACTGCAACACCGGTACGAACACAGAAATTCTACACTTAGCAGCAATTACTAATGGGTCCATGTTAGTGTCTGTACGGTGAAAAAATATGACTTGAAAGTATAACAAACTAAAGAAACAAATGGTTTCCTATTGTTCTCCATTGAGATATGAAGACTGAATTCACTGTGAATAGAAAATAAGGGGCGTGGTAACACTGAGGAGTTGGGAGAGGATGGTTTTTTTGAGGTATTTCTGGTGGGCATCAAATCAAAACATAATGGGCAAAAAAATACAGAAGCAACATCCATTTTAAACAAGAAATACTAGTGGCTCGTGGATGTAAAAGTCTGTATAAGGCAGCAGCTGCACACGTAAACAACAACGCCGTGGCGCTGGGATGCGGGAGAAGCACGGAGGGTTCATGGAAAGGATGAAATCCGTGGATGGATGAAAGGCGGGCTGAGAGAAAGCATGAAATGAAGGCGGGGGGGGAGGGAGGGGGGTGAGGGCTGATTGTCTTGGGGGGTGTTTGATCATGCCATCAGAATCTCCACCACAGCGATTAAGTCCGTGGTCTGAGATCACACCAGCGTTTCAGGCAGTGCGTCAGCATTGTCCGAGGACAGCAGCTGCCAGATCTGCCACCGGTCCCTCTGCCAGTCCTGCCACTCCGGGCTCTGCGGCACCATTTGGCTCTCTGTCGTCGAGGCCGAGTTACTCTGCGCCGCACTCAGCCTCCCGTGCTGCGCAGGGGTCCGCTGGGCCACCGCGAGCTGAGGTGAACTGTGCGAACTGGCCAGTCGGTGGTGGCCGCCGTAAGGGGGCGGGCAGCGGCTGTCGTTGAGCGCATCGCCGGCGCTCAGCCCACCTTGAGGTCTGGAGGTCGGGTTGAGTGCGTGTCCGCTCGCTCGATGGAGCCCCTGCGTGCTGATGAGGTGCGACGTCGCCGCGGGGTTGGCGTTGAGCTGCAGGCGTGGCGGCCCCGGCTGCTCCACGTGGGGGCCGGTGCACACTCTGGTGACCGGTGGGTGGGGCCTGCACTCGCCGAGGCCGGGCGCCGTCTGAGTCCGTTTCAGCATCGCTTGCTGCCTGCCGTCGCCATGGAGTCCGTCGAGACCTTCCTGTGAGCTGCGGGAGCTTCCCTCTGACATGTTGCCATGGGAACCTGGAAACGGAACATCAACTACATCAGCAGATTTAATTATAGTTTGGTGAATAACAAGGGATACACGCGTCACTAGTTTGAGCTTGACATAAAAAGAAAATGTACAAAGAAATGCTCTGATTGACGAACCTTTCGGGCCGGCCTTATTGTGTCTTCAATGCAAAGAAAGAGAGAGGATAAATAAAAACAGCATCCTAATTGTTCTTTTGTTGTTGTTGTTCCAAGTTAAATTGAACTACAAACTCTTTGGAATGATTTGGGCTGAATAGAATACATTTCCTGCAGAATTTTGCATATCATTTTAGCACTGTTAAAAATGTTAACACTGTTACTGTCACTTGGACTGATTCGTTTCTGCCCTTCCCAGCAAGGGAATTCACCCGGCATCACATGTGGGAATCAGTTGCCATAAACATGACCCTCATAGTTTACAGTCGAGACGAAATGGAAAATGCCTTTTTATTCCAAAATATTCCCTCTCGCTGGGGAATACGTCACGGTGCAGAAGCTAACGAAGCTCAAAAGTCCCAGTGAAACGGAAGATGAATAACCAGCGCACCGGGTGTCGGGCACTCGCTGCTCTGGCTCTCGGTCTACCTGTGTATGCGTGGTCCTTGAGTGCTGGTTTCAGCGTGGTGTGCCACGTCCCCCAAATGTTGGCGTGCTCCTCTGATATAGCGTCTGATGAAAAAAGAAAAAAGAAAAAAAAAAGAGAGGTCAAATTCCTCCTCACAGTAAGCAAAATAAATGTGAGATCAGATATAAAAAGAAATCCGATCATCCGCGACTGGGAGTCATTCACCTTTGCTGCCCCAGGTGTCGGCCCCGGGCTCTCCGCCCCAGCCGGCCACCTGCCCCGCCAGAGTGTACTGCTCCGGGACACAGAAGAGCGGCTCGCTTCCGGGGCTTCCCGGTTCCCCTCTCCGCTCGCTCAGGATCGGGGAGTTGTTGTCGTAAGGGGACACCTCGCCGCTGGACGCCTTGTTGGAGTCGCTGGAGGAACGGCGTTCGCTCAGGGAGAAGGGCTCCTCCGACTGCAACAGGTCGGGACTCCTGCGGTTGATTGCAGAAGGTTGAGAGGAGGCAAACGGCCGAACCCGCGTGCAATGCGAATGCCTCATGTGTTCATTGTGTGTGTGTGTGTGTGTGTGTGTGTGTGTGTGTGTGTGGAACTCACTGTGAGGCTTTTCTTCTCAGAAGGTAGTCGACCACATCTGGATCCGTCTCCAACAGATTCATCAAAACCTCGTTCTGCAAGTCAGGAGGCACCTAAAAAGATGTAAACTATTAACAAAACAATTTGAGTGAAATGAATGAATCAAGAAGCCTTTTTTTCTGCTCTACTCCTACACCTGTTTTAGATCATACCTACACAGTTAAGCTGCTCAAGACAACTTTACAATTACAACACAGCAAACATAATTTTTCTTTTTTTCTCTAATAACATAAATTGCATTAGCCTGTATTTGATTTCTAGTAAATAAAACGCCACCTGTTCCCTGTACTAAAATGTGACTCCAACCTCATCGAACACAAATCTCTTTTGCCTTAATTTCCAGGGCACTTCTTAATCTGATCCTCAGGATTAAACACATGGATTATAATGAGGACCACGGCCCAAAGCGCACACTGTCAAATGCTTTGAAAGTAAGACATGAGCGAGTTGCGAAACAACTTTCAGATGCCATTCACAGAACTTCAGCTGCCTACAAATCTGTTTTTACTCACCAAGACTGGGCAAGTCGGTTCCAACTCACTGTAAGCGATTAATAGCTCTCCATTGGCTTACTGCAGGAATGTGAGCCTCGGTTGAACGGCAGCGGAAGATTATAAAAAAAAAAAACGGTTTTAAGGTTTCGGACCTGAAATGACCGTGTTTGAGAAAAAACAGGTACCTCTTCGAGCCTGAATTTGTTTGCTCTTATTTTGGAAAGAATAAGTATCAAGCATCGCAATGAAAAGTTCTTGATGTTTCTGTCCGGGAACTGGCGAGAGTTTACTTTCTCCTTACATTCACTCGCAAGAATTCAGGTACGACTCGGACCAAAAGCACACCTCACCCCTCTGTCATCTTGCACTCTATTTGGTATTTTCTCACTTCCTTTATTGACTCCGTTGCTGTGTCTTCTTTCTCTCCGCTAAACTGTTTTCATTACCTAAGACACAAGCATTTGTTGCCAAGCCAGGGGAGGGTTGCGTGTGTGTGTGTGAGTGTGTGTGTGTGTGTTAGAAAACGCGCCCAGTGACTGACCATGAAGAGGGTTTGGTAGCTGGCGATCATCCTCTGCAGCACGGCGATGACGGCCGTGCTCTCCTCGGCCCTGGCCGAGCTCTGGACGCTGAACTCCTTGTCCGAGTTCTTCTGCTTGTGGAGCAGGTTGGGGCCGAAGATGGTGGCCAGGTTCAGAGACGTCATCTTGTTCCCTGTGATCTGTCCGTTGGACGAGCAGACGAACAAACAAAACAGTTCGTGCAGCCACGTGAATGCTAGATCAGGCGCTTTCTGTAAACCGCCGAGGTCCAAACCTATGCTCGTTTGGACCAGCTTGTTTTTCCGAAACCATGGGGGGGTGTTTCATGAACGCAATGAAAACAATTAGCAATACACGCTAATAAAAGAGAAGGGAGCTCCGCACAGAAATGACATCACACTGCTGCAATTACACGGCCCTTTGAGACACTCCCCCTCCTCCCTCCTGACTCTTCTTCTCTCCCTCTCCAGCCTCCATCCATCCTTTCATATTGCTTTCCTCACCTCTCCCTCCAACGTTCTGTCTCTCTTGGCACATCATCCCTCCCTCCCACCCCCCTCTCTTTTTTTGTCACTTTGAGCAAAAGATGGATAAAGAGTGGCACATTGAGGTTTGTTAACACCAAAAGTGATGGAGCGTATGACAGCTGAATCTGGTTGTACCGTGGTTGGGTGATGGTGTACATCCTGTGACACAATTAGCATTTAAAGTTACAAGCCCTTAAAGCTTGAATCTTTCTAGAGAGCGAGAGAGAGAGAGAGAGACTTCATAATTCTGCTTCTCTCCCATGTTTCCTCCCTTTCCACTCCCAGCCCCGAGGGGAGAGACGGGAGCCACAAGTGTTGTTCCAGGGTGTGAAACGCTCCGACTTCCTGTCACGATCTCAGATACAGAGAAGCCGGGGAGTCGTGAAGGGGAAAAAACACACACATCAAGTCCGTTCTCATGCATACACACGGAGGCGCAAAAAAGAAAACGCACATACACACACTTCCAACTGCGCACAAACACACTTCTACCACACACTTTGACAACACACGGACAAAGTGGTGAGATTGATACGCACACACATGCATGAGTCCACGGTGTGGGACTTAACGACGGCAAAAGGGAGTGTGGGAGGGTGGATTATCATTTAAACAGTCACAGGTCATGATGTCACATCCTGTGTCCTGACCTCTATTCCCCGCGTGTCTACTATCACCAGTTCAAAACCAACAGTTTTCATTTTCCAACTTGTAGTCTCCGGCCATCATCCGACGCTGACTCACTTTTGGATGAATATGTGGACAAACCAGCCACACAAACTGATTCCTGTCACTTCTTTGGTCATTTACGCTCAATGAGATTGAGACAGAAGGCGAGCAAAACACCAGTGAGTTGTCCATAAGCTGTTTGCGTATTCATATTCCCTCTTTTAATAAAAAAAAACTGGCGCTCACCTCCTGTCTGTGTTTGTCCTGCCGGTCGTGGGCGTGGTCGGCAACGGTGGACAGAAAGTCCAGGAGGCGGTGGAGAGTATCGCTGTTGCATGCTGGGAGCAGGTAGACCAGTAGCTGAGTGACATTCTGCTGCTCATCTGGATCCAGCACTGCAAACACAGATTAGGATGGGTTGGTTTGAAAAAAAGTGAGAAAACAAAGAGGAGAATGGAGGTCTTGTGGAGGACGACGCTCACATGTGGTGTTGATGAAGGCCGTGTAGAGCTCCTTGGTGAGCAGCGGGTCGGGCATGTCCCTGAGGAACTCCTTCAGCAGAGCGGCCACGTCATGAACGCTGTACTCCTCATCCAGCTGGACGTCAACGCCGCGGTCAAACTCCTCGCGCAGCTGCAGCCGGGTAATAAAGAGAAGAGGGGGCAGGAGCGAAAGAGAGGAAGAGAGGGATTCAGAAACAATCCTCCACACACAACAATGCACACTATATTCTGGGTAGCGCACACACCCACACGCACTCACTTCCTGTTGGTCCTCAAAGAGAACTGGGAGACTCAAACTAGTTGTACCAGTACGCATCTTAATCTCGGATCTGACTTTTGGATGACTTCCAGGGAATTAGTTCCGGCCATGATGATAGAATGTGATGGATATATAGGGGGCGTCTGTTCAGCACTTCTATACCTGCTTTCACACTCACCGCAAATTAAGCTAATAAATTCAAATTTTCACAATATGGTGACGATGGCGGCTAATGCATAAGTGTTGACATTGGATTGTAACACAGATGGTAGAGAATGCTAAATGTCTATTTACACTTAGCACACTTAATGTACAAATGTGTGAATACAAACCGGTGTATAGTGGTCCATCGAACCATAATTAACATATTAGTATCATTATATTTATTGGAGTCTATTTCGACTGTGTAAGTGTTACTTGTCAAAAAAATTATAAGAATTTGGTAATTTGGTCTGGCTAATTCTCTTCTATATTTGCATCCTCTGAAAACAAAACTGTATTTTAAAAAGGTACAGTGGGACGATCTATTTCAAAGGGACACGGTGATTAAATCAAAGGAATTGGTGACACATTGTACCATGTGCTGCGTGTTACATCGCCCCTCCTCTTTTGACCTGAGGGTCAGTCTAATATTAAATTAAGATCTAATGAATCAAGTGACACATCTGAAGGTTGAAGGCGAGTACTTGTGGCTTTTCATGAAACGATCCGTGTCTGTAGTTGCCGCTGCAAGTGGAAAACACGCAACAGAAAAAAGTATGTACAAATGATGCTACCCACATCGAGTGACCCATGAAGCTTAACCCTGGTTTACGTTTTCTTTTGCTGCGTATTCACTCAAGGGAGTCGAGGGTGATGGATAAAGAAAGGTCCAGGAGTAAGTAACTTATTGCAAACGTATGTGTTATGGAGCTGGTACAGATATGTTTGCTTGAATGACCGACACAGCATTAGGATCAAATCTGTCGTATTGGAATAAAATCAGCCTCATCCCTCTCCGTCACCAAAACACCAAATGACCTCACCTGTCGGACTCTCTTCTTGGAGCTTCCCACTCTGAAGATCCCCACAGTCTGCAAACCTGAGTGGAGAAGAGGGGGAACAACCTCAAAACCAGGAACGCAGTAGCTGTCTCGAGCACCTGTCGCAGTCGTAACGGAGGACGATATATGTTGGCCACAGTGGGGAAGCGGGCGCTCACCGTATTTCTCGATGTGCTGACAGCAGCTGTCGACCACCCGGGGCACCTGACGGTAGATGGGATTGAGGCTCAGCCTTTTGTCCCGGTGCTTCTCCTTTTTGTTGGGCGTTTCGGCCGGCAGAGAGAGCTGCAGGGCCTCGAGCAGGCGGGACTGGTTGTCGTCCAGGTCCGTGATCGAGTCCACCGACATGCCTCCCTACAAGTCAATCGTGCATTTCATTCAGACGGGTTCAACTGAAGAGAAAAACAAAACAAAAAACACCTGATACCAGGCCCGTAGCTCACACTGTATGTTATTTTGTCTCACCCTCCTGCGTGCTCGGGGTGCAGCCTCGGGCGTGTTGGGTGACGTTGACTCATTGGCTGTCTCCGATGTGGAACTCAAAGAGGAGTTACTGCTGGATAACTCCTTGTTGGATGGCCGCTTGGTGGCAAACTGCAGGACAGATGATCCAAGAGTTAGATTTGGCTTCTTTTTTTTTTCAGACAGTACAATGTGTCTTATTCTATATAGTTTAATATATTTGTCCTTAAAAATGCCTGAAACAAACGTAAATATGGAACCCAGGGAGAGGAAGATAAACTGATGGACCTGTAAAATGGACGAGACGAGGTCGGAGGAGTCCTTGTGCTCCTCGCGCTGCGGCGGGTCCTGGCGATAGCCGTCCTGACGCTGCCTGTGTGTCCTGTCATTAGCGATGACCTGGGAAAGCACTATGCTGAAGGCTTGGGGTATGCATTCTGGGAAAAATAGGGTGGAAGAAGAAGAAGAAGAAGAAGAAGAAGAAGAAGAAGAAGATGATAATAAAGAAGAAGGGAAAAAAAGAAAGATCTATTAGAAATGTCCAAAAAAAGATCTTAGAACTTAGCAACATGGACATCAAACACACATCCAATTAAACATCTTACTTCTGTCAGAGCTCGCCTTTTACATGCGATAAAAGCATCACAACACAAGTTCACTATGTCAGTTAAAACTCGTACAGCACTACTACAGTACATCTGTTTTCCAAAATAAGACATCACAGAGGGAAAGTTGGAAAGCGTGACTATGACAGACCACTAATTCTAGTGCCTTTGACCAAAATAACACAACCCCGATCACTCGCTCCCACAAGCAACACCAATGCTCTACGTTTTTAGAAGCCGCTCGGCGCTGACACACATGTACGCAAATCGTATTCCTTTGTTCCATGTTCCACTTTTTTTTTTTTAAGTATGACGTTAGGCAGAATGCCGTTTGTTTTGGCACGGAGTTGCGACAGATGCGTTCCATTGCAATTAACTCGGGCCTGGGTGCAAATGTGACGCGAGCACTTGGAAGATATGCTTTCGGAGATAGGAATGGTGTCCTGCTGGGCCATCGCAGGCCATATATTCAATTATACAGACTCCCGGCAGCTGAGAAAAAACAGTCCAGCTGTTCAGTGTGTGTGTGTGTGTGTGTGTGTGTGTGTTCGGAGGAAAACAGAGGGAGAGAAAGCGAGATGCATTCCACAACCACAAGTGGAGGGCTGTGTTCATGAACAACATGACCACTAACGCTGTGACACAACGAATTTGCTCTGCAGCCTCAAAGCGTTAACAGGGCTTATGTAACCCACACACACACACACAGACCTGCACATATACACAATCTGGATCACATAACGTACAGTACTTTTCCAGCGTAATGCAAAGCTCTTCACGGTACATCCACTGCCAGACCACATGTCAGATTTTCATGAATCTACATTGTGCAGGCCTACAGCGTCAGTCCTGGTTTTCAGCACTCTTTTTTTCCTCTTTTCTTTCTTTTTCTTTTTTTTTATAAATTATTCATCTCCACGCAGTGTCTTTGGATGTGTCGTAAATCCATGCAGAATGTCAGTTAGTTTACCACACAGAACAATGCAAGTGCCAAAAAGTATTTCAGAGAGCAGTTTGTAAATCTTAACTTTGACTGACAATTGATTATAGTCTGAGGAAAAAAGAAGAAAAAAAGTACCCAAAAGCAGATTATATATTAAATCTTATTTGCAAATACAGTTTGAGGACTGAGGTCTGGTCACAACAGCTCAGATTACTATGGCTGCATCAAAGGAGCCAGCATGCTTCTCTCTCTCTCTGTGTGTGTGTGTGTGTGTGTGTGTGTGTGTGTGTGTGTGTGTGTGTGTGTGTGTGTGTGTGTGTGTGTGTGTGTCTTGCAGAGGAAAGGCTTATAGCCTGCTTCAAAGTGAAATGCAGGGCTTTGTATTCGGAGACCATGAGAGAATTTTAAACTTAGAATCCATTTTCGGGCAGGTCGGATCACGTGTACATCCGAGCCATCTGCTCCGGAGCGGGTAGAGCCAGGCGACCCACCGACACCCGGACTCGGAGCTCCCCCCTACCCGACAGAAACGTACCAAAACGAATGTGGGCCTGGGAATAAGTTTGCCCCCCGCCATTATCACAAACTGGAGCAATATAATCACAGGCTTCAGTTGCCATGTACAATACAATGCAATGGTTCTGACTGGCCAATGCATGTAGCCAATACTATTGCAGCCTCGACATCTTTTCCAATATAAACATGGACAGCTGTTCTACCCAGTTCTCGTACTTATTGGAGACGTACATGGTGTCCACTGTTGACAAAAAAAAGTCCAATTTTAATAACGTGCTGACATTTCCACATGTCTTTGTTGCTGGGATCAGCACTCATTCGACAAGCAAAGCCCAATTCCTTTTGCCTCCCGCTCCTCTCGGCAAGCCGGGCTCCTTTTTGACTGAGATTCTCTTCCTGCCAAATATGCTTTGCTTAGTGCAGCAGAGTGGCTGCTTCTCAGAGCCAGTCCCCTTACAAGGAGTCCCTCCACTTAAGCTAAATATAAACTGTCAAAGCCCTGTATACAGAAAGCGTGTTTTTATAACCTCACTGTTCACCTGCCCGAAAGGGGGGGCGGAGACCGCCACCGTCTCACTGGCAGCAAGGGAGGGGGGGTGGGGAGAGACGTGACAAAGCAGAGATGGAGAGAGGGGAAAACCCTGCGAACTGGCATGTGTGAAGAGAACTTGGCGTACCTTTGTCTTTACTCTTCTCTTTTGCCAGCGAGTCCAACTTCCTCCTCAGCGACTTTTTCCTCTTCTGTCCATCTGCCGGAAAAAAAACAAGAAAGTAAATCATCTGAAACAAATGGTTTCCATATCGGCTCTATCTTATCACGCTTATTATATCTAATAAGCTTACGTCGGGAATGCAGACATAAATTAGCCACGGTGGAGGGGTGGTGGCGGGGGGTGGGGAGCTGTCTATGAACTCAAATCCATTTAACTGAAATGTCAGACAGGTTCAGCCATGGTATTAGCCAGCAGGAAAAACCTATTAAATCACTCATATTGTTTATCTACGCCGGCTAATATGTGTGAGGACTTTCCTCCTTTACAAAATAATTCACTGCAATACCCTGCACGTTTGTATGTGTGTGTGTGGGTGTGTGTGTGTGTGTGTGTGCGCGAATGCTTCACATCCGTGGTCTGAAAGGAGGGAAGCCACTTGTCAGCTGTCAACATGATGAATGGCTCCTGAACTCGCTGATTGATGACCAGGGAAATCTGGAAACCGTGGCACATGCAACTTTAAAGTATCCGAGTGCTCGTCCCGGGCCAGGACGTCAGTTTGTGAAACCTCAGCAGCTTGTAATGACGTCATCCGCTCACTCTGCTGTTTAGTTTATTTTTTTGGTCGCTGTCTCAAAACCAACTCTTTTACACATCAGATCATCGCGAATCCCTCGGGAGAGCCTTCGCTTTGGTCTCCTGGTTCAGCAACCTCAGTTTGAACCCCCAGATGTTCCTTTCAGTTGTATCAAATGAGTCACTTGCGGCGTTCGGGGAAATTTCATCCGGCCCCAACAACACGCGCGGCGGTAGCCCCCCGTTACGTCAGGAAGCAGCTTCGGTTTCCCCATGTGTCCAACCGTCTCTGACGAATCTGAACAAGTTCGGCGAGGCCGCTGTTCTTTGATAATCAATTGATTGCCGCCATGGTGATGTACGAGAAACGTGCGTGTCCTTTTAAGACTCTCAGCTCGGAGTCGGAGGGACACGGGGGGAAATCGCAGGGTGTATGAGGGAGAACTGGGTGGGAAACGGTGAGGAAAGGGGGGGAGGTGGGCGTGAGATGGGAGAAAGAAAGCAGATGTTGTGATGGAGAGTGAAGGCAGCGAGAGAGAGACGGGAGAAGCAGAGATAGGAAATGGTTTGGATTTTTGACAGATGGCTCCCAAAGCCGTACGGAAATCCCCCGAACCTCCAAACCTTCCCAGTCTAACTCCCATACCGGTTGTGCAACCGTCTGATGGACCTCTGCTTCTTTCCCGTGTCAGTGCGCCATCGTCCCATCCGTCTTTGTCTCTCTCTTTTCGGGTTCTATCGATCTGCTTCTCCTTCTTTAAGAAACACTAGAAACATGACCCCTGGCACTGGGATGAATATGAGAAACAGCAGGGCCGAAGAAAGCCCACATTAGCGGCGCTGAAGTAGCACACGCACGAGAAACTCTTACACACGAGTTGAAATATTTCCCGAGCTAGCACATGGGGGCTGTTAGGGGCTCTGGAATTCATAAGCAACACAGACAAGTACGCATTAAATCATGGTAGGGAGAGGTTTAACCTTCAGCAGGAATGCAAGGCCTTGGTTAATCCACTGGCTGCACTGTACTGCTGCTACGGCGGCCACTCCACTCATATACAGTGCGGGGGGGGAATGCTTCACACTTGCATAATGTGCATCTGTGTGCATGGACTCTTGAGCTGAAAGAATAGTTCTGGTTTAATACAACTTTGGTTCGTCTCATATCTGTCGATTATGATAACAATATTTTGAATCAAAGTAATTGCTGAGGTCTGTTAAACACAGCTGAATGACTATAAAAAGGTCTTGTGGGGCAAGAAACAAGGGTTGGCTGTAAACAAGCCAACTGTTTGAGCCAGATTTTCGAAATCATTGGATCCAAACCTGGGAGTCAGGACCCCCTAAGGGGTCGGAGAGCGACCTGGAGGGTCATGAGATGGACAGGAATGTACAGCATGTTTTTTGTTTTTTTTCTTGACTTTCATCTACTAATCTGACTAATTGGATCATTTTCCTCCTCAAGCCTCTGAAAAAAAAAATATATATATAAATTAATCGGAGTGAGGAAAAAATACTTTTTGACATGGAAAGCCAAAAGGGCTGGAGACCACTGAAACAAATACTTTAATTTGGAGCTAAAACCACAAGTGAGCAGACAAAAATGTTTTGGGCACAAACACCTACATTGCCACAAGTACAGCAGGTTTTCTCATCCAAACGAGTCTGGCTAACCTGAGGGTTCCATCATTTGACATGAAGTTCAGTTTACTTAACTACTCACCCTGTGAAAACAGTCGAATAATGTTTTCTGTGTCTCTGGTGGGAGCTTTCTAAAGTCTGAGAAAATAAGGCCGATGAGGTCATCTCAGTTTTGGCTTCAGACCTCGATTTTCTTTTTGCAGAGATATGGGCATTTACCGGGAAAGGGAAACCGAACAAAAGATGCGATTGTGTTGCATTTTGGGGAAAAAGAGGATTCATAGCATTTGGGGCGTATTAGGGAGTAGAAGTTGGAATATATGGGTCTCTGCTGATTCCACCACTACTCATCCAATACCAAATAAATCTGATCGTGTGACTGCATGTGTCATGTTGAAGAGAACCAGAATGTATATTTTCTTTTCTATACACTGTGACTCATGTAGACATTTTCAGCATGGGCGGGCCCAGTGGGAAACAAACCACTGACTCAACCAGTTTCAGTGCAGTGCCCATGCCCTGCTCCATCTGGACTAATTTGTCTAATTTTGTCATTTTCCGAACCCGTGTTCACCGAATGATTTGCTTTGCGAGACCAAAACAGAGGCGTTTTGATTTCAGATAGCCCCGCAAACAACTTTTGATGGAGTGTACATGGTGACAAGCGGGGTGACAGCACTCAGCCTCAGCTGCAGCGGAAAGGGAGTCGCGTGTCGTTAAGAGCAGGGAGGGTGGGGGTGTAACAGGAAGCACGCGATCCAAATGTGAAGTATGGTTTACATCTGAATCCATATGTTGCCACGACTTCCCCAAACATAGACCATACATGACTCCCCTTAAATGCACTTGAGGGATGACAAGAGGATGTGGTCAGAGGCTCGAACTTTGGCTCTACTTTATGGGACACTTGGAAGTAGTTTGCGCAGCAAAACCCTAGTTAAGAATTTCAAATGGGTAGCGTCTTCTCCGTCGAACAGCTCCAGAGACGGTCACAGATGAGTTGTGACACAGCCAAACAGTCACATGAATGTCAGTGTCTTGCTATCTGAAGAATGCCGAATCCCGCCCGTTTTGGAACGAACCGGCATTGCAAATTGTGTTAGCGCTTAACTTCGAATGCGCGCGTTCTCCCACCTTTTGGCATGGTGATCTGACACCCCAGGTCATAGTCCTGGTGTAATCGGGTGTAGGCTACTTCCTGCAGCCTGGCCCTCTCCAGCTCCGACAGGCTCTGGATGGCAACCGGCGTCAGACGTACGCTCCGCCCCGACAGGCTGCTCCAGGTGAAATCACCCTGAGGAGGGGGACAAAAGTGAACACAAAGATTAGCCTATCAGAACATAAAACATATGAATAGATGAACCCCCCCTACTGTTTTTTTTTTTTTATCTTCAGTTGCACATTAAGGTTCCCTGGACTTGCTGCATGTGAAACCGAGTAAACCCTTGGCCTCTACATTCTTTGAGTAATAAAAAAAGGATTAGAAAAAGAAACATTTGAATATGATTCTCATAGATGATGAGAGTAGATTATATTAGCTAACATGTAGTACAACCAAGACTTGCAGTCCAAAAAGATAAAGAGCCGACGTGAAAACTTCTACGTGTGTGCAGGACGGTCCTTTTACAGCAGTGGAACATGAGCTGAACTGAACGTATGAAGTTGGAGCACACAGAGAAAGAGAGAGAGAGAGAGAGAGAGAGAGAGAGAGAGAGAGAGAAAAGGAGCAAGTGAGGACATGAAGTAGCCTCGCACTGATGGATTTGCAATACGCTTTCCACACACGTAACCGGCGTTGAGAATGCATATGTGGAGGAGGAGATGAGGTTACGATGAGGCCACGGCGTATAGAAAGCAGCCTGAGTTGCCGAGCTCATTTTTCATCCTCAGACAGGTTTACGCTGCAGCTTTGGCTTTAATCCGTGATCAAGGTGGAATTGAATCGTTGTGAATTGTAATGAATTGCTGCGGAGCCCAGAGAGTGCGTTGACTTTGATGAACATTTGAGTCATCTGAATCTCTGGTCATGCATTCCTCTGTGTCTACTGAGAAGAGAGGTCAGGAAGAGGGAGAGGTTAAGAAAAAGAGGGGGAAGAGAAACAGAGAGGACAGACTGCTGCAATTCGTCTGATGCCTTATCCAGACAGAGGGCTTACAAGTGCACTCTAATGTGTCTGTGTTTATATATGGTCTTTATTCTGTGCTGCTGCAAGCGGAGATAAACCATTTTACATCAGTTTAAAATTTTTTTAAAAAAATTGAATTTCATCATGTTGCCGTCTTGAATGATGTTTATTCTTCACGTTTTTCTAGAAGAAGAAAAAATGGGCGTTCCTGAGATACACTGAAGTCACTTGTCCTTCCTTCATTTAGCCTCCATCAACAATATTTTCTTGAAGTAATTTCTCCCGCTGTCGACCCTCTTGTTATTTGACCCCACTCGGTGCAGCGAAGCAACAGAGTCGTCATTCAGCCGTGGGAGGAAAAACAAAATGTGGACAGAGGCAACCTGGAGAGCCACCTGACTGTGCGTGTGCGTGTTAGAATGAGTCTGTCACAAGTCCAGCAAAAAAACAAGTTGCGTGTTGCCCCCACGCCCCCCCACCCCCTTTTTGATCATTTCATCCAGCACAGCTGTTTGTGTGTGTGCAATTCCTTATCGCTGGTTAAGGAAACCCTTTTCCCTGCCGCTTGACCTCACACACAGCTTGAGGGGGCGCACACACATGCCTGCACTCACACACGCCGCAAAAGCAAAGACAAACAGTTGGAAAAGTTAAATAAGAGGCCCCTCCGCGGTCGAGCTGGTTCGGCCCAGCAGGCTTTCTGAAGGGGATGGATGAGCTTCAGTTCTTGAGTGTCAACCTATGAAACCCGTGGAATGCTGACAGAAGGAGCGAAAGGGGCCGGACTAAATCCTGGTATCGCTGCTGGATTCTGGCAGCAATGAGCCGAAAGCCCGTGTGACCTGCAGGGTTTGTACATTCAAATGTACAAACCGAGACGTTCCAAAACCAACCCGCACAGTTTGGCTTTTGACAGAGTAGATTCTTGCGAGATGATGTTGTATCACTTGTCTTTGTCAATGTATTTCTGAAGGGGTCAAAAAGGTACACCACATCTGCAACCACTGTGTTATCACGGTTATATTTCTTTTCTATAGATATTGGTTTTAGAATTAGCATTCTTAACCTGTAATTTGGATGCATGGTCAAGTGCAGTTAGATGATAAGATAAGGTTTATCGTGGTCTGACGTGTTGTCTTTATGCACCACAATTCTGTCTCATTACTCTGGTTAGTGGCTTTCTTTATCAGTGGCTAACAATGCAGATCACTTGTGTTCAAATAGAGCAGTTGCACATGTTAATTTTGTAGTTTCACCCATTGAAATCTGCATCTATGAGCTTCTTCAGCTTACCCAAAGCGGGGTCGCAGGGGCAGCAGGCTTAGGCAGGGTATTCCTGAAGCATTTCCGGCCAAGACGAGATATATAATCCCTCCAGCGTGTTCTGGCTCTAATCCGGTGTCTCTTACCGGTCGGACGTGCCCGGAAAATCTCTAAAGGATCTTGAAACACCTCAGCTGGCCCCTTTCGGTGCAAAGGAGCAGAGCCTCTACTCCGAGCTTCCTCCCTATGTCTGAGCTCCTCACCCTATTTCTAAGGCTGAGCCCAGCCGGCCCACAAACAAAGCTCATTTCGGCTGCTTGTATCCGCCATCTCATTCTTACGGTCACTGCCCAAAGTTCATGGCCATAGGTGAGGAACGGACTGTCGATGAACTGGTAAATCAAGAGCTTTGTCTTTGATGGTCCAGTACAACGCCTGCATCACTGCTGACGCCACATCGAACCGCCTGTCCATCTCCCGCTCTGTTTTACCCTCACTCATGAACAAGACCCAAGATACTTGAACTTCCTCGCTCAGGGCAGTGACTAACCCCCAACCCAGAGGGCACAATCCAGAGAACCAATGCCTCAGTCTTGAAGGTACTGACTCTCATACACTTAATTTCAAAGCCCCAGTGCATGCTGAAGGTCACGGTCTGATGGAGCCAACAGAAGCACATCATTAGCAAAGAGCAGAGCCATAATTCTGAGGTCCCCAAATCGCCCACTCTCCTCCCCTCGGCTGCGTCTTGAGTTCCTGTCCATAAAAATCACGAAACAGAATCGATGACACGTGATAACCCTGGCGAAGGCCAAACCCCACTGGAAAGGTGTTCCTGGTATGCGGACACAGCTCTCACTTTGGGCTTGTAGCATGGATGGGGAAAACTCCCATGACCCCTCCAACATCCCTGCAAGGGTAAAGAGCTTTGTCCACTGGTCTACAACCAGGACGGAATCAGCAGCATACTAAAATGTGAAAATAGACTAGTTATTGGTTGCTGCTGCACATTTAAAATATTGAAACAGCTGATTGAATTGAAAAAGGCCAAATCCACATCCCCAGAAATATATTTCTTATTTCATTTCAATTTTTCAAATCTTTTTTTTTTTTGTTAAACTGTCCATTTATACATTATATTATAATAAATAATTAATTATTTAAATGTTTTATTTCCAGCTTACGCAACACTTCCAAGTATAACATTCATGAAGGGAAATACAGACTTTTTTGGCTTAAAAGTAGACAAATTGTGAAGCCTAAAAACAGTAGTAGAATGAATATAACTTTCCCACAGGTTGCTAAAAAACCCGTGCCCCCATAAAAAAAGAAGTGTATTGGCTATTAGAGTATATTGGAACATAGAAACAAAAGAAAAAGCCCCTGTCAAAAGGGAGTGACATAAAAAGGATGAAAACTGTTTTAGATCTAAACATGATGTAGAGGCTTGGAAAGTTACTCGATTTCAGCTTTAAATAAACCTCTTTTTTACATTATCACTCCACTTAATGGAGCAAAAATCTGAGATTTGGGATTTACTTTGGACTTCAAGCTTTTAGAGCCGACGGCCAAGTTTACCTCGTCAGACATCCGAAGCCTGGCCTTAACAGCAGCAGACACAAACACAGCAGCTGATTGCCATGGTGAAAAGTCCTTTTGAGTTCATGATTACATATCAAAAAAACGTAGGGATTTATTTTTCTCATAATCCCCTGGAAGAAAACTGCTCACATCTAATCACTCTTGAGATAATGATAGTCGGCTACTATTATGTATCATAGAAAATGCTCATTTGTTTGGCTCTCGCAGCGTATTTAATGAGCTATAGCGTGTCGTGACCAATCTCCTAATATTGTTCTCAAACCCATTGAGATTAATGAGATCACATGTTACTGCCTGTGGAACATACAACCAAAGCATCCATTAGCTGGGACCTCAGTATGACGTGGACATTTAGCGAGACGTAACACTGTTTGAATAGCCTCTATAGAGACAGATCTGCCATGCAGCTACCGTCACAATCCTCTAACTCCTGTTTGTCTCCAAAATATAGCCAGTTGCTATGCCTTTACATAACTGCCATCATTTGTTTGCCTCTGTATTTATTAGAACTGTCGAACCCCCCACAGATGTTGTTTGCTGGCCTGGCTGAGCAGATCTAATCAGATAATCCCAACTTTAACAAATGGTATTTTCGGCGAGTTTGCTTCACTTAATGCAATTTTTGCATGAGCAGAAATAAACCTCAATAAATCATGAATATGGTCTGCAGGAAAGCGGGAAAGACAAATGATTTAGACATGTGGGGGTCGAAGAATGCAAGAAGTGATTTAAGTGTGGAGTTCAAGTGTGTGAGAGTGCATGGGTGTTGTAAACCAGTTATTAAATGTTTAAATAAATGTCCAATAGGGGGGGGGGGCCTACCATTAATATTACCCGTGCATGTTATGTACGTGAAATGGTATGTGAGGCTTCTATTTTGGGATTCATCACTTTGTGTTGTCATCGCTGCTTCTGCTTTTCGCTCGAGTCTGACAGATGTAAAAGTGGAAAGATGAGTGTCTTCGATGACTGGACTGCTGCAGTTAGATGACTAATGCCGTTTGGACATCCAGTGCACTGCAGCATGTGGTTTCTGTTCTATTTTAGACAAAGGGACAATGGCACAAAACGCCACGGGCAAAAAGGAATATGTCAGTTTCCGTGGCAACGCGTACACAGCACAATCAAAAGGGCCAGGAAGTGAGAGAAATATTACTATGGTAACGCACCTGGGACGCACACAAGCAGTGGGGCACTTGTCGCTGTGCTGCACTGCGTGAATCAATCTCAATTTATTGAGAATAGCGCCACGGAGACGGAGAAAAGCCTCTTCTAGGTTTTGTTTACACAACGGCAACCGTGCATGTTTTCACGTGATCGACTTCTCTGGATCATCAGAGTCCTTCGTGACTTATTGACAGCACCGTGTGATAATGTAACCGATAATAAAGAACACAGCTCAATATTCCATATAGACATCAGTGTGACCATTATTGGTCGTGGCAACGCATTGACAAAACTGTGTTTGTATGAGTCCCCATCTGATGATTCCTGACTTTACAACTGTGTGTGTGTGTGTGTGTGTAATGGAAAGAAAAGCAAGAGAAAACAAGACTCAAATTAATATATGCACACACACACATGCTGCCTTCAAATGCAGTTAGAAATATCCCCAATTCAGACGATGTAGCAAATCTGCGATAAACCCTTTAATCCACTAGCTTGAACAATGCAGGGTGAAAATCCTGCAAGATTTAGATGAGTCTTGACCCTAAAAAAAAAGAAGCAAGTATGACAAATGCCAAGGCCAGAATTCAAGCTTTTCAATGTGTTTCATGGTGAATTTCTTATTTTCTGTTATACTGTAACAGCTTTTCTGACCTTTTCTCTTCCAGTACTTCGGATATCTGTTCACCGCTTTACAAATGGAAATATCTCAACGGCTTTCGTATGGATTGCCATGGAATTTTGCACAAACATTCATGGTCCCTCGATGATGGATCCTGCTTACTTTGGCGATCCCCTGACTTTTCATTTCGCCGAACGCCAGTATGTCAAAGTCTTTCGCATATTCGGTGAAATATTCCCCCATCTAATTGATGGATTGCCACGGTGTTGTGCAGACATTCGCGAATCCTGATGACTGTGGCGATCTCGTGACTTTTCCGAGTGAAGTGTCTCGACAACTACGGGACGCAGGTAACAAATCTGCCAGTGGGAGGAAAACACCGGTCGCCAATCAAGGCACGGACACGACAGCGTCTCTGATTTACAGATGTGTGCGTATGCGTATTGGTTGTAGAGAACACGTAGTTAAATCATGCTGGCTGGCTGGCTTTGTGTAAACTACGTGACGTGTGTAGTGATATTCGAGGAAAGGTAGCAGAGGCCCAGGAAGAGGTCCCTTTCGGTGAATGCAGACACTCAAGGAACTTTCCAAAGATTCTTCACATCCTACTTTTTTGGTTTGTTTTCTTTCCCTTTTGCGTTGCAGCTGGCTTTAAATGGCCCTTGAGCACAGTTTCTGTGCCACAACACTGATCCAGAGGAATGCACTTGTATTTTTCAACACTTTTCTCTTTTTTCTTTTCTTTTTCTTTTACAGGTTGGCTTCATGCATGCATGTAATAGATTGCTTTCACTGACCTGGAACCTCCTTAAGGTTCACACCTGCTTGTAATTAGTGACCACCCTCACGTGTGTGTGTGTGTGTGTGTGTGTGTGTGTGTGTGTGTATATCTGTATCTGCCACACGATTGATAGTCTCCCCCACCTGTTTTGGGTTTTCCTTGACTCCGCCTAAGTGGGAAATAACCTCCGAATTTTATGGATCCCTGTTGTCCATGCACAGGTTACATTACCCGATGCGAAAGCAATTCAGTGATATCAGGCTGTAAAATGTGAGGCTATCAGCCTCCGGTACGGGAGGGCATGCCGATGGAGTAGTATGTGAGGGAAATAAGATGTTGTGGTTGTAAATGCAATTATCATACCATCCATTCCAATGCAAAGAAAAGGGCAGATTCAGACTGTGTCTAAATGCAGCTAGAACACAAATAATGTGTCAGCTCGTGCTGAAATTAATAATCTGTGCAGTAAAACACATTCAATCAATAAAAAAAAAAAAATCAACATTTGTGGTAGTATATTAACTATATTAGGTCATTTGTAAAGTAAAATGGCAAATGTGTTGTTTCCAGCTTCTCAAATTTGAATACTTGCCTTTGTTTTCTGTTTTATAGCATTGTAAATTTGAAATATTTAGGGTTTATTAGAGTACGTGTAGAGGGCTATTTTGGGACATTTCGGATCACTTGAGGGGGAGGTGGCGAGTCCATAATCCAGGCAGGTCAGGTTGCATTAAGTATTTTTGATGACTATAATGAGTTACGGTACACACTGTATGGGAATTAAAAGAAGTATTAAATAAAATTGCATGAATTGCATTTGGTCTGGCCAAGACTACTGTAATAAAATGCATAAAATCAGTACAGAAAGAAATGCACTTTCAGTCAGTTTTGTCCTTCCCAGCATGCAGCAGGGGACAGTCTGTCGTTTCCATCTGACTGGCAAACAAAAGTGACGATTATATGATTCAGCACATCGTGGTGGCATGTTATCTTGTTTTTCTAAAAAAGGAAGCGAAACGCAAAACTATGCTGTTGTGTTGACTTCCACATTTGACGCTAGATAACACAAGTTATTACAACAACGGACAGCTTGATTGAGTTAACATTTATGAACCCTTACATTTGAACAATCACACATTTTTTGACTTGAGCTTTGTTATTTTGATTAGCCGTAAATGTATGAACATTAAAATGTTTCTAGCTGTGGGGCGCCACCACACATTAGTGAGGAAATACAAAATAGGTAGGTATCGTCTTTCACTGCACATTGTTTTTTTTTCGTCTGTCTGTGCATTTAATGAGGGCTTCCTGGCTCGGTCACAATAATGAGCAACTTGGAGTGTGTGCTTCAAATATCCCCCCTCTCTCCCTTCCCTAATCATTGGCAGGCACATCTAAAGCATCGGGCCAACTTCAAACATTTTAAAGACAGATTAATACGAAGGGCCTGCAGCAGTAATGAGGTCCGACCTTGACGACTTGGGAGCTCGCATAATGGTTACATAAGCTGCAAAAGCGAAGGGAATCAGGTATTGTATCAACACCACAGTTGATACTAGAAGGAGAAGTTGAGGTAATGTTTTTTTGTGTGTGTGTGTGTGTGTGTGTGTGTGTGCGTGTGTGTGGTATTGCTTCAAAGCAATCTGTAGATGACAGTCTGACCACAGATTACATTCAAAAATCAGCCAGCTGTTATTGGCAGACTGGGTTTATGTCAGAGACATAACACTCCTGTTTGCACTACTGAACTTTACGCATACTAACCTCAAGTATGAGGACTGTGTGTGGGTGTATGTGTGTGTGCATGCTTGAGAACAAATTTGAGACATTTGAAGTCTGTGCACAGGCTCTACTAACCTTTTCCCCCAATTCTGGCCAAAATTACAAGTGCTATTTCTGTCTGGCAGATAGTTGTCATAACCTTTCATGACCTATTTGTCATGCTGTTCATCTCCGTGTTGCAAAACTCTCCTTTCTACGCCGCGTTGCTCCACGGTTTCTTCTGCATCCGCGTGAATTGTGGGAAGTGAAACATCACAGCTCAAGTGTGAAGATCCACACTTTAAATCCCCCCCAAAAAAATCCAGCGCCTGCTTCAGATGAGCAAGTTGTTTCTCCGTGGAGAACGTCCTGACCAGCTCTTTGCATCATGTAGACCTGTGACATATCTCCCATAGTGATGTAGCACAACGCTACTTTGCCTTGCAAACCATTGATTTGCTAACATGGCGTGTTGGGAAACCTTCAAATTGCTTGGGTTGGACCACAAAACAATGGCTAACTTTAATTGTTTTCCTCTCTACACACTGCTTTATCTCTTCTCTGCACTTTCCTCCATCTCCAAAACCATTTTTTTTTTTACGGTGCGCACACAGCCGTGGGTCCGCCTGATGGGAAGTCAATACAACGGAGCCTCAGTTGAAGATGTGGATGCAGGACAGACACCACTTCTTGGTGAAGATGAATAAAATACATCATCATATGACATAAAGTAGCAGTTAAACTAAATATTGTTTGAGATTGCGTTTGGGTGAAATTAATTAGTAATTCATATATCATTTATAATTCTCCTCTAAGAAATCACAAGACCTAATTCCATCACAATGTGCTCTTTGTTAGCTTAATAAACTATACAGAAATAAAGAAAACCCATTGTTCTTACTCCTGGGCCAAAATGTCCTCCAGCATTTTATCTCCCACCCCCCCTAGTTTTGTTGGACACACACAGACACACACAAATCAAGCCTTATTCAACTGTATACAACTCTGTAAGTCCTCCTGCTGCCTCTCTCTCTCTTACCAGACTAGCCAGCTGAGCTAATGAAGCTGGTTAATCATCGCTAATCCTGTATGGAGAGTAAGGGCACTTTTGCTGATTGCTGTGTGTGTGTGTGCGCAGATCAGGGGGGGGGGTTTGGTGTGGGGATCACGTGCACTTTCAGCATAAATAAGTGGAAAAAAATGCGTGGCTTGCTCCACTTGAACTGAGACAAACTGATTGTGGCCTGATGGCAGCCGTAGAGACGGTCTGAGCAATCAGAGCTCAGCGCCTAGACCTGCGTGTGCGTGTGCGTGTGTTTTCATGTGAGTTCCTCCAGGCCTCCCATCTGTGTTCTGGAGTGATTTGAAACTCAAATGAAGGTCACAACTCAGCGGTAGCCTAACCACTGCCAAACAGAACGGAGCGGATGACAAATGCCGGCTTTCAGCCCTCTGAGGTGAGCATGATTTGAGATATCAGACTCTTACAGCTGGAGAGAATGGAGGAAGGAAAAAAGTGTTTTTTTTTCATTTATAGTGATGACAGCTATAGGTGGGTTTATTCATCTCTGCATCAATCAGTGTTTAATTCAGACACTAATTTCAGCTGGAGAAATTGCAGACTTATTTGGTATATGGCCTGAAACATGGTTATCTGTGATAGTAATCAGCTCCAGGTCCATCAGAGAATAACACCCTGGAAAGATTCTTGCAACTCCACCCTTCATGCAGGCAGCCTGCAGGAATCCACGAACAAAATAAAACATAATCCCTCAATGGCTTCCCACCCGTGCACGTGTCTCATTACGGTGTTTTAGTGGGGTTGCAGCATTTTGGATGCATACTGTAAATGTTAACACAATCGTGACCTTTTGGGACCACTGGTTGACACCCACAAGATTATTTTCATCATAAAATAGTATGTTTTCTTTTTCTCAATTTATTGATGAATCATTTGGCAGAGCACTAGTGAACATATTCAACTTGCTTCTCATCATATAACACAATAAATATAAATATATATACATACAGTTGTAATGGGTTAGAATTGTTGAATTCAGTGTGCCTCCATTAACACAGATTGACGTTCAATATAAATGCAGTGCGTCATGTGTTTGTGTGTGAGCACTTTATCTGTCAATCAGTCCAAATGTCTGCGTAAGTAGCACCATGAGCATTACTTTCCCATCAAACCTTTTTGCAGTCTGAGCGCTCTACTAAGTCAGCACCGTGAGAAAACGAACACACACACACACGCACACACATGCACAGGCTTCACAAAAAAACACTCCCAGAGAAATATTGTGCCACTCCATAGATCCTGGAATGTTAAATAGATTCAGAGATCAGAACTGGCCTCTGTGCTAAGATGCCGTAACGCAGTGGGCCTCCGATGTAAAGTGAGAACGCGACTTATGATGCGACTCGGCTTCTCTTGTTCCCCTCAACCGTGAAGAGCAAAATCCAAACATACATTTGCCGTCATGGTCCCCCAGGTTCCCCCAGGCTCCCCCCCCCCCTCCCCCACCCCCCACACCCCACCCCACCCCCTAAAACCCTGCTCAGTCCAAATACTTCATAACAAGCAAAACATGTACGTGGAGACACACGGCCGTGTACGAAGACGCTCATTAACAGTCACAACAACCATGCAAAGACACCCAGACGACTTTGTCCTGCTACTTCCTGCAGTCCAGACAGACACATGACCTTACGACCCTGGAAGAAAGAGGGGGAGGTTATTGTTGGGTTTTTTTGGTGGGTTGTGTGACTTCAACACAACCAAACAACCAAAGAATGAGATGTTCCCAAAAGCAAATAATGAATTAATTTCCAATTCCAAGCAACTCGTGTCATTCGTCTGTCATTTCTGAAACAGCTGAACATGTTTTTGGGGTTTTTTTTCTTGGAAGAGCTTGAAATTTGTCTCTGCTTGTCGAATTTCACATGATTTCACACATTGTGGCGGTTGACGTTTCAGTTGAAGGACGGTTTTGCAACCACAGACCGGGCCGCCTCCGCCTCCCCCTCCACCTCCTCCTCCTCCTCCTCCTTGCTGAATAAGATTTCCTCACTGAAAACGTCCGTGCAAATAAACTTTGTATGTCGGATGAGTTTTTGAGGAAGCAGGGTTATAACTGCCATTTTACGATAAGAGCTGTCACTGAGCCATTTCAGAAGCATTCTTGAACTGGAGAGCTCCGGTTTCCTCTCGCAGTCCAAAGGCCTGCAGGTTAGATTAATTGCCAACCCCACAGTAAAGGAGTTTAACTGTTTCTCATTAGCCGATTGTCATCAACACCTATTACAACAGATCCGATGTGGGAGTGCGTTGACTTAACACATTTTTCATGAATGTAAGCGTGTGCAAGATAAGACATTGATCCTATTAGGGAATAGTACGTTTATTTTTCACCCCAGTGGCGAGAACATGAGCCGACACAAGTACAGCACATTCCCTTGGTTTCTCTCTCTCTCTGTGTGTGTGCTTCTTCCACCGTATCCATTTAACACAGCAGGATCAGAGCAAAGTCTCCATAAGACTCTTTATTTTCCACATGGGTGCAAGACAATCCCCCCCCCCCACCCCCACCCCCCAGGTTAATCCTGTGCGGTAGTTAAAGAGCGGGGATTAGAACCTGCTGGTCCGCTACTCAGAATCCGCATGATGTTGACAATGAAGATGACAGAGTCGAGGCAGAGCCGTGGTCGCTTCATGAGGCACATGGCAGCGCTTACGCACGACGTCAATGCAATGTTCAAGTCGCCCCTCCGCGCGCAGACGCACGCATGTGTGTGCACAACAAGATCGACCGTGGACGCCACACGGAGGGGGGAAAAACAGGAACCGTGTATGTTGCGGAGAAAATCCAGCACGCTTCATCGACTCTGAAGATAATGGGCCACCGGGACGTGATGCAGAAATAGTTGACGATGTGATGTGTGACAATTTAAAGGCCCCTTTTTATACCCCAGGGCTCATCCTGTAGGAGGAGGCGGAGTCTGGACCCGAGCTCGGAAGTCTTCCATGACTGGACTGGAATGTATGACCGGGCTGAGACCCGGCAGGTTTCAGGCCCTGGGTCTACTGATGGCTGAACTGTAGACTGTTGTTCAAGCTTGATATTTGTAAATGCACATCATGGGCTTGCATCTGTGGCCAAAAGCTTTTGTCACATGTATTACATCTGTATGCACCTCTGTTTCTCCATGTTTCCATTCAAACTACACTGACAGGTTCATAAAGGCCGTAGCCTCTCGCGGTTTGGTGTGTTCTGGTGAACTCGGACGTAAAATCCAGGTCAAAGAGAAACTCTGTGATTTGTCTTGAAACATCGCTAAAAACTGAAAACTGTAAAACACCACCTGTCCACAAACTTCTCCGCTGGATCACAGAGCAATGTAAACCATTCCCAAACGACGAAGCGGCACATACGAGAGAAAACCCTCTAATCCAGTCGGACACACAAATCCATCAGCCTCGTTTCAGTCCAGGAAGTTTTAGCCAAGTGTGACTTCCTGGAGACCCGCGCCACACCCGTCACCGCCCCACAATGCTTTGTTCTCTCCGGACAGTGGATGTGACACTGCATGTGTGTGTGTGTGTGTGTGTGTGTGTGTGTGCGCGTGCATCGCGGGTCATAGTCGGGTCAGCTGGTCTATTATTGATTTCCTGGCGGAAAGAGAATGAACACCGCTATAGTGCCGCCGACCTGCCAAAACACACCCAGCTCCTCAAGCTATCGGAACATGTGTGTGTGTGCATGTGTGTGTGTGAATGCGTGCCAGTAGAGAACTCTATATAAAGTGTTAACAATACAGCAACGACGAGGTGTAGAGCACTTTAAACACCGGCTGATTAACATGGCAAACTACTTATCGCCTTCCCACTGGCACTGCTCGGCGAGAGCAATCAAAACTCAAACAAAGTCCGTTTTCCCACTGGGTCCTGTTAAGTGTAGGCCTGATTAGTTGTGAGCGTTAGGAAACTCGATCCACAAAGCCCGCAACCGCAAGGATCTAATAAGGTCCAGCACTGAAACGCGATGACAGCAGAATCGGTCACAATTTTGCTGCACGGTTCTTTGCTGACACTTTGAAGAACGGTGAGTGAAAGCAAAGCCCTGGAACCATCCCTCAGAGGGGGAGAACGTCCATAACGGTGGCGGGGCCGCACGAAAAGCGACACGGGAGTGGAGTCGAATTTACACAAAACATCTCGGTATTTTCCAGGAACTGCTTTTCGCTGTTTTCCTAAGCGCGGCGCAGTGGGCTAGTTATGAAAATAAGCCCTAATCCATCAGATATACCGAGCTTGTAAAAATATTTTCAAAAATATAAATCCATTAGTAAAACTAAAAAAGTCCCACTTTGGACAATTCCACTTATAGATGCCAACTTTCAGTCAACACAGTGAGCTATTAGCAAAAGAACACAGATGATTTTGTTGAAATGTTGTTTTCCACCTGTTTTGAGGAATAAACAAATACTGCCTCGTGATCACTGCAGCCACTTGGATAAAACCAGGAACACATTTTTCAAACTGAAGTTTTGACATGGTAAAGGGACAAAACAACTAAAAGGAGATGCTGGTACTCAGAACACATGCTGCTGGCTTCCCTCACTCAGCATAACGTTGACCTTCAAAACTTAATCCGTCCAAATACCACCATACCCCCTTCAGGGAGAGACGGGAGGAACACAAGACGGCTGCCTGTCTTTCATCGCTTTCAGTTCCCTTTGGTGCTCGAGGAAGAAAGCAAGACGTGTCTGCGAGTGTCACTATTTGGAAATCCTGGTTAAAAAAGCCTTTCGGGCAAAATGTGCAAGTTATCACAAGACAATAACGCGTACGTTGGGAGTGGGACGCTGCAAACGCAGCAGCCGCTTGACGGACGGAGTCATTCATCCAGTCATCCGTCAATCCGCAGGTCCTCGTCTTTCCTGTTTACATACTCATCAATTCACTATAAACAAGTGTCGACCAGCGCACATGGCGGTAGCACTCCCTGCGGAGGTCTCACAGACGACCCTTTGTCAGTCATTCTTTCTTTAACTTTTCTTATTTTTGTGGCGCAAGAAGCAAAAATGCTTCTTCCGACAACCCTTAGAAAGGATGCTTGGCATAAATAGTTGTAAGCATTTCTGAGGGGTTTTCTCTGCCACTTCATGAAAGGAATAAATAGCCTCAATTATCCACGTTTACATATATCCACACTGAGCCGTGCATTGATGTAAATGACGAATAAAGGCGATTTCAGCTATACTCCCGTTGAGAAAATGAGAGGGAGCGAGAAGGAGCGGAGAAAAAAACAAATAATAGAATGGGAGTTTAGAGTGCGCCACGAATAAATGGGTGTACGCGTGCGCACGTGTGTGTTTGCTTGTTGATCCTCACATTCCACGGGCGGCCTTGAGAGCAGCTAATCCGGTCTTAGTCAAAGGCCCCCTTGAACCCGTGTCACACTTGGTCCGCACACATACACACCCCGCAAAAGTTAAACGCATGGGCACACACATTAAAACGGGTTCGTCCAGTGTGCAAATATGTGCATAGCCGGCACATGAGCGCACGTACCCGCTGCAAGCATAAACAGTGTCTCCAGTGACCCAACTCTGTGTGTGTGTGTGTGTGTGTGTGTGTGTGTGTGTGTGTGTGTGTGTGTGTGTGTGTGTGTGTGTGTGTGTGTGTGTGTCACAGAAAAGCAGTGTTATTCCTGGCTTCATCTGTGTTATTCCTCGTCTGACTTTGGCACTCTGAGATGTAACCGGACTGTAAATTTGTCTTCCACCTTTCCTTGTTGTCTAGTCAGCTGGTCCGTGCTCATCTGTGCTGAGCGTGATTCCATCGGTGCGTCTCCGTCTTTGACTTTTTCGATTCCGCTCTCTCCGCGCAAACAGAATCTCTGATGCCGTTTATTTAAAGCCGCGTGCTAATTTTAACTTTCGAGGCGCCTTGTTCACACCAGCTCGTCGCAATGACTTGATGAGGTGCCTCGAGACCCCTTGAAAGTGCATTCTGTTCTGGCGCCGCGGCCGGCAACACCCGCATCCGCCGCCTCGCCACGCGTTGTCTTATCGTGCTCCGAGAACTCTTCAGTGGAAACCATACAGGCGGTGCAGCCAGGAGGAGGAAGTGGAGCCCCGTTGTGAACTTTTTCGCCAAAAGTTGGGACAACCTCGTAAGGTTATTGCGGTTTATGTTGTGTATTTTCTACCAATTCCATCCAATTAAATTCAAAAATTAATCCGGGGGATTTGCTCGTCAAGAATAAGACAAACACTTCGCAGGTGCCAATGCCAGACCGTTTCACTAATCATGGGAGCCGAGCTTCTCACTTTGGTCACAACAACTGTTCTTGGCCTTTTCTTTTTCCGTGTTGTGGCAAAGTCCTCCTCTGGTGCTGCTGCTGCTGCTACTGCTGCTGCTGCTGCTGCGGTGGAGATTGCATCCACAAAAAAAACCTGTCCACCAAGGAGAAGCAGAGCAGCACCAAACCGTGTCGTCCGGAAAATGTGTGTGCATGCTTCAGAGTTTGTTTGCACTTATTTCCAAAGCATAGGCATGTTTTTTTTTTTGCTTTTTATATTTCTGGAATCGCGTAGAAACCATTACGAGCCTGCAAGTCTGCAAGCATCACTTGTCCTCTTAAGACCGCTACGAGAAGCCAACACACGGCTCTTGATACTAAAACAATGTGCAGTGCCGCGAGGTGTATATCCTGCTGAGCTTTTAACAGCTCTGGCTAGTTTCCGAGTAGCTGTGTCGTTGAGGTCAACCCGGAGAGCAACAGCTGGCGAAGGTGTTGAAAAATGAAGAGCAGAGATTTCTCCACCGGACGGCACAATCTGTTCTCACTATTTAGCATCTAGCTCTGCTTTCGCGTGCATGACTCACGATGCACCCATGTGTGGCTGTGCAGGTTGAGTGCAAACATCAGCGTGCACGTGTGTGTGTGTGTGTGTGTGTGTGTGTGTGTGTGTGTGTGTGTGTGTGTGTGTGTGTGTGTGTGTGTGTGTGTGTGTGTGTGTGTGAAGTAATGGATTACGAAACCTTTAATATGGTATGGCTTGATTAGTTCCGTCTTGATTCCAGTTCAGTGCACCATTTGCAGCAAATCAGAGAGAACATGCTGTTGTGGCGCTTCAAAAATACCCAAACTATGATGTCACACTTAACAGGGCACTTCACACGGGATGACATCATGCCCCTCATGGCTTTCACGCAAACAGCCGGGTAACACGTCTAACCTTTTCTTGAACCTACTGGCCGACTCCATTAAAGAAACACCTGAATACGTGAAGCAATGAGGAAACCAGGGCGAGGGCTTCAGCTGTAAATCAGACTCCTTAAAGCGTCACATATTTTGTTCAGGCCCGGAGAAAGACGCCTGCCTCTGGTAGCCCATCTCCCTTCTGCAAACAGCGGCTCAGATCTTGCCAGAACTTTCTCCCCCTGCGCTTCCTCCGCTCTGCTTTCCCCTCAGCCCTCTCGGCCATCTCCATAAAAAGACAAGTCACGGGGAGGGCGGACTTTCACTCTTTCGCTGTTGATAATAAAACAAGTGCCTTCCCCCCCGACAGGGTCTAGAAAGAAGGAAAAAAAACAGGGGAAGGGCGGTGTTGTCATGACGAGCCAGAAGTGACGGCTGTGGAACGCGGGTTTCCGACTTTACGCACACGTGCAAAAAAAAACGGGGCCCCGGATCCTTTTTGAAAAGTGTCACAAGAAGACATGACGGGGCGCGATAACGGGGTCGACAATCCCTACGACCATTATGAAAGGACGGAGCAGAAGACAGCGGATCTGAAAGAGACGTCCCACCCGCCCCCCAGTATAGAACGATCCCTGTGTCATGAAGCCATACCGTATCTGTGTGCATTCCTAGTAACTGTACTCCTTCGAACAAAACATCCACTCCTGCTAAGTTCTCCCTCCGGGTCAGGGTGTGCTTAGGAATCCTTGTGGTCAATGTAAATAAACTCGCTGTGCTGATGACTAAGAAGCCGCATGGATGGTTGATGCCATCCGCCCACACACACACACACACGCATGCATGAGCACAGCTGTTCATTACAGACGCCAGAGCGTCGAGCAAAGGCATTCAATACACTCGTCTTTTGGATAAATCAAAGATTTATTCATTCATCCATTCTGTAAAAAAAGAAAACGCCTCTTCGATTTTCCGTGTGACTAACGGCTTTGTGGCTCTCTTTCTGCCAGAGCTGTTTGTGCTGGGAGTGGCAGGGGAGTAAAACAAACACACCTACTGCAGCAGAACAAGGTCACACATCAGCAGGTAAGGAATGGCCCAGTGCCTTGTAACATGTTTGCTCTCCTCGTTGTGGACTCGGAGAGGGAGAGGAAGAAGAATTAGGAGTTAGTGAAGACAATGGAAGTCAAATGCCGAGAGAAACGGCAAAAGAGGAGCACAATTGGAGACAAAAGATGGGAGATGGGAGGGGGGGGGGATTTGGTGCTTGTCTATACAGGTAGCTGCACTCGGGCAGTCCCAGGATGGCTGGAGGAAGACACAGCAGTTTCTGTTTGGTCAGTGATGATATACACAATAGGTGAAGGGGTCTTAAATCAAATCATCAATAATCTCTCTGTGTTGTCAAGTTTCAACCACAGCAAGGGCACACCTCTCAATCCAGTACTGTCTGAGCTCGTGCAACAACAAAAAAAGTGCAAATCTTTTCACACTCAACTTGAGCAGTGAATACATAATGTGGCCCCGGGTCCACAAATGAATCCTTCATTTGACTGATGGCCCGCTACGTACGAGGTGTAAAGGTTGTGAGAGTTTGCGCTTGTTTGCACAAAACAAGGTAACCCCTCAAGACAGAACGTCATTATTTGACTATTGGCAAAAGGCCACGGCGCCGGCTGGCTCCCCTCCAGGATTAGCTCACTGATATCAAACTCCGCGTACTTAAAACTTCCTTGTTCACTCATCTCTCAGTCGTCATGGTGTGACGCCCAGACGACAAATTACTTTACGACCCGTGAATCAAGAACAGTGAGGGAGAACCATTGTTCTCAAACGTGTCGGTACGGATTCCACCTGACGCGGCGGACACGACTCGGGATTTCCCGCCCGAACGAACGCGAGGATTCACAATTTGCTCAGTCGCTGAATAATTAATAGTTAACAAGTTAACAGCTCGTCGGCTGGAGCTCAATCCATCTACTGGTCTGAACCAACTTTTTTCTCTTGTTAAACCGATTCAGAAAAAGAAAGTGCAAAAAAACTCTGTTGACTAAGACTGAAGTTTGGCATGTCTGTGTCTGCAGATGCTCATTCCTTCAACCGACAGCTGCACGGATATGTTCCTCTCTTTCCATCTGACAAACTGTTATATTAGGAGTGATTTGCTCCTCTTTTCATCGCCTTCGCATGCGATGAATCTTGCTCACGTTGACTCAAAAAGGCGGCCTGTAGATCATTCTCATAATCCTCGTAATGCTGGGAAAGAAATTCCTCCCGAGACAGAAACCGAGCGATCAATCCTGACTTATTACACATTACCCCTCCCGACGGCATCCCATTAGTGCGTTGCTTTGACGCCATCAGCCGAACGCATCACTAACAACTGGAACAAATGCAACGAGGAGGGGGAGGGGGGATTAAACGTTAACGCGCTGGCTGTCTTCTCCATCTTCGTGCGCCTCCAGTCTGGTAACCTCCAGTCTGGAATATTCCATCCGCTCTGGCGCTTGTTTATCGTGGGCGGACGAAGAGCGGCTTGGAGGGGCATCACCCTCCACTAACGCCAATGCAGTATTTCTTTGGAGCTGCTTCTCCTTAGTCATATTTTAGCTGCTAATGTTGAGGATTGATGAGACGGCAACGAGCCTCCTGGCTGGAGGTCCGCTGCAGTATCCGTGATGCTCTGTCAGGACATTACTCTCGTGCCTTTACCTGATGCTTTCTGTCATAAAGTGCTGGTTTAAGGTTTCCCTAGGGAAATATTGCATGTATTCATATCAATAGATGCTGTCTGAATGAATTTCTCACCTTATAAAGCCTCCAGGAAGTACACTACCATCCTTGACTTCTTTGCTAGAGGAAGAGATTTTTGCTGCTTGCTCATGAAATGTTGAGTTAATTTGCCTTCAGTCACATTACTGCACTCACAATGTGCCTTCGTGCACAGGCTGGGCTTGGAAACCACATAACCATAAAATAATAAATAAATCAGCAACGATTTAGCTAATTGAAAAGTTGTTTCTAGTCATTTTTCAAGCTGCTCCTGGCCGGGAGGGGGAACCGCTGACGCCGGGCCTGGAGCTCTCCTTCTCCCGCCAGAGCTCCGACTGCAGGTGGCAGTGAAGCCGGATCCGGGTCTGTCCGCGGTGGACCGGTGGCTGCTGGAATCCCAAGTCTTGAGCTGAAGGAGTTTCTGTTGATCCTGCATGAGTTGGCACTAATGACCGGCATTAAGAATAACTATATAGAAAGAGGCAATCCTCTCGCTGACTTGTTTACTCATGGAGGTCAAAGAGGGGCATCGTTATTAAACTGAGACCGCTTCATGACCAGTTTAAAGTTCCTCACAGCGACTTCACGTCCAATGAGATTTGCCAACAAGTATTTATTGGGTTCACCAAAGCGTACCGGGACTAGCGCAAACAAATAAGAGCCCAGATACATCGACGGTTCACTTCACGAGAAAGATGACATGCACACTGTGTGGTGTACGGCTTTCACACCACACGAGTCACGCTGCGAAGCACAAACCCCAGACCACAACACGCCGCCCGGCCCAACCAAAGACTATTGCATTGTTTTCTAATCAGCGCTCGCAGCTTTATGAGGGCTTCCAGCCGCAGAAAGATCGCTCATAAAGAGGAGACAGAACGTTGGAGCAGTCGGCAGAGGATTCCTAACCCACCGGGAGAGGAGGAGGAGAAGGGGTGGGAGAGATGGAAACAGAAGGGAGATTTAAAAAAAATAAGAGCATGTGTGGATGATTAAATCTGTGTCCACGAGACAAACCAATCCGCTTCCCACTTTGGAATGAACCTGTTCTAGCAATCTGACAAATAGCCAAACATGAGCTCCAGAAAAAAAAAAAAAAAAAAAGGAAAAAAAATGCTGAGGGTTTCGTTTTGAAGGTGCGGTTCTCATCGGTCCTCGCGGCCTTGACCCACATCTGCGTGTTTTGCCCTGATGTGGCTGCACCGAGCTCCGAGTGTCCAACACAACACATGCGGGACCGGCACAGGTCTCTGCCCCGAGGGCCTCTGTGTCTTCACGGAGCGGCTCTCGGACCAGGAAACATGTGTGGTCTTGTGTGGCCCCGTATGTGCTGGCGCTCTATACATCACATGTCACCGAGAACGTTCCATCACAGGAGGCTTTCTGCGTCTTTCTCTCGGCTCGGGTTCAGATTTCTGCTCCAACAGTCACTGACATTTGACAGGGAAAGACTTTTAATTTGATTAAACTTTCAAAGTTGGACGTGTTTATGTGTCGCATGTCCTGAAATGAACCATGTTTACTGTAATACAGAAAAAAATAATGATGCGGAATTCTGCACAACATCAGTTATGCAGGGAGACAGAGATGCACATGCAACAAAACAAAAGTAATCGTCATGCAGGAAATAAACAGCTATCTCTGTTCATTACACGAGCACGCACACACGTACACGTTAGACTTGCACACGCGCGCGCGTGTTCTCTCAGACAACAGAAGATGGAAGCCCTCGGGGCCCTTATCAGCACACGTCCGAGTCTTTCTAATTAATTTATGGCCAATAAACAGAGTACTTACGAGATAGGAATTTTGCCTGTCGAGGAACACGGAGTCTCCCATGGTCCCGAATAAGTATCCACATATAGTAAACACCCCGAGGTGTAGATGCAGCAAATGATATCCCGTTAGAAAATCAGTCCCCCCAACAAAAAAAAAGAAAGAAAAGAAAGTGTGTGTGTGCGCGCGTCGGAGCGGAGAAAACAAGAGTCTCCACGAATCCCTCGCGTCTTCTCCCTCTTCTGCATGCAAGAAGACAGAGACACCTTGGACTTCCTTTTTCACTGCAAGGCGCCGCAGCTTTTTTAAGAGTCGATGTCTTCACGCCAGTCAGAAGCGCGTGTCAGAAAGCCACGCGTGCCAGGAAGGACACCATAGTGCGTAATGCGTAACGGGTCCATACCGCGCGCTCCGTGCACTCTGGCGAGGACAGATGCTGAGCCAAGCCAGTAGAGGCAGAGAGAGCGCTGTCGATAGTGTGAGTCCGGGCTTCCGGTTGAGATTTTCAAAATAAACCCTCATATTTGTTACCCAAATATGAGAAAGTAGGATGGAAACTTCGCCTTTATATTAGTTTTTGAAATGGTGTTGTCTTGAAAAACTCTTATATTTACATGAGTGACAACAATAATATTAACAGTGATAATAATACATATTTATTTGGAGTTTTGAGTGGAACAAAATTACTTTTTGACCATGATCCAAATGCTTGCTCTGTCTTCTACATGCAGCATGCATGGCCATTATCAGCCATGACATATCTTGCACTCCTTTACCTCCAGGAACCTATTTGTTCACCTCAGCCCTACTTCTGTGCATTATGGCTGCACGGATGTAAGCATGAGGTATTTGACACAGAAAAACCGAGAGGCAGAGGCAGAGGGAGAGGGGCACCAAAGAAGGAGGAAGAAGCTTTTGATTATCAGCAGAAGTGCAGCTCAAATGTTTTCACGTCAGTGACCCTCAAATGAAGCTCCACAGTTGATAAGCTTCGACTCTGGGAAACTCCATATAGGGATAACTTACTATTTGTATAGTTTATAGTAAAGAGCTGGAACTGTTTTTGCTGTAGGTTAGGAGGAAACAGTGTGGAGAGTTATTTATATATTTATATATATATACACACACACATGTTATTCTGCAAGTCATAACTGAAATACATTAATGACAAAATAATGAATTACGTCTCCTTTCATTCTGGACAATTTCTTGTGGTATTCTAAATTTGTTATTCAATCTTTGTTTTGACAATCTAATATTGCCATATGAATTATAAGTCTTTTTTTACTGCCATCCTCACTGGAAATATCCATAAATGCATCATGCTCAAGCTGAAAACAAACCCATTTATCTTCGCTTGTGGAAAGTTGATATTTTGGAGATACAAGGTTTCTGCCAGCTGTGACAAATAGCCTTCTGTATCAGCCTAATTACTGGAGCAAATAAATCATAGCGGAGAGAATTTACTGGACAAACCGCAGAACCAAAACTGTGATCGCTTGCTTCAATTGTAAAAAAAAGAAAGAAAATCTTTTATTTATGAGCATTCCCCCTTTTGAAAAATGCTCTTAAGAGCGACCATGAAAGGGCCAGTTCACCACTGGAAGATTCTAAACAGGAGGGGCTGGGGGGTTGTCAGGGTTTGTGTAATACTTAATGTGAACCGCCGTTGGGCAATCAGCGTCTTACGACTCTGCTCGCATCCAAGCTCATAAAAAAATACAAAAAAGCACACAAAACAAATATAGGAATATAAGCTGACCTCACACAAACATACAGTGAGAGTCAATGAAAAGCATTTTATTTTTTCTGCAGGCAAGTGACCGCATTCGTTTCTTTCTTTAATCAACAGCATACGTGTGAATGAGTTGAGCGAGAGAGAGAGAGAGACAGAGAGAGAGAGAGAAAGAGACGGTGGGTTCCTCCCTGCTGATCAGATACGGGCCTTCGCCATTCAAAGAATGCTGAGACGTCAAGAGGACCACTTGCTTTGCTCTGAGTCCCGGAGATAACAGATAAACTGCCGCAGACTGACTCAGCCATAAAACAGGTGCCGCACTGTAAGTGTGCGTCTCACACGGGCGTCATCGCAGCCCTGCATGGTTACAGGAAACCTGTTCTGAACAGCTATCAGATATAGGGCGGCTGCTTATCAGATCTTGTTCAAATGAGGTTGGCCAAAACCCAAAATAAATGTCATTGGATTAAATGAAATTGGGACAGAAGGTGGAGTCCCGCCATTATTTAAGCAGCTGTGTGTGTGTGTGTGTGTCCTATTTGGGGTGACAATGGCTTGTGAACTATTCCGAACCTCAGAGTCAGATTCCAAAACCCATCATATCCAGTCAAGTTTGCATGTATGCTTCGTTCGATTTACACGTCAATAATCCCGCGCGTCTTATGTTCCATCTAGAGCTTTAATTTACTGGGAAAGAAGTGGATCTTAGCCCAGTTTAAATATCTTTGACGAAAGAATGCTTTTTACTGAAATGTATCAACTGTTTAAAAATACAGTACAGCTGCTTCAAAGGCGGCTTCAACCACACATGCACATTGGTTTCCTGTCACCCGAACCATGCCTGTTTCTCGTTGCTTCAGCAGACGACACAAGGCAGCCTGAGGAACGCCGAGGTTCGCGGCTGCATCTCATTGGCCCATTCTCGGGCGTTTTGTCAAGAACGGACTACTTGGTCCCTCTAAGCGAATCATTTAAACAGTAGTTGTATAGGACTGGTTGTCACAAGCTTTTTGAGAGCGGTCGATCACTGTAACTGGGACCATTACAAGCAGGTTCCCACTGCACTTCTGGGACTGTGAATCAGTATTAGCAGCGTTCAGCTTCAGTTGGGGTTGTTTAGTCAAGGTCAAGAATGAACTTTTATGCTTGAATATGCTTTCGACCGGAACGCAATAAGACCTTTGGAAATAGAAAAATGACAAAATGTAAGTGTGTTGTCAACGCTGAAAATACGCCTTAAAAATGAAGATGTGAAAAGAAAACTACATTCTTTGGGATGAGGTGCAGAGAACATGAAAGGGGGAGAAAGACCTCAAGACGTCTCTCCCCTTCAAAACACTGAAGTTCAGTCATAAGGCTTGAAGCCGTGTTTTATGGACCTGTAGGAGGAGCCAATTGTCTCCTAAAATGGAGTTGCAATTGTCCCAGTATGACCATGGCTCTCACACACACATACACACACACACACACACACACACACACACACACACATACACTAAGCCTGTGGGAGAGGGAGGAGAAGGAAAGGAAAGGAGAGGAAAGGAGAGGAGAGGAGAGGAGGAACATGGTTGTGTCTTTTTACACGCATGTTGGGAGGAATCGGTTACGACTGCCCGTTTTATGAAGGCCACGCAAAGCCACGTCTGACATGTCCCTTCAGCTGGCCATCACTTCTCATATCATCTTGAATTTGTTAAAAAAGAACTGAAGCTGAAAAGAGGCCCCCGTGTGATCGTGTATCAATTTCAAAGCACACTCAGGGATTTTCCGCTGTTGAATTTGGCTCGGCCGGTTTCGCGTTGATGCATCGCATCCCTGCTATTGAGCGTCGGTGTGGAAGAGGAGCCGCTTGGAGTTCAGGCAGGTTGGGACTTACCAATGTTATTTTACAGGGAACTCGCGAGGCCAGCATATAATTCCAGAGCTGCATGGCCGAAGGGCCGCGAGACGCCGACGTTCACATCGCTTGGTCGGGATCACTCCATCTAGTGGAAAGTATTCTGTTGAAGTGCTTCAAGACGATCCAGTGACTGACGGAGCCAAATCCTGCAAGGGGGGGGGGGGGGGGGGGCTTCGATCTGTTTCATTAAACACTCGCAGACACAAGATAGATGTATTTCGAAGCATTAGTGCGCGCTCGCCTCGCTCCCAGAGGCCGCTGGGTGAAAACTGCGAGCAGAGGGGGTCAGGACTCACGTCTCGCTATCGTCAGCCGGAAAGCTTATTCTCAATATAGAGTCGACATCATTCACCTTCCATGTGTTTTGACATCACGTGACCCGTATAATCAATACACCGACACCGGCCACAGTAGCTCAACAACGAGCCCTGCGAGTATACTCGCGACGTCCCCAAACTTTGAGAATCAAATATCTTCTTTTTTTTTTGCCATGCACGTTTGGGCCTTTAGTCTGGTTTCCACAATATTCATGACTAAATATTTTGGCCTGTTTTTTGTATGTAATATGTTATTGTAATCAGACGCAGCTGATCAAAATCAAGAAAAGAAAACAATGACAATCTGGTTATTTATTTTTTAAAGGGCAAAAGAGCATAACTGTGGAGTGTTTTCGTCCTTTCCGCTTGCGGTCTCTGTGTTTGTATCTCCCGTTCTTTCATCCGATGAACTTTGACCTCGATTTCACAACACAGCCCCGAAGAATGGGTGTAAGAGAAAGAAAATGAGAGAGAAAGGGGAGAAGGGGTGTAGGGGGGTATAGGGGGTGTAGGAATGGTAAAAAACTGGGCACACATAAACGAATTTACAGCAGGAGCTGCACAAAGCAGCTCTGGGGGATGACCTCAGAACTGGGGAATGTGAGTGTGAGTGTGTGAGTAGAAAAGAGAGAGAGAGAGAGAAAGAGAGAGAGAAAAAGACAGTGCTTCACTCCTTCACTTGGGAGGTAAATACAGAAGACACACACGCGCAAACAAATATATTAAGGAATTATGTCTTGTCAAGGGTCTTGGACCACAGCCTCCCTCCAGAGACGGCCGTCGTGCAGCGGGGGAAAATGTTTTTTTGAGAGGAACTGATCACTCAACATCCACCAAACACACACACACACACACACACACACACACATACACACACACACACACACACACACACACACACAACGTGACGACAGTGTGGGTCTGGATTCAATCTGGACGCTTCTATCAACAGGCCAACCCAGTTGTCCTAAATCTCCATACTCTGTCCTGAGGGCCAATCGACAGTGAGAACGGGATGGTGGGGGGGAAGTCAAGAATTCTGAGTACTAGAACAGTGTTGCTATATGGCTTTCGTCTCCATACCACCTCCATTAGACCGTGCTCAAGGCGGCAGGCGGGGTCAGGACCGCTCTTCAGTGGGAAAAACTTGGCCCTGACCTGAGACTTGAAAATATAGGGGAAATGTTGTTTCGCAAGAGGAAACGATCACGATGTGAAATACATCAAAGTAGAGAGGTGCACTTTGAAGAATTTCTGGTTGCAATTTGGATGAAAACCACTTTCTCAGAATAGAGTTTTTATTTGAAGAAAAACAGGGCAGATGACCTCTCTCCGTGAAAACACAATGTTTTGACTTTATTCCCTGACAAGCTTTTGGAATGGAATCATTCCGTGTGTGTCTGCGACATTGGTTTGCAATGTCCGTCGGTATCATCCGGAGTCGCAGCATCTCGACGTCGCCGTGTCAAATCAGCAACCGAAAGACCAACCGTGGTGTGATCACAAATACTGTGTGTCGCGTACCCAAGAATCTCTTCAAATCTGCTTTTAGAAATCTCCCCATTTAAGAAACCGAAGCCTCGTACAGGCGAGGACACGCAACTCACTCCGGGCACTTTGAGCACAGAGATTCGTTTAATTATCTTACGTCATCATTTTATTTCTGTAGCTTGCGGAGGAATTGTTGACTGAACTCAATCGGTGGGTCAGGAATTAGGTTTGGCGAAAGAAAAAAAAAAGAGAAAAAAACCCAACTGGGTAAGTCCCCTCACATAGTTTCTTATTGTAGTTTGTTTGCTCACTCTGCCACACTGAGCTCTCCTAACGCGAGGGACCACTCACTATCATATGTCAACATTCATTCTCTCATACAAATGCTTTTGTTTTGTTATTTTGTTTTGGGTCATTTCCTCCAGTTGGTTTTTTGCCGTTTGTTTGGCCTGGCATGAAATGCACTGAATGAGACTTTCACGCTGACGTCTAGGTGACAGTCTTCTCTATCAGAACGTGGAAAAAAAGAAAAAGTGTTTATTCTCCGAGAGAAAAAAGCCCGTAACTGTGTTCTTGGTCTCGTTCCAGTTGAAACGTACTTGACATTGTTGACTCTGTCACCTGATAAGTGGACTGAATTAATTGCGATGCCTAACAACCTCTTAAATATTGATTATAAGGGCAGTGTCAAGTCGGAGAAAAAGAACTGTCCTTTAGATTCCTAATTCAATGGTCTGTCACAACTTCCTGGCACATTATAAAAACATTCAAAAAATAGTCTGACTGCGTGTTTTCATCACACGACTTTTTCACGACGCTGCCTCCGAGAAAGGTCCCCGTCATTGTGTGTGTGTGTGTGTGTGTGTGTGTGTGTGTGTGTGTGTGTGTGTGTGTGTGCGTGCATCTGCCTGTCTCGCCGTCCGTGTGCATGTGTGGTGCTCTGACCTCCCACCCTTTCTACACATCTATCCGTCTTCCTGCCTGCTGCTCTGTCAGCTTGTTTGCATGACTGGTTGGCTGGCAGCGCCCCCCCCTCCATCTCCCCCCCTCTCCCACCTCCCCTTTACTATCCCTTAGTGATGCTGGGTAGGTTTTCCATACGTGTCAGGTGATTTAAAGGCTGAAATGGAGCGAGAGCTTCACCTTTTGTTTATAAGGTACACAAGACAATTTAAATCCACGTGAAAGAAAAAAGAATATATATGTGTTTGTGTTTGCGCCTCAAGTGTGACTGAAAGGCTTTGTCGTCTGTACAATAAAGTTAATTTATAGTGAAGATATCTTGTCTGTCAGCTCCAGCTCCTCCCCCTTAATGCACACACACACACACACACACGCACACGCACACACACCAACACACTCAGTGTCCTCCACCTCCCACGCCTCCTTAATGTTTTCTGCCACAACAGTTGCCATGGTGTCTCCACTCGCCAGCTGTGTGGGACAGCACAATAACAAGTACGTGTGTATTTCTGTGGTGTGCGTACGCATGTGTTTGTACACCCAAGAGTCAGCGTGCAATACGACGCACTGATGTAGTTTACATTTAAACTGACTGTTGTCCCCTCAGAGACCATCATATTCATATATATATATATATCACAAGTGGTCAAATATATGTCATGTTGAGTCTGACAAACCCATTGTAGTGACATAATATAATAAATGCAGCCTCAATTCCTGCCATTGAGAATTATTTTCAAATCACGGCAAATTGTTGAGAAAGTATAGCAAAAGGCCGTGGGAAAAAATAATGGCAGAGATTTCTGTATTTGTATGCTGCGTGGTGCATTCGCTGGCAGCGGGAAAGCAGAAAATAGCCTTAACTTGTTGCCATAGCACCACAGTGAAAGCGTCTGGATCATTATGGGAAGGGGAGGGAGCGATGGGAGATCAACGTGATCACATGAGGTTAGATTTGGGGGGGGGACAGACACAGAATTGTCTGGGCCACTTAAATATTTCTTTGAAATACCAACGCAACTCACTCATTTTCTCTAGCTCGCGAAAAAATAATTAAAAAATAAATGCTTTCCCACATATTCAGTTCCTATTCTCTAATTAAAGGTGGCACAGCAGCTCCACACCTGTTACAATACATCGAGGGAACCCACACTCAACAAAAACAACAGCAAAAACTCCTCTCCACTTTGTCTTCTTTCTTTTGGTTCTGCCTGACGCAGAGGGTTTGGACCAACTCTTGAGCAAACTAAAGGGAACAGCCGCTGAGCGACTCTCCAGAGACGCCTCGGAGGGGTTTGGAATAGCTTGAATAACAGAATAAAATGCCCACTGAGTGATGTGACGTGCGCGTGCTGGCTCAGCCTCCCTTCAGCTGAAGGATAGCGTCTCTCGCTCTCTCTCTCTCTCTCTCTGCACGTTCATATCCAAACACTCTGTGTGTGCCTGTGTGTGCGTGTGTGTGTGTGTTTGTGTGTGTGCCTGTGTGTGTGTGTGTGTGTGTTTGCACAGCGGCTTTTGTGTGTAAGAATCTGCCATCAAGTATGTTTGGGATCTATTAGCGACTATTGTGGGAACGAGGACTCCTTAGTGATGCCTCAGTGTTTGGTTAGTGAGAGTGTGTGAGAGCGTATCAACTGGTTTTTACATGAACTCACACGAACTTGGCTTCGGTTTTAAGTATTCCAAGTCCAAGATGTTGGCCCAGGCATTACGTTACACTAACAACTCTGCAAAAGCGGGCAACTGTCCCAGACCCCCCCCCTAATCCCTCCACTGCCCCCCAGGGGGGTCCCGAAAAGCTCAAGATTGATTGTGTGTCAATTTTTTCAGCATATGATTTACTGCAAACATCCAGCACTAAAAGTGCATCACAAGCTAAGGCTGTAATTAAAACTGTGTTATCGCCAACTTTTGAGGCCGAACGAAGGGATATTTGTGTTTTTACACCTTGGTTACTGTGCGGATTGAAGAAACAAAAATATAAGGTGTTAGATATTGAGCTTTAGAGGTGTGGGTAGGCGTGGTTCTGTTCCCCTTTAGACAGAGCCACGTGTTTGAGCTCTGCAAAGCTGGCCATCTGCATTTTGCATTCTGAAACGGGTACAGGGCGAGACAAGTTCAAGGACAAATGACAGTTTAGTCCACTTTTGATGGACACATTTATTGTGGGGGGGGTGTATTTTTTACAAAATGAATCTGATAATGGACTGTGCATTGAGCAATCAAATTGCCCTGCTATAGCCAACAGCAACCGGTGACATATTGTGGACAGTGACTTGCACCATGGCGCCCCGCAGCCAATCGCCTGCTCGCCCGGCGCTTTGTCTAAATCCCATTTTTGTTTTTATGCAAATGAGTTTGAAATGAAAATCACTCACGCACCAGAAGCGAGGACATGTAGACAATATGGAGCGCCGCGGACGAGCATGACATCACTCCTCTGCCTTTATTGTTCGGCCTGTTTCCGATGATAATCGGGGCCAATCCAGTGAACCGTTCACTTGTTTCAGACGCAAATCAACTCGTCTGAATTTTATTTCTTTTTCCAGGCATCAGGTGTTTTCTTGGACGTACGTTTTTCTAAAAAAAACTCAAATATAAGAGACATCATCTTGAGAAAAATCGCTTCTCCGCCACACCTTTCCCCCTTTTTTCTCTTTCTTTGCATTTGAACTGATCTCTTTCCTTCGCGGTGTCTTTACCTCGTTTCACCACGTCTCGTACCACAAATCGCTTCTTACCATTTTTGTCGGCGTTGATCCGTCGTTTGTTTGGTCGGGCCTCCTCAAGGACCTCAAGCTCATCTGAACTCTCAGGGCTATAACAAAAACCAAGCACCGGTGACATTGCTTGGACATACCCTGTCAACTGTGTTTATCAGTTTGTGTGTGTGTTTTGGATTCCTGAGATTTTTCCAACATGTTTTTTTTTTTAATCTTTACAAGTATACTTGCGTATGCATGCGTAAGGAGTCAGTGCGCGTGCATGTGCAATTCACAGGCGCTCTGTGCAGTATGTTTGCGTAGCTGTATACACATGTAGTGAATGTGTCTGTGTGTGTGTGTGTGTGTGTGTGTGCGTGTGTGTGTGTGTGTGTGTGTGTGTGTGTGTGTGTGTGTGTGTGATCTGTGTAAGTCACCTGGGCCGAAAGCATGTCAAAGCTTTATCAGAGTCAAGCTGAGCGGCCTCAGTCCCTTCTCGGTTTTCGGGCTGTAAATATTTAGCGTGCGGTATAAACACAGCAGCCTTCGAGGAATGCTCTGTGCACGAAATGACAGCGATGCCTTTTATCCTTCCGCCCGGTAACGTGGCCCAAGGGACAAAACTGTTGATTCGTGCGGATATGCGACACGCTCAGACACGAAGTTCCGTCACTCTAATAAACCGTCCAGTCCGACGCACTCCTTTGAAACGATCTTTTAATCAAAACTATGATGTTTTTTTTGGGCCTTAAACAATCTGCTCATTGGAAAGAGTCTGTAGTATATTCTGACACAAAGAAATACACAAAGAGGCATCCATACATCCCAAGCTAAATGTTCAGGATTCTGGCTGATGTGTGAAGTAAATTGGTAGATTACATGAAAAATAGTCTGCTGATCTCCCAGGAACTACTTTCCTATAAAGGGCCTTTTACTACTCAAGTAAAGGAGTTAATGACACACTACATGCATGAATTATATCTTTATGCTCTTATTACCTAAAGTCTAAGGGTGGTGTAATTCTATATTTTTGTCACTGTCACAAAAAATCATTGAAAAACCAAAAACAACAATGTGTTGGTGAAACAGTTGTGTCATGCGGTTCATTCATTCCTACTGAAGAGGTCAGTGTCTGAAAAATGAATCACACGTTTATAGTTTCATTTAAAAAAAAGAAAGAAAAGAAACAGCTGGGCATTATGGTCTTTAGCAAATGTTACTCGAACAGGAGATAGTAGAGCATTGTTTTGGGACTATTGTCGTGGATGAATACACATGTAGTGCTCCTGTGAGTAGTTATGGCAGCAAAGTTCAAAACTATGGGGTCGATGGTACAGGGGCCACACAGACAATACTTGTTGTTCGGGGGATCCATTTATTTATGGTTTTTCAAGGGATTTATTGACAATAAGAAACATAAAGAATATCGAATATCAAAGCTTTTCATTGACAAACAACCTCAAACGCATAGCTTTTATCTTCCATGGAGTTTTTTATTTTTATTTCCCCAAACGGTATTGTCATGTGATTTAACTTGAGCTTCACCAGGCCGGCTCAGAGTTTAAGTGTGTGTGTGTGTGTGTGTGTGTGTGTGTGTGTGTGTGTGTGTGTGTGTGTGTGTGTGTGTGTGTGTGTGTGTGTGTGTGTGTGTGTGTGTGTGTGTGTGTGTGCGTGCGTGTGTGTGTGTTTGGGTGGAGGCATGGGATGAGACGAAGAAGAAAGAGGTGGAAGGAAGACAGGAGGTGGGGGTTGACGGATCCATCCCATCACTTTTTTTTTTTTTCAATCTCTGGAATGCGGCTGGAATCCAAGCTTGACTCCCTTGTTGGCTCCACCCACACTCCCACCACCTCATATCATGCAACACACACACACACACACACACAAGCTGGGTTTGCAGCAGTTATTCCCTCCGTTAGGTCATTTTAACCATGAAATAAGTGGAGCCTGTTCTAACCTGTCCTACTGATACGAAGCCTCATGCAAACTCCTTTTGGTGTGTGTGTGTGTATGTGTGTGTGTGTGTGTGTGTGTGTGTGTGTGTGTGTGTGTGTGTGTGCGTGTGTGTGTGTTAGAGAGGGAGTAGTTGTCCATCCCTATATGAAAGGATTTCACAAACTAGGACTTGACAGTCAAGTAAACAGCTGGAGGTGGTCAACCAGGCTTCTGCTTTTGGTTGCCATATTTATTTATATTTAGTAGGTTTTTTTTTCACAAAAATGTCACAAAATGGAATTTTCAAAAAAAAAAAAAACATCCCTCCCCCCTCCCCCTCCCGTGTCTTTGGTTCTGTTCCTGTTTAACGCCACAACCTCTCCATATTTACACAAGCGTATGAAGTTCTGCTTCACTTTTGAAGACATTTGCAATATTTCAATCAACAAATCTGTGATTATAAACTCTGAAACCACAATGTGCTAAAAAAAAATTACTTACGCATACTGAGAAGCATTGAGAAGCAGGGTTTTAATGTCTTTTGAGTTTTTCCACACTGTCAGCATAAATCCTTCCCAATTCTTCCATCTCCTCTATCGAGTTCAACACTGAGCCTCGATATTTCAGACTTTTTGCTGCGCTCGGTGCATTCACCCAGCCATTCTCCACAGCCCGTCACACTGGGAAAGTAAGATCTCAGGATGATTTAGGCTTCTTTCTTTTTTTAACCATAAAAATGTGACATGCTTTCCACAGTGTGTATTGAGTTACAATATATGACCTGTAGAGGTCAGACATTTTGCACAGGGATCATTTCTAAACATGTTCCCCAAAAATATAAATGGAAGTGCCACTCCCATCAATCAACCCTATACATAACAGCCATGACGTCAGGAAAGCTGTGATGAGTGGTGTTCAAGGCGGACTGGGTTTTGCACCTCTCAACATCTTCATTGCTGTGTTTTTCTCGATTCTATTAATAATTTCAGTCCACATTCATCACGTCTGAATTTTCCATTGCCAAGAAACTGCGTCAGAGCCTTTGAACATATATAAACTATCTCCCGAATGCTTACGTTTCAAGAAGGATGCTCTCTCTCCCTCTTTGTTCCCGCTCATGCAAGCCTGGGGTCAGTGTTTACATCGCTGAGCGGTCGCTACGGCGACGGACTGAAAGCTGGATGCAGTTGCATTATGCGACACGAGGACTGGTTCACTTCTCCTCTCATGCCACATTGTTTTGTGTGTGTTTATGCGTCAAAAGTAAGCGTTTACCAGCATCCTTTCAAGCCAACGTGGAGTCCCAACTAAATGCTGCAAACGCACCCAATGAACCAAATCCAAACATCTATTTCGTGCTGTTATGTTATGATTGCCCGGCGAGTTGGCTTTTCCCGCTGGCCGGCTGTCAGCGGGAAAAGCCAAGTGGAAAGATTTAATAACTTCATAAAACCAAAAAGGCATGAGTACATGCAGGTAAACATTCAAAAAGACAGAATTCAAGCACACACACGCACACACACACACACACAAACACACACACACACACGCGCGCACACACACACACACACACATGCGCGCACGCACTGTATGACTGTGGTAGTCATTTCAGAGCCTATTAAATCTCCATTAACACGGAGCCTCCCTGCTAGCACGAGCTAATCCAACCCAGGTGTGTGTGTGTGTGCGTGTGTGTGTGTGTGTGTGTGTGTGTGTGTGTGTGTGTGTGTGTGTGTGTGTGTGTGTGTGTGAGAGAGTTTTTTCACCCCATCCCTCCACTGCTCCCTCAGTCTTTTTCTCCCTCTCTCTCTCTCTCTTTCGCTCTCTCTTGTCTCTCTCTCTCTCTCTTGTCTCTCACTCTCTCCCCCTTTTTCATATCTCTGCTCCAGCGACGTTTCCCCCGTTTCCCACGCTCTGCCCTTAAAGCTGGCAGCGCTGCGACCTCCTTCAATTAGGTCAAATCAAGGCAAATTCTGAGCTAATCTCCTGAAGCACACGGGCATCTCTATAGTCACACTACGGTCTGGAAAGAAGATAGATTTATCCTCTTTGAGTGGATTCGCCTCTCGGGTAAAAAGGCCTTTCACTGGTCCTTTAAGTGGGTATCCCACATGCTAATTGACACCTGGGCTGCTACAGCCATCCGTGAAGCCCCTTTGTGTTCATTTAAAGTGTCTTGAGAGTGGAAGACCCATAGAACGAGACGACGGAGCCCTAAAAGACGAAGCATCTGCTTTGGGTTCGGCCTGAATAATGAGGCCGAAATTTACGCGCGTGTGACATCTGGGCTTCTAAAATAGAGTGAACTTAAAAAGGTAGAGACATAAAAAAACAAAAAAAACATGACCGATGGTTTTATCCTAGGAGGGGGGGGACAATACAAGTGAGACACTCTCTTCACAGGTTGTTTTTCTTTAGTCCACCACCCGCTTCTTCTTCTGTTCATTGCAAACAAGCTGCTGCTGCTGCTGCTGCTGGAAATGTAAAACGCACCACTTCCTGCGCTGGTGGAATTTATTTTTCCAGGGAAAGACCTACTTGACGCCAGGTGTCCAGAAAGGTAAAAAAAAAAAAAACCTTCCTCAGCTGGCATCGGGCTGATGATGCTCTTGTGTTTTAGCGATCATCCGTAGAGAATGTGGCAAAAATTTGCATATATTTATTTATTCAAAAATAAGTGACATAAGTATCTTTTAGCCTCTTAATTGCGTGCTGAAAACGGTTGACTCGAAGCTCCAAGGCCCACGGTTCCTTTAAACTAAAAAGTGGGCAGATAATACTGTTTTTTGTTTTTTTAAGTAGGAGACTACTGGTTTTTAAAAACTAATATCTTATGTACACACTCTCCCTTTCTAACACACACACACACACACACACACACACTAATGTTCTGGGAAGGTGCTCTGCAGGAGAGAATTTGATCTCTGCTTGGAAGTGACGCTGTTCCCTACTAAAGCAGTACAAACACACATTGTTATGTTTGTGAGCGCGGGCGCGTGTGTGTCTGTGTGTGTGTGTGTGTGTGTGTGTGTGTGTGTGTGTGTGTGTGTGTGTGTGTGTGTGTGTGTGTGTGTGTGGACATGTGGGTGTTGGTGACAGTATAAACAACTCCACTCCACTGGAGTTGTCTTATGAGAATACTTTTGCAAATGTGTAATAATAACAACATTTACCAGACGGTTTTATTGGTTAAATTGTTTTAAAAGTAAGGAGGGAGGGCAAGTTATGGGGGGAGGGGGGGGATCTATGCATGCATTGATTGTGCAAGCGCCTTGCAGACGACAGTCCGTTTGTATAGTGTAAATGTTTGCGGTCTGCAACACGTTGTCGGCCTGTTAAAATATCCTTTTAAAGCGAACACATTCCAGGGCCCGGGATGAAATTGTTTGGGTTTCTCCTCCCTGTCCAATGCATTTTGAAACAGTTTCATTTGGCCCCGGCGCTGTGAAATACGCTCCGCCTGCAGCTGGTATCAGCTATTGTAATGTTGTTGCAAGATACTTGTGACATGGAGAGGCCGAGCAGACAGATGTGCGCAGCTGTGTCGGGGCCACAATGCAGCCCACCCACATTTTTACTGTAATTGATCATCATTTTGTGTGTGTGTGTGTGTGTGTGTGTGTGTGTGTGTGTGTGTGTGTGTGTGTGTGTGTGTGTGCAGATAGTGCTGAACGTTCTCAACTCATAGGAGGTTTATTGAAAACTAACTGGCACCCTCTAGTGGCAAAAACAACTCCTTACATTTACTTTTCTAAATCTGCACTTTCACATGCATTCTACTTACTTATCTTGGCTGCCGTGCTGCCACTAAATTAAATATTTATTGATATGTGCATATTATAGATAAAGACGGAGAGTCATGCAATCAAAACTTAGTTGTGTCTCAATAAAAAAAAATTGAAGTGCCATTACAACCCTTTTAATTTAAATATTCATGTATAATTTATTTGGCAAATACATTTCTTGTTTTGGTAATTTAGCATCGGCAAATATGTGTGATGGAAGTTTATGAACAGTGTCATGGGAGAAGTTTTAAAAAAAAAATGATGTCCACTAGATGGCATTAAAACTTTTTTTTTGATACTAACTCTCATTCAGCTTTCTCATCATCGTGCCTTTCTGATCAGTAAATGCAAATCATCACACACTTTGCACTTTGCAGGTCCCTCTGACTGGAATAAACCTGTTTCAACTGCAGGTATATCCGTGAGCTGCACGATCCTCAACACACACATACACACACACACACACACACACACACACACACACACACACACACACACACACACACACACACCTGCAACCGATATGTCTCTCCCCGCCTCGCCTCTGGAACTTGAGTGTTCCTCCGCTGAGCTATTTTTCTATTTATAGCCGCGGAGCTCGGGCTGAGTCTAAAATGCCTGCTGCCTCGTTCTGTTTTGCTCCCTCGATGGAGCAGGGTGAGAGAGGTCCTCTGCTTTAAATCACTTTGCTTTTCAGGGGCCTGAAGTCATATATGTATATATACATATATATATAGAGAGGATTTGCTTTCATAAGAGAGTATCTGTCATTTGTCTTGTTTCTATGCCGAACAGATGTTCACATGGCGGTCGATCCGTCAGACAGTTGTATCTGCACCCACGACGTTGAGGAACTCTCCTCAAAACATGCCTCGACTTCTAACCTTTAACCCCCCCCCCCCGCCGACTGACCTCCTGACCCTTTTAAAGAAACTCGCAGCAGATGTACACGGCCGACTGACTCCTGGGTTTTTGCCATCGATTTCTCGCCGCACCCGAGAACAAGAGCCAGCGTTTGTATCGCGCTTCGTCGCAAGTCGATGTCGCTTTGGAAACGGTCCCAGAGACAAGACCAGTTGAATTCGGCGCGGGCCAGTTGTTTGGGAACCACGTTTGTTTCTCGATGGGGGGAGATGAGACCCTGGGAAGAAGAAGTGAACACAGTGAGTTTTTGAGGGGTGTGTCATTGTGGGGGAAGTCAAACGGGGTCCAGTTGTCTTCCTAGTTCTGTCTGCCTTCATCCTCCTCCTCCTCCTCCTCCTCCTCTCTCTTATCGAAAAAACATTTTCAGAACAGCAAAGGTTCTTCGGGAGAAAACAGTTTAAAGCCATACGAGTGCGACGTTAGGCCGCAATGTTAGTTACACTCCCCGGCGTGAATGTGCTGGAATGAAGGAAGCTCGCTAACGACTTATTCAGCTCATATTATACTTTGTGCTCAAGAGGTGACGCTGAGCGTCGTGACTCGTGCGCGGCCACATGTTGCGATATTTGACGAGATGGGAGCGAGGAAGCGCTGGCTGATGCAAACACCCAGCGCGGAATAAACCGAATCACGTGCGCGAACCACTGTCCGCGTCTGTTTTTAGAATATATCAAGGCCAGATGTTAAAGGACTCATCAGTTCATCTGTAAGTTGACAATAAATCGGCATCTGTTTTTGATAATTACTTAAGATCAGAGCAAACATGCCCGAGATGTGGTGGTTGCCGCTTCTCAAATCGGATCAAGTTCCAAGTTGAACTTTGGCCTGAGAGGTCATGAAAACATGAAGATTCATCCTCTAGGACGAGTCTTTGGGATGGAAATTGAGTTCACTACCTAAACCTAAGAAAAAATTGAGTTTTACGCAGCAGTTTGAAAGATGACAATGATTTGGCCGCATTCAGCATAAACATGAGATTACGAATGGGGAGGGGGGTGTAGTCAGGACGTCTTAAAAAGTGAGGCAATAAAAGTCAGGTACGGACAGGAGTAAGCTTCTGTGATGAAAAACGAAACCAGGCAGAAAAAAGGGGCTGGGTGGGTGAAGAGGACAGGAAGTTGGGAGGGGGCGGGGGGCACTCAGTCAGTGGCCACCCCGTTTTCAATAGGAGCCCTGGGGCCTTGGCATGAAGCTCTGACCTGGAATTCCAAATAAATAATTCTTTAAACCTCCCCACTGAAGGAGACTGACACACACACACACACACACACACACACACACACACACACACACATGAAGGGGGCGCGCCGAGCAAAATGCACCACCACGGCTTATTTAGACTAGTTTTCCAAATATTTGAGGGTACACTTGATCAACAGACATAATTTTACGAGGTAAAATCATGCACACACACACACGCATGCATGCTCCAAAAGCGTACACACTCACAGGTATTAATTCTCAAAGCTTAGCTCTCGGAGTAGCCTAAATCCTGCATGTGAACATTCCGTTAATCCTCACTAAATACAGCATGAAACCGCTCCATTCAGTAATAAATGAGCAGGCAAAGGGAGGCGTGACACTGAGGTCAAATGCTCCAAGTAATTAATACACGCAGGACGGACAAACGGACGGGGCTGTCCATCAGGGGTAAAACAGGAAAGAGAGAGAGTTCACGGGGAAGCAGTGAGCAAGATGTCCTCGGCTGCACCAACAGTCAAGTGAGAAGTGTAGCTCGACAAAATCAAAAAACTAAAATTGGATTTTTATTTCTTGGGGCACTTCTTTTTTTTTTTTTTTACAACGGGACCGGTTCCTCTCGATACTCCTCATGAAGATTGTTGCTCCCGCTGAAACACAGACTCAAAGTGCGTCCATCGACCCTGAAGCAAAAATGTCAGGGTGGGGAAAAAAAGCTCTCTCGATTGATATTAGCTCTGCGAAATGAAATGTATTGGAATGTAATATTGTTCTTGAGATCAGCAGAAAGAAAAAAAATGTAAATGGACAATGCAAAACGTGATTAAAGTGTCCACGTTCATGGCAGAAGTCAACTGTTGGACTGAGGCGATCTGAGGCTCGCTCCTATTTTGCTGGAATTAAAGGATCATTCTGGTTTATTGTTATTATTGCAGTTTTGGCTGCACTTAGCTCCGCCCTCTCGTGTCATTCTGGTTGGAACGAAACAAGATGGAGACGGACAAAAACCAAGATGGCGACGGACAAAAAAAACCTTCAAAACGATATAGTCCACAAACTATATAGTCCATATAGAGCACCTAAAATCATTTCTAATCTGATTATGATCAAAAATAAACTGTCGCTAACTTTCTTTGTTGCATGTTTCTTACTAAATGTATGAGAGGGAATTTAAATCCACATCATTAAACGTTTCTATCTCTCTGTTACTGTTCCAAGATTAGACAAAGAGCTGGTGTGTTGGAGACATTATGCAAACGTTTCCACCCAGTGTGAGTATCATATCACCAGCGTTTACACTAATTGAGACAAATGCATAAATGGGAAGTTATAAACTGACACACACACACACACACACACACACACACACACACACACACACACACACACACCGTGGCAGATGTGAGAGGATCTAGTCCATGCTTTCCCTCTGGCCCATGACAAGCCACATTAGAGAGGACATTAGTGGACACGCGGGTCACTGTAACACACACACACACACACACACACACACACACAAATACTCAAGGGGGTGGCCATTGTTTTTGCCTTCAAGACTGAAAAATGTACAATTAGATCATCCACCCACTGCCTTCGGATTCTCTCCCACACACACGCACACACACACACACACACACACACACACACACACTCACACTGAACGTAACTCAACACCGCTGCTTTCTCACTGGAGGAGAGCTTTAATCTGCACCAGACAGAGAGATTCTGGCTGCGGAAATTAATGTTTACTTTTCAGCCGTCTCCATTTCCAAGTGCCCTCGCTCTCCTCCGTTGTTGCGAAAACATCCCAAAGGAGACGTGAGATTGCGAGAAAAAAAACAAAAAAAAAACACGGCCAAACAAACCCCCGCTGTTTCATATGGTTCTTTTCAGCGGAATATCACACAAACTTGTCAGAGAGATTTGCCCCCGCAAGGTATCGCGTGTCGAGACGACACACATTGTACAGTATGGGGGAGTAGCGACTTCTCATTGGAAGCGAATGCTGATGTCATATCCTGTTGGCCTCTGACCTGCGTTTCGTACTAGTTTGTCTCATTTCTTTATGGTACAAATGGGGGTTGTTTTACGGCACCAAAAAAATGACGTGTGTAGTTTAAAGACTTTAAGGAAATAGAATTCCTCGACAGCAATGACGCGATGTGAGGACGCCACGACTGCAGCTGAGGGAGCGTGCGTAATGTTGCTCCGTGATGCTCCGCAGAAATCCGTCCGGCCTGTCAAGTCGGTCGTACGCGTTTAACGACCAGACCCGTTAAACTCAATAAGCGCCGTAATCCAACTACGGCCCCGTGCATTTCCCCGGAGCTGCTCCCAGGAGGGGGGAATGCGCTCTGGAGCATGCTGCAGAGGTCATCCATAAACCGGAACCAGGAACGTCGAGCAGCAGGAAACGGCCGCTTCAATGGTGGTTTTAAAATCGGCCCCTTTTTTTTGCGTTGAGCGCATCGAGAACTGGATGAATTTGCGCCGCGGGAATGATCTCGAAATCCTGCACGGATACGAAGCGCCGTCCTCCAGACTGCCGACAGACAGGACTGTGACTTTTACAGACGACAGTGAACAGAACCATGTGAGAAACATGCCGCTGCAAGCCAAGAAAGTCGACCTGCACTCCATCACAGTTGCAGTGTTTTGACAAAAAGCTCTCGCAACGGAGCGATGACATCCTACTCCTCGTTCTGCGTCGTCATCCACTCGCTCTGCGATACTGGTTCGTTAAACCGAGACATGTCTCTCTTTCTATGTTAGTGAGACGTACAAATCCCTGGGCCGAAACCCTCCGAGGTAGCGTGTGGATTTGTTTTTTTTTCAGTTTGTACTTTTTTGGTGCGAGCATTCCAAAGCCGTCGAAACATCAAGGTCTTGTTCCTCCGACACAGCCTCCTCACTTTGAGGGAACTTAGGGAGGAAATCGGGGAGGAAAAGGCAAAATGGATAGCTGTTGGGTTCACAAGTTCAGGCCTCTCTGTTTCCTATGGTCTAGTAATAGACTATTCCTAGCTCATTACTGGGTTCGGGTTGGTACATGGAGACTGGCTTTTCTTTTTTCATAAAGCATCAAATCGCCTTCCTCCACGAGCGTCTGACCGCCAAGGCACGATGACCTTTAGCCCTCGGTCGGCACCCAAAAAGTTCCCCCGAGGTTCCTTCCCCCCGAAGGCTTTTTTGCTGCAGCACCTCTTTCCAAATGCGACCCCGTCGTCGTAAACACTTCAGCGCGGAGGAAACGCACTTCGATGGCCCGTGCCAACGCCTCCTGGCTTACGCGGTTGAAAGCATCGGCGATGGCCGACCTGTGCAGCAGTTCGTGCTGAAGTGTTTGACAAAACGCGGGGGCGGAATTGGAATGCATGATTTCTGATATATGAAGCGTTACCCCAGCAGCAAAAAAATAAATAAATAGAAAATGAGGAGTAAGCTTGGAACCCAAATGTAATTTGTATTAGATATTTCACATGTCATGTGGGGGATTCCATCAACAAAACAAAAAAATAGCTCTCAGTAATTTTACACAGGAATTGTCTCCCAAACAGCCAACAAACTGTCAACAGTCAATTTGGGATTCTGGTGATAGTTGTGTTTAGGTAACACTGCAGAATGTAGTAAATGTTACCCTTTAAGGGAATGCTCACTCGCATCTCACTGGACGTGCTGATGACTCTAGTCCAGGGTCTTTGAGGTGAGCGTTCACTGAATTGGTGATTCTCTATAGAGGAAAAAGGGCGGTGGGTCAACACAGTCATGTGGGTTCATCCTTCTGGGCGCCATGAATGTACCAAACGTTGCACCGATCCAACGTAAAGAAAAAAAATTAAGTAAAAAAAAACACACATTAAGTGATCCTAAGAAAAGCAAACAGCAGACCGACCTGAGTGCTCTGACGTTTGACTCAGCAGTAAACACAAATCAACACGGGGGCATCTGGAGAATTCCAAGAATGGCAACAACATGTCAGCGACTGTCATTGTAAATGTTCCACACGAGGATATATATATATACTGACACACGTTAATAAACAGTCAAATTATGCCTCCTCTCTCTCTCTCTTTCTCTCTCTCTCTCTCCCTCCGCATGCTTTACAGGAAAAGCTAAAGTTTTAGCTGCTCTTCAAGCAGCCCAACGAAGCCACCAGCATCCGTCGCTGAGAAGCAGTCGTTGTTGTTGTAACGGCGGTCGAGGTCACTTAGGAGACGATTCTCTTCACTTTGGGGGCCCTGTCTTCTGAAGCATTAGGGAGAGTGGCTCTAAAAATAGACGGCACAATGTCAACATTGTGGCGCCCTATAAACAACCGGGATTGAATTAGGCGACCAGCCGCTTCCTCGCCGAGGCCCCGTGTTGCGTGTCTGCGGCCCCGTCGGGGAGGAGGGGTGGGTGGGTGGGTGGGGGTGGGGGGCTGTGAGTGTGTACGCTTCATACGCCCAAGTTCCACATTCAAAGAGCACTCCTGCATGTTTTTTTTTTTATACGCGTGCTATTTTGCAAGAACATGCTGATAAGAGGGCCAACACCGGGGGCGTCGGGGGCCCGGGGGGCCCAATCCCTTCCACAAGAAGTCACCGCGGCCCCCTCCATGCTGTTGACTTTCTGAAGGTTTTTTTGGCGTCATTCTTCTTTCAACAACAACAACCGGACCGTGGAGGAAGAAAATAGCTGTGACGCAATCACAGCCAATAAAACTGTCGGACGTTTGCTTGTGTGTGTGTGTGTGTGTGTGTGTGTGTGTGTGTGTGTGTGTGTGTGTGTGTGCGTGTGCGTGTGTGTGTGTGTAAACCGTTACGCGTCTCCGCTTTGTCTCATGCTGCTCCCAAGCTTTTTCTCCCTCTGCCTCGCTGTCCTTAAAAAGGCATATAGCACGAGACGTGTCTGCACAGGTTGCCCAACACACACACACACACACGCGCACACAAACACACACACTCTCTCTCTCTCTATCTCTCTCTGTCTCTCTCTCTGTGGCACACATGCAAATTATTTAAAGTGGGATCACAACCAGAGCAAAAGTTGGAAATAGACTGTGATACAAGGCCTTGTACCTTCATGTGAAACCTGTCTGTCTATATTGATAAAAAAAAATCATAATTTTGTACTTTGTTCAGGGAAATTGAGTCGATTCTGGTTGTAGCTCAAAAACGGTTTCAAAAGCTGCTCTCATTTTGAAATGAAAGCAAAAATACTGGCGGTTTGGGACACATTATTGCTGGAGTACTACTTCAATCTATCAACAGTTTTAGTATTACATTTCCAGAACGTTTACTAAAACGATTGGCTGCCATTTACGTGAGGACGACATGAAAATGTACTTTTCACATTTCACCACCTCCAGTTATTTCGTCCTCACACGGTTATGGAGCAGAAAGCTAGAGGACCATTTTAATGAGCACAATTTTGAAGAAAAAAAAAAAGACATTTGTTTATGTTGGACTGCCACATGCAACAACGACAACAAAAATGTAATGTTGAGTAAAGTAACCAATTACATCTGACAGCTGACCCGAATGTTAAGTGTCAACGTGCAATTTCAACACGAGAGACACGCGCACTCCCAGTGGGTCCGCCATGTTTAAACTGGAAAAGAGTCCCCCCCCCTAATTTAGTCCCTCTGACGACCTTTCAGATCTTTTACGACAGAGGACAAAAAGATCATGCAAATTTCTTAATTTTAAGATATCAGAAGAAAAAGGTGCATTGCAACCAAATCAAATTCTACATTCAGTTCCCCTCCCAAAAAAATGAAGCCTTTGTTTACGCCCCGTGTCAGGATTTGACTTCACACCAGACGGTGCGTGAGGCCCCCCCGGCGGAGCGGCAACACGTCTCGGCTCGGTGTGTTTTACGAACCCTCCGAGGCGCAATAACGTCACGGTCCAGATTGTACTAATGACTCCAAACTGATGGCCTCGTGTTATCCTGGGTGTAGGGGGGGGGCATAGAAGGGTGGTGGTGTGTGTGTGTGTTTGTGGGGGGGGGGGGGCATGGAAAACGGAGCTGCAGCGGTGGGAAACTGCTGAGTGAGCGCTTCTCCACATCTGTGTGTGCTGCAAGGAAAGACAAAAAAAAACCGGGAGAGCGAAGCCGGAGCAGCTCCTTGTAATGGGGGGGGGGGGGGGGTTTGGTGGGCCGCGCGGGCTTTGACCCCCGAGACCGCTCGCAGTCGTGAGAACCGAATCCCGGGGCCCATGTGTCCTCAAGTCCCTCACACCAGCGCACGCACGCAGGCGCTGCCGCTGCACGTATGCGCTCGGTGTGGAAGGCAGAAGTGGGGAGTGTGTGTGTGTGTGTGTGTGGGGGGGGGGGGGGTTATCATACCTTCCCACCAGTGCATGTGGACTCGAGCCAACTATGCAGCCGTTAAAGCCCCCCGCTAAAAGTAAGTCTCCCAAGTATGTTTTGGTAAGGATTTCATATACGCTGCCCTCCCCTCATTCACACTCCATTTGAAGCCGATATGAAGACAAAAGCCCAAGCAGCCCAATGTTTACAACAGTAGGAGGGGGAGGGGGGGGCATTTTGTTGGATTTATTTAATCCTCAGCTCTCCATATGAGTTTCTTCAGCTTTCCCAGTTAGTGCGGTGTGAGGACTGAAAAACTCAGGGAAACAAATTCAGGTGTATAGGAGAAGCGAATTGCCCCCCCCCCCCCCCTGTTAATTACCCACGTGCCAAGACCGAGACAACATGCTCCAGTTGTACACGGTGGCTAGATACCTTACATCTTCCAGGTGCAGATGTCCAGTGCGGGGGTCAGCACGCCCTCTTTTAAATGCACAAAAAGCCATAAATCATCCAGTCAAGGCTCCACCGTCTCCACCGCACGAGACACCTCGGGTCCTTGGTGTCGTGATTCAACATTCCAGATGCACAAAGATGCATTTCTAGGTCCAAGAATGAAAAAAAAACATGCATTTCGCAGAGTCTGTCTGTGCTGAAAGGAGATTTTCAGCAGATGTGTCTGCTGGCATATACAGCGGGGCTCGACTCGCTCCCAGCAGAAATAAACAAAGTCTGGGCTGTTCGATCTGCTCCAGGAGCTGTCAGACTGGCTGGTATGTAGTTGGACCTAAATTCTGTGTTTTTTCACCTTTTTCTTTTTTACTGACACAGCACTTTAGTATGTATCCATAATAATGAGGAACTTCCTGAAGAAATTGGAACAGGTGGTCGTTTGCCTGATGTCTGTATACATAGCGCGGCACTGAACCTGCACTCATCGCTGCAAAAAAAACGGTGCCACCCTGAAATAAAACCACAGAAGAAGAAAACGCACGCACTGCGCTGGATTCCAAGTTTAAACAAAAAAAAGAAAAAAAAGAAGAAAGAAAACAAGTTTTACCTCTGATTTCCACACGACGTAAGCGTGAGAGCTGGACGGCTGCGCCTTCCTCTGGAGCCACCTCCGCGGGGAGAACAGAGTGCCGGTGCTCCCGAACGGCGTTGCCCCGGGCCCCCTCACCAGGAACGGTAAATCCCCGGCGGTATTCCTTTTGGCGCGCTTCACGATGTCATAGTCGAAGTGGAAGTTGGAGGACGGAGACACGTCCAGAGGGATGGAGGGAGAGGACAGGGACGGCGCTATGGGCTCCTTGAGCCTCGGGACTCTGGTGCGTAAAGTCGGTTTCGCGGCCAAGCGCTCCGAAGACGCACCTGCGTCCGCTGCTCCGGTAGACGGCGCGCCGCTTCCCCCGTCGGTCCCGGTGTCACAGTGTCTTATGATAGCCGGGTCCAGGCTCCGGGTTTGGCGGAGCCTCCGTTTGGTTATGGCTTTGGAGGCAGGAGAGGAGCAGGAGAAGACACTGTTGAGAAGTCCTTGAGCGGCAGACATGTCTCCTTATCTCACGTCAGCGCTGCTCAATGCGTCCCCCCCACCCCCACACACCCACCCCCCAAAAAAATGCTCCCTTGCAACTGCAGGACACGAGTTCAGTGTTTCCCCATCAGAAAGGAAAAGGAAAGGTCCGAGCGCGAGCTGGCGGAGAGCTGGAATGCGCTGCATCCGGCTGCAGGCGCTGCGTAAAGAGCGAGTCTTCTTTTCCTCTCACGTTGGTCATTCCCAAACTAGAGTGGAGTGAGAACACAGTTGAAGTGTGCACGCACGTGTGTGCGTGTGCGTGTGTGTGTGTGTGTGTAGGAGGGGGTTCAGAAAACTTTAGATCAGCTCCTTGCATGCTGTATCTTTTTGCTTATAAACCGATTCGATGTCAAAAATAGTTTATTATTAACCACTTTGATTTAATTTGGTCAACTCTCCAGGCGAGTTTGCATTTAGAGAGTCGAGCTCTGGACCCCCCATGGCTCCTCTTTTACTTTGTTGATAAAAATGTAAATGCCCTCCAGATGATCCATCGGTGGGCGTTCACTAATCTCTTCTGCCAAAATTCCATTCAGAAAGAGCTCGAACTGAAACTCAATTTAGTTTCCTGCTGCTTATGCAATTTTTTTTTTAAAAAATAAGTAAAGTAAGATACGTTTCTATGATAAATAAGCTCATTTTCATAATTAGGCGAGGAGACAGACGCGATAATTCGTGAGGCAGAAGGTCGCGCGCGCGCGCGGACAGACAGACGTGATTTAGCCAGGGATGAAAATAGGCATATTAATCCTTGTCTCACATTAATCCACCTCGCCGTCTGGGAATAACGGGCCGATCAGTGAAGCCTGCTGTGTGCTATTATTAGCCGAACAATAAGTGAGCCATATAGGATTCAGAGCCAATGTCTTTTCTTTATACACCTGCGCGCGGGGCCGTACTCCAGACAGTTTGTTTGGCACAGATGCTCGCGGAGGAGCTCGGTGATTCCAGGGTGTTGAGATATGGTCTGTGTGTGTGTGTGTGTGTGAGAGAGAGAGAGAGAGAGAGAGAGAGAGAGAGAGAGCATGGCCCAGTGTGTGAAAGTATGGGGAAAATGAAAAGGGACAGCATGGAGCCCCTGAGACGGAGGGTGCCGCGGTGCCGCGCGGCTGATAAAGGAGTTTATGAAGCTACTCCGCATGACGCGCGCGCGTGCACACACACACACACACACACACACACACACACACACAGCGCAGCGTGACGTGACACCGATAACAGCTGAGATAGATTTCAGCCTTCTAAAAACAGTCCGTATGTGTGTGTGTGGGTGGGGGGGGGGGGGAGCCACAGGCTGAGTGAAAACACAGAAGCGGGATATTATAGAAGAAAAGAAAAAAAAACGGTGTTACGCGTTTGGAGAGTTTATGGGAAGAAGCCAGCACCTGGGGGAGGAGGCCGTATTGCCCTGAACTGCCCCCACACAACTCCTCCAATTGATGGGTGGGGTGTGTGTAGCAAAGAACAACAGTCATATGGAACAATGGTGCATAATTGAGAAAATATGAGGTAATATTCCACAGATTTAGAAAAGTATGCGTGTAGACCCTCGCAGCATCCTTGGCTCTTCGTGTTTGCCTATGCAGCGTGTTGTAACGTTAGAGCCTGTTGGACACATATGAATGAGAAGGTCACAAGGTCAGGAAATCGAAAAGGAAATCAAATTACTGGCGGAGCTATATGTATGAAATATGAAACAATAAATTGGCGATACAAGGTCTGTTTTGATCTTTTGAAGACGATTAACTCCAGCGTTATTACATATTTTACGACTGCAAAAATAATAACAAGTAATCCGATTTCTTAACGTGATTAGAGAATTAATGTAACCTGTTTGCCAACTTGCAATCGAAGGCAAACACAGTGCACACACACACACACACACACAGTTTGTACCCAGAGCAATGTATCCAACCACAGATTTCACGAGTTCCTGGCTGCATCTGTAAACATCGCTGTATATATTTAAGAGCCGCCAGATTGTTCAAATGGAGGAAGATTAGATTATTGAGACATGCTACATTTAATTTTACTGTATTTTGCCTCCAGGAAAAGATGGAATGTCCTCTTTAGTGAGAGTTCATTCAGATCATGGTACAATGTGTGATTATAATTGGGATAAACACAGTTGAATTACAGTAATAAAAAAAAAAATCTGTTTCACATGTTTGTTAGGCAATACATTGAGACCTGTATGGGTTGGGATCTTTGAGCATTATAGTTTATGAACCTAGTCATGATGTAACGCATACACATGGTCCACACAGACATAGGCTACCCCTAGTCAAGGCATGTGTTGCTCTATTGTGGAAATGTGTGTATGCTATAAGAAAGTACTAGATATATGTATTCAATCTAATTTACCTCATGGAACAAAGGCAGTTTTGTGGTGACTTCACAATGAAGGCAGATTAGTCATGTTTACTTTTTTGGTGCTCTTTTACTGACATCTGCTGGCCAATTTCTGAAGTTACACTATTAGTACAGTGTCTGTGAGAGACAATTTATTGAATTGCGTTTTCCATGATGCCTTCAGAGCTTTGTGGAATATCGGGGATAAGTGTTTTGCATACATAAATGATCCAACGAAGCAACACAATGCTACACAGTGAATGAAGATAGATTGCATTAATGTATTTATTTGGGTGAGTCTAGCCTAATGCACTCACACGTGACTGTCATGAATAATGAATAATCATTTGATGAACTCTTAAAATCGTGTTGGTTTTAAATGAATATTAAAATGATTGTTGACATTGTGCTAATTCACATGCTAAAATTACATTCGTGACGTTCAGCTTCAAGCTTGGTTTTGCAGTGAATGTGTACAACAAAAATAAAAGTTTTCTATTATATCAAGGCATTCACAACCACATTCCAAGACCCAGTGCCGTTCCCACAGGCTTGATGGGGGAAATTACGAGGAGTCCTTGAAGGCAGCAAGTAGATGTTGCATTCATCCCGCAATAGCGCCACCCCACCAAAGTGTGTTTCGGTGAGAGACCCCTCGCAGGAAAGCGCTCGGCAAGGAAAGGGTTAAGGAGTTTATAGGGTCCAGATTGATGCCCCCTTTCCCGCACGTCGCCATGAACAAATGAATTCGCGGGGAATTAAGTACTCATTTCGCAAAGGAGAAAGAGTCCTGTGCTTTGAACCCGACCCCACCAAGGCTAAAGTGTTGTATGACGCTAAGGTAATACTTTTTTATCTTCGGTACTTCGACTTTGGCCAAAACTAATGCTTATTATTGGAAGAAGCGGGCGGTTTGTGTGAAGAGTGGGGTGCACGAACCGACCACTGAGGCCTCGGTACAATAACGGTAGCTGTCAGGTTCGTGCACGATGAGCCGCGATGTAACGTCAACAGTTTCTTGCGTTGGTTTCCGGGTGCGTTTGATTACACATGTTTCTTCTTGGACGCTCCAGATTAAGCTCAGTAGTAGAGACAGCTATAGACACTAATATGTTGTTGTGGCGTTGCAGCCGAGAACTATTACCAAGTCATGCATTAGAGACAGAGATACATTTTATATGACATTGATAGTAAAGTAGTTATAGCCGGGTGGCTGTCACCCAAAGTAGTTAGACTCCAAATAAACAAACGCACCTGCTAACTTTGCCAACACTGACCATCCTACTGTAACATTTATTGTCTCGCTATTTTAATTTCATTCCGTAGGAGCAACAAAAAACATGGTGAATGTGTTTAATGCAGATTATAGTGTCGCAGCCGAGTTTGAGTGTTATTTTCCGCAGTTTCGCTTTTACGAGCCAGTGTTACGGTTAAACAGGCGACCGTGTTAACAAGTGACTTCTGCCGAAAGCGTCTGTTGTTGTCGCTGTTGAAAATAGGAAAAGAACACGCAACTAATAATTATGTTTTATATGATATATATTCGATGCATATGAGAGGGTTTGACACTGTATTGAAATATGAAACAGTGCGGCATTCGCGAGGACAGCTACGTGTTCTGTAACCACGACAACAACGGGCGCATTCGAATAAAGTTTGCCAGTTAACACGGTCGCTATTTAAACCGTAACACTGGTTAGCTAGCGGGCAAGCTAACGCTAACGGAGGGTTTGTTTACATCGACGCGTTCTCGCCCGGCTGATGCTAACCGTTAGCTTCAACTGGCGTCGAACTGCATGTCCGTGAGCTGCATTGGTGTAAGAAGCTGCACGTATTGTATTTAAGTATTTCACAATGTAAAGTGGTACTTAAAGTATCAAGAGGACGAGGAACGCTCAATTTTATCGTTAAATGGTTACGCTCAAATCTGTAGGCGTCATTTTAGTGCTAAAGCTAACGAGTGAGAGCGTTACGTGTTGTGTCATTGGATTTTGACATTTGCTGTATTTAAGACCAGATTCTCAGGATATTCCTTAACGAGCTAAACTGCAAGTCAGTCACGTCATAGTTCATGAGGTTATAGTTAATGATAATTACAGAATAGCCATGTTTTCCCCATTCAGCACGTTTGGAACCAATGTTTTATTATGTAAGATCGTGATTTACAGGCAGCATAAAACGTGCAAGAAAAACTATAATATTACCTGTTGAAATGCAAGGAATTCAAAGTATATATCTCAAAGAGCATGCTTAAGAAAAGTAGTGAGTAAATCACACACAGTGAGTAAATCACACAATGTGTCCGTCCGTTCACATTGCAGGTCCTTGATGTCTTGATTGGTACAGATGAACATGGAAGAAGAATCCCAAAGTACCTGATTCACTTCAACGGTTGGAACAGAAGGTAAGACGAGTCGCTCTCGCCTCCCCCACTTAAAGATGTCATACTCATTGTAGTGTTTATCATTGCAAAAATCTCATGTTCATCGACTTGTGTAATGAAGTAGATATGAAACATTGCTGTCAACCCATGCAGGTCTGTGTGATTTTTTTTATTTTCTAAATGTGTGTGTGTTTGGGTAGCTGGGATCGTTGGGCTGCAGAGGATCATGTCCTAAGGGACTCTGAGGAAAACCGTAAATTGCAACATAAACTGGCACGCAAAGCTCTAGGTCGCATGTAAGTTCATCTTATGTTCATTCATTCAGCCACGCAGGTAAAACACCATCAAAATGTTTTGACCGCCGAGTGTATTTTCTTGCATGTGTATCACGTAGGTCTCTCTGAGTAGAGAGAGTAGCGTCACAGAATGGCTTTTGCTACTTTTATCATCAGGCTTGAAAAGTTTTACTGTAAATTTCCGACATGCGCTGTGCCGCCCGCGAACATACTGTACATGACACCTGTAACTCCGGCCACAAGTGCACTGCATGTCGACGTCTGTTCCGTGGCCACGTGCTTTAGGACTCGACCTTTCTGCTAGTTTGCGCTGTCTTTATACGAGACTGATGCAGTGTGCGTTTTTTTGTTTTGTTTTCTTTCCTGGTGGCAGGAAGAGAAAGGGATGGGCCAAGAGGCGGCGTCGTCAGTCTGGTACTAAATCGTCTCTGAAGCCTCTCCCCAAGGAGGACGACAGCGATGACGCATGTGAGGAAGCCTTCTCCGCCGTTTGCATTTTTTTGCTCCCAGCCTCCCGCAAGCAGTCAAATTAATCCCTCCGAATTCTTCCTGTATCCAGGTTTGATTTCGTCTTCAGGGAGCAGTGACGGCGACGACTCTGACCCTGATTCTTCGAATAGCGGGGAAAGCACCTTCTCTGAGGATATCAACAAAATGGTGAAGTGGATCAGCTCAGTTTCCATCAAAGACATCGGCATATATATATATATATATATACTGACATTTGCATGTTAGGTCTTTAGCTGATGCTGTTATCTGCCACCAGAAAATGACCTTTTTATTTCCTTCGTTCCCCTCGTAATGTCGTAGCACATTCCTCTTAGACCATTTACCTGAAGGGTCATATCTCGTGTGTTTCAGAGGGTTGAGCCCGACATTAATGTCAAAAGGGAATGTGAGGAGAAGATCGTCCACGTTGACATCGGCATCCCCGATGTCCTGAAGAAGAAACTGGAGGATGACTGCTTTTACATCAACAAGAGGAAGAAGGTACATGCCGCCGATGCCAAGCAGGTGTTCCACGTTTTGTTAAGCTCGCCATACCGGTAACCGATGGAAGACGCTTGCTTACGTTGAACTGACCTGAGGAGTGTCCATAATTGGTCATGTCTTTCCCCACCTAGCTGGTCATGGTTCCCTGTCAGACGAATGTCGTGCACATCCTCGAGTCCTACGTCAAGCACTTTGCCATCAACAAAGCCTTCATGGCCAACGAGAGGTACCGGCGTCAGCAGAACACCACACAGAGCAGCAGCCCACAGCCCGTCCCTCCAGAGAAGAGGTGAGTCTGCGCACGCCAGTTGTATGTCGACCAAAATGTTGGCAGGATTCATTTCTACGTCTGGCCCAGCTGAGGCGGCATACATGATTACGCACATTAACTAATCCTGTAGTTTTCTTTATGTTTTTTTTTTTTTTTAGTGAGGAGCTGTGTAAGGAGATGGTCGACGGCCTGAGGATCACGTTTGACTTCACCTTACCCATGATCCTCCTCTACCCCTGTGAACAAGCCCAGTTCAAGAAGGTCAGCTCCTCCAGGCTTTTCCTGGCCGTCAACGAAAGCTCCCCCTGCTCCAGCAAGTGAGTGCGCGCTACGATACACCGAGTCTCCGTGTCGTCTCAGAAAACCACTGCCTGTTTGCGGCGGACTGCGTTTGACCGTTGAGCCCTTTTTCTCTCCCGCGTGTGTCTGAAGCGCCCAACGGGAGCGCAGCCCGAGCCCGTTGGGGCACAACCCGCCCACCCCGCAGTCCACGGACAGCCAGCCGGCGCTGAGCGACATCTCCGTCACCACGCCCACCGCCACAGCCCCTGCCCCCACCCCGAAGCGCCGGCGTCACCCTGACATGGACTGCATCTCATTCCAGTCCCAGTCACTCAGGCGCTCCACCCGGAACACGTCTGGAGGCGACCGGCCCGCTGAAGGAAGCAGTGGAGGTAACCGCTTTTTTTCAGAAAGTACATCTATTTTTGTATGCTTTATTGGTGATATGTTTTGTAAAGCATGTATGCAACAATCCATACACTTGTGATCTATTTATGCATGTATTGATATAATGTCTGTCATGATTCAGGTGGAGGCAGTGCTACGGCATCCCCACAGCTCAAGCGCCGATTGGTCGACACCTCATCCCAGCCCAAGTTCTTCCTCAACCTCGACAGAAGTAAGAAATATGACTTCAAATAATACTTTTCTACCACTAGTTTCTTTTTTTCTACCTTATTCTTAATATTTACTGTACATAATTCAGTAGTCCAGTCAAGCTTTTCCAAGAGTTGTTCACGGTGTTAGTTACACATGTGCGTGACAAGTCAAGATGCACACAGTCCGAATGATGTCTCTACGATGCATTGCATGAAACATTCAACGTAATATTTGTGTAGTGTAGTGACAACCTCTTGTATTTGTAGTGACCGGTTTTGCCCAGTAGATGGTGCTGTCCTACTTCTCTCCTCTCACGTTCATCCCCTTCTATACTATACTTTCCTCAGAAGTACTTTGTACTCTCAAAATGTTTCGTTGCTCTCATACGTCTTTCGCTGTCGTCTTCGTTGTTTTGTTTTTTTGCCAGCCATATTACAGCAGCTTTAGGCAACACTGCGTGAAACGTGTCTGTAAGCGTGTCGTTGCTCTCTGTTCTTTTACCCAGAAACCCCAGTGCACAGTGGCTCCTCTTCCCCGTTGCCCTTGACGCCAAGCAAAGAGCGAAGTGGGCCTTTCTACGGCCTTGAGAGCCGGAGAAACAATGAGCTTAATGAGGTGACGAAATTGTGTGTGTGATGAACGTGCTATTATCTGGATGGGAAACAATTTCATGCTCAAGGGCACTAGGATAGTTACATAAATGGCCTCCTTCATTGCAGGGGGAGAAGTGACGCAACTGTTTTGATAATGAATTCAGTCCGGCCCGTGGTATTGGTCCAGGTCACGTTGACCAATGTAAATATGTGAAAACCTCCCAAAGTTTCTGTTAAATGCTTTTTCCTTTACTCCGTCACCCAGGTCCTAAGCTGGAAGCTGACTCCTGATAACTACCCTCTGCACGACCAGCCTCCTCCACCCTCCTACCTGTACGGAGCGCAGCACCTCCTGCGCCTTTTTGGTTGGTGTCTCGTACCACGTTGCTCACACTGGTTCACTTTGTCTTTCGAGATTGTGGTGAAGCAGGAAATGATGCAATTTGATTGCATTCTTGTCTCTTTATGTGCAACTTCTTCATATTCCCATAATCACTGTGTTGCCCTTCTTTATTTAATTTCTTTTTTTTCCAGTGAAGCTTCCTGAGATCCTGGGAAAAATGCAGATCCCAGAGAGGAACCTCCGAGCCCTGGTCAAGCATTTGGAACTCTTTCTCAGGTTAGTGATTATTGTGTTAAAAAAAAAAATGTATCCTCTTTTTCCCCCTTTCTTCAACATTATAAGAGGTCTCAGAGGTAAGTGCTTTAGTGAGCAAGAGAGGGACAGCAATGATTTTGAATTAAAATGGGTTAAAGAGCTTAAAGCACAGGTTTCTAGTTTCTTTACGCTGTGCGGATGGGGAAGTACCAATCTTTGGGTCACTCTGGCATAACGGCTAACAGTCCCTTCACTGAAACATTCAGGCATAATATTGACGTCTCACCCCCCTCTTGAGAAAAAAAATGGATCGTGCCATCAGGTGGACAGAAACGGTGTTAAATCATGCAGAATTTCCATGAAGAATGAATCATTAGAAAGACGAGGGGGGGGCTGCATTCAATTAACGGGAGGTAAAATAGGAAGCACTTTGACTTAAAATGCTCCTTGGTAATAACCCGCACGGTCCATTAACCACGGTTTGACCTAGCTAAGCATTAAAGCTCAATAGTGACTGCCAGCGTGGAGCTGCAAGACGTTCTCATTTCACAAAGAACCTGGAAGCTATCAATCTCTAGAACACCCTTGACAACTAGTTAATTCTTCACTCACAGTCCCCTAATGTAGTGTTTGGTTTGCCCGCTTAACAGAAGCGTCGTAAAAAGCAAGGTGTTAAAAGACGGCGGACAGCAATGGAATTCATAGAAAGAAATGATTAATGTACCGAAATAACACAGAAAAAAAACCCAAAGCAAGGAAGAGTAAGTAAACGAGAACATGCGGGGCCGGCGGGGTGGGAGAGATGGAGTGAGAAAGAGCATGTGTTAGAAGGGAGGGAGATGAGTGGGCGTTACACAAGCGCGGGAGTCTAATCTTTAAATCCTCCCGAGCGATCTTCAGTTCAGCCGGTCCCAAACCTGGGGGATTTAGGTCCTCTCATTCTCTAATCAAGCGCCCGCAGTACCGCCCTCGGCCACCAAGCCGTGCTGTGGAGCAACGCCTGAAACTCGCCCCGCAGAGTGGGCACGGGGACAAACCTGAGCCCCCTGAGAGCCAAAATTACCTCTCTTCCACGGCTCAACCCAAACGTGTGTATAAATAAATAAACCGGCGCTCGGTGCCATGAACATCACGGGGTGGTCCTCTGAAAATAGCTCGAGCTGGCGTTCGTGCCGGTTTTTGTGGCGAGGTGTGCGACTACGCCGTTGGACTGCATTGTGAGATCTGCACAGATTTGAGTGTTTCCCATCGCGGCGGGACAGAAGGGCTGTAAAGCGGCATTGTCAACACGGGACTGCAACACTCCGCACTAAATACGGCGCCAATGCCTCGTTCTCTTTCAGCAGCATTAGCGGTTCCTCTTGGCACGAGCCTACGCTGCAGTGTCATCAGTAGTTTGGAGGAGAAAGTCTTTTTAATCCACTCCAGTGGCACTGGACCGCAAATCACTGGTGCATCTCCTCGCGCCGGAATATTATTCCATAAAATGGCACAGACAATAACTTGCACGAGGAGCGAAGTGCTTAAAAGTAAATTACTTTTTGCAGTTTCAATCTCCTCCCCAGCTCTGTGATGAACCATAAGTCGCTAAGACAGGATTGATAGTGTTCGATGCAGGAAAGATTTTCTCTCTCTCGGTAACCGATTCATATGTTCACCGCGTTGGAGGCTCTCTGCAGGACACCGGGCGCCAAACTAAGACACGGATTGCCTTTTGCACGCCGTTTGCTCTGGAAATCGACCTCGTGGCAGATTGTGCCGAGCGGGCAAAAACTGATTGATGTTCGCAGAGACTGAAGTGCAGTGCATTCTGGGATTTGGCCACAGTTGATCTCTCACTCTCCCTTTCTCCGCAAGAATGTGTGTGTGTGTGTGTGTGTGTGTGTGTGTGTGTGTGTGTGTGTGTGTGTGTGTGTGTGTGTGTGTGTGTGCGCACACGTTATGCTGATTTACAATGTGTACGCCAAAAGCGGCTTGCCTTGTGTTATTACTGATCTAACAGCAATAAAGATTATCACAAGCCTGAGTTTCTGTCACCAACGAACCCCCCCACCCCAAAAAAATATAATACAATAAAATCAGATCAATAAATAGGCATTGAAACCCGTTTGATGCTTCTCAGTGAACGTCACTGAAGCAACTTTCTTTTTTTGGAGGGGGGGGGGGGATTTGAAGAATTAGGCTTAAATAAACTTTTAATTTATTTAAAACCAAGTGTCGCTCACCTTTTTTTTTTTTAAATGCATCCATTAGGTCGTCTTATTTGTTATTCGTCGTCAAAGCATTCTTAAGTTCTCCTCTGATGAGGATAATTTGTTTGCATTGAGATTAGGAAGGCCGGTGGAGCTAAGATGAGATGGCAAGATTTAGAGGATTTGGCCGAGTAGCGGATACTAAGAAGATTCCGGATTAGTTTTCCCCGCTGCTGATTAGATGGGAGGAGGAGGAGAAGGAGGGGGGTGGGGGTTGGGGGGGATCTTTCACTCTTCCCTCGCTGACTGCTGGTCGGTCATCCTCATGTTCCCTGTCTCTCCGTCCGAGCGATTGGTTCTCTGGGGGTTGATGGTATAGGATGGATGAGGGGGCTTTGTGTCTGACATATATACCCCCAGGCAGAGGGCACGGGGTCTGGGATTTATGTGGAATGAGCCAGGGATCTCTAGGAAAAACCCAGAAGTCAAAGTCAACTAGGACGTGACAGTTGAGATGTTTTCCTTGTTCTATTTTTGTTTTTTGTTTTTTGCTTCACATAAGCAAATCGTGTCGGATGACAAAGCCCTCTCATCCGGTTTCCCTCTTCTTGTTCTCTCTCTCTCTCTCTCTCTCTCTCTCTCTCTCTATCTATCTATCTATCTATCTATCTATCTATCTATCAGGTTTCTGGCAGAGTTCCACGAGGACTTTTTCTCCGAGTCCGCGTACGTGTCAGCGTCCGAGGCCCACTACAGCATGAAGCAGCCGAGGCCGATTTATTGAAGGAGACGCCGGCCGTTGTGTTCTCTCTCCCTTTTGCTCGTCTCTCCCCTGACCTTTCCCTTCAGCCTGTCTAGACCGACCCGTCTGGGTCCGTGTGCAGAGGAATAAACGGCAGCCGGCTGCGTTGCGTTTTCCTGGACCGACCTCCCTTCCCCTCTGGCCTAACATTAAGCCTTGTTTGTGGGACTCTCCTGTCCACGTAAACAGGCACCCTGCGCCGCTTCGCTTCAGTGTGCTGATTCGAGAAGCTTCTGCTGAGTCGTCGTCTCTCCTGTTCTGCCCGCTTGATAAACTTAAGTTTTGATGGTTGCTGGTTTTGCCTGTTTTTGTAGCTTGGCTCCTCCTCTTTTTGTAGCTTGGCTCCTCCTCTTTTCGTAGCTTGGCTTTTTTTTCCCGTGAACGCTCCCTCATGCGGCGTCGCCAGTGCTCCTCTTCCGGACTTGCTTCTCCTGTCCCAGCGGCACTCTGCTGCTTTCGCTGCACAATTCTAATAAACTGACTCTTTCAAAAAAATTAAATAAATCAGGAATGTTGTTTTTCCTGTGGACCTCTCTCTAGTATTACACCTTGCAGTGTCCCCTGAGAGATTTTCTTAGTTCTTGGTTTGTCTTGCTTCTCATGTTGTCCTGTGCATGCCTGATAAATGTCTCTTTGCTTTTTGTTTTTGTGCCTGTTCTTCTGACGGTTGATGGAAAACAGGATGTTGAAAAGGTGAAGACGACATCCTGTGTACAACATAACTGGAAGCAAAGCATGCGTTGCTTTTCACGCATACAGCAATGTCGCATAATATCTTTTTCTGAAGGGGATCTTCATTTTTTTTTTTTTATAATCATTTAAACAACTGTTAGTAATTACTTGCGAATGCAACAACAGCCACTGTCATGACATGTAAATACCCGTTGATCAGTATGTTATTTATTTTATTTTCCTTTGCACACCACTGGATCCCCCCCCATGTCACGTCTGTTGAATTGGTTACACAATATGTGACGTGACCCACGCATTACTATGTGTGACACAGTGGTTGTATGTCTCCCGTGGAATGTGTCGACTTTTCTATTCTGTTCACTCAGTGATGTCTGTTTGAATAAAAACGTCCGTCTTCTTCGCGCGTGTGTGTGTACTACTGTAGCTGACCTTAGGTGTGTCAGCCAGACCATCTCAATTGTTGTGTGCTCATTTCCGCGTCTTATTCTGCTTTTGTGCTACACAAAGCACTCTATTAAAAGTTCTCTGTAGACCGAGTTTCATCAGCTACCTTGACCTTCCATGCTCCACCCCCCAACCCCCCAATCACCCTATCCCCTGCACTGTAGCTGATTAAGACTCAAACCTTGAGAATGTTTGTTTGTTTGTTTTTTGCCACGGCATGACATTTTCAGCCCGCCGTCCTTTGAGCCACCTGAGGCCAAACCCTTTTTGAATGTAGTCGTTATCTTTTAAATTAACTACTTTGACACGATTTAAATCAAATCAGATTATTTTTTTCAAAACATGTAAAAGAGAGGCGACGTGGCAAGACGGATCTGTCGCGGTGTGATGCGGCTACGGTTCCCCCCCCCGGTGAGCGTTAGTGATGAAGTTGGAATTTTAACCTGATCAATAGCCGTGCCTACGGAAGACGGATGGGAGTCTTCTCGGGCTCGTTGTCCTGAGAAGAGGCGGACGCGTCTTTGGCAGAGATAAAAGTTTGGATGCTTTGTGTCGGAGCTGCTTGTCTCTTTGTGCTATTTCCTGAAGACAAATTGACTAACTGCAATGCTAGTGAGTGTAAGAGTGAGCTTTTGGGGGGTGGGGGGTGCGCCATGACATCAATAATATCTAGTAGATATAAAGTGCTTTATATCGACCAGTGGAGCTGTTGTAGCTCTGCTGCTTGGAGAATTTCTTTTGACATTCATCAGAAAAATCTCATTTCTTTGGAGTGCATTAACGTTAGTTTAGCTTAGCACGGAGACTTGGATATAAAGGGGTGGGGGGCTAGCCTGGCTCTGTCCCGAAGCTGAAAAATAAGCCTAGCAGTACCTTTTTTATGGCTCGCTATAAATAAGTTAAGTGTTCATGAATTAGTTCCAGCACATGACTCTCTGTAAAGCCGCTAATTGCTGTTATTTTACGTTTCTGTTTGTGTCCACATTAAACAAAAGGGGTCTAGCTCGTTCATTAATTAGCTTTAGTGCTGCTGCCAGGCAGGTTTTGAGCTTTTCAAGTCCACCACGGTAGCTCTTTCCCCCTGCTAGCGGTCTCTATGCTAGAAGAGTTAGCTAAGCTAACTACAAATCCCTCAAAAATTGAATAAGTCACTTCCTAAAATGTTTGCCTCCATTTATGTGTAAAACAAAAAGTCAACGTGGACTTATTTTAAGTTGTTACGTAAAGTACTCAACTTGCGCAAGTATGTTACGTAAAGTACTCAACTTGCGTCATGCACACAAGGTAGCGTTGAGTAACGGAAGTTACTCAACAATCGTACTCATTTGAACCCAAAACAAGTCTTTTACTAAACCGTACCAGGTAGTTTTGTTGCCCTAACCATATTAACACCAAGCCAGACTTTATTTTTTAAACTGAGCAAGTATATTACAAGTCTGATTTGTTGACCTAGCTTCTGGTGCAGTTGACCTATAGGTGCACGCTTGAACACGGCGATCTGTACCACTACTGTATCTTTACGGTCTGCAGAAAAACGCTCTTAGTCTATTCCCAGAGTGTACCTTCGGGAGGCCGGCTAACCTGGCTTCCCCATTTCAGGGTCCTAATGGGCTTTAGTGGTGAGCCGTAATTGTATTTGGACTGGGTCAGACTTCTTGTAATGAACTGCTCATCGCTGCAACCCAAGACGGCACTCTCCTTCCTGCCGCTGTATCATGTAGCCACAGAAGCCGCCGGTACAATCCGCTCCACGCCGCTCCGATCGATTTCCCCCGGCCGCGATCCGCTTACCGCATGATTCGATTGCGGTGGTGGGAAAATGGGCCGTAATGAGATGCGAGCTATCACCCCGTAAGTGCTGCTGCCCGCACCTTTCACCCGGTTCCTCCTCTTTCGTTTGCGCTCGCCTCCCTTCTGTCCGTCGCGGTCGGGTCCTATCTTTCCTATCCTTCCATCGCACTCTACGGTCTCTCCGTGTCTAGCTTCCTCTTCGGGTCCCCCGAGTGGTCTTCTTTTCCCGCCCTCGCATCCATATCGCCAATCTCTTTTTTTTGTCTAGTGTTTCCTCCGATTGGTCGTTTTGTCTCACAGTCGCTCTCTTCAGAACTCTTTTGAGGCAGAAGAGACGAGAGTGAAAAGCCTTCGACAAGTAGGAGGGCACAGACATCTGCTTTCCATTCCATTATCTCATTTTTGAAGTGTTTTCTGCTTCCCATTCCGAGTTTTTTTTCAGTAGTCAAGACATCGTTTGATGCGTTGATCTCCTTACCCATCTTCATCCAAGTCTCCGTCAGCTTTTTTGCCCTCTCCATTTTCATTCCTGCACCATGGACCTAGGACATGGATTCCGAGAGGAGAAGGTGGACACCAGCTCCTTCGTCTCCTCTGACTCTTCTTGGACATCGTTCGACCTCAGCACCGACCTCACGTCACTCGGCTCTGACCAAGCCCCGACTCCACCGGGGGCGCCCTGTGGCTGGAAACCGCTCGAGGACCAGCACCCGAGGAAGTCCTCTTCAGCCAGGGTCTCTTCTGAAGCGCGAAACAGGCAGATTGCGTGGAGGGAGACGTCCTTTCTCGGAAGTGATGAGTAAGCCCGTTATTGTAATAAGTAGAGCATTCAGTCAGGGACGAGGGGAAAATACGCATTGTCTCTAAGTGCTGGATTACAGAAAGATAGCTGCATGTCTAAAAGTTTCTTTGTAAACAAGACTCGTCACTCTTAGTCTTTTCAGTGGGTTGACTCTGCTCTTAAATATCCCTTCTGTGTCATGTATTACACTGCCGTACACTACAAAGTAATGTGGCGAGTCCCTTGATACAAACACGAGGATCAATATGTTTTCGTTAAACCCGCCAATATCAATATGCATAGTTTTTTAGGTTGCGATGGTGCTCCGTTGACATTTCGTCAAAGGCATCTGATCATCGGAGTCATTGAAAAGGGTTTCGGTTGAGGTTGGGGGAGGCGTGCTCTGTTCTCGTTGAGAATTTAGCAACCAGATAAATAACAATAACCTCTCTAGAAAACGACGGAAGAGCAAAGGGGGATTAAAGATCTCTTCCAGTAGCACGGGAATGCGAGTGCTCTGCGCTGAGACTTAGCTTTCGGCCCACAGTAACGATGATTATCCGTTTCATCTGGTTTTAATCACAAGTGGTTCTGTAATGGGAGTCTGATTCCCAGTAGCAGGACTGTGAGGAGTGGATAAAACAAGCCTTTGCATTAGTTTGGATGGAGACCATAAATCACCTCTCCTCGAACCCTCCGGGGAATCTCGGTCTCCGGCAAGAGGGAGAACTCTGGGTGTTGATCATCAAGCCTTTTCTTTCTTTCTTTCTTTCTTTCTTTCTTTCTTTCTTTCTTTCTTTCTTTCTTTCCTTCTTTCACCATGGCCTGAGAAAAAAGTCTGAACACGCTCACTGGCCGTGTCTTTAAATCACCCCTAACCCCTGTGGAGTGTTCGCTATCTTTACACAGACTGATTAAACTTTGGTTGAGGAATATTTCACAGCTATAGCTGAGGAATATAAATGCATTTTGCTCTTTTTTTAATCCGTCTCCGTCAGTAGCTGGGTTTCCAACTTTACAATGGAATTTCTCAATAGAAATGGCAAATGTCGACTATTTTTTTTGGTCACATTCAGGTGTGGGGAAAGACATATTGGAATGTAAATCTTGCTAACAATAGAACTATTTTTCTTTTTGCAGAGCACCGTTCCGTTGCATAAGGTATTCTCACACACTCTCGATAACGGCCATGTCTATAAAGCTAACAAAGACCACTTAGAGTAACTTCTATTCACATTAAAATCCATAAAATCAGTGGTTATAATGCATTACAAAAAAGATTAAGTGTTTTGCAACAATGGGAATTATATGATGATTCTTGAAAAAAAAAAAGTGCTTGTAACTCATAAGTATGTTTATAATGCATTATAGGGGTCATAGAAAATGTAGGGCAACGTATATAAAATGATATACAGAATACAATATCTAAATTTTTAAGTATTTTGTCTTTGTTTTATTTTGTAACATCAATTTCGTACTACTCTATTGTTTTGCCAAGCTAGCTTTGAGCTCCGGCTTGACCCGCCGCTCACGTCTCCACCCCCTCTTCGTATTTGCGGCCTCCTCTCCCCGGGCTGATCTCTGACTCCGCGGCGCGCAGGGAAACGGTTAATGTTCCCCTGCCGCATTTAAAAGTCTAAAGAGGTTACGGCGGTCAGCGCGCTAAAACCCTATTGGCCGGCGCATTTGGGGAAGCTTAGCGACGATTGGGCCATCTGGAACGAGATGGGCCGCCCCACGTGAGAATAATGATGAAGATGATATAATGTAACGAACATGCGTTACTGTTCGATTGACTCGCTGCGTTTGCCTCTGCTGGGCTGCATTTTTCTGAACTAAACTTGAACTAAAAAAAAAAAAAGATGTAAAGACAAGCGGAGGAAGAAAAAAAAAAGGCAGCTCTGAGAATCATACCACAGAGGGAGCTATACAGAAAGGGAAAGATAGGAACGAGGAATCAAACTGGATTGAAGGACTTTCTACTTGACCCCGTCATCACTCTGTCGGCCCCAGATTCACACCTTTCATCTGGTCTCTTTCTTCCCATTTCAGTTTTTCTACCAACACTTTCTTTTATTTCAACAGCTTCACAACTGCAATTTTTTTTTATTTAATTTTTTTTTTTATCTCCATTCATCACCCCGCCACACCGACCCAAACATAAAGTCATTTTGCTGCAATTGTGGTTATTGGTTTTCGTTGAAGCCTGCCCCCCCAACCCCCTTTTTTTTTTTTTTCTGGTGGCAGCCTGAGGATTAGGATACAGCCCGATGGCACACTGAGTTATGAGGTAGGATAAGATTTATACTTTTTTACTCACATCTCATCTGCTGTGTCTATATAACTTAATGATTTAATTCATTCATTCGTTTCTGATTTTTTTTTTTTATTTCTTCCTCTAAATGCTATATCTACTCAATTTGACCTCCTTATGGCACAGCGCAGATCACACATGAAATCTAAATATCTCAGCGTGCCCCAATATTCCAGCGCACGGAGGCCGCAAATGGTCGGGTCGTGGTCTGGAGAGTTTCGGGAAGGGAAGTTGTTTCTATCTCGCCAGCCGAGCGCAGTGTGTGGCAGGACAGACATTTTCACAGTCGGGTGGAGGCACTCTGATCCGAGCCCTCTCACTTATCTCACCGCAGTAACTGCAGTTTTCTACTTTTCCAAGCTCTGTGGTTTTTCGACATAACGTTCGAGAGGATTTTAAAGTCGGGGCTTGTGCGGCCTGCAGGACGGCAGCCTGCCGAAACCCCGCGTATACACAGCGCCTTTCCCAGCCTAGATTGACACAACTAAAACATCATTCACACTTGGTCATATTTCATTTGAGGGCATTAGGATGTGATGGACCAATCAGTGTTTTACGAGCTCTGTAGCCTGGGTATAGATACCCCGTCATGGCAGAAATTATTATTTAACAGTGGGTTCAATGACGATGTGTCAGGTGAAAAGTGTAGTGAGAAACCCAGGATTATTACCCGGCTCTGCGGTTCCCCCTCAGCTCCACAAATGTGTAAACAGGAAGCTGTATGCAAACACACACTTTCATGTGAACTTTGTAAAATGTAGATGTCGCGTTTTCCCTGTTCAAAGCGTGGAGATTGAGCCTTTCAGGGCTTTGATCAGAACTATGCGACGGCCCTCTGGAGCAGTTGGCTCCTTTTTGAATTAGTGTACGGTTACACCATCACCATGGCTGCACAGTAACGTGGTTAAACCAAGTATGGCCTTGTGCAGGAAATGATATATGTATTGATTGGTCGGACTGGAAGCAGCCCAGCCACAACACAAAGGAAAGCATGGTTTTGACTAAAACCCAGTGACAATATGTCTAAATCACCCCGGTGTTGTCTGCTGTCGACCTTTAATTGCCCCTCAATGGACCACCAGTTGGATTTGGGAGCATGGCTGGATGTGTGTGGAATACAGACTCGAGAATTATGGTGTTTCAATGAGCAAATGCAAATGCAAAAACAAAAAAAGACTATAATACATGCAAGATTCATTAAATACTAGAGCAGTGCTACCTCAGATGGCACATTTAGTCTTTTTGACAGAATGTTGACCTTTAAGCAGTAAAAAGAAATAAGGGGGTAGGGGGGGGGGTACGTTGCCGACTCACGGGTAATTGAGCGACCGCATTAGATCACTTTTCAGAGGCAACAGTTTCTCTGTGCCGGTCAGCCGGCGGCCGGGGTCAGTTAATTCACGGTCTATTATCACCGATAGGAGAGGGTGTAATTAAAGAGAGGATGAATCTTCATTTCTCTCTTTTTGTTTTTAATGAAACATTCGGGGCTTTGGGTCGCTCGGGGGTGAGCCGTCTGTTCCCATCCAATCCAGCAGCTGCGACTGAGATGTGAGCGATACAGACGATGTGAATTAATGACGGGTTATTGTTCTGAGCGGGGATGACGTTGCATTTTTGCCAACTCGGCGTCCCCCGCGCCTCAAATTTATTATTTGAGTCATCACCGGGATCCTTCATCTCTCCATTCCTTTGTTCCTTCCCTTCTTCCCTTGTTAACACCCCCCCCTCGCCCCACCTCCCTCCCCAGTCTTTCCCATCGCCCGCCCTCTCACGACATCCAACATAATATTACATAAAAACCAAGCTCATGGTAGTAAGTGGATGAAAAAAAAAAATTGCCTTTACTTAGGAGACTCTTTTGCTTGCTTTTCCCAGTAAACAAACACGGTTACATAAAGTCACCAAAGCCTCCAGATGGACATCGACGGAGGTGCAGCTATTTGGCTAGGAGTCTTTTCCCAGCATGCACACTTGTATGTGTCTCTTCAGGGCAGTTATAGGAGCTTATTGTTATTTCCTAATCCATACTTGTTCCCTACGTGTCCACCTTTGCCACGACCTCGCACTAACCTTCACAGTCACCGTACACTCACTTTAATTCTAAATCCTAACCTTTGAGGCGGGGGCGGCGAGCCAACACGTGTATTTATGATCAGGGTGAATATGTAAGAATAACTACTTTAAAATTGTAGAATTCATTTGGAAAGCTCATGACTAAACTAAAGGGAAATGATGAGGAAATAAAAATGATTTATTTACAGTTTTTCAGACTGTTTGATGTAGCTGTGCTCAGGGAGGAGCACTAGCATCTGGCATTTAATATTGACGCAATATATCGTACCTGCAGATACACAATAAATTATTATTTTTATTGCGCCGTATATAAAATTAGACACACACAGGGGATGAGCATGTACAAATCCGTAGTCACGTCCCTGTAGACACGGCTATACGTAGCTATACTTGGACCAGAGTCAGTGCCAGGTGGCCTCTCAGTAGCAAATGGAGCCGGCCTCCACTGAACTGGAATGTGCGGCGCTTGCATTATATCATCATGTCGCTGTGAAGCGTTTGGTAATACAAAAATAAAACTGCCAATATACAGAGGCCGGATCCAGCAAGTCAAAAGAACGACGCGCTCGCCCTCAACGGGTGACGGTATGAGGACGTGCACTTTTCACCAGCTGGCCGGACGTTAAAGAGTTAAGTGTTTGTGTGTCACTTTTTTTGCACAGCACACCACTGGTTTTGCTGTTCAGCATCTTTCTTGGTCCATTTTTCCTGGACTTTTTACTATAAAAGTTCCCGGCTTTGAATCTGAAATATCCGACCGAAGACTTTTCATTCAGGACCAACACTTTAAAAAAACTTTCTCTCGGGTTGTGGTGGCTGCAGTCTAAAATCCTGGCTGCAGCCCTGTTTCCTGTCCTTACCTTGATCACGGTTTACCAAGTGCATTTTTTAGTATTTTTTTTAACTGTCTTCTAAGCTCTGCCTTTGAGTTCTTATTTGTCCACATGTAAATGAGGTTACGGTCAGGGTTGATTTTTACGGGAGGTAATTTCTTACGGTTTGTGCTCGCCTCCCCCCCCCCCTTCTTCACTGAGCGAGCGAGAGAGAGAAGGGAAGGTGGGAGTAGTTTATGTGATGGCGTGTGAATACGATTTCTTTCTCACACCACACAATCAGATTTTATTGTCACCAGTGCTTGTTTATCTCCTCTTGAGTCAGCAAGGACGGCCGCACGATTCTGTTGTGTCCTTCTCCTCTTGTGTGTGCATTCATTGTTGTCGCGTTGTTAATCTCTCTCTCTCTCTCTCTCTCTCTCTCTCTCTCTCTCTCTCTCTCTCTCTCTCTCTCTCTCTCTCTCTCTCTCTCTCTCTCTCTCTCTCTCTCTCTCTGCCCGCTATATGCCCACGGGGCACAGCTGACCTCTGCCTGCTCTGACACGAGGGAATCATGTCACAGTTATTGATTCCCATCCGGTCACATAGGTACACACACACATCAGTATACAATAAATGTCTGCTATATGTCCCGCACACACACCGACACACTCCCTCGCTGTGTGGCACAGGGTTTAAGAGTGGCTTCAGACATCTTTGTGTCTGAGGGACACACTCGTACACATGCCCGTTGTAAGTACAGCGGCTGATGTCTGTGCTTAGTAGCAGCTCTAAAGTTGGCACACATCTGTTCATGCATTGATCCGCCCGCTCTGTGAGCGAGCTGTGTGCGAGGACGTGTGTGTGTGTGTGTGTGTGTGTGTGTGTGTGTGTGTGTGTGCGTGTGCGTGTGTGGACGTGTGCCGGACACACTGTATATCACACATCTTGTCATCCCTCGGATGATGCCATGTGGGGGAAGGGTTTTCCCAACATTGTCCCCTGCAATCTCACACTGCATTGGCATTTTCCCCATGCAAGAATGTGTGTGTGTGTGTGTGTGTGTGTGTGTGTGTGTGTGTGTGTGTGTGTGTGTGTGTTTGCTTGCGCCGGTGTCTGTGCATTTATGCCTGTGTGTGTGTGTGTGTCTGTGTGTGTGTGTGTGTGTGTGTGTGTGTGTGAGTGAATGGAGTTTATCCCTGCTGGCCCAGATGCCCCGGCTAAATCCATCACCAGCGGTGCTGCACAGCGGTGCTAAGCTGGAACATTTGGCACCAAGCTAGGAATGAAAAAAAAAAAAAAGAAGAAGAAAAACAGGAACACACTCAAACACACACATATGCACACGCACACACAGAGAATTGAGTTTGGGGATTTTTTTTTTTTTTTTTTTTAAAGAGATTCAGAGGAAGTGGATTTCTTTTTTTTTTTCTTTTTTTTTAGTGGAGTTGGACTCAGGGACGGGGACAGGAGCTGTTTCTCCGACGCTCTGAGCCTTTTGGTGGTGGTGGGGCCCGGGGCGTCCATCCCACTCTCTCTCCACCCGTTCGTTCCTTCATCTGTCCGGGGGCCGGCTGACAGGATGGAGCCGTGCGACGACGAGGACGAACTGGGGATGTTAACCGCTTTCCAGTAAGTTTCTGGCGTCCCCTCGACTCGTCTTTTGTTGTTGGACAGAGAGCACGTCGTCGCCATGCTGGACTTATTATTATTATTATACCAAGTAGAATCTCTTTGTGTTCAAGGTACACTTCCAGCCTCGGCCACCTCTTTCAGTCCTTCCCGATGAGAGTGACGAAGCTCTTTAGTGAGGGCTTTGTTGATTAAGCTCCATGGGGGGGGTTTACATGGAGGCTGCTGCTGGTGGTTGGAGCCTGTCATGGGCCTGTGTGGCTCGGGGGGTCACAGATTCTTTATGAATAGCTGCGCTGCTTCAGGCCCATTTTGGTGGGGATTGATCTTCCAAAGCCGACGGCTGCGTTTGTTTTCACCCGAAACACGTCGTGTTTAAGATGGAATGTTTTGTGGATTAAGTTTTCTGCATTTTGTTTTTACTGCCAAAGTCAGCTCTGCATTGTGTCTAATAATAATGTCACTTTTAAAGCTATAAGGGGTGGAAACACTGTGCGAATATCAAACGTGATCAAGCAGGTATCAGAAGTTAGTTTTTAATCAGCGGTGGAAGAAGTATTCAAATCGTTTACTTAAATAAAAGTAGCAATAGCACACCCAAAGTAAAGTTCCTACGTTGAAAACTGTATTGACATATAAGTGTTGAAGTGTTGGCAACAGTCAGTGTTGTATCATCCCATAAATGATCATCGTTATTATTGGCATATTAACATATAAGTGGTACCCTGGCAATGCGTTTGGTCAAGGTGTAATTTGATCCATCTCTTTCATCTGGTTTATTAATTATGATTGCACAAACGTTGTGCATGAGGTTACTGAAGGAAACTGCCGTCACAAGCATCGTTTACATTACGCAGCTGTTTCTTTCTGGAGCGCTTTCCCAGCCAAAAACTGTGTTTTCATATTTATTTATTTTGATGGATTCATATGTGCTTCAGGGTGCTCGACTGCAATTTTGCATCCCTCAATCAAATTGAAGTGGACGGGATGAAACTTGGCGCCAACCTCTGTGCTGATCTTTAGCGTTTCAATAGGATCATTGTGTATTGATGTGTTAAATACTAGATCAATCTGTCATTGCTAATGATCTCCTTGCGGTCACCACATGTCTTTTCTATTCTTCATCAACCTCTCGACCGTCACCGTAGCTGATCTGAGCAAGTTGGTGGATTTAATGGCCGACTCTCTTGCCGCGGGCTTTAAAGCAGCCATATTGTAATCTTGCTCAGTGAATTGACGGCACGTGAGTCGTCGGTTACGTAAGGGGCCGAGGTGGCTCCAAGCGGCGGAGGAATCCAGGACCTTGTAATTACTGAACACACTTAGAGATTACATCATGGATTGAGGGGGTTTAGCTGGCTGGCTGCTGGGAAGAGTGTGTGTGTGTGTGTGTGTGTGTGTGTGTGTGTGTGTGTGTGTGTGTGTGTGTGTGTGTGTGTGTGTGTGTGTGTGTGTGTGTGTGTGTGTGTGTGTGTGTGTGTGTGTGTGAGGTGTGGTCCCATCACATTTTATTATTTTGCTCATATATTATGCATGTGGCTTCCCACACTGTGCATGTACAGATTTTTTTTTTTTTTTATTATCGTCCCTTCAACAGCCAGATGACGTGTTTACTGATTGTCATTTGGAGTGATAATCCACATATAACCCCCCCACACGCACACGCACACGCGCACACACATTCGAATCATGTGATTGATGGACTTCTCAGCTCAATACATTTTTTTTCCTCGACAGTGTCTGATTTGTAGTAAAACATCCCATAAAGCCCACCACTGATTCCCAACCAATGGTACATGGACAGATTGAATAGCTCAACTACAAAATAGTTGACTCAGCTGTGTGCAAATTTAGAGTCGTCACACTCGCGCACACACACGTCTCGTAGTGAAAGACTTAGACTTGATGGATCACGGGTTTGTTTTGTGGCTACATATCAAACTGTGAAAACACAATAAAACATAATTTCATGGTCTGTTTTTTCTAACTACAGCAGTTGTGTGACTGTGTGTGACTGTGTGTGACTGTGTGTGACTGTGTGTGACTGTGTGTGTGTGTTGGGGGTTGGGGAGGCACAAAAGAAGTGTTTCCCCTCCTGTCTCGTTTTTTTTCTTCTTCTTTCTACCTAAACATAATAAACCCATGCAGCTGCTGGTCAGCCGTGGACCGTCTGATTGAGGAAGCGCCAGATCGCAGCATCATTGTCGAAGGATTACAGCAACGAGGTGATAGGTCATTGGCCAGGAAACATGTGGCCCAGAAAGCAGACAAATGAAATTTGATTTAGATTCAGACTCGGCGATGCTGTGTCAGGCGGGCAGGCGTGGACTGATTTCTTCTTTTTTCTTTTTTTCTTTTTTTCAATCCCTCCACCTGCTGTTCCTGGTTTCCAAATCACTGATATTCCAAATATTTGAATGTTGACTCAGCAGCTGCAGAATGAGTGACACACATTGAGATACAAGTGAAACCAAGTGGACCTGTCGTGCAGCTTTTCTCATTCACACTGCACCACAGAAGGCTTGCAACTAAACTAAAATATGATCTGTGTCTTCCAAATATGGACATACAATTGACCAAATTCACACAAAAAATATGTTATTACTGCAGATAAAATGAAAAAACCGTTTGATGTGTTTTTAATCAAGCTATATCTGGCTTTTTATTATCCAAAGGGAGATTATTGATTTTTGCAATATGTCATTTTTACTATTGAAAATAATTAAAGTTATTAACACCAGTGCTGTTCCATCTGTTGTGTAGTTGTTATAGACACAATGTCGGACCCATTTGGGTAATCGTTTATGAATTGCAATTAATAGTGGCCCGAGACTGGAACCCTGAGGCACACCACCACACTGTAATCACGCTTCGTTGTAGAAAGAGATCACTCAAAACCCAGCAGCCTCGCACATTGTTCACTGTGGAAAATATACTTGTTTTGACCACATAAACGCTGTGTCATGAAAACCATATTTTTAGAATGTATACAATCAAGTTTCAGTTTCATTATAATCTGCCAGTTTCATAACAAAGATCATCATCTTTCACTATCGTGAAGGCTAATGTTAAAGGAAGAGTCCTATATTAAGTTAAATTGTACCAAAACACAGTACAAGACAAAGGTAAAAACCAATACTCAACACTTCATGTGAAGACCCAATTAAATAATCCCCCCCACAAAGAAAATACCCCATTTCAAGTGCACATACATCTCTTTTTGTTATAGACTCAATACAATTCTCTCACTCTCCAAAGAAAGTGCAGAGAATTTGTGCCTGTGTGTGTGTGTATATTAAAAGTGCTCCTCTGATTAGAATCTGCTGTCGCTCCACCTCTGTGCTCCCTCTTGCTCTGCAGGATGTTTGTGCTTGGATTGGTCGGGTCAGGCCATGAGGGCCAAATCGGTCATAGACCGATTAGTTTGCCGGCATGTGCTCAAAGTCTCGTCCTCCCCCTCTCCTCCTTCCGCCTGTCAGATGGAAATTCATGTAAATTCCTGTTTGCCGCAGAAAGCAAAGCGGAAATGATTTGCGACGCGTCATGAAAAAAACAACAACAACCGCAATCGCCTGCCCGCCTCTCCCTCTTGAGATTTCAAAGATCCGGCATCTCTGGAAATGTACAAAACGCACAAAATAGCAACGTTTTAAACGTTCTGACTTTTATCTCTCTCGTCAGGGTTGCAAATCGACCCGGCCTGAAATGTGATGTCAGCTGCCGCACTGTCGCTTTGATCTGATAGAAAATGTCTCGTAAACTACGTGCTGCTGTATACACCTCCGTACCGAATGTGGCCGACTAAACTCTGTGCATTTGTAAATGCTTCTGAAATGAATGTTGACAACTCGCCAAAGTCATGCAGTAGTCATCCAGCATACCCATTAGTCCATTTATTGTGTCGCTTTTAGGGATTGTGCCTGTACATTTTTTTATATTTCCTTTTATAAAGGCAATTGTCAATGCTTTTACTCCCCAACCGAACCTCATGTCGCAGTGTGTTCTCTCCGTTCTTTTCCATTCTGATAATGTGTCTTACTGCCGTGCACCACACAGTGTATTCAATGTGCTGCTGCAGTTGTGCTGACCTGTGTGTACGTGTCCTGTTAAGAAAACCCATTGACCACACCATTGACCAACAAGGCCGAACCATCAATACCACATTACCAGCCAAAGACCCTCTCTGTGTGTGTGTGTGTGTGTGTGTGTGTGTGTGTGTGTGTATGTGTGTGTGTTGTGTGTGCGTTTGCTTGTTATTCTCGGTAGGTTGTTGTTGTTGTTGTGCCTCATTGTTGTTCCCACACCAGCCATCGGAAGCAGACCGCGATGATAATCTCACTCGGAGTACCACTCACCACACAAACACAATGTCCGTAGAGTGTGTGAGTGTGTGAGTGTGTGAGTGAGTGTCTGGACGCTCTGGATCTGTACGGGTAACCCACTAAGTGGGGATTGGCGGTACAAATCCGTCGTCATGTTTCCAAACAGTCCGAGATCTTTCATAAAATATCTGATGAGCTGATGCGTCGAGCCACAATCCGTTAATGACCAAATGCAGATATGTGTCCATTCGACCGGGCTGTCGCGTGACGTTGATCTCTGCATGGCCACCGGAGGACCTGTGAGGTTTAAAAACCCCATATGCCACATAGTTGTCCGGAGTCGTGTCCGTTTGCATGGTAAACCATCACAACACATGGAGGAGATTTGAGTTAATGCTATTGTTAATAACCACAATCACTTTTGTGTCAGACTGACTTTCAAATTGTCTTTTCTTCAAGTCGAGTTTTAATTAGAAGCTTCAGCTTCATTGCAGGAATATGCTGGGGAAAGGATTATGCAATTTCCGTTTTTTTCTTTTATCAGCATTCAGACGACTGCATCACGGAGACAGCAGCCACACATCGTTTAAGGCCTTTTACCAGTTCTCAAAATCTATTATTATTATCATCTGAAATGTATGACCGGGCCAATGCGATTCACAGAAACCCACCCGCTTGAAAAGAATTGAGTAATAAAGTGCGGCTCTCCTTTCCCTTTACACCATGCGTGGACTGCGTGTGTGTTTAACTGCACCTCAGCCAATGTAGAGGCTGACAAGTTGATCTTTTTCTACTAAAAGCTAAATCTGGTGGTATTAAGTCAGCCAGGGAGGGGAAAAAACTGTCATGCTCTGATTGTCCGGATTAAGCTGGTCTTCCTCCTTGAACCTCAGGTGAATTAGAGTTTCTAAGTGGTTGTCAACATCTTGGGTCTGAGGGCTGCGTTCACAGCCCTACACTTCATTCTCTGGGGAGCGTCCCCCGCCACAGCCGCACGCCGCAGGAACGGCATCCATCTTCTCTCATCGACCTCTCGACGAGGAAGCAACAACCTGTTGCATCTGAGACCGTATCGAAACCCATTCGCTTTGAATCCGAAACGGCATGAAGCGTGTCTTACAGGTTCAGCACCCGCAGGTCAAACGCTTGTCCTCAGCACATCCGCGTGCCCGCACACGTCCGACGGCCCGGTGCATTTCACCGCTCGCCAGGTTCTGATGTAACCCTCGTGGAGAGGGTCCCATCATTCACGCTGTCACGGTGTGTAACATCCAGGCCAAATAGAATTGCTTTAATGGTGCAACACAGAAAACATCCCAATAAAGGCTTCTCGCGCTTTCTGTTCCGGGGAAGAAGGAAAAAAATGATGTAATTTATTACTGCTACTCTTGCCCAGAACACTTCCGCCATTACTCTGACTCTCGCTTTGTTTCTCTCATCACTGGGAATTCGGCCCAGTTATGTCCGGCATCACTGGGATTGGTGATCACACTTAGTGTCTACATGCAAATGAACTACTTCCTCCTCTGAAATCACTGAAACCGGTTGTTATAAAACGTCCACATTATCTCATTCCCATTTGATTAATGTTGTTTCGCTTTTGCTGTTTTGCTCAATTTGCCGCGGGTCACTCATTATCATTCTGCCTTTTTTATTTATTTATTTTTTTTAAATAATGAAATAAATGAACGAACGTCGCCCAGTACGATGAGCACCGCAATGAAATGTGAGCTGTCGTTTATTTAGTTTTTTTTTTTTTTTTCCCCGAGACAGATTGCGCTCATGCGTTTGAACGTGAATGCTTGTTCTGTGTGCTTAACAGTCAGACTGTCAGACTGCTGGCGATGCAGGGTTGCCTCTAGAGATGTGGCTCACGGGAAAAAAAAGAAAACCCACATTGCTCGTCAGCATTCAAGCTTAGTGAGCGCGCGCGTAATTAAATGTCACGCTGGACTCTGCGAATAGCTGATAGCATTTGATCAATTCTCCATATCGGGGCCTCCATCCTTGATCTGCGTGTGCATGCCAGGCATGATGAGAGTATGTGCGTAGCATGCACTCAGTAGGTGGATACGTAGCCCCGAGGAAAACACACTTGCTTGGAAGATGGTTGTTGTGTGTGTGTGTGTGTAGGGGGCGGGGCAGCCAGCAGCTCACTAATATGCATTGAGGTGACGGATCGCTCCCGTCGTCGTCCCCCCCCCAACTCGTCCCTTATCTCCCGAGTGTCTCCGACAAGCTCTATTTATCTACAGGCGTTATTGATGAGGGGACGTTTAACGGGGCAGATTGAGGCCCCAAAAAAAAAAAAAGAAGAAGCCGAGGCAAAATGTTTGTTTAAACCCCCGTGGAGCGCTCAACAGGTCCGGTGTTTCGGAAACAATATCTGGTTGCTGCCAGGTGCAGCGGGTATGCCAGGCAGATAAAATGCTCTGGGAGAATATGAGGACTCACGGAAACAAAATCCACTTTCGCACGTTGACGTGACATTCTTTTTTTGTTCTTTGTTAGCGTGCATTGTATCGTTCCTCCTGTAAACCTCCCAACCTGTGTGCCTGTACTGTTTTAAAGCAAAGGACGATTTTAAAAGAATCGTACTTGATCCATGTCTGGCACGGTGGATTAGATATTATCCAGCAAGCAATTTCGACTCAAATCTCGAATAGCATAAATGTTGTATTCATAACAGCCTTCTCACTCCTCTTCTCCTCCTCCTCCTCCTCGTTTCTTTCGTCCCGGCGCCTCCTCTCTCCTCCCCTCTGCCGTCTCCACTTGCCCTTTCCCATCTCTTTTTCGCTCGCTCCATCTTTCAGTCTACTTCTCTCCCGATCCATCATCAACTCCCACATCACACCTTCTGCTCTAAAACCCCTCAATTTTAAATATCCATCTTCTCCCTCCATCCATTTCTCCTCCCTGACCTTTCTTCCAGCCCCCCTTCAACCGCCCCCCCCCCCACACAAAAAAACCCTCATCATCTCTCCCTACATACACCTCCCTTGTTCCCCCCTTCTTTTATCAATCTAGTCCTTTTTCTCCTCTCACACCCTCCCTCCATCTCCCCTCCCCTCCCTTGCTTTAGGGTAGTCTGCCCTATCAGATTAAGCCTGTCTCATAAGGAAAAGAGAGAAAGGGAGAGAGAGATTGCCGGTTGGATTAAAGGGGGACGGGAATGAAATTCTATGATCTCGTTGTTTAGACGAGTCACATAAAGTTGCTGTGTGTGTGTGTGTGTGTGTGTGTGTGTTTGTGTGTGTGTGTGTTTGTGTGTGCATGTGAAGGGTGGCGTCCGCTTTATCCCCTGTAATGACAGGGAGCTGGCCGGGAACGCCTGGCCCCGCGCTGTTGCATGCTGGGATGTCATGCATGTGACCGTGTAAAACGACTGTATGATGATGGATTGGGCTGCCGAGACCGCACGTTGCGGCGCAATCACGTATTCATTTGAATATTAATCAGGTAATGTTACGATTGAACGCCCGCTCCTGTGCTGTGACAAAGTAGAGCAGAGTATGATTTATTTATTTGTTTAAAACATGACACCAGCTGTAACAATTACATATTGGTCGTTTTGGGCATAACACATTCGCAAAGCTATTCTAATGTTCCTAAACTTGCAGTCTGTGCACACCGTGTAGTCTTCTTCTTCTCCTTTTCTTTTTTTTTATTGTTGCATTGTTGAAACGTCGCTCTACAGCACCTCTAGTGGTGGAAAACTCTATGGGGAAGCTTTAAGTCATGTATTAATTGTGAACATAAACACTGTTTTTGTCTGGTAAGTTGTTTTCATTGTATAGCATGCGTCAATTTGCCTTTTTTTTATGGTATTGAAATATTGTTTTTCACAGTCACCAAAGTTGCTAAATTAGCACATTTTAAGCAAGCATCACTTTATTTTTGACGAGTTCTGTTTCCTGTAGTGGTGGAAGAAGTTAACTTCAGTAAAAAAAACAATTAAACTAAAGCAGGATTTCTATTTTTTGAGGCGAGTGGCAGCTGGTCACGGTTCGGGAACGGTCGTGGTCTTGGTTAAATGCTGGAAAATGCGACGCTAACCTGAGACATGAACTGAGACACAGGAAAATCTTTCCAGCCAAGTGTTCCAGTTGCCTAAACAACCCGACAGTATGAGGGATGCGGGACCTCGCTCGGTGGGCTCCCTTTGTCCCTGTGACGTTACAAAGATGCCACTCCTCATGAATTGAAAACAAAGCGTTGCGAGTGAACATAATCCCCGACGGCGTTTCCAACAAAACCGCAATTTGCAAAGGCAGCACACAACCTCATCTTGTAAGAGATAGAGCCGCCTCTGTATATATTCGTCAGTGGCCTGCAGAATACAGAACAAGTAGGGGCGGTGTGAGTGGCTGTTGCAAAGGTGACAGTGATTTATGTATGAGCTCCACCACTCGGACACTCAGGGGAACGTCAAAGTCGTCAAGGTCCAGTTCCTGCGAAAAGAGACATCAGCTGATCAGCCGATCAGTCGCACGCTTTGACTGCGTGATGAACTTTCTTGTTCCCGGAGCAGCCTCTGGTGTAAATCCCATTACGGGGTAGTGTTCTGATGGGTATTGACATGCGACATCCCGCTCTTTTAAAGGAGACAAAAGAGATACAGATGCACACCGGCACACCGGCAGGTTAATGACAACCATCATAGAGGGGCGAAGGAGTGCTGAATGCCAATGGGACGCGTAGTAATGCAGGGCGCATGTTTTCTCTCTCTCTCTCTCTCTCTCTCTCTCTCTCTCTCTCTCTCTCTCTCTCTCTCTCTCTCTCTCTCTCTCTCTCTCTCTCTCTCTCTCACTCTCACACTTGAACGGCGACCTTGGGCTATATTGTTATTCATTAGTGGACACAGGCTTATCTCTATGGGACACAAACCAGCAGTGGGATGCGAGTGGCGTTCCTATCTATCCTCACTGTAATAAGAAGAGTGGAGAGATCAGGCAGCACACCTTGACAGATAAAATAAATAAATGTCCTGCTCTTCTGTCCGTCAGGTGCTCAACACGTTGGCGGCCTGTAAAGATGACAACATTTTCAAATAACATTTGAATTCAGAATTTGGGAAAGGAAAGCGGTGGGTGGGCTGGCTGGCTTTATACATATAGCCCATGGAGAGAAAGAAAATGACAGGCAGGCAGATGATTTGGCAGGCTGGCCGTTTGAAAACACTATTTTTCTAGTCGTCGAGATAATAATCAGCGAGATGCGAAATAACATTTGTGGATTGTTGCTTCACAATCTCCGACACCCTAATCCCTCCCGCACCCGGCGATAACACCTACAGACTATTACGATGACGTGTCATCAAAGTGTGCCCGTAGGCCGTGATGGATACGAGACCGAAGGCTAATATATAAGCTTCTTTATCTACGATGCGCTGAACACAATACTACTTTTGCATAACTGTCATCTCCATCAGGAGAACCATGTGCTCGTGAGTGTGTGAGTGAGTGCCTCTGTCGGTCCACTGCTCGCATTCTGCTGCAGCAAACTGCATCATATTTTTTTCGGTGGCCAGTTATAGCCGCATTCTCAAGGACCTCTTGTGATTGCGGTGACTCACACTCTCTCTAAATGAACTTGTATCGCCTGCTTCGTAGTGCCATTGGCCGCCTGCCGACTCCTCAGTCACTGTTCTTACTCTTACGCTACTCTCCGACCAGAGACTGTATGTCAATGAGGAGAAAATGTATACCCACTGTTATTGTTTTGGACAGCTGTTCAAGGGAAACGGCTAACGGAACTACACACAAGCGGGCCGCCTCGCCCGCTGCTGCTCTGCGGCCAGAGACACAGTCAGTTCTGTGCATTTTCATCAGGGCATCAGCCTCAAGTTCACGCGCGTAATGTTGAAAAAAAAAAAAAAATACACTTGAAGCCTAAAATAAACTCTTCAAGTTACGGAGCCGAGACGCGTTCCTGTACAGAGCCAGCGCCGACATCTGCGTGGATTACAACGCGAGCGTATCTGAGAGCACCTTTCGATTTTCATTTCGTTTTGCGCCCTTCGCCAAACGTATTGCCATTTCCACATTCTCATACACAGGAATAGTTGATGAATAATGAGTGCTTTTAGATTTGGCATGCAGTAATCTTCGAATGGAAATTTGAATATTTAAAAGCAATATGATTGCGTTCCTGTATCACAATCGCTTCTCATTCCTGAGCCGACTGTTTTGACTGTTGCCGGCAGTCTTTCCATCCTAATGTGACGATCTGAGGTACCATCTGGAGTCTGCAGGCTGGTGTGAACCTTTCCCTTCTGCTCACATGAGCGAGTGCTGGTGGATTGATTCATCAGTTGACAGGGAAACGTATAACATTACTTTCGGGGCTGTGGAAGTCATTCCAAATCAAAAGGCTGAAGTCACCGGTCATCGGTGTGAGCGAACGCAGGATCTGTCGAAAAAGAAAACACTTGTTTCTTTTGCGTGCCTGTTGTTGTAGCATGAGAGCTCGTGTTTCATCTCGCCGTTTCCAAAGTTGGCTCTGTTTGAGTTCTCCCCCGAGACGGAAATCAGTTCACAACATTTCCCAGGGAAGCTTTGAAAGGTGAATGTCTGGGCGAGTCACTGCAGGTGGAAGTAAATGACCGGTTTATGAGGAGCAGGTTCCGCATGTCCGACTCACTCTGTGTCCAGTCCTTTACATCCCTTCGTGAAACAAGTCATGAAGATAAAATGGGACTTTGTGGACCCCGGCAAAAGGTCATTGACTCTCGCTCGCTCGCTTCTTCATTCGTTCCTCGCTCCCAGCCCTCACGCCTCTTGGCCCCGATCCATTCTCATGGATCCCTGCATCCCTTTATTATCCTGTCAATTTGAAACAAGGCAACTCCTTCCTCAATCACTTCATCCAATCTCTTAAACCTAAAGGTACCACTCACACTCACTTACTCACGCAGGGACCAATCGTTAGTCACCGCTTTCATTCGGCAATCCAATCAGCTCCTCCTGTAGTGCACCGCTTCCAGCTCCTCCAGACGACCGACTACATAATTCTTCCTTGTGTTGTAAGGCTTTGTTTTCCTAGTCTGAGGATGAAGGCTGACTTTTACATTTGAGGCTTCAAATGAGAATTCAATTCAATCGGTGTGCTTTAGATCGTGTCCAATATTTATGGGAGGTTCTCCACTAAAACACGATGCAAGACGCTTGTTGTTCAGTGTGTCAGGTCAAATATCTCGACGGAGGATAAATACGTTTGGAATTCGGTCGGGGCGGAGGAACTAAGTCGCTGCAGAGATGGCTCGTTCTTTCCAGCCAATCTGGTTGCTTTCTGTTGTCCCCTTACCTTAAAGATGCCCACTCATCTAAGAACCTCCCACATCCATATCACAAACATGACTCTGACTGAAAGTTGTCGAATTTTCAAAAGCTCAACAAAGAGGATTGGAAACTATTATCCAAAAGCCGCCCAGTGATGCAGTAAAAACCAGATACCCCAAAATAGCTTCGAACTGTAATAAGTTCCGACAGGAAATTGAATGTACTGGCGGATGAAAGGGGTCTTCGTTCTTTTGTCTCGCCCTGAGATGGGATGTGAGCAAGTCAGTATGGAAGAGGGCAACAAAGCCTTTTATACGTTGCCACTCACAAAGCGCGATTGATTCATGCGCTTCAGCGTGTGCCTGAGGGGAAGACGAGGGTCATCAAAGAGCCTTCGCGTCGAAGCTGCATTGACTCGAATCCGCTGCTTTCCGCCGTCGCCGCTTTGCGAGCGAGAGCGGAGACGGACGGGGGGCGCCTTTTGTTTACAGGCACGCACCGAACGTGATCTCCAAAGAAAAGTTTTTGCGAGCTCATGAACAGCAGGGCTTTGAATTTCCTTCAAACTGGTTGATTTCAGTTGTTGAAATTGTCTGAAATCATTTAATCAAATGCTCTGACAAAAAAAACCGAACAAATCCGTTGTCTGAGGCTTTTGGATGTCCGACCTGCCTGTCTCTACCTCCCTGTACGCCCACCTGTGCACGGCCTACCCGGATGACAACAGTCCGCTGCGCTTCCCTTCCCAACGCTGTGTGTTTAGGGGGCGTGGCTTTTGGACTTCAGCTTTAGGAGCCACCACTTTGCTCCAGATTGAAACATCTCCAAAGCTACTGGACGTCACGACAGGATAAGACCCAGCGACTCTCACTGGATTTAAACGAGTTACTGTAACCGTGATTGATGATAACGACATACTAATGTAATGTAATTTATGTGTACTTATCTGAGACGGGACATTATGTTCCGTGTCCCGGGACAGCCTGAGCACTATTCTGGGGGAAAACTTTTCTCTGGAAAAAAAAAAAAAAAAAAAAGGAAGTCTGAAACTTTTAATGTGATCAAAGTGTGCAGTCTTTCATTGCTCCCCGGAGAAACGCCCGTGCTCATAAATAATGATTAGACTGTCCTTAACCATCAGAATAACTTTTTTTTTTATGAATCCTTAAATCTAGAGGCGCTCAACTCGCGGATAGCTGCTTCCATTTCTCTCATTTCACATGTCGCTTGACATTACGTCTCCCGCTCCGCTGTCCTGATCTGACAGCGCCGGAACCACACATTTAAGAAGAAAATGCCCGGATACCAAATTAGTGGTTCTTGTCACGTAAGGCTGTCTGTTGCCGTCGGGGACAACGGGCCCAGTTGATGAAGCAACCCACTCGCTGTCCTGAACGGGGTTTCCCATTAGCTCCTGCTGTTACCTGGAGCAGCCGATAACACCCCACTAATGAGGGTAAGAAAAATGTCCTCCCTTCATTAATGAGATAAATGGGAAAAAAAAACACATCCTTCTCCCTCCTCTTCGTCACACGTGCCAGTCGAGTTGAAATGCGTGGGATATACTTTACGCCCTTTTGCATTCAATTAAAGTTCATCGTCGCCGCCGAGGTCCGTTTGTGGTTCGTCCTTGGCACCTTGTGGCGCTGAGCCATCTGTGTGCGCGCGCACACACACACATACGCACACACACACATACAAGCACACACACACACACCCGAGGCTCTGACTTGTTGTCGGGGGTTTGATGACATGCCGTGAAGGAGTGTGTGTGTGTGTGTGTGTGTGTGTGTGTGTGTGTGTGTGTGTGTGTGTGTGTGTGTGTGTGTGTGTGTGTGTGTGTGTGTGTGTGTGTGTGTGTGTGTGTGTGTGTGTGTGTGTGTGTGAACATGCACAAAGACAAAAAAAATGAAAAAAAATATGAGTCCTTGAATGTTCTTGTCAGAATTAAAAGACAAAAAGAAAATAAGGGATGAAGACATCATGTGTAAAGACATTTCTCAACATGTTGTTGCACCGGGGGCGATGGCGTATGAGTGTTCACCCTTTTACAAGCTCACTTAGTAAAACCAACCAAAGGGGGAGGGGGGGAGCTGAGAGATGGGGTCTTGCCTCCCACCAGCGCTCCCATTCTGCCGAGTCAGCTTTCCTCTGCCCATCACCGCTCTCTCTCCCCCCCACCCCCTTTCTCTGTCTCTCTCAGTTGCCTCCTCTTTACAACCAAAGCACTTTTACCCTCCTTTTTGTCCCTCCTCCATCTTTCATCCTCGTATACACCTCCTTTTTTTTCTTTCTTCTTCTTCTGCATCCTCTCCTCTGCCCTGCGAAGGGACTCGCAGCCCAGATGAACGGACGGAGGGCAAAGCCGGAGACAGAGAGCATCCGTCATCCATTCGCTTTGTCCTCCCTCCCCTCCTCTCCCTCCCCTCTCCATCCCATCCCTCTTCCATTCACTCTTCCTCCCTCCCCCCTCCCATCCGCTACCCTGCTCGCCGCGGCTAGGATCACCGCACTACTCCGTGCGCCGCGATGGAGAGCACACACAGGGGGCTTATCGCAGCCCAACTAAGCCAGGTGGAGAGCGGCAGCAAGGGCTGACTCGTCCCAGAGAGAGCTGAGGGGAAGGGGGGGGCGGGAGGGGGGTTGACCCGCACTGTCTATGTCATCACTTCGGGACGCAGCATTGTGGACGGACGAGGTATTGGACTGTCTACGCACCGGACGGGGCATTCAACAAGGGCGATACTTTCGCCACGCCGTCCAAGTGTGTTCTCACCAACGGTGAGGGATTCTAAATTCTGTGTCCGAAAGGCTTTCGTTGACTCTTGATATGGATCCGGCTTGAACACTGGATTGTCTTGGGCTTTGGATGTGGATTAGAATACTGATGTGGAGCGGCTGAGCTTCGGGATATAGAGCGCTGTAGCAGGACCACATGGACATGTTTGGTTTCTCCAAGATGCCAAAGCTGTCAGGGTGAGTGTTCTTTTATTTCTGGCCTCGAAGGGGAACTATCATGTGTTTTTTTTATTTTTTACTTTTTATCCCAATTTCTTGATAAATGCCACTTCCATGGGGAAGAAAGACAAGATAAGCCATCCGAGATTCTTCCAGGTGAAGTGGTCCGAACGGGGAAAAAAGGTGCTGCGAAGCGGGTCGTTTTTAGTATACAAGTTAAGAATCGGTGTGTGTTTGATCCAAAAAGTTTCATGACTCTCGCGATGAAGGAAATGAAAGTGTTTCAATTGAGAAAACTTCAGTGACAAGACTCGAAAGAGTGTTTGATGGAGGGAAAGCAAAAAAATAAAAGAGGAAGCTGCATCTGATGTATGTGTTGCCCAAAACCAGATTTATGTGTGACCTGTGGTCACTATTCAGATCCTTTACTTAAGTAAAAGTAACAATACCACACTCTGACCTATTGGCAGTGTTTAATTATCCAGAAAGATGCAAAAAAATGATAATATATATATATTATGCACGCAAGATAATTGGTCATTATCACGTGCTATAAGATAAACAAAGAATATATTTTTTGGGCCCTTCTCGGACTCTCCCAGCGGTGTGGGCCTTACATCGACAACAATACATCGTACTTGATAAGTTCATCATGTATTCTGTTTGTAACTGCTGTAAGATAAATCCATAAATAAATGCAGTGAAGAATAAATTACAATATGTCCCTCTGAAATGTAGTGCAGAAGATGCATAACATGGCATGGAATGCAAGCGAGTTGCCTAGTTTTGGAGATGTCGGCAGCAGAGATGTCTGCCTCTCTCTTCATTAAAATGAGACGATATGGCCCTCGGCTTGTGCTAAAAAACAATTACATTTGAAATCATGACCTGCGTACTCAAGATAGTCTGTTGCGAGTAAATGTTTCAGTGAAAAGCACCTAGTTGCATTCGGTCTCGTCGTGTTTTTCACGTCCTGTTATTTGTCTTATTTCACTGAAATATATGAAGAGATTACATTACATTTCATTCAGCTGACGCGTTTATCCAAAGCGACTTACAGTAAGTGCATTCATTATACGCTGATGACAGGGGGGGCTACCATGCAAGGTGCCACCTGCCCATCAGGATTCTAACTAACATTCGTACAACATTCACACACCGTAGGCACAGCAGCGGGAGAAATTTGGGGTTAAGTGTCTTGCCCAAGGACACATCGATATGGACTAGCAAAGCCGGGGATCGAATCGCCGATCCCCTGGTTGAAGGACCCCTGCTCTACCACTGAGCGGTTGAACGGTGACAACGGCAGAGGCTCAGCGAACGTGGGGAAATAAAAAAGGCGAAGCACAACCGCGAGAGTGCCGGTGATTAAGGGCGGAAAGATAAAGAAAGAAGAGAGGACGGACAATGGTTGCTAAAGAGGATGGGAAACACAGAGGGAGCCAGTGGAGAGCACGGAGGAAGAGTCGTAACAAGACTACTAAGTACTTGAAAAGACAAGAGGTTTCCAGAGAAGGAGGTTTACCCTGAGCAACACCATCCAGCCTCCATGATGATCGACTTCGCCCGCGTATTACAATTACCGAGGGCCGTCCGCAAAAAACGGAAGAGAACCGCGAAACCGCGGCGGTTCCCGACTTGAACCCGCGTCGCGTGAAGACGTTCGCTCAACGCAAGTTTGACCGAAGTTTAAATGGTTTTCAGGTGGGACGTTAGCGTGCCACTCGGAAAGCATTGACACACATTTTAAATAACTATTAGTGCTCATGGATGTTCTAAACTTTTGAACATTTGGTTATAACCCTTTTTTGGAACTTTGACTTTTCCTGAATATTATTTCCAAACTCTGTGACCTGCTCCGAACTTAGTAATAGGCTGGTTATGCTGAGACTGCCCCCCCCCCTCTCCCCCTACACCTCCCAGTGAGAACAATGGCACCGGCCATTGGCACCATTCAGTGGGGTTTCGTTCGTGTGCTGCTGCTGTGAAATGAACATTTCGTTGGCGGTGGCTCATCACAGTCGTCTCATGGATATTGCGGATCTGTGGTTCCGTTAACATCACCACATCCTTTTGTCCTCTTCTTCGCTTTGCTGTGCTTTAAAGAAGCAAAGCCTTTTTAAACTACCTTTTCCCCCCCCAGAAAAAGCTAGGCTGCTGTTTTATGACCAAATTATGCAAATATATGAGGAAATCAAAAAGCAGCACGCTGTGCTCTCCAATGCTTTTGATCCCTTTTGAAGCACAGTGTTAATCTTTTATCACCATCCCTGCACATCGTAAGGTGAGAGATAAACAGTCAGTGTTCTTTCAATGAGTTTCTCCCCGGGAAATGTGTTTCAATAAGCATTCCAAAAAACACACAAAACGATGTGCATGTGTCGCATACGTTCACACGTTTGTCTTTATGTGACTTCTGAAGAGTTTAAGAAGAGTTTCTTTTACCCTCCTCTGACTGCCACTTGCATTTTTCTTTCTTCCGCTTTACCATTTTGTCAGCCGGGTCAAAAATGTTCGCCACGTCCACTTCTGCGCGCTTGGCCTCGTTGTTGACAGACTGTGAAATGGGCGAAAAAATTAATAATGGCGTCGCGCTAACCGGCGCCAAGAGAGTGGTTTTTTTTGGGGGGTTTTTTTTTCCTCGCTGGCAAGTTAGCGGTGCTTTGCCCCGTTCCCAGATGGCCGGTGTGTGTATCCATGAGCTGTCACAATACAGTTTCACAGCCGTCTGTTTGCACACGCCACAACGAGCCAAGTTTGCCTCATGAACTGTAATGAGGAGTTGTGGTTAATTTATCACCTCCTAATGCTCGTGATGAATCATTCATTGTCGGATGGGAAGTAAAACAGCTGCCGCAGGTGAGGAGAGGGGGGGGGGGGGTGTTCCTTCCTGTTGTGTTTGTGGGTTTTATTCTGACTGTGGGCTAATGGGAGTTTTGTTATGACACATCTGGCCTTTTTTTTTCCAGGAGGCGAGTCTCTCTTATCCACGCATAGCAAAGACAAAGACAGGACCCCGTATCATCACCGCTTGTAGTGTGGCAACATCTTGGCTTTTTTTCTTTTTTTCGTGTGTGTGTCGGAATTTGGCAGTGAAACTAGCCAGCAGGGCTTGTTTGTGTTCTGAATATGAGATTACAGCAGCGCATGCCAAATTGCCTCCTGCTTTTTGCCAAACGCATGCTGCTACTTCAGAGGGCAGAGTTCCATTGTACCGGGAGCCATCTGACAAGTCGTGGCGTCCTAAAGAAATAAAATGTCTCTAAATTTGAGTCTATCGGGGAACTCGTTACTTCAAATCACCTGTAATCGCTTCATGATCAACCTTTCTGAAAGAGCCCATGGTGGGGGCGGGGGTTCTACAAACACAGTAGGATATGGGAAATACAATTATTCACTCTCTTGCTTGTTAGATGAGACGTTCGAGTACGACTCGCATGTCTGTATGCCAAGTATGAAGCTACAGCCAAGGCACATCTAGCTTAGCTTAGCATAGAGAATAGAATCAGTTGGGAGGGGGGGGGGGGGGGGTTGCGGGGGGAGAGCAAGCCTGGTTCTCCCCAATGCACCACTAATGCTTATCAATGAATACATGAAATCTCTTTACCTTTAATTTGCAGTACGTGTTGCTGCATGGAGCACTTGTGTAAAAAAAAAAACACGAATCAGAGGCGGGATGTGGAGGAAAAAATAACATCAGAGCTGCAGCGCTACACCCCTCCACCCTCCCACCCCCCCACCCCACTCTCACTTTCTCACTCCCTGCCCATAACCCTTAAAGTTGGACAATTTTCTTGATTTGCGTCTGGTTAATCCTCCTAAGGGATTTGGTCGGTGATCACTGCAGGAGGGGCTGGCAGGGTGAACACACGGCTGTTTCAGTCAGTATCTGAAATCACATCATAACATCTCTCTCTCTCTCGCTCTCGCTCTCGCTCTCTCTCTCTCCCTCTCCCCCTCACCTATCCATCTACTTTATATGGCAGTACACATCCATCCACTTCCGTGTGTATTTATCCCAGCCTGTCGGCCTTGTGGATGTGATGCATCTATCAATCGGAGACTGATATGACTTTTGATTGTTTAAGGATGTTTAAATTGATTTTAAGGCGTGTTCTTTGTTGTTGTTGCTACATGTTTAAAAATGGGCACTGGAGCCACAGATGCAACTTTAATTCAAGCCCGGCAGAATAACACGTTTGTTATCTCCTAATGCTCATTTGATTAAATATAGCCGCTCTGAAATGGAACACTTTAATCAGTCCTTCCCTTTCTCACTGCAGCGATTCATTTCCTGGTGAGCGCTAATATTCTCTTATATTATGATTGCCACATTTTACTCCCCACAACTCCAGTCATCTCTCACACGAGATAATACTGAAAGACCGGAGCGACGCGCTTCCCGCTCCCCCTGTTTTTTTGTTTTTTTTTAACGAAAGAACAAATTTCATCAATTATGCAAATGCTGCACAAAAAAACCCCATTTTCTTCCTTTGCTCCGTTCACATCTGAACTTCCTTCCCGCGCCTTCCCGACAAAAACAAATAACTGTGAGAACAAGCGCCGTCTCCCAATTACGCTTTAATTCTCAACCCGAGCGAGCGTGGAGGAATTCAGACACAATTTGCCAGCTGATCAGTGATGCAAAAAAGTGATGCTCTCGTTGGGTTCATGCCCGCGGGAGGGGAGGGAAGCGGGGGAGAGCGGGGGCTGGGTCACGTGTTCCGTGAGTGACTTTTAAGTGAGTTCGACGTACAGCATGTGTTCCTCTGTTTGCCGCTTTTACGTCTCATGCATACTGCATGGAACCTGCTCGGTGCATTATTTAACGACACATGGAATGCACGGGCTTTTTTTTTTTTTTTTGCTTCATGAGCGGAGAGAAAAGAAAAAAAACACGCCTCGTTGTCACCAAACTGCGGACCCTCAACTTGAGTTGTCCTTTTTCCTTTTTCTTTCGGTGAGACAACCCTCTCTTCTCCCCAACGCCCATCCTAACCAAGCATGTAATGGCGTTCGACCCTCCGTTGAACCCCGTAGCCGTCGCTGAGAACAAAGGCATCAAAAAAAAAAAAGAAACCCACCCATGCGTCCCAAGATGACTCACTCAAGTGACTGATCTTCTCTCTGAAGTTTTAACTGCCTCCTCTCACTTTGTCGAGTCAGCGGCTTTTTGACTGAACGTTGCAGCTGGTGTGTTCAGGGTCCCTCTTTAAAATGACTTCGGGATACACACTGTAGGTAGAGGAGCCGCCTGGAGATTCTTCCCCATAGGCGTTGCATCACGTCCGTATTAAACTCCCTGTTTGGCAGACTGGACTCACGGTGCAACATTGACAGAAAAACTAAATAAATAACTCTTTTTTCATCACAATGGCCGACACGTAACACTTCCAGTATACATTTACAGAATGAAGTGCGAGTTTCGACGTACACCGGTGACCCTTACAGCTGTTCCTCTTTTCCGATAAATGCTCACGGACGCAGTCACTTGCGTATTGTGTGCTGAAGTGTCGAAATGCCAAGGACACATGGGTGATTCTGGCATCTGTGTTCTCATTATATAACAAGAATGTTGCTTGAAAATATGGTATATTTCTTGAAGTGATCGTGAAGCTTAAAATGCATACAAGTCTCCACAGATTCTAATCAGTGTATGAGGGTGTTTCATACTCTCGGGGAAGTGCATACTCAATAATGGATCACTTTGGTTTGTTTTTTTACTACATACAGTGGGCAATTCTGTCCTTGTAGGACAGAAGGAAAGTTAAAAATATCTTGCATTATCTTGCATACCATATTATCTCTCTCACACACACACACACACACACACACACACACACACACACACACACACACACACTGGTATTCTGGGAGATGTTTGCAAGGATACAGCACTGTGGAACACATGAATGAAACATGACAGAATTATTTTTATATATATTTTATCTTTACTGGCTCTTGTTCAAGTGGTGACACTGTATTATGTGTTATATATGGTGTTTGTTTTGCGTTTTGTATTGAAGAGGTGGCTTTCATACGAGTTGTGATTTCCCACATCTGCAAGTTGTCAGATACAACAAAGTGGACTTTTAAGCTTTTAACTAACACATTTGTAAATGCGTTTCTGGAATTCAGGCGATTGACACATAAGACTGAACTAAATACAAGGAAAAACGACGCTTCAAGACTACCGAGTGACGAGGCACGGGATTGGCGAGCTCACACGGACGGCCCGTTGTCCGCTGGCTGATAAATGTGTTTGCCAAAGAGGCTAGTTGAGTGATTAGTTCTGCTCCAAATACTATCGCATAATACTGATGTGCTGCCGTGTATTCTCAGAGCCACACACAATGCGCTGTAAACCTGCATACAGCATGCATACTCGCACATGCATGTTCCGGCCTGGCATATATATACTGTGTATGTGTATATATATATATATATATATATATATATATATATATATATATATATTCCTCCACTGATCGAGCATGGCTTTCACTTCCACTAATTGTGAGTGCATCATTTCTCAAAGTGCTTCACAAAACACTTGTTTACCTGCTGCGCTCTTTTTCAGCTGCCAGATTTCCATTCCATTGCGACTGAAGAATCCAGACACGAGTGTTTCCCATTCACTGAATGATTGCCATCCTCGTGCGTGATCTCATTTAGCCGAGGCAGTTTCCCGCCGTGGTATTTTTAACCCGTGGCTTTTAAGGCCTCGACGTGCGGCGCAGATGTTTTCCGGGCCCCGCGCTGTGGTGTTTTTCAAGTGACTCGGGTGTATTCGCAGTATAAATCGCACACTGGACTATTTTGCACGCTGCAATCAGATACGCATGCACAGCTCACCCACTGCGCTCTTTCTCTAACCTTTAGAATTGACTCGGACCGAGTAGACTAGAGGTAGTCGATGCTCGGTCGCCATTGCATCAACCGACCAGAAGCTGACATGACGCTCCCCACAGGCATGACCTCAGATAAAGTGCTACCCCCAGTCCAAGTATGAACAACATTAAAGGGCTTTGACACAGAGAGCAAAATACATTTTTAAGAGGTATGTGCATAAATTGAGAAAACACGACTTCTTACGAAGGACCGCAAAAGGCCCCACTTGACTTTGCCTTCATCACGATGCCTTTACTGAAGCCACTGGATCACCGCTGTATATACTTATGAATAAAATAGTGTTTTTCTGTAAAAACAAAAAAAGGGAGAATCTAAGCCTTGACTTCTTCATGACAGACTGTGACAGTGAGGTGACTGGTAAGTAATTGCCTTCAGTTGTCCCTAGGGATCCATCTGTTTGATCCTGGTCTTCAAGTTGAATCTCAGAGCTTACTCTCAGATCTGTTAATGGACCGCCCAAAGACGCAGGCTGCAATGAAATGATGTGTCTTAGTATTAGTTCCAACAGCGGGTTCCTGTGGAGCTCTAGAACACGTACAAAAATCCTTGATTCGACAACAGCGTAAACATAATCCAAACAGACGATCGTCAGATTTATTTACAAAAAAAAAAATTATTAATTTAAAACTCTGCTTCGCAGCCCTTTGTGTTTTCCGGCCCCCCTGGTTACACTGGGCCTCGCGTGACATTTACAGAGAATCAATGGGCTGTGGACTGTGTTGTCCAACAGAGACGTACTGCTGCGCTGCAAAAGGTTGAAACGCGACGGCGTACAGTGTCGAGGTCTGCTGCTGATGCAGACGCAGAGTGCACAGTGACGGGTCGTAGACGGAACTGACCTACAAGCCGGATAAACGATTCCTTTGGCGGACTATGCTTCACCACGTTCGTCCTCATTCAGCGCATGTGGCTTCGCTTTTTGCGACCCGTCCTTGTGACTCCTTTCATTACGAATCATTAGAGGGTAAAGGTAAGTTCATCCCAAAGACCAAAGTTAATGTATTACCTAATACAATACTATTAGCTGAACAAACCATTGACTTTGTAAGGGCCATGCTACTTATTGATTATTCAGCTCCCCCATTTTCATCACACAGCTTTAACTGTCTTGTCCCTTGTTTATGGTCTTGATCGTTTCAAGTCTTCTTCAATACAGCATGATGTTCATTTAGTAAATTATGGTCCATTTAGAGTCAAATAGACCAAAAAGCACGGTATGCTTTAGGGCAGAGCTACAAGGTGATTGACAGGTTGTGACCACGGCGTGAAAGTTAACTGTAACATTTTGGTCACCTAAAAATGTCTTAGTCAGCATTCGGTTGTACTTCGCTCCCACCCTCTCATATCACTTCTGGTCGCAAACAACCAGGACGGGGACGGCAGAGAACTGAGATGGCGATGCGAAACTCAAGGCCGTTAAAAGGGCAGTCAACAATCGGTGACTACGTCCACTTCTTCTATATATTGTCCATGGTCGAACATGTAACACTCTCTTTCCCCCTTATATTCTATCTGTATCTTAAAGTCTTACAGTGTCAACCAATTTAACAGCATACATGCAGGTAACTCCATAAATCTTTTAACATCTGTTGTAATAGATTTTCATTTATTATGGTATCCAGCTTATTTATACTCTGTCTTCGTGTGCTTACATCCCCTGCCAGATCCTATATATATTCTGAACTGCCCCACTGGCAAACGTTGAGCTTTCATCTGATATTATCTCATCCTATAAACGACGACACTTGTAGCTGCACCTGCTGTCCTCCAACCAAAGGCTGCTCTCCCCCCACTTCACGGGCCTGTCTCAGGCTGTTAAAGGCCATTCGCAGTGCGGTTAAGGACAGTCGTTGAGCGGAAGATGTGTGTGTTTTGCCAAGGTCAAGGGTGCCTGGCCGGCAGCCTGCGGAGGAGTCCAAATCCTCGCATTGGGAAAGGACAGGGTGTGCCCACTGCTTCTAGTCTGGTACACTCACAGTGAGTGTAGCAGAGCGAGAGGACGAGGAGGAGAGAAAAGTCGAGAGGGAGAAGTGATAAAGAATGAGTGTTTGTATTAAAATCATTTATTGCACTGCATTAACTTGACAATCGGTATGCCCGTCCTGATCAATGCTGGAGAATAGAAGGGGAGCTGTCCGTGGTCCTGAAACGAAAGCTCAACGAAAGCCTCAATGTAGCAGCTCCCCCACCCACCTCACCTACTTTGATGTGTTTGTGCGGATTATAGCTTTTTTTTTTTTATGTGAGCTTTTAATTGATTCCATCATCGCACGCCGTTGGCGTGTTTCCACATCAATAAGACCAGCCAGTGTTTGCAAGAAGAGGAGTCGGATTGGTCTTTATTATGATCTCGGAGGACCGGTGAGACTTTTATTACGTACATTGCAGCACAGTGCAACATGGCAAATATTTTTCCGCAATCATAAAAGAGCAGAATAGCGGTGACTCACTGCCTCTGTAGTCGGTGCCGATAGGCTGTGGATTTAGCGACTTGGTGGCTGACGGGGAAATACAAATGATTGCATATGGTGGAGTACCGCAGACTGAACCAGATGTGAGCGTTTTGTTTTTCTTAACAAAAATGGCCTTTTGAAATATTCAACATTTTCTTTTTTTTTTTGCCTTCCATTTCAGATTCATGACATGCTGAGTATGAATGCTCGATCATTTCCAGAGCTCTGAATCACTGCAGATGTCTTTTCAGCAAGTCAAATAGTTCTGGTGTTGTGCTCGCTGACGTCCCAGGGTGAGGAAGCAACCAACCATTCAGAGCTTTGTTAACGGAATTAAGGGCGGAGACGTTATCTTCCTGCGAGTGAGGCCTGAAAACACACTCATGAAAAACTGTTGCATTTTCCTTTTTTTTTCTTAGTGGTGATCTACTGTACTCTGACCCTCTGTTCTCATCATTTCGTTCAACAAAGACCGAATGAAGAGGAATAAAAAGCTCTATAAGCCAACGACCTTGCAAAGGGACACTTTGCTGAATGACAGTTAACAAGCCCCCTTAAAGGACAACAACTAAATGGGACATTAGGCTCACTAGTTAAATTCAAAACGCGTATTTAAACCGCTGACTTGTGTCTCAAAATGGCCTCTTTTTGCCGAGTCGCTTATGCTCCAACAGAGATGGTCAATTAAAAGTGATGGATGGTCCTTTATCTTCTTCCATTCTGGACTCCAGCTGTCCACAAAGGTCTGCAGCACTGTCAAGATGGCTTGAACGTTGAATCGTGTGGCTTTACTTTGCCCAGCAAATTCACTGATTGCTCCAACTCCATTTGATTACTTGATTTTGCCCTAATGAACCAAAACAACCCTCCCCGCAGAAAGAAATTGGCTAAAATGAGTCCGACTGAGTAATGAAGTGAAGCAAAACGGCAGTTCAGTCCAATTTTCAGACGTGCCATCGTCTCGAATGCGTCAGCTTTGTAAATGATGGCTCCTGTCCAAAGTCTTGATGGTCCCGCGGTGGTCGTGAAAGGAAACCTCAAAGTGGTCTTTAAATGGCTCACTTTCAGACGGACGGCTAGAGAGACAGGCATGAATCATCCAAATGGGTGGATAAATTATCCCGTCAGCTCGTGAGTGAACGCCACTGTTCTCCAGATTGTTTGTTTCCCGAAGTGTTTGAGAAGCCTCCGCTTGCAAATGATCAACTTTGTGAAAAGAAATTAAAATCTTTGCTATTTTTCTCTCTATTATGCTTGTTTAGCAAACATCTGCACTCTGCAAGATGTTCAGAGAGCGTGCAGAACGGCGCCTAATGTTCAAGTGTGTTACATAAAAAAAACAGTGTGTACGTACAAGCGGGGCACGCTCGTGCGCGTTTCCACGTGCACGAGCGTGTCCCGCTTGTTGAGAGCCAAAGCATGTCGTCGTCGGATAGTAAAGCTATATAAAGTAAGAGCACTTCCAAGGCAACTTTTTTGAACAGCGTGCGCCAATGTTTCATTTATGAGCTGGAGAAAAGACGGAGGGAGGACGAGAGAGTGGAAAAAGCCAACAAATGGAACGAGGGTGGGGAAAAAGGGAAGGTCGGGCGATGGCTGCCGTTGTCTTGCTAGGAGCTACGACTGTGTTAAGTTGGAACATTAATGAGCATAATGAGGAAGACTGGGAGGAAAGAAGCTCCATTAGCGTGCAAATTAGGACATTCCGAGCGGCAGATCAATGCCAAATTGGACAACGATAGTGACAACAGCGCAAATCCACTTACTTCAGCCTCAGATGTAACCGTGCAATCGCTGTCGATTCATCTGCCGACTCTTTTCTCGGATAGCTATGGTTCCTCGGAGCCCGAGGCGTCGTCTTCTAAATTGCTTCTTCCTACATTTGAGAATTTTGGAAGCAACTAATTGGAGTGCGGCGTCAAATGTGGCAGAATACACACACCGGCCCATCAACATTTTAAGAACCCCCCCCCACACCATACCACATTGGTGTACATTTATCATTGGCGCTGTAGCCGAAGCTTGTTGTTGTTTTTTGGCCGTATTTTTAAATCATGAGAACAGATGGATGACACGATTGGATGATGTGCCTCTGCTCGCGTCGTATCGCAGTGATTCACCATGGCGTTCATCACCGTGGCGTTCATCACCATGGCGTTCATCACCATGGCGTTCATCACCATGGCGTTCATCACCCGATCGAACGCACCTTCAAAACGTGTGTTGCCCGTCTGACACAGATTGTGGCTGACATTGTATTAGCGCCCGGCATGACATGCAATTAACCTGTGAGCTGTTATCTGACAGTGTTTATCGGGTTTAAGTCGGTGACATCATGCGTTAGGTGTTTTTGTACGGCATCTTTCAACCGCAACCGGAGGGGAAAAACACCCTGCATTCATTTTTTACTTCTTTTTTTTAATCTCCTTTTTTTTTTTGGCCCTTTAAACCAGAACCTAAGGGCCTTTTTAATGGATCCCCCTGCTCCAATGGAGTTATTTTCTTTTCTTTTTTCTGAGCTTTCCGTATTCAGTAGTGTGAAATCACAGCAGAAAGTCTTCTCTTTGCGTCTCATTTCAAGTCCCTGAAGACGAAACACCTTTCGTTAATTTTCCTAAAGCTCTTAAAGTCAATATATCAGCGTACTTTATAAAGGAGAGACTGGGACTGAACACCTTCCTGTTTACTGCAGACTCAGCTGACATGTTGAACTGAATAAACTGTGAAAGAAGAGGCCCTGATGTATATTTCACTGCTCCACCCACCACTTAACCTACATGTCCTTGTGTGCTGAGAGGGGTCCTCAGCTCAAGCAGCATGCAGGACACTCAGCTGCTGAGCTTTTAACAAGACGAGGGGGAAGGAAAAAACAAGAATAAAGAGTGAAGTGTAAAGTGGTGAGAATTGGCAGGGGGGAGGGGTGGTGGGCTTTACGCTACTGGCTGTAGTGAGCATTGTCATAATGTAGGCTAAAGCATCTGGGGAGAGCTCTTCGCTTATTGTGCAAACCCGGTCAGTCTTGATAAAGATCTTGAGGGATTTTACAAGACATTGCATGTATGTGTTTGTGTTTGTGTGTGTGTGTGGGTTAGGGTTTTCTTTAAAGAAAAGAAGGTCAAACTAAATAATTTTCTCTCCTGGCAGCAGTGATAAGTAGCCAGGAATACGCCCTTTTAAATGGCCTCCATCCTGAGGCCGGATCTTGCATTGCACTGCATTGAATTCAAGTGGATCATTTAACTGTGTTCGGCAACACAGCGAGTGTACCGAACTGACAGCAGCCCAAGCTGGCTGGTTTTGCTGAAACAATGTCCAATGTGGAATGCCCGCTGCATGTATAAGGGGGGGTCAAAGGGACAAACGTCATGAATGCAATCACCTAATGACATTAATACAAAGGAATAAATTAACTATCTTGCTGCCTTAATTTGAGAGCATGACTTATTGCATTTGTGACCACAAGACTTGAGTTGCAGAATTCTCTACGAAAGCAATCATATTTGCTGATGACATGTAACAAATGTCAGAGAAAGAGGGGATTACAATCTGCTTGGATGGACTGCTACATATTAGGCTTGTATGTATGCGGTACTGTGGGCATTTCCTCTGCTGAACTTGTGTGATGGATTACTTTGCCGGGTCGGCAGTGACCCGAATCGGGAGCTGCGGCGTGTGGGAGGGGAGACATTTGTTGCGATGCACCCAGAGACCATGTGTTTTGGGGGCTGTGTGCGTTCTTGCTGACTGGAGCATGTGGTGGCTGAGCAGGGGGAGGCCCGTGCCAGCTGGCAGGACTGCTTTCTGTGAGAGGGAGGTCTGACATATGATGCAGCAAAAAAAACAACTAAAAACACCATCTTTGTTCGTAAAGAAGGATGAGCTTTTATTAATGATGCGGTGAAACATATTCGGGCGGTTGTGCCTCACCGTGCGACACAGGATCGGGATCCTTAGTGTTTCAGCCGATAATGAAAAGACAGGCGATCAATACGTGTAATGGCCATCGATGAGGGACTTGCTGTGACAAATCAATTAGGCAGGGGAGGTTTGAACGGGTGAAACGAGCACCAAGGGTCCAATTTGGTGGAAACCACTGACGTGAAACAAAATATGCTGCTCGGAGGCAGAACGGGCACGGGCGGCGACCTCCTTCTACGACAACCTGTCAAATCAATCAGTTATGTCTAATTAAATCTATGAAATCTGTCTAATTCAGTTACATACGACGTCTTCATTTCTTCCATCTGATTCACTACATTTAAAAAAAAAAAAAGAAGAAGAAAAATAGCAATTTTCCTGAAGTCCTGTGCTACACCTTTATAGAAAAAGGGTTCTTGTCGGTCCATTTTTGTCAAACATCGATTGAGTTTGTGTCATGAAGTTCAGCTTTTGAGCCTTCTGGATGACAGACAGAGACAGAGAGAGAGAGAGAGATCAATCCCTGGCGGTAAAGAGAGAGGGCATGAATTGATCAGTTTGGAAGAAAAAGTACTCTTTGAAGTCAATACAGAGGCCTTTTCAGGAAAGGCAGCCCACAGAACGACGCACCCTGCTGCTTCTTTTGAATTTAAATAGTCGGATCCCTGGTTTGTTGAAAGGAAAATGCGTCTAGTTTGGGAGGGAAATGGGGGGGGGGGAGGCCTCGTGTCAAGACGGCAAGTTTGAGTTGGACAAAAAACTCTGCAGCGTAGTTCATCGAGGAGGCGACTTTCATGATGAGTTCCGTCTCTTTGTGTAGTGATCTGTCGACGTTTGTTTTTGTGAGTTTCTGCGCCTGGGATTCTTTAATCGGTAACCTTTTGCACTTTTAGAAAAACACAGAGGGAGGGGGGGGGGGGAAGCGGGAGAAGTAGAAAGGAGCCGGCACCATCCCAGCTGAAGGGTAGAGGGTGCGGCTTTCAACGCCACTCATAGGGTTTCCCTTTCAACGTGCAGCTGCGAAATCAGTGCGACTGTCACTGTTGTAGACTGGTAAACACGACTGCCTGATTTTGTGCTCGCATTCAGTTGCAACTTGAGAGAGATTTGGGCTTGAAATCTGCACAGTAATCCCTGCGTTTTGCATTCAGGAGGCGATGTTGGATAACGTGGAGGCCAAGGACCTTGACCGCGGAGGAAAAAAAATCCATCTCTAAATGCCTTATTTCATTTACAATCGGGCCTTAAAGAGTATTTTATTCTGCCAGGGATGGCAATAACAGCCGGCCGGTCACTCAACTATCATTTTTTGTCTCGCTGGCAGAACCATTTGCCCTTTTCTGTCTCATATGGACATAAAAAAGGACTTATTTTTTTGCTGGAGGAGGACCAAAAGTGAAGAGTAAAATATTAATGCCATCCAGGTGAACTTTAAGAGTCAGTTTCCTCCAGCTCAAAGATGGAGTGATGTTTCCATACACGTTGCTGCTCTCTGAAAAGCCTCTTACTCTATACACACACACACACACACACACACACTCATATATATGAGCACGGTTGCACACACTCTCTCTCCCTCTCATTTTTTTTCTCTCTCATACACACAAACACACAAATACTCATACGCTCTCTCTCTCTCACACACACACAGCCTGGATTTGTTTTCTCTGTGATGAGAGGGATTATGGGATAAAGGAGGCGAGTCCACGGCAGTTTAGTTCAGTTTGGACCAAAGCTGCTCCCAGCAGCAGCAGCGGCAACAAACACGGATGCATGTCTGGCTGCAACCGCTGGAGATCTGCACGGCCGTCAGCGCTGCGGCCTCTGTGTGTTTTGAGCACAAGAGCCTCTGCTTGGGATTCTGTAGTGGTGGTGGATGGGTGTCTTTTCCTTTCGGATGACTGGGGATCAGCAGAAGCACAGGCATCTGACTGAAATGCGTGCGTGGCAACAGAATCGAGAGATGACTGTATATCACGAGTCTTTTTTTTCCCTTCCGCATGACAGCCGATCAGCGGGATGACTGATCGGCTCTGACACTTCCACCAGCAGCTACACTGTTCTCCAGTGGAGCTTGTTCTTGGAGCTTCTCATCTAAAGGCCAATTTTATTTTCCCCCGCGCGCCGCGAGCTACCACATGGACTGACTGATGTATTCCACCCGTCAACAGCACAACATGGGAATCGATCAGCTGGATTCTTACGGCGATGACGTCCTCCTCTAGTACGCATCTTCTTCTATTTTTAAGCATTCGTATCGACTGCCGACGGGCATGCCCGATCCGTTGGGGCCTTTGCTTTTCAATGGGGAAAGGGCCGAAACTGGGATGTGAAGCGCACAGTGGAGAACATGCTGCGTGACAGAACGTCGGTCCGAGTCCTGTCACAGAAAGGCCATTAATTCAATTCATCGTTACTGGGTCTATGCATCCGCTTGCTGCCATAGATTTGAGGTCAAGACGACAAACCTGTCTTTGTGGTTCATGGCTGTGGGAGTGAGTGTTCTCCAAAATAGATCAAACATGCATACGAAGGGCATAGATGCTCGGATTCAGTGGCATTGTCCCCGGCTTGATGACCTTTTGGCATAGTTGATCCAGGAGGGTGGTCTGTTCAATCCTCATTCATAGGGAGAGCTTTTCCCACACAGTTCGCAGCTAAGTGACCCTTTGGAACCGCTCTCTCCTCCGATCGCCTCCGTCGATCCTCAATGACATCGTTTTGAGTAATCTGCGCTAACCGAATCATGCCCGTCACATCAGTGCTTCTCCGCGGCGCTCGCCCCCGCGCATGCAGCTATCGATCGCCTATCTACGGACCCGATGGGCCGTTTCTTGACTGCGGTTGATTGCACTAAGCAGTGCGATGTCACACCGCAAAGCCACGCGCAGAAAGACCAGAGGTCACACTAATTGGGCTGAGAGGGATCTTACCGGTGTATCTGAGTGGTTTTTATCCAGAGAGGGTGGAAAAGAGATTTATAAATTCACCTTTTCATTCTTTTCTTAAACGATGACCTCTTGAGATCAGTAGATGCATGTGCCGTGATGGTTATGTATGAGTTCCGTTCTCTGTGGATCTTCTCCCTTCGTCAAAGACCTCCAATCTAGACTTGTTGCAGCTATTAACAGTCAAAAACAGTAGTTTCATTGAAATGTTGACAAGTGCTTGTTTTTCTTAGATGTGACTATATGCAGGGGGAATGACAAACTCTTGTGTTCTTAAAAACAATCTAACCAGGTTCACTCTGCTATGACTCAAGATACTGGCCCTTGTTTATCTATATTTCCTACTAAGGAAGCAGGAATCAAGTGGTTTTACTTCACTTACTTCAATTATCTTCCACAACACACTGATGAAAGCACATTTTTGGTCACATGTGACGATCAAATGCTCATTTTCCCCGTCCTCTATGTTTCAGCCACAAGAACAAAATGTCGGGCTGGCCGCCCCCTGGCCCAGGCGCCTGGGCTGGACTGCAGGGGCCTCCGTACAGCTGGGACAGCATGAACAGCACCAGGGAGGGACGGGACTCCCTCACCAAGTACGTACAGCATGATCATAAACCGCAGCATGCCGTGTGCTCACGTGTTTGTATAATGTATAGTCATCACCGTCGAGTCCCGGTAGGTTTTCTTGGCACGTCCAAGTGCTAAAAGACCCCCCGGGTAGATCCAGAACTCGCTGGAGGGATTATATATCTCTATATCTGGCCTAGGTTCCCCAGGAGGAGTTGGAAAACGTTGCTGGGGGAGAGGGTTGTCTGGAATACCCTGCAGCCCCCACAGCCCGGTCTGGGAAAAGCAGGATAGTGGATGGATGAATGGCTAGTTTAATCACCATACTTTTATGAGCCCCTCGTATTGTTTCATCTGCCACGTGCACAAAAAGTAACCATTGTTCCGGGACTTTAGCGTTCCATGCGTGCGTACCGAGCCTGTCTGTGGAAATTTGTTTTGCAGAAAGAAACAGGAAGCCAGGCAAACACGCACATCCCGCAGTTGGAGTGGCGTCGAGGCCTTTGCATACAGAAACGTTCTGCACAATGAATCCAGCGCTATGCAAGCGCTGTGGAACAGGCTCTGTGTGAGGCAGACATGTCTGATTCTGATAAGCTGTGATCCAATTAATTTTTTCGATGCACAAATTGCTTTGTGTGGCGGTGAAACTGCACTGTGAATTAATTGACATTGGCTGCATACGTCTTGTTGGTTGGTTACCTCCCTCTCCTTGTTCCCCTCTCTTTGCCACTTGTCATCATGTTTTCTTTCTTTTCCCCCTTGGTTGCTCTTCTACTTCTCGCTGATGCTTTTCCTCTCGAACTTTTTGAACTTTTCCTCCTTCCTTCTATCTCCTCGCTTGATCTGTTTTTTTTCAATCTATTTATCTATTCTCTTTGGCCTCCTCCTGTGTCCTCCGTTTTCTCTTTCGACCTTTCCTTCTCTTCTTGACCTCCTCTTCGCTTTGACCCCTTGACATCAATTCCCCACCCTTGGTCTGTGCTTTCCAAACGCTGGTTTTCGGGGCTTCAGTGGACACATGCAGCACTGATAAAAGTAACTCGTTCAATACTTGGCACACTGAGATTCATTTCATTATTGTCTGTTCTTGTTTCCATTTCCTCTCTTGCTCCTCTGCCCTCTATACTGTACACCTTCTATACATCCTATTATACAATATTTTTATTTTTATTTTCTTGCCCCTCCCCTTTCCTCCTCTTTTCCACCGCATCCCCCATCCTCTCCTCATGATGGGAAAGTCAAATATGACAAGGGAGACAGCTCTGGTTATGTGGCTTTGTTCCCAGGGAAAAGCTGTTGGCTTTAGTGGAGGTGACACAGATTGAGTATCCCGATTGGATTTCTGCGAGACGAAAGCCAATAGTTGATTTAACTATATTGGACAGATATCCCCCGTAACCTTACCTAACATGATCGAGCAGGTTTGTCAATGCCATTCTCCACTCAAGTGTCAGTGGATTTCAACTCCCTGTGATATGGCAGCTGGGCTGTATTTATGTGGACATACTGTGTATAAAATGGGCATTTTTTTACACGTGAACTCATACAGTAGTAGTGTGTTTAGTCTTATTGTGTCCAACAAATTCACATCTAGCATATTTTCCCTCATCTGAAGAACTTTCCGGAGTGATTTGACAGTGTGTGTAGAGGAAGCGTATGCTTTTCTCTGTGGATGCTCATTAACATGGATTGGTTGTGGTGTGTGCTCATAAGCTTATCTGTGTGTGCTTTATAAACCCTGCCAACTGCAGTATTCCCCACTGACACCTTATATTGGTCCCCGTTTTCGTTGGTGTTACATTGCCTTGGATGGATGTGCAGGTGGGCGATAGGGATGCAATTATCGCACATAAATCACTACATTCATATATCAAGACGTTTAGCAGGTGCCTTTATTCAAAGTGACTTTCAATGAGTGCATTCAAACCCAATAGGAACACATTCTTAGCATAGACCATCTCAATAAATAAGGAAGCTCTTGCCAAAAGAAATCGCCTAAAAATGTCTTATTCAGTATTCAGTTGTACTGAGCTCCATCCTCTTGTGTCCCTTCTGGTTGCAAAACAACAAGATGCCGACGGTCAAAAACCAAGATGGCCACGCCCAAAAACCAAGATGGCCACGGCCAAATTGGCTTCAAAACGGCAGTCCATAAACCAGTGGTTGACCTCACGGTGACTACTTCCACTTCTATCCCATATTATATATATTAGTCAGCACCTGGCGACTCAAATATGGTTGTGGGCATCTAAAACCACTTGGTTAAGATTAGAGAACGATTTCAGTCACGGTAAGTCATACAAACCTGTCACAATTGCAAATGACGAGGACCAGGAGTGTCGGCGTGAGTTGCATTGGCGTGCATCCTTTTCCCCCATCCTTCCATGACGAGCAGCAACACGAGGATTTGACCTTTTTTTGAATTCAGCTTTCCCCTGACCCCCTGACATCCCGGCTCTGCCCTCCCGCGGGATTAAACCCCCTCCCCCTCTGACCCTGACAGAGAACACAGGCCCACATCGCAGATTGGAACATGCTTCATTACAGACAGATTTAGTTTGAGACCCACCCCCCTCTTCTTATGCACAGTACAGATCAATGTGATAATGAGAGAGAGAATGAGAAAGCGCAAGAGGGGAAAGAAGGTGGCGGGGATTGAGACTGATCCAGATCGGTCGGAGATGAAGTCGGCTGGGACATGCTTTATCATCAGGGCAGATTGAGGCAAAGCTGCAGGTATATATATCCATATATATATATATTGTGATAACTAGATAAATATTCATGGGTAAAGCTACATTGGACATGCAATATCAGAAAACAGTATTATCTGATGAATTAAAAGAGAAATGTTAGTTTAGTGCAGTTACAAACGAATGAAACATATGTGACTCTGCGAAGGTTAGGACGGCTGACGCACACATTTATCTATATGGACAGCCAATATGGACAGCCAATATGGCAGCCAATATGGAATGGAGGCAGCCAATATGGAATGGATGTTGGCAAGGCAACAATGGACACCGTGGCCCGGACTGGACTTAATGTACAGCGAAGGAAGCAACGGCTGCCAAGGGAGCGTTTTAAGCTGTGAAATAGAGAGGGAGGTGGAAATAGAGACAGAGGGAGAATGAGTGAACCCCACTGAAAGCGTATATCACCTCATAATTAACAGGCACTCTGCATTCTCGGCGTCCCGGTCCGACAGGCGCCTGAGGTTCAGCAAGCAGGGATGTTTAATTTAATACGGGGCATTCACATTTAAAAGGAGCTCTAATCCTGAGTGACTTGCAATAAGGCGAAGAAAAGGACAATGCGATACTTTACCAACGTTAACCTACATTAACATTGCTTCTTTTTTCTTTTTCTTTTTTAAAGGTTTCCTTCGAGACTCACCATTTGCGTTGTACAACGTACATGTGCATACGTGACACTGTGCTAATAGGACAATAAAAGCCATCAACAGCAGCAGTTAAGAAGAGCACAGGCCTTTAGTTTGACCTTCACACATACATTTTTTAACAATTGTGACTTGATTAAATGATCAGCACACTTTAATTTGGAATCGTCCGCAGACTTTTAAATGGATGCACGAACCAAATTGGTTCCAGATTGCAGATCTTTGGCATTTTATGAACGCAGGACCCGTGCTCTCTTTTATAAATAGCTCTTAAGCATAAAATGTTGTGCTTAATGACCAAACCTGAGCCAGGGCTCTGATTTATGAGCAGCCGATCGGATAGCTCAAATCATTCACACCGAGTTTAATGTTTTCTTTCAGAGCTAAAACTAATTCCCAGTGTAAGAGCGAATGAATTAATTGGATTTTAATGTGCACTGCATCATAATATCTTAGAGATTCCCCCTTAATATGCAGGACAGTCATTGAGCCCATTGCCCGCTACATCTCTTCTTGAAGTGGAACGATCTGCTGACTCATACCCCCCCCTCCCCCCCTCCCCTTCATTTTTTTTCTAGCCAAGTGTCCCAGTGCAGCTCCCTGGAGGAGGTCCACCTGGACGCGGTCCCCCCCGCCCCCCGCCTGGTGGAGATGAGACGGGACCCGGTCCTGGGCTTCGGCTTCGTGGCGGGCAGCGAGAAACCGGTGGTGGTCCGCTCGGTCACACCAGGTAGGCGTTAATTGCAACGGTGTCCTGTCCGATGTCACCACAAGGAGTCGCCAAAGTCATGAAGAAATGGTCAAATCCAACACATTGGGGCTCTAAATCAATTAGTTTCAATGAAAATGCATCCACGTTAACTGAGATCAATTGAGCCTCGCTTCCTGTGTGAGTCACTTGAAAACACACTGCCTTTAACTGCATGTATTTTACCAAAGAGTAGCACATGAATCAGGTTTTTCAAAAACAACACAAGGGACTATTTCCCGTGATTGACAGCTAGAGGAGCCGTATCCGTTGCCTGCAGTAGCAACGCTGAACAGCAGTGGGATATGGCGCCACTAGAAGAACCGAGAGAAAATAAAATAACGGTAACAAAGCAAAGCCGGAAAAAAGCGAGGCCTGACACCTCGGGAGGGGTTTGCATAGTTGAACGATTTCATCAGTTCCTCCTTACTCTTTGTGGCGTGCTTATCGGTGCAGTAATGATTATTTAGGAGGAAGCCATGCAGACTGCTGGATCCTTCAGTTAGTTTAATTGACCCCGGCCAACAAAGAAAATAAACACAAATTAATGTTTTGTTTTTAATTGTACTGGAAATGTAGATTACTTTGGGTTAATTGGCCCGATTGCCAAATTACTGCCAAACCACTGCTCACAGCCGTCAGCTCCGGTGGCTGCAACGACACACACGGGGATTATCTCGATGATCGATCAGCGCTGAATTCCGAGCCGACAATTGAACCAATGAATATTCTATTCAGAATTGTTTGCCAAGGAAAGGAATACACAGTATGTGCTTAGGGTCGCGGCAGTTTATCGACGCACGTGTCAGGAGACGGACACGCCCACGTCACCTGTAAGCGGACACATTTTGTGCACAGTTGTCCATTCAGCTGTTCCTCCACTGATTCATTCCATCTGCGCTGTTCGTGTAGGTGGTCCATCGGAGGGGAAGATGTTGCCAGGCGATGAGATCATCATGATCAACGACGAACCCGTCAGCTCGGCTCCCAGGGAACGAGTCATCGACCTCGTCAGGTGACTACAGGAGCCTCAGGGACAACCAGTATAGATCTGTCAGAATCCAAGCTGGTGGCAGTTCAGGTTAATCCAGTGGTGGATTTTGTAAAGAAATACAAGAATCCCCCACAAAAAAAACCCTGTTCTGAAGGTTAAGTATAACCTAAATTTAAAGGGCCAGTTCCCCTGTATTGCAAACAGACCGCGTTCTGGGAACCGACCCGGTCATAAGCCATTAAATAGCAGGTTTAACACTTTATCATATCGCACTGATAACTGTCAGTGCCGGACACAAAGTCACAGTGAAACAAAGTCATGACCATTTTACACACAAGCGTTTTCATCACCACACAACATCCAGATAAATACATATTTAGAATTAATAAGAAGAAAGAAAGAAAAGAAAAGGGCTTTTTGCTATTTCGATGCACTCAGTTTACCGTGACATAGTTGCCCGAAAATACTATCCCGTTTTTTTTTTTTTAATGGGAAACAAATTTTTCCATTTTACACACAGTTCAGTGTGTATGTGAAACTGTGTCTGCTTGTAAGTGGTGAATTGCCAGAGGCCTCTCATTCCATCTCAGCCAAGCTGATCAAGTTCCCTCTCGCTTATCTTGCCATCGCCGCTCGCTGCTGATTGTGGTTTCCCGATGTTTCTGTTGACTTTGTGATTCTCTCGCTTCAGGAGCTGCAAAGAATCCATCGTGTTGACTGTCGTCCAACCGTATCCTGTGAGTAGATCAGCTCTTGCGACAAAACAAAAAAAATGCACCACAAGGGGTTGTATGTATCAGATGTATTTATAAAAATAAGCACAAAAGAGATGCTGAAATGAAATCCAGGGAAAGGATTACTCTCTATGTGCAATGTGTTGATTTTAGTCACAGTTAATTGATACCTTGATATAATTACCTAGTGATTTATTGTCCTCTGTTTCATGCTTGGGTAGCTGCCAGCATTCCTCTGAATTCTCTTCACTTTTCTCTTGAAAAGTGCGTTCCCCCGTGAACAACATTGTGTGCCCTTGTTATCATATTTGGGGAGGCAGAGCTTTGTGGCTTATTCCTCCTTGAATCTCCTCCAGGCCCGTTAAACTTGTTTTCCCCTTAAAGTGGATGAAATGATCCCGTCTTCCTCCGACTAAACGCATTCACCCGTCTAGTCTTAAGTTTGGGGTGTGTTGCACCGGGGGTGGGGGTGGGGGGAGGGGTCGTGTTTCTAGAAAATTGGTCATGAAACTTGAGGTTATTATGTTAAAGTTGTATTGATTTTTTTTCCCAGCATTACATGTGCAGCTAATGTGGAAACCCTTTTTTTTATTCCCCCCCTCCTCTTCATTTATGCTTGTGTTTATTCATGCTTCTCTTTATCTCTCTCCCTCCATCTGTCTGTCTCTGTCTCTCTATTTCCCTCCCTTGTCCCTCTCTCTCTCTCTCTCTCTCTCTCTCTCTCTCTCTCTCTCTCTTTGGACCGTTGCCTCTTAGTCCCCTAAATCAGCGTTCATCAGTGCAGCCAAAAAAGCCATGCTCAAGTCCAATCCGGTCAAAGTGCGCTTTGCAGAGGAGGTCATTATAAACGGCCAGGTTCCAGTCAGTACTACCACACACACACACACACACACACAGACACACACACACATACATACACACTTATGTATGACCTATATAGGCAATGACAGATGGTTACCACGTAAGACAGACAGTTGAGTGAATGCCAGATAGATAAGACAGTCACAAAAAAGGTGTTATGACACATGTGTTACACTTTCACAAAAAACCCCTCTCACGTATTTAAACCCCACCTGTATTCTGTGAGCGGGCCCGTCAAAAGAACGGGGTGAAGCGGGGGCCGATCATGTTCCTTCTGTTTTCAGAACCCGGTGAAGGACAACTCTCTCCTGTTTATGCCAAATGTCCTGAAGGTCTACCTGGAGAACGGGCAGACCAAGTCTTTTCGCTTCGACAGCAGCACTTCCATCAAGGTGCGTGCACGTGCGCGCTCTATCAGTCCCCTCTCCCCACACCCCCACACCCCCACACCCCCCCCCCCCCTTTTCGAAAGGCACACTTTGCAAGATTAGCAGTCTCTGCTGCATCTATTATTACAAAGGGAGAAATTAATTCAGAGTGCAAATGAGTGCGGCGTCTCTGTTGCACGCACACACACACACACACACACACACACACGCACACACACACACACACACACACACACACAGACAGGCCACGGAATTCAATCACTGTTTGAGCTCAGATTGTTCGAGCGGCGCATTTATTTGGGGCGAGGTGGCAAAGAGCGCCTTTCAATCTGTTTTCGACTTGTAGATTGAGTTATGTTTCATGTTTGTATGATTCAGTGTGTCTGCCAGCGTCTCGTCGAGGAAGGAAGCAAAGAGAGCTGAGTCACCCTTTCCTTACTTGAGTGGCTGGTATCGTCTTCACCTGGCGAGCGCGCGTGCGTGTGTGTGTGTGTGTGCGTGTGCGTGTGCGTGCGCGCGTCTCAAAATGAAAGCCGAGTTTTAAGATGGGTGTGGTCCGAGCACCCCCGCCCTAAACACACACACACACACACACACACACACGTACACACACACGCGTGGCTTGACTGATCCAGTCTGTAGTGATTAATAAAACCTACTTTATCCTCTTAACCCTTCGATGCATACACACTACTCCATAGGTGGGTCAAAGATGACCTTCATGAAATGATTGCTTACGTCAATATATGTGTTTTGATAAATGGAAGAAAAATAAATCTCTCGAAATAAAGCACAAAAAAAAGACCTGTATTACAGTTAATTTGTTATATTAAATATATGCTATCAGCCTTGCAAATGACCTTACTGACTATACACATAACAAGAACTTGTGTTTTCTCTTCTATTCCAAGGTAGATATACGGGAACATTTATTTCTCTTAAAAGGTCAAATATGTAAATATATGAGGTGAATGGGCAGAGAATTTTAAACAGGTATACGAAAGACATTAATTTTACCTATAAGCTCGAAAAATGTGTAAAGTAAGTCATGCGAAACACCATAATACTTTGACCTTGTTGCTATCCTGTTTGTCACCTGATGAATCTCCATCTGAATAGAGGTTAAAGTCTAAACTTATACGGAGCGTCTCCACTCCAACCCCCCCACAGTCTTTTTTTTCTTCACTTTTCAACAATTTCATCTCTTGACATTTTCAGTCAAGGTTTGTGTTTTTGTTGAGGAATGAAAGCAAGAGGTCCAAATGTCAGGCACAGAATCCCGATAGTCTGTGGCTTTTCATAAAAGAGATATGCATCGTGTCATTATGGTTTTTTTTTTTTTTTTGACAAAGGAAATATAGATAACCTTTTTTAAGCGACTGCACTAATTAAATAAGTGTGGTGTATTGACTTCAGGACGTGATCCTGACCCTGCAAGAGAAGCTGTCCATCAAAGGCATCGAGCACTTCTCCCTGGTGTTGGAGCACAGGACGGAAGGCTCTGGAAGCAAACTGCTTCTCCTGCACGAACAGGAGATGCTTACTCAGGTAGGAGATGTGTCCTCACACACACACACACACACACACACACACACACACACACACACACACACACACACACACACACACACACACACACACATCCCTGCTCATTATTCACACCACATTGGGACCCCGGTGCCATCTATCAGCACTGGCACAGAGGGGGTGACAGCTCACATTACACCTACACTCCCACACACACACACACACACTCACCCACACACTCATCCACTCATCCATAGTGTCCGCCACGTTCTCATGAGGTTTGCTGGCATCACAGGAGGACAACTTTTAATATTCAGATGTGTCGTTCGGCACGTGGCACACGCCACTGGCAGTTTTAAGAGTCGCCGACGCGCTCGATGAAAGTGGCACTCTGATACAGCTGAGCGTCAATCTCATGTGACAGGTGTAGAGGAGGAGGCGGGTGTAGTCCTTGAAATAGAAAAAACAAAACTCCCCCGCCGTCGCCACACTACCACGGTAAATCATTCATAAAATAGAATCAATATTTTCATGATGGGCCTGGTCTCGCGGTTGTCCCCAATAAGAAATGGGATCGAAAGGCGCAGACAAACTAAGTACATTTACTGAACCCTGAAGTATAACTTGGAGGTACTTTACTTTAATGGTATTTTTTATTGTATTTATACTTCAATACATTTCAGAGGGAAATATTGTACTTTTCACTCCACTGTATTAGTTTGACAGCTATTGTTGCTAGTTCGGCTTCACACCAATCAGGATCTTACTGTAGTACCGACCTTGTGTTTGTTCACTGCGTTTTCTTCATCTATCTCTTTCCCTCCTCCCTCTCTTTCCCTCCCCTCTCTCTCTCTCTCTCTCCCTCTCCCTCTCCCTCTCTCTCCCCTTCATGTCGCCCTCCTGTCTGTGACCCCAGGTGACCCAGAGGCCCGGCTGTGACAAGATGAAGTGTTTCTTTCGGCTCAGCTTCGTGCCCCGGGACCCCGTGGAGCTGCTCCGGAGAGACGCCGTGGCATTTGAATACCTCTACGTGCAGGTGAGCGAGGCCCCGAAGCGGATTCTGACACATTGTTTGCCGACTTTGAGGTTTTGTGGTTTTTTGAATATGACTAATGGTAAATAACAAAGTCACAGAGTGGGTCAAGACAAAATCTTCATTTGCAAATAACGTCCTCAAATAGAGAAAACCCCACTCTTGTCTTAAGTACTCTCTAAAATAATAAATTGCATCCCCACAGGATTCCTTTGATAAATTAGTCAAGTGAAAGCCTGACAGAAGGAAAGCTAATCTTCAGTTCAACAGTTTGTACTTCCGAGTCCTTCACCAGGGACTGGGAACTGTGTCCCTTTTTGAAGGAAGCTCAAGTCACAAAGGTTGGGAACAACTTATTTGGGCTCCGCGGGGACGGAGACATGAACCCTGGCGGCTCAGCTTTGGGATTCTCATCTAACGCTGCTTCCTGCTTTTTTTTGCCGTAGAGTTGTAACGACGTGGTGTTGGAGCGCTTTGGCACGGAGCTGAAGTACGACGCCGCGCTGCGACTGGCTGCTCTGCAGATGTACATCCTCACCATGACAACCAGACAGAGCCAGAAGGTGTCCCTGAAATACATCCAGTGAGTTCGGGTGCAAAAGGACATTGTGGGTCGTGCTTTTTCACACTACTAGCAGGAGCTGTAATGTTAAAACTGTTGTACAGCCTGGAGCTGCGCCATCAATTATAAATAGTAGACTTGACTGAGACAGTTTGGGCTGTTTTCCTCTCAAAGTTTTTTTTTTTTTTTTTTTTGATGGTTTCTCAGGGATTCGTCGCCCTTTTCTCCCTCCTCTCCCTCCTCTCCCTCCTCTCCCTCCTCTTCTGCAAAACAAAGGTTTTCTGGTTGGTTAAACAATCAAATTGCATCATCTGAAGAAACACTCGTAACAGATTTGTTCTTAAGTTGCACAAACAAGTGATTTGGGAGAATGTGTGGCATTCACCAACGCTTCCAATACAAAGTCTCTCGTAGTTGATTATTCAGTCAATTCACCCTCTGTTCTCTAACTGGCAGCCGAAGTCAGGAGAGTGAACGCCGTCCGATTCCTCACTTTTGACTGCCAGTATGAAACCCGGGTCCGGTGGAGTGACTGATCCCCCGCTGATCAATCACCAATCTGCTCTCCACAGAAAGGAGTGGGGTCTGCCGCTGTTCCTGCCTCCCGTCGTGCTGTCCAGCATGAAGGAGAAAAACATCAAGAAGGCTCTGACGCACATCCTCAAAACCAACCAGAACCTCGTGCCTCCAGGGAAAAAAGTGAGCAGCCACCGTTTGTCTTTCTCTGCCCTTGTTAACAAACTTCTGACACACACACGCACACGCACACGCATGTGCACGAGCACAGTCTGCTTTCTTTTCTGACGCCACGTCCTAAAATAGCATCGCTGCCACGCTCGACCTTGCGAAGGTTCTCACCCTTGTCAACCTAAGACCCTTCGTCGGGCCGGACTGTGAATGCTAATGGGGGGAAAAAAAAGTCAAACTGTGTGCATAATGAGATATTCATATTCACACGCACATGTTCCCTCGGTCAGGGGGCCGCGGATCCCAACTTCAGCTCAACTTTTTAGCTCTTCGTGGAACTGTTTTTAATGATACAGGCGTTCATACTGTAACACCCACATTCACCGTGACACGTAAGGATAAACCAGCTTACCGGAGAAATGATTAGCCCACGCAACAGTTCTAACTGAAGCGAGTGATTTATTATCAGCTGTCACGCAAATAGGGTTAGCTGCAAGTGAATCTCAGTTAGACAGTTGGAATACAGGGAGGGGTGGTGGGGGGTTAATCTCAGAGAAGACACAAACTGAATTATAAGTGCATGCGGACGAGGGAAAAGAAAGTGCTGTACTGTGATTAAAAACACAGAAATGTCGCTTCCTCGCGACGCACATGACCCCTGTAGTTCATCTCGACTCCATCCCACTTACGCCATCGCCTCCATAAATACTCCCTCCAAATATGGATTCATCCTGGCTGAATGTTATGACTCCTTTAAATCTAAGAACTGCAGAGCCCAGCTGTTTTTAGGAAATTACTTAGCCTTTTTTTTCTTTTCTGACGATATATTTTTGGCCCATTTTTTTAAAGATTTACATCTTCAGCGGTAATGGATGAGCTCGGGGCTGAGTGCTACAGACAGGCCGCAGAGAGAAAAACACATTTCTGGTTTTGTGCCTTTTTTTTATTGTATATTTGTCACAATAAAGATTGAGAAAAATACGTTTACGGCTCTTTAGGCAATATAGTTTGGGTGCGTCGAGTCTTTTATTTCTTCCAGGATACTCATATTTCATATCATTATATGATATCCCAATTATCTGTGTGTCTGAGGTCTCTTTATATCTTTGTATTTTTGTGAGAAGATTTGTAACAGTTCTTTAATAGGCATTATGACAAATTCAACAATCTCATCCTTCAGTTTTACGTCTCACATCTGACAAACATTATAACGTCGACAGTGTAACGGCCATCAGAGTTTCTCCTGCGTGGATGATCAGATTTGTTCGTCAAGGACACATGAGAGTATGTTTGTAGATGCTGGGCTCCTCTGTGATTGGGGCGAAGAGTTTACATGTTTAGAAGAATGACAGAAAAAAAAAATGTATGTATATAATCTGAAAGGCAACATCAAATTAGCATGCCTCTATGCCCGATGGGATCTACCGGGGATGAAGGATTGTGGTTTACGTTACACACCCCTGAACTCCATGTATGTGTGTAATGTCTCTAAAATATGCGGCGTGCCAGAGGGATATCGATCTCTTCCCTCCCAACCTCGAGCGGTGCGATGTGCTGGCTAATCATTTGCATTCACACTTGATATCCGCTCCACTCATTAGGGAGCCATACGGCCAAGGAGCCCCGAACGAACTGACGTGCGGTTCAAAACACAGACGCTCCAAATTAGCATTCCTTTTTACGGCCTTGAAGTTACCGCTCAGCCCTAAAAACCAAAAACAGGCTGCTCACTCCGGTTTGGTGGTTAAGAGGCAGCGAGAGTTTCATCCGAGCAAAATTATTTTTTAATGGGGACGTCTGTCAAGGTCAGACGTCCCCATTAGCCTTTTGTTTCTGAGACTGATGCTCATTTTTAAATTAGGGCGCAACATCAGATGGACGTACGCTAGATAAATAAGTCTGAAGATGAGTATTGCAAGTGGATATGAAGGCAGCTTCATGCTCGACACATATACACAAACTGTTGCCATTTGTATTCAGCTGCGTCTGCGTTACAGATGAATTGCCCTCCCTGAGAAAATGTTGCTGAAATATAAGGGCACTCAACATGCCAGTTAATAGAAAAGGTGAATAAGAAAACACATAACCTGCTCTGTAAATAAGTGAAGAAGCAAACAATGGATGCATGAAACATGTCAGGTCGTAGATCTATATGTCTCATTACAGTCTAGGCAGCGGTATTTATTAATGCCAAAATGCAATTTGGGTCTTTTTTTTAAGATTGAATGTTGAAAATCCCACAGGCGCTAAGTGGCTGGAGAGGAACACATCCGCACAAGCGAGCCACGGAGAGAACGGCGGTGGAGCCGTGCTTCAGACTTTGATCCGATTTTAAATAACGTGATGGCACATAATGGGAAATCAGTGGTCTAGATCAAAATGGCTTGAGAGTGCTTTACATCCTGACATTATGGAAGACAAATGTGTCTTGAGGTGATTTGGTTTCTAATGCTTACTAATGTATTTCTCCTCTCCCTGTGCAGCTGACTGGGTTGCAGGCCAAGGTGCATTACCTGAGGTACCTCAGCGAACTCCGGCTCTATGGAGGGAGGGAGTTCAGTTCAATACTTTTGGTAAGGAAGTTATTTCCATTAAGGGTTGATTTAGATATAAACATTTGACACGATGACTTGGTGTACTTCTAACTTTCCTATGCGTCCGCACTACTTTCTGTAGCAAGGGGAGAAACAGACCGAGGTGACGCTGCTAGTGGGCCCACGTTACGGCATCAGTCACGTCATCAACATCCGGACCAACCTAGTGGCCCTGTTGGCCGACTTCAGCCATGTCAACCGCATCGAGATCCTCACTGAGGATGAGACCAACGTCCGACTGGAGCTGCATGTTCTGGATGTCAGGGTGAGCATGGTTCTGTCTGGAAAAAAACAAAACAGAAGCACTAGCGAGCATTGTTTCGCCCTGCACGAATGATACTATCTGTTGTTTGTCCTTTCTTTCTTCTTCCCTCCTTCCGCCCTTCTTTTCCTTCGTTTTTTTTCCCGCAGCCCATCACCCTGATCATCGAAGCCAGTGATGCAATGAACCTGGCCTGTCTAACAGCAGGCTACTACCGCCTCCTAGTGGACTCGAGGAGATCTATCTTCAGCATGCCCCACAGCAACAGCACCGGAGGGGATGACACTGGTGAGTTATGATTGTGAGCGTCTATGTGTGTGCGGTCAGAATAGTGTGGATTTGCTTACTAATTTAATTTAATTTGGATAATTTCACAATTATAAGTTTACAGTCAGTATTTAAATTGTTTCTTTTACCTAGGGGTGCATTTGGGTGAGAAAATGTGTTTTCCAGCACAGTTTTACTAATAAGTGGCAAGATCTTTGTCCTGGCAGGACTCTCCACGTGAAATTATTAAAACAAGTAGGGAAGAAATGCTCGAAGCTTAAAAATGTAAGCTTTACGGTGCAGCATTAAAACCTAAAGGTCCTGAAGTGGAGCACTCAAAGGTCTGGCGAAGAGGAGGAAGCCACTTTGAGATTCAATCAACATAAAATATAAAACGCATAAAATAATAACACCGTGTATTTCTACTGCTTTCTGCAGGTCAGGATCGTGTCCTGGAATGGCCATACAGCACATCTTTGGGGGACAACGAGGAGCCGTCACCCGGCCAAGGAGAGGTCTACAACAGGGACGCTGAGTATTCCAACGACGGGCCAAGAGAAAACTGCGTCTCTCCTTACTTCCATGAACCCCCAAACCCTGACAGAGACCTCGGGACACGGAGGAGTCCGTTGCCCCCTCCTCTTCCCCCCGCCACCAGACACAAACCTCAAGACTCTCCTCGGAGCGCCAAAGTGTCGTTCATTTTTGGGGGGGACCCACCCTTGAACAAGCCTAAGAACTTGGGCTATGAAAGACTGTTGGAGAGCCCTGAGGTCCCCGAGCACAGACCGGCCTACATGCACAACAACACAGACTTTCGGCCACAGGACAGGGTGCCATTTCAGTTCGGTGGTCTGACGCACGTCTATAGTAACATTATAACTGAGGAAGGTGGTGAGGAGCCACTGCTAAGGGATCTGTTTTATCGCGACACGACGGACGACGCGGAGGACGACGACGACGCTTCCTGCGAAGAAGACTCCACCGGGGGGACACCGGTGGGTGACGACGGAGGCGGCGGAGATGAAAACCGCGGCAACCAGGGAGGAGGGTTGGCCACGGCAGCCGGCAAGGCTTCCTTCCTCACGCTTTCCGGTTCCACCGATGACATCATCGACCTGACGTCTTTGCCCCCTCCCGAGGGAGACGACAGCGTCGACGAGGATGAAGACGACACGCTGCTGCAGACGCTCAACCTTGCGATCGCGGCTCCTCCGCCAGGCTTTCGGGACAGTTCAGACGAGGACGCGGTGCCCGAGGGAAGGCCGCTGAGCACGCGCGACAACGATGATATCCCGGTGTCGTTAATCGATGCCGTCCCGACGCATGGGGAGGGGGAAGGGGAAGGGAGCAGGGGAGGGGAGAGAAGGCTGGAGAATGCAGTCATGCAAACCCTACAAGCACTGGAGGCTCTATCCGTCTCTGAACAGAGGCCTCCCCCGCCACCACCCAACAGTAGCAATCCAGGTCTGTTGAAAATGAATGCTGGTACAGTAACGTTTGATCACCATCATTTATGTCTTTGTTTAATATTGGTTTCCAGACCTTTTTACTCACCCCAAATGACGCCCCAAATAAATCCTGTGTCTCAGTCTATGGTCTTCAGTCTCTCTCATTTTATATCATTCAGACCACTAAAATGTGTGGGATTTTATTCATGTTAAAACAGTTCAAACATTATGGGGTTGTAAGCATTTGACCTTTTTGTAGATATTTTTTTTTATCTTTAATGCGTTTTCTTTAATTCTCTGTGACCTCTTGCCCCCTTTAAGTTAGCAAACTCTTGCATGACACCAGAACAGAAACTATTTGTATAATAGGCCTCCTCAATTGCAAATATGGACATAGCTCTGTGTAACATTCTGTACCATGTAACAGCTTGAGCAGCCTGCTTAGTTAGCTAATTGACCCATATTTAACTTTGTATCTCTTATCTCCTAGGTGTTTACGCGTCTCGAGGCTTCAGCCCCGAGTCGTCCTCAGATTCTGGCAATGAGACCAACTCCTCAGAGATGACGGAAATCTCTGAACTGGCTGCTAGTCACAGGCTCAATGAGAGCCACATGCGTCTCCTGATGGCCACAAGGGAAGGGTACCAACCTTTACTTGAGGAGAAAACAGATTTCCCCGTCTCGCCCAGCACCGTAGGAACGACACAGAAAAAACCCCGCAGTCCAACACGGCACCTTCAGCCTCCGGCTGTTCCCCCGAGACGGAGCCCCCTTTTGGACACCGCTTCGTCAGGGCCCGACACCTTGGCGGTGAGGTCCCAGACAAAACTCTCGTCCACTCTCCAGCGCCCGAGTTCCACCACACCAGGAGGCAAGCATCACAAAAAGTCTGCGGACTCCAGTGGCAAGTACAACACCTTCAGCACAAGGGAAGGACATCGAGGTGAGAGCAGTGGGAGCCACAACCATCTTGAATTGGACCAGCGCACTTCGTTCTGTGAGCGAGGGGATAGTCAAAGGAGACCGAATTCTTTTTTGGCAGAAAATGCTGCGGCCGAGGACGATGGAATGAACAGCCTCCCCCGCGACCATCCCAGAATCCCCCGCCCTCCTTCCACTAACTCTGAGCGCCTGTTGGAAGTTGTCAACTTGGGGGATTGCGGTGCAGATAATGGAGCTGCAGCTGTTGAGCAAGATGAGCATCTGGTCGTAGCATCATTGCTGTCCCCAGCCAAAAAATCCAGATCAGGGGGGTCCGACCAGGCCTCGGACATACAAAATGACCACCAGCCGATCTCTAGACAGCAGAGTGTCGCACGCTTGTGTGAGTACCATCTCGCCAAAAGGATTTCTAATTTGCAAGGGGAAGCCCACAGTTCTCTGCAGGGTTCCCTGTGCTCATCGCTGGATGCTGGTGGCAGCACGAACAGTAGTGCCTGTGCCACCCCAAATGACTCACCCCTTGGCCCCGGTGCAGTTGAATTAAAACACCACCATTTGCAAAGGCACCCACTCTCCAATTCCTCCTCCTCATTACTCAGGGTGCTAAACTATGAGGATAGCAAACCCGGAATCCCTCGCGGCACCCCAAGCCAGAGCACTCAGGGAAAGGACCTCCACCCTCACGCAGACCCTGCCCTCCTTCGGAAAATGCTGCCCAACATTCACCCTCCTGCGGCTGGGGCTGAACCAGGCCGTCCCTCCTCAGCCACGCCGTCTAAGCATAAAGAGACAACAGGTACTGGGAGCAAGAGGCCCCACAATGATCTGCATGCTAAACAACAGGCCTGTTTTAAGGGGCTGAACCAGAAGGAAGGCAGTGAGGCCTACAGACAACTGATTAACTATCTTACGGTCAGCCAGATGCATCAGGGAGGGAAGCTGCACAGTGCAGGCATGGGAGGGGCAGTAAAAAAGGACACCAGGCGCTTTATCACGAGTAACCCTCAGCTTGTCGAAATGGTAAAGAATAGGGGGAACACCATTGCTCGCTGCCCATGTATGCCTTCCTCCATATCATCCCCATTCCTCAGCCCAAATTTAGTAACCCCTAACGCGAACACCGTGCAGCTGGCAAATAGAAATCCTCACTCATACCATTCTGCCACACTTCCTGCCAAACTCAAGAGAAGTTCTGACATGCATGCTCAGAAACTGAATGACAGTCTAGATTTGACTGCCGAGAGGAGAAGCTCCTTTTCTGGCCTGGAAAGCGAACTAGAGAGGAGTGGTATGGACCCAGAGCACTTCCTGTCACTGTATAAGAGAGAGGGCTGTATCAGTCGTGACGGGGGATTCGTTACAAGTGGAAACCGAGAGGGTGGGGTTAACTCTAACCGCCCCCCGCCTCGGTCAAGAAGCCAGCCTAGTAGCAGCACTGAAGACTGGTTAAGATCAGACCCGAGGGCAAAGCATGCAGTCCGTCAGTCTCCACATTCTCGTCCTAATGATTCTCTTTGTTTCTCTGCCGCCCCCAGTGTAAGTGGTCACCGAGCAGACCTCAACACCATCTCACTAGGAAGGGGAGATCACCCTTCAGCTTTTGTCAGGCAGACATCTGCTGGCAATAGGGCTTGCATTACATCTCCAACTCCCAACCCACAATCTCCACCTCCTCCACCGCCTCCCCCGCCTCCTCCGCCTCCTTTGTCTCTTCCCTCGCAAGCCAACGCTAGCTCCGGCAACTCGGGATTCACACAGGATGCCGTCCATTCCATCCAGTCCCGGCCAAATCACAACCACATTCAAGCTGTTGCCCCAAACCAACCCCAGACGCTCCCGGATCCCTTCTGCAATAGCCTGCAACGGGGCAGGGAGCTCAAACGCAGCTCCAGCAACGTGACCGCCAGTTCCGGGAGTGTGGACGTTCTGTTTGATAAGCCCACTCGGTGCCGGAGCCAGCAGCCCTTGTCACCATCTGTGCCCCTGCAAGGTGAGACCAAAGTCCAACGGAGGCCGACAAGGAAGCGGCTCTCCAAGAGCTACTCCCAAGGCTCTGTGTCTTCCCACACATGCTGGTCTACAGGCTGTCGGGCAGACAGCAGAAGGGCGTCGGTGGCATTCCCGTTGCAGAAAGACGCTAAACACATGAAGGGCTCTCAAAAACTGGACACCAGTCCCTGGAGATGCAACGGGCCTTTTAGCTACTGTTTCTTCAAACGTAAGAGCGAGGGAGAGGAGGATGAGATCGAGTGGGAGAGGCCCCGACGAAGCCGCGTCGGGAACGATATGGATAATGGCTGTGCGGGTGCGTCAGCCATATTGCCCTGTGGCTCAGCCGTGGATTTGGCTGGGGAGCAGCTGTACGGGGAGGTCCTCAATAACATGAGCTTTACCGACCGCCTCGCACGAATCAACGCACTCAAGGACCGCATGTACTGCTTCCCCTCCGGCTTCGTTGACGTCCGCCGCGACGCCAGCGAGCTCATTGCCCTGGTGAGGTCCAGCGTTGGCCGCTGCGATCGCGGAGCCCAGATGCCTCTCCAAGACGTGTCCCAGTTCAAGCAGCTCCTCTCGGTCGAGTCCAAAGAATTGGGACGGGCATGCCGGAGGATGGCGCAGGCCTACGGTAGTCCCGAGGAGATGCTGCTAGCCGTGACTTGTAGCTTCCAGGTGCTATGCTGTCTCTGCGAAGCCTGCATGTGTCTGGTCAGGGGGCTCGGAGCCTCAGCCTCGCACCAACAGAGAGAGGTCGTGGCAAAGGTCGACGAGGTCGTCATGAACTATATCTGTTTGCTCAAGGCGGCCGAGGCTGCCACCGTGGGAGCACCAGGGGAGCACAGCGTGAAGGCCCTGGTCCGCCACTCCAGCACCATGTCGGCCATTGCTAACGCACTCACCCGCTCCCTTAAAACGCTGCTTAGCAAGTAGAGGCTACTCTTTATGCTTTATAGTGTGGCCTACACAGTCAGTATTAGTCTGTCTTTAAGCATCTCGTTATTTTTGGCTCTGCTGAAGAAGTCGTATATTTTTCATATAAGGTCTGAACGGTCTTCATATCAAAATCAATGTAGTGTAAGACACAAAACTCGAACTGAAAAAAATTTGAACGATGCTGAAAGGTAGTCCCATCTGACTGCACTTGCTTTTTCTGATGACACTATTGTAATGTATATTTACATAGCCATACTGTCACAGACCTTTGTAATGTGATATGCACCTAATATATACCCTTTTACCTGTGCATTACGTAACTTATTTAAAAAAATCTAAATATAATGTATATAATGTACATAAATACAATATAAATATATTATTTGCCGTAGCAGTTTCAAGAAGCCATTGAGTGTTCAGCATAATTTGCTCCAGTATTGTACAGGGCTGGAGTGAATTCACATTCAGTTCAATCAGTTCATTAAGTGCAGTTTTACTACAGATATTTAGAATTTACCTGTAGAAATGTAAGCAAAAATGTGTGTTCTGAATGACTGTGTAAAGGTGAATTGATTTCAACACTGTTGTATTATAATGCAGTTTTATTATTTGCAAGATGAGAGGAACGTTTGTTAGAGATGTTGAAAAATACAGGGACACTATCATTGCACTGCATTTACCACTGCTTCATAATTCACCATGTAGGTTATTTTCAGATCAAAGTAATACACAGTAAATAATAAACTATCCCGCCCAAAAATAAATATATTAGATCTATAATAATACGTTAACGTTGATCATTTAGAGAAAAAAAAGTTTTAATATGAAACATGTCAGATTGACCACTGTATTAATTATATCTCATCATTTTTAAGCTTTTGTGTTTTATTATCATCTGTTTTGGACTAATTTCTGTGCTCGAAGGACTTGTTATTCCACACCATGTATCAAGATGCAGTCATGTCTCTTGAGAAGAAATTCAATTCCTGTTTCTTTTTTGTTTTGTTTTTCAATAATCCACCAATGTATTAAAAATCATTTTACAGATATATCTGTGTCTCATACCATGTGTCTCTTGGTTTGAATGGTTCACTGTTGATTCGTCTTAGAATACATGTACAACAGCCATAAGTGAATGAAACTAAATCTCAGCAACCTCCCGTTTCTAATAAAGTTGATGCTTCATTTGTATGAAAAAAAGTCCTCTATCCATGTTAAGTGACCGATTTGAATAAGCATAACTAATTGAATACCCTTTTTAACCTCTTAATGTATGGTGCGTGGGGTACGTGCACTTCTGTCCATGCTTACACGAGCTTGTGTCGTCACGTGACCGTCCACCTCCCCTAAACAGCAGAGCAGTAGACGTTGGGGCAGGACGGGGAGGGGATCAGTGCCCACCCACTTTGCATATTGGGCGCGTGTTTCGCACATGCGGCGACGTTTACCAATCAGGGCGACACATGCAGCAAACCACGCCTGCGCGGCAACTCGTGTCGCGCGCGCGCGCGCCTAATCAGCATTGTACTGGCGGCGGAGCAGACAAAAAGTTGTCAGTCTCTCTTTTTTTTGCCGTCGCTCCAGCTGCATGCTCAGCGCGAGCTTTTATTGTAGGAGTTAGTTAAGTAGTTCAAGCAAGAGTGTCTTTGTCTGGGACATTAGAGAGCTCGAGAAGCTGCACTGAAGCCTTTGAAGGAGCCGCAGAGTTCACCCTAACTAACATTACAGCGTGGAAAGTAAAGTCAGCTTGCTGTTGGGCACCCCGCGGGGTTTAAAGTTCAGCTACTAGTAGCGTCACTGGCTACTAGCAGGTAGTTAAGTTAGCTCCCGGTCACAATGGCAGCTGTGTGCCAGCCACGACGTGCCTTGGTGGAGATACCCGCTCCGCAGCCCAAAATTGCAGGTAAGTCCCGAAACTCGGCGGCCTTTCAAATAGATGCTGTAACTTTTGAGCGGGACGCGCTGCTTTGCTATCATGCTAATATTATCGCAAGCGCGCGCCCACAGGATAAACACTGGGGTTGGTAGCAAACATTTTAACGCGGACAACTAAAACTTCCTAAAATTATGATTGTATATATATTTTTTTTATTTAATATCCACTTCCCCAGTAAGTTTTTACAACAGTCGCTTCAGGCTGCGCGAATAATAATAATTATAATAATAATATATATAAATAATATTAACAAGAGCCACTTGACTTTCTTTTCCAGCTCGAATGAGGAGGTCCTATCTGGAGATCCTCAGTGCTCGGCTGGCTCCAGCTCCACTTCCAAGAGGGAGAAACGCAGCTGCAAGCGTAAAGCGGGACCACTCACGTAAGTACATGAGCGATAAATAACCCCACTGTCCACTACTTTGACTTTGGAGGAAGCAAAATGAAAGCTGGCACGATAACGGAAAAGGACTCTGCCTATAATAATTGACACTACATTACCGCCCTTGTGACTAGTCTAAATGCAGTGATTATTTTGGTTTCTCCTGCCCCTCTTTTTGTCATCGTTCCAATCGTCAACCATTTTTCTTTTTTGCAGTAGACTTGTCCGTTGGCGGCGTGTGGAGTGGGAGGATAGAGGAGCAATGTGAGAAGATGGAGGAGCACCCCGCCCCTCTCTCCAAGCAGCAGCTAGTCCAGCTGATCCGATCCCTCATCTTGGTTGAGCAGGTACCCATCCCGGCCTTTTCACATGAGCGCTATGATGAGATTTTAGTAGCTGAGATTAAAAAAAAAAAAGAAGAGAGAAATATTTTACCCAACTCTGAGCCCGTCTACATACAATGTGATCTGAAATATCGATGTGTTGCGTTGCGTCCCAGAGCCAAGAGCCCAGGATCCTGGCTTCCGACCTAAAGTACCTCCAGGAAGACCTGCAACTAAAGAAAGCCAATGTGTACCGGTCCATACCCTACTCGCGGCTCGGCTCCAACAGGGACGCTCACTGCTACAGAAAAGCATATCCTCACCTGGTGGCGTTCAAAGTGAGTATCGGTGGTTCGGACTTGTTTGCATAAAGGCACTTTTTTGAAAAACTACATATTTAATTTACTAGTACACACATTGTGTGTTATGGCTTCATAAAGGGAAGTCTTTGTCACTGATGTCTTAAAAAGCGTGCTCCATAATTTCATTATGTTCTCCTAAACCATTACCTCCTTATCCCCCCCTCTCCAGGTTTCCTGTCAGGAGTGGGGCCAAGTTCTCCTGAGGAACAAAGAGTGGGACGCCGTGTTGGAGCACACGGTGATGGCGTGCCGCTACACCAGCGAGCTGCCGCAGTGGGACACGGCGAACCACAACGCTCTCCGAGAACAGTGTTACGGCATTCTGGCAGCTCACAGCCTCGCCGCCCTCCAGCACCACCACCCTGGACCCAACAGAGGACGCGAGCTGCTCAGAAGGTACCACTTCACTATGAACAGTCCACATACAGATCCTAAACAATAGGTATATAAATATGTTGCATAGTGACACGGTCAGTGTATCCTTTGTTAGATTAAGGGAATACTCAACAAGGAAATGATCATGTAAACGGCTCAGTTTAGTTGCTTAACCACGTAAACTCAACTTTTTTGCTCAGTCCTCAGTATCTGGTTCACTCTGACCCGCCAGATGCATTCATTCATTTCATGTTGTGGCACTAATAAGAGGTGTACTGATCATTGAACAACAAGGGTCAACTCTGGTTACTGGGGAATTCTGGCTCCCTCAAACCTCGCTTTACGCAAATGATCACTTTCTTTTCTTTTTTTAATCTCGTTCGGGGTGACTGGCTTGCTTGAAGTTCCACTTTCTTTACCACCAAAGTGTTAACTTGGCTCTCACAAGATTCGGAGTACTACATCTAAATGATAGTTGCTGACATTCTGAGGGTGCTGGTGAAGTAAACTAGCTAGCTACGTATTTGCTCTCTGTTGGCGCATCGGTTCAAATTCATAATTTACTTGTGCAGTGTTTTTAGTTGTCATACAGATGACTTGTTTTATTTTTTTAATTTTTTTGTTTTCTGTCTCTAGATTGAATATGGCTCAGTTGCACAGCCAGTCAATTGTGCCGTGTATTCAGGAGTTGCAGAGGATGATGCGATGTGCCGATGACTCCTCCATGGACACAAAATAGTACGAGATGCGCCATCCAACCAGCTGGCTACAGTCCAGTGAAAAGTGTGCTTTGTAGATAAATAATTTATGTGGTACATGGCCAAAAACATTGTACGTGGTAGTGTTTGTTTGGAAAAACCACTCCAGTATTCGTCCAAAGGGCCGGGTAGCAACTTGAAATGCGAAGGTTTCCAAAATGTAACGAAAACCAGTGTCTAAATGAAACGAAACGCAATGCAACAAAACCTTGAAAGTATTGAGTAACATTTGTGGCATACCACACCTCAACATGTATTTATTGTCGGTTAATGTTATCTTCATATGTTGCCTTACAAAAAAAAAAAAAAACTGTCTCCTTTTTTAGAGGAACGTTCACATCCTGAGAGGTTGCGATCAGTTGGTGCTGCCAGCGATATATATTTAAAATGTTTGTCTATTTTTAGAACTTTATATAGAATCACTTTTGCATTGACTATTGAAATGTTGAAAGTAAGAAATGGCCTTTCTTGTTGCTTTATCAGGATGTGTGTGTGTGTGTGTGTGTGTGTATATATATATATGTTGTTACCGTTCACAATACTTGAAGCTGTGGCCTTTGCCGTCTTTGACTATAGTTGTTTTATATGTACGTCTTGTCTATAGCGAACGGTCCGTCACTGATTGCACTGTTGCCGTTTGTCCTGAGAACTTGAAATCTTTTGATGAAATAGACTCCTAATTTGAATAAAGCTGTTACTTTGTACTATTGAACAGCTTGCTCATCCGTTTGGTTTTGTATCACTGGTTTCTGTATTTGGTCATCAATATGAAGAGGTGTATTTTTCCATATAATCCATTAGAATCCCTTTCAAAAGTACTGTTTACAGCAGATTGATTTATAGTCCTGCGTCTCCGGAGGTCGATGCGTCGCTGATGTACTCGGATACTTGGAGGAAGTAGTTTGTGTTTCACGGTAGCCTTTTGATAAACATACAGTAACTGCAATTATCAAACCGTTCAGTCAGCTGTACAGTCACAACTTGTCTGTATGAGTAACTCCAATCTCTCAAAATGTGCTGCTGCGTCTGCTGATGTGTCCAGATGTGCTCTTTCCGTTTTGCGGTTTCATCTGAGGTCTGTCAGTTCTTTCCAAGCATCACATGGTGAATTACAGTCTGCCTAAAATTACATCTTTCCTATCGTGCAATAGACCTAGAAGTGTGTGTTAATGCTTCTCTTGTTGTTTTTTTGTCATGATGGGAACTAACGCACCACTGGGTGTTTTCTCCCCCCAACGTGTGTGTGCTGTATTTTTTTTTTTCTTTATCTGAAGTTTATCTGTAGGCTCCTGAAGTTGATTTAGTGGACTGCGGGAGTTTGTAAAGCACCTTGATTGGCAGCTGCTGCTCCTTTTTTTTATTTTTATTTTTTAAAAGATGTGGCATTACAGTAGATGATGCGATTAATGGATTCGATCCTTTGTCCGCTCTGTTTCAGTGTTTCGAGCTCTGCTGCCGAGCTCCCGTTTTGAACCACTAGGTGGAGCCCATGCTGCACCGTTCTCCACTTGTGACTGCGTGTGGGTGGGGGAGTAATGTATATGCCACTGTAGAAACAGCTGTTGCCATGGCGCTCTGTAGAGGGAATCCTAAATAATTCTTAAAATGCTATTTAGGGCTGGAGATAATGAATGGGACGCTGATAGGGTGAGAAGCCGTTGGCTGCAAGCAGACTTCCTGCTGCGCCGTTTATCGGTCTGGAATAAAGAATCGGCTGGAATATTTTCATTCCGCATACAGGGACATCTGTAGTGACATTATGATCTCTGATACCTCTCCAGTTTTTAGTTTATTAGTATTTGTCTCCGGGGGCACAGAGTGGTGCGTAGTGATATTCCAGCCGGTGGCAATTCGCTAAATTAATGCAGCCAACCCACTCACACAGAGACACACGGTGTTATTTCATAATCTGTAAATTGGAGATTATTAAATTGGTCTTGCTCCGCCCACATGTACCAGCACCGCATCGCGGTGTTCCCTCCACCCCCTTGAAACGTCATTGCTCTGTTTTGTTGCCTCTAATTACAGAAAGAATAATAAAGATAATGAAATTGGTGGATAAAACCACAGTCCAAGCCATAATAATAAATTAGCTTTCATAGCTCGCTCTAAGAGGGGGGGGGAAACAAATGTCGCAATATCATAGGAACTATTCCGGTCAAAATTTAACCACCTCCTGACTTTACAAGTTGGCAGTGAGAGCAATATCGGGTAATTCACCAGCATGCAAGCGGATGAGGCCTGCTATTTAAACCCCCCATGATCACTTGACCATGTCTAGACCGTGGCTGCATTCCATTTCGGGTGCGGGAGGTTTCAGGGCCCCCCCCCCGCGTGCCGGCTCCTTGGCCATTGGCCGTTCCGGTGTGCACACATGTTGGAGTGGATGGCGTTGTCTTCAGTTAAAGCCGGGCTAGCTGTTTCCACCCGTTTCCAGTGTTTGTGCTAAGCTAATCAGCTAGGTATCAATATTTTCATACAAGGAAGTAAGAAAGCGAATGAGTGGAGAAAAAAAAAGAAGAAAATTCTTTCAATCGAGTCGCAGTCACTGAAGTATCAACAATATCTTGACTTCCTACTTCCCATTAAAATAATTCCTTTCAGATTTCTCCTGTATGCCGTACACGATCGAAAACTGGAATGCAAATGCAATCAGAGGCCTCTCCGTCAACTGCACTTCAAAGCTCTCCCGACGGGACACTCAAACCACTCCATTTTTTATTTTTTATTTTACCATTGTGTCAATTTCTCTTTGAGATTTGAGTCCCTGGTGTCAAATGTTTTTTTTTTTTTAAATTTTAGCATGGATAAAAACATTCCTACATTTGTCCTCTTTAACAGCGGATAGCTCCAGTGAGTGAGCTCGGTAATTTCGGTTGAGAGCGGCTTATTTATTTTTTATTATAGCGAAGCAATCTTTTCCGGTGGCCAAAAGGTCAAAAGAAATGAGTGAGCGCCATCAAATCCTGAAAAGTAGTCCAGTTGGAATCAAAACCCACACGGGGGGATGTGTGGTTTGTGGTTTGTGACGAAAAGAGATCCGTGTTTTTAATCGTTGTTTTGTTTTCCTCCTTCTGCACAGTGGAGAGAGGCAGACAAGATGGCAGCGCGATAAGAGCCGAGGAATTACTCGTAACAAAGGTCACGGGTCTTGTTGAAGCCGTGGTCTGCACTTTAGTCCACATATAAATATATATTTAGGTGGATGGACTTTATGTGACGCTAACGCTGAGGAACACCAACAGGCACTGGTGTTTAAACCTGATTAAATCACCTTTTAACCCAAAACTAAAAAAGAAATTTAATCTACACCTCTCTTTTTTTAAACGTTTAGTTTTTACTCCAAACCTGAAGGCTTAATTAGATTCTGTTTCACCAAAAGTTTAAACCCCAGTTTAAAATCCGCTCCAGCGTTTCACGTTCAACTTGAACGCCTGAGGAGGTTTTTAATTTTTGAGATGAAAAATAATCAAAACTCCTGGAGGAAAGTTAAAGGACTGACTAAAGCCAGTTAGGTTTCATGAAGCTGGATTCATCCCAACACACGGGGGCAACAAGAACACCGCCATGGAGGCGAATGGGAAGATTTCCTTTTTTTCCCTTTTTTTCCCTTTTTTTTTTTTTTTTATGATCAACAAATTTTTTTCTCAAAGAAGAATAAATTAGATCTTGAGTAGAATTTTTTTTAATTTTTTAGAAATTTTTTTTTTATCTGAGACAATGTAAAATTTTGTTAAAGAATACAGATCAGTTAACGGAGGGGAGGGGGGGTGGGGGGGGGTAAATGATAAATGACCACGTAATGGGCCCCGTCAAAACTAATTCTATCGAGCCGTTTCAGACGACTCTAAAACGCGTGGCTCCCACAGCATCCAGGCTCTCAACTGCAGATGGAATGCATGTTGATTCTGAGTTATTAATTACAACCCCTGTGTATTTACATGGTGCTCCCGCGTATTCTGGCTTCGCACGTCTGGACACGCCTCTTCTTCCTCCCTCGCCGCCTCTCACCCGAGGTTCGCCTCCATATTCCTGATCACGGCCTCGGCCTTGGGTATTCTGAAGGCACGCTTTAAATCATGCAATCGGGTTAATTGCTGTTCGTAGCTCATTCAGAGGGAGAATGAAACTTGATGAACACGTGCACGTCGGACCGGCCCGGGGATCGGGCCTTCGCCTCAGAATCCACTTGGCTTTGTTCTGCGGTGGGGAAGTCACGGTGGTTGCAGCCTCATTGCCCTTTTTTTAAAGTCGAGTTCTTTTTGGTGTTTTTTAAATGAGAAAAGCTTCGTCTCAAAGTTCTCTTACGGACGAACCGCGGGTCGCGACCGAGGAACGACATCGGAGAACACATCCAAAGTTCCCGCCGACGTCTCCCCGCTGAAACGCGGCGCAGTACCCCGAACGTTGCTCCGACAGCAGGAGCCTGACGGCTACAGCGAGCGAAAGGCAACAGATACGGACAACGGGGTCTTCTTTAAAATGACAGACGAGCCCCCGTCCCGTGGGGGGGGGGCATGGGGGAGGTCATGTGTCATTAGCACCGTCTGATTTGGTGGCAGCCCTCCGAAAAAGAAAAAAAAACCCAGCCGAGCGACGGTGGGGACCCCCCCTCCCCTCAATGTAAATATAATTACCTGTAAGTGGGGCCCTATAATGAAAGCAGGAGATGACACAGCTGACTCGCTCTCCTGCACCATTGGATCATTTATTCAGGTCCTCGGCTCCAATGTTTGGATATTGTGAACGACACGTCGATTCGTAGTTGAGCTAATCAAATCACAGAATCCATAATGATGTAACGCTTTGGAGGGTCATTCTGCATAATGGTCCAGAAGCATCATCGGACGGCTTTCGCTGAGTGTGTGTGGATGTAATGTATCTGTTTTGGATTCTGTACGGCCGAATAAAGAAATCAAAAGAATTGAGTCATAGTTCAGATGGGAGTTCAACGTATAATAGAAACAAATATAAATGCGGTGTTAAATGCTCAGTGTGCGCATTTAACACTTTCTGGGTGGTTTCACGAGAATTCTAAACTTCTGATCAAGGTGTACCTGGGGGAAAAAAGTAAATTTGATCTTCATGAAAACTTTAACAAAGAAACCTTTTTTTAGTAGCGGCAGTTCTAAAAACAAAAATATATCTGGATGGCATTAATCCTTTAGGGATACAACATGAAACACACACCTGTCTTGTTATTGCAGATATTTTTCTGGGCGGAATGTCACAGATCTTTTGTCAGCGTCGTCTCTTTTGAACCTTTTCCACCTCACTCGGAGAATTCATGTCAACCGTTGCCTCAGATCGCCCACGCAATCTGGCCATTTATCACAAAAACAAACTCCCCAAAAGGCATCAACTTCCACTGCCACCTTTTTTTTATGTTTTCAAAAAGCGGCTGGTGCGTCGCAGCCCTCCCTACACGCCCGTCTTCCTTCCCAGACAGGAAGTGATTACAGGGGCTCTCACCCCGTCACAGATGGCCATTTAACACATCGCTGGCAACTGCAAATGAACCCCGGAGTAGGAGCCGCTCGACGGGGCCCCCGGCCGACTCCTCACAAATGTTTATCTCTCGCTCACCTGCTGCGCCGCGGAGCTGCACTTCCACCTTCGGCTCGACTGTCGCATTATTTATTTATCTATTTATTTATTTATTTTCACACCTTAAAATTCAGTTTTTTTTCACGACCTTTTATTCCCTCCCCTACCTCGCTGAACAAACAGCATTTAGCGTGCTCTCCGAACTCTTTGTTTGTTTTCTTGTTTTGTATCCTTCTTCCTTCCTTCCTTCCTTTTTTCTTTTAAGGAGTGGGGAAAAGAGCTGCTGCACGGCACGATGTCTTCTTTTTTTCTTTTTCCTCAAACCTCCTTTTTGCTGCCCTATATATCAAAATTTGTAATAGCCATATTTGCTCTGTCGAGCTGCCGTAGCCTTCGGTGCGTTTTGGAGTTCCATTGGTGATAAAACAGATAAAGCCGACTTGACAAGTTAAAAATGAGAAAGCAATTGTGGCCGACACCCGGGAGACAGCCGTCCACTCTGCCTGCCTCTCTCTCTCTCCCTCTCTCTCTCTCTCTCTCTCCTGTTTGCTCTTGTTCTCTGGAAATGCCTCGCTTGTTATTTACTATCTACACGCCGGGTGAAATATTAACGAAGGTACCTCTCGAGGATGTTTTTGCAAGTGCTGAGAGATACGACTGTCGCCAGGCTATTACCTGGGGGTCGGGGGGGGGGGGCTGGAGCAATGAGGAGTGTGTATGCACAGGGCCTCTTCATTAGCCCCCCCTTGTTATTCCAGCGCTTTGGGTTCAACATGGCGTGTTCACAGGATTTGTTCCGGTGCAAAAACATGTCGGGGCGGTCTAACGCCTGTGTCCGTGCGTCTGTTCAACTTTGTGCGCACGAGGGAATGGCCGTACGTATAAAGGGCCAGGCACCTCCACTCACACGAGAGGGGAGGTGGGGGGGGGGGTTGATGGAGCAGCGCTGGCAAGGCCCGGGTGCCTAAATCACCGCTCGGAATAGGACCCCCATCGGCGTGGCGATTGGCTGTCACGGCCTCCAGATGGAGGACGCCGCCGCCGCCGCCGCACGGGAACAGGATAAACTGTCTGATAAGCGCACGGTGAGGTGCAGGGCTTCTGCTGGCAGACAGGCTCTTTCTCGAGTGTGTGTGTGTGTGTGTGGGGGGGGTGGGGGAGGGAGATGGGAATAGAAGAGGATAAGGAGTCAGGCAGGGAACAGGCAACAGATGAATCTCCATCTGTGTTCAGAGGCGAGCAGGGCTCGCAGAGGGAAGGAGCCAAACCAACACAGAGGCGCAGCTCCAGTCTCACACCTCCCGTGGGCTTCCCTCTCTCTCCGCATGGACACTTAAATGCATTTCGATATCCCCCCCCACCCCCCTCTCCACAGAGGAAGGGGGACGACACGCTCTTCTGCAATAATGAGCGGGGGTATGTACTAGAAGAGGGACACAACTGTCTTACCGCTGCTCTCAGTACCGACAGCCGAGCATGGCAGACGCGTGGACGTGCTTCCACTTTTCTTTTTTACTTCCATCGCATCTTCATTCCAGCTAAGAGTCTGTTGAGACAAACGTTTGCCCTCAATTAATCTTGTCATCAAAGCCTGACAGACTGCTGGCTATCACATTTAACAACCTCCACCTTTTTTTCTTTTTTTTTTTTCAATGCATGCTGGGAACATTTCCTGTGGGCGTGTAATTATGTTGACCCTGCGTCTGAGACCGTGTTCTATTGAGATGAAGGATGAAGGCCATCCTATTTTAGGCAGGATGGCCGAACCCAGAAAAATAAGGACCCTGATACCAACGCAGCAGCAGATGAAACCCACCAAGTGGTGACACAACTTCTAAATCCAGACAAGAACAAACTGAAACTCTAATAGGAAAAGAAAAAGGGATCAATATGTTGCGGATGGGTTGTAATCAGGGGATTTCTAAAATCGTTGCACATCACGGCTTTGAATAGATACAACAAAGACTAATTAACAGGCAGAAGACCAGACCCGTTGCTAAGCGCTGTGCCCTTCCATAGGAACCTATAAAACGTGCTTCCTGTTGCTCAACGTCGCCCTCACATGGGGTTAAAAACGACACCGTGAGTACTTCACAAGGCTTTTTGCTGAGTCACATGCTGACTAAAAAAAATACTCCTTTATTTTGCAACTTAAACAGTTTTATCATTAGTCTAGCCAAAAAGGAGTTGAGTTCTTCTTTTCTTTTTTGAAGCGGTCAAAGGCATGTTTCACTCAAACTGAATTAGCCCCCGATGCCCACGAATCCGCGCCGTCGAAATCCCTATTGTTCTGTCTCAATAGCAGCTAAATGAAGCTCGGCCCCCCGAGTTCAATCAGGAAGATTGCCTCATTCACAAATCGGCGCCCTCCGCTCCCGTCATTCAGCGCTCGCTCCTAATCAGCTCCAGCTACGCCAAGCGGAAAAAATTTTCTTCCCACGAACCGCGGTCGGAAACTGCCGGAGATTACAGTTTTTTTTTGAGACTGCAGTTGATTCCGAGGCGTGGGGATCAGGCTTTGTGTGAGAAGTTAAACGTGTCAGTGGGGGGGTGAAGGGGGAGGGGCCTGAATCAGTCACGTTAGTCTCTTCTGGGTTCTCGTGTTACTGTCGACCGGTGAAGACAAACTTGGGGTGGGGGGGCGGGGCCCAATGCGAACCGAGCGAAGGGCCTCGGGCGCGATGGAAGGGTCCCAAGTCACCGCCCGCAAAACCAAAGCTTTGCGAGACGCATCGAGTCGGCAACTTTAGTCATCTCCTTTTCCTCCCCGCGATGCACCCAACGACACATCCGCGCTTTGATGCTGGAGATAACATGCTCAAAACAAAAGGATAGCCAGCAGTCATTCCCAAATCTCAATCCGCACCTGATTGTCTATACGAGCATGAATAATACAAAAAAAAAAGCAAAAGAAAAGAAGAACAGTGCTTGCAGTTTTCTTCAGGTTGCAATCTTTCATTTTCACAAAACACCAGCAAGACTGGCATCCGTTCCCAGCGTCACGCTCGTTGGGATCCTTTTTCTTTCTTTCTTTTTTTCTTTTCTTCACGCCAGCTGTAGATATTGATAGCAGACCGTCCGAGGCCGCTCACAGTCTGGACACTTATTCCGCCGTCCCTTTGGCCATATTGTACGTTAAAAGATAGGATGGGCAATATTCGCAGACCGAGAAATATGAATCCACAGAGATTTCTTTGTGGCTTGTCCAGATAATCCTTTTGGTCAAAGAAAAAAGGAAAAACCCCTTCTGCTTTCGCTCACGGCGCCGTGGAAGGAGGGGAGGGGAGGGGGGGGGGATTCTCAGAGGAGGCCGTTTTCATTTCAATTGAGGCCTACACAATCGGTGCGCCACGCTCCGATCCAGTGTAGAGATACGGAGCAGATGACTGAGTGGCTCGAGTGGAAAAGCACTTCAGGTAAATCGGCAGAAAATCTATTCAAGGATAAACTTTAGTTGTTTTTTTGGGGGGGGATTCGTCGGAATGATATGCTCGGCGGCGTCGGGACAAAGGGAGGGATGTCATTTCAAGCGTCCCTTCTCCAATTTACCGTCCGGGGATGAGTAAATATCCCCTTTTCATTATTTAAGTTCCCTCGGGCTGTCAGCATCCAAACCCACGAAGAATTAAACAAACAAAAAAAATATATTGTCTGATGTGGTCTGAATGCTGAATAAAAACTGAAACCATTTCCTTGTGTGTGTGTGTGTGTGTGTGTGTGTGTGTGTGTGTGCTTATGGGCACACATACAGGCGCGTGTGCGTGCGTGCGCGAGACACAAGGCGCCTAGTTGCTCTCATTCCTCGAAGCCCCCCCAGGCGCTCGGGAGCATCTGCAGCCCTCTCTTTTCCATATGCCCCGTGCCTCTCAGTCTCACTCAATCATTAATTCAGGGTGATTATGAATTAACAAGCCGCCATTGCTCCCCCCCTCCTCCCCCCATCAGATCAGCCTGATTTTTCATCCCCTTTTTATGATCTCGGCATTAGAAGAGGGCTTATAACTGCGTCGGCAAAGCGGTCTCAGGTGGACCGTTTGGCCTGATGATGCAACGCGGATGCAGTTGCTATAGCGATCAAGGATTCTTTTTTTATTCTTTTTTTTTCAATTAGAAAAAAAACGTGTTACTTAGATCCTCCCTTTAAAAAAAATGCTCAGCCTGGGTTATAGAAGTTGAGGCGGAGTTCGACGCTCCTGTTTCAACAACGTTGTCGCCCTAAATTCCGGCCGCGTCGGCCACCAAGTGTCGTGTGGAGAATTTAGTTTCAGTGGGGCTGGACGAGCCCAGCTTTGCTGCTTTGAGTCGGCAGAGCTGTGGGGGGCGTGGGGGACGTGGGGGGACGACGACAAATGAATGGAAAGGTAGCCAAGCGTTTATTTCCCTGACGTATAGTGTGTTGGATACACTCATCTTCCCAAAAGTTTGTGAGGCTGTGATGGAAATCCTCCCCAGGTGGCAATCGGAACAGACCTCCCTTGAGCGGACGAGGGGATGGAGGGGATGAAGGGGGGGGGGGTTCACTCTGTTGCTCGGAGAGACACACAAGAACCGGACAGATGCTCGCCAACACGGGGGCCCGGGCGCAGCATCCTCCAGCTGAAGGGCGGTCTCCTTAATCACCATGACACCCTGCTGCTCTGTGGTTTTTGGCAAAACAACAGCGGAGCAAACAAACAGAGCAAACTTGATTAGATATGTTCTGTTGGGACTGAGATTTACAAGCTTCAAGCTGCTTTTTTTTGGGGGGGGGTCTGACTCCGACTCTGGATCACAGGAAATTGTGTGACATTAAAGGGCTCCTGGACCAATAGGGATTTTAAGTTTTTGAATAATAATCACAGGATCTAATGAATCTACACAACCCCAAAACAACAGCACACGTCCAGCCCCTGCAATCCACTGCATCGGTATAAGGATTTTTATTTTTTGGGGGGGTAAACTAGTAATGTTGGGCTGTATAAATAGAAATTATTTGACTTGCCCGTCAGCCCTCAATCTGTAACCTGAGTCATGCAGCCATTCAACCATTTATGTTTGGAATGTCTGAGTGTGGCAGTTTGGTGCGTTTTGTAGAATTGTAATAATTTACTATGACTTACACTTGTAAATAAAGAATGTCTATGTGTAAATTACGATACTTAAGAAGGATATAAACAATAAGGAGTAGCGAGCCTTATGCCAAAGTGTATTCGTAACATAGTAGAGAGCCACATTTAGTTTTCCCACACAGAAATAGTTCAAGAATGCACGGAATGTGAGAAATGAAGTTTTAATTTGCGCTAAACTATATTATCAAATGTACTGGTCAGTTCTGGGCTCTGTTAGGTTGTAATAAAATTACTTAGACTGTAAATAAGGAATGTCTATGTATAAATTACAATACTTAAAGAGGATAATTAATAAGGAATAGTGAGCCTTATGGGAAAGAGTATGCGTGACATAGAAGGAGGCCACATTGAGTTTTCTAACTTAGACTTTCAGGAATGCATGAGATAAGAAGCCGAGAGGGGGATGGATACTCCGAGAGACAAAGAGCAATAAAACCAACATCACTAAGAGGGGGGGTTGTTTTGCTAAAACTGTGTGAGGAGAGTGATGACATCAGGAGCCATGGACCGGAACGACCAATCGTAATGCTGATTACAGCCATGTGAAACTTTAGCCGCACCATATGTTGTAAAACTGAGCCAATGAGAGGCGAAGATGCACATTTTTTTATTGTACTATATAACCCCATGTACTACACCCCTTCTGGGTCTTCTTCTGGGTCAATGATCATAGACAGCCAACTCCTCAGGGGGACTGTGGACTGTGATTTGATTCAAGAATTCCTCAGCTGATATTATGCACTGTATTTTCAACTTTTATTGAATTGATTTTATTATAACCAATTGAATCCAGATATTCTCTTCCAAGTCTGCCCAAGATTTTGAACATTTACAACAGCTCATAAGTTGAATGCATAGACATAACTATCAACCGGCAGCTGTTGATAGTCTGTGGACCGCCGCTGGCTTATGCTCCCTTAGCTGAGAATTATGCACTGTGTTACCAATTTTTATTAAATCTAATTTTATTATAACCTACTAAATCCGGAAATTCTCTTTGAGTCCACCCAAAGATTTTGAAAGATAACAGTTTGTAGACACACACACACACACACACACACAGAGAAAGAGGGGAAAAGAAAATAAAGAAAATCTGTGCGGCCGACATCTGCTGTGGGTCTGATGGGACGGAGCCAGCCCGCCCTGTGCAGACCTCTATTACCGCGGTTTGGATGTTGCCAGAAGGCTCTGTGAGATGAAGTCATGTCCGTGTGTCTGCTGACGGTTCTTCTTCTTGGTTAATATTTTCCCACAGACCTCAAGGACAGCGCTCTGTTTTTTTCCAGTGTGAAGTTCAGCGTCAAAGCCTGATGTCATTACATATCGGAGTAACTTTGCTCAGAATATTCCTCGCATTAACAGTTTGTCCATTGCCCCACAAATATTATCGTACGGGTACGATTAGAGAGGTTTCCTTTACGTTTGTACAGGTTTTACCCCGCAAAGCGCGTTCTCAAACTAATTTGAGAGTGATTTAGATATAAATTGTACCTTTTTGCACAGCTCAACCTGAAACTGCCTCGTCTTCTTTGGCAGTACTCTGAAAAAAATATTTTGCATTACTCTATGAACATTTTATATTTGGATTCTTTACCTATCACAGAAAAGAGGAAAGGGCGTATATCATGAATCTATTGGTTATTCTTGCCAAATTATCGATACATAAGTGTAAGTTTACAAGCCAAAGAACTGTATTTAAATCTATTAAAGGCTTTAACAACAAAAAGGCCATAAGAACAGTCATGGCGTGTATTGCCTGTGATGTAATTACATTTTTTCAGAGTTTGTGCCTTTCTATTATTTATTTACGTTGTTTTATGTTTTATGTTTTATGCTTTTATCTCTGTCTATATTTCTTTATCCTCTGCGGTGTATATATATAGCTGTTTATCATTGACAATTTGTGAAATTATACATGTGCAATTGTTCAATTAAAAAATAATAACAATTTAGAGAGAACCTAATTAAATAGCTCGTATGTGGGAGTGATCCATCTCCCAAAGGACTCAGAATATGAACCCAAATGAAAGGCTGATTCAGTTCTTTGTGTTGCTGTTGCAGCTCAAGAGTACTCAAGTGCATCTTGAGGTAGCATTTCTTTTTATTTTTTTAACAATGGGCCCACCTGTTTCACCCTAGCCTATTTTTGAGGTCTCCGCACGAAAAAAGCATGCTCATACTAAAGTGAGTACAATTCTGCAACCACAAGGTCTATTTGAATAATGTTGGTGTTATTATAATGGTAATAACTGTGAGATTGTTTAAATAATGTGTAAATATCAATATATATGTCACTGGTTAAAAGCAAATGAAGATAGAACACAGAAAAATGAAAAGATTTCAGGTTCGTCTATAAAACAAAAAGCACTTTCAGGATGATCATCACTTTAGAATAATGCAGTTGCAGGTTTAAAACCATTTCATATCATAGTACAATATGTGAACACTCTCTCTGCACAGTGTGACTTTGAATAAAGTGAAGCAGAAAACAACAAAAGAGTTTTTAGTACAAACAGGTCTGAAAATTTGGATTTATTGAATAATTTATTTCTTAATTTCTTTTACAAAAACTATTTCTTTTACTTATTTTTTCACTAATTCTGTTTAATACATCCATATACAGCATTAACATACACAATGACAAAACTAAAAGGATGTTTTTTGCTCTAAAATCTCTATAAAATGCATATTTTTGTTCTCAAAATCAGAGTTCTGGAGAGTAAAAAGGCTGCTATTTTTTCTGTGAATGGTTTTCAGAGCAGAGTGGGACATCGTCTTATTCTGAATAGAGAGGAGCAAACAGGATATCCGGCCAACGTGTGATAGACAGCACTGTTTGGCCAATAAGAGTCAGTCAGGCATGCAGATGCTAATGTGATTGGGCGATAAGGTGGGTCGTTCCCCTCCCCCCATATGTACATTTTCAGTCACAAAGACCCCGGAAAGATTTGTTTCAAAGCACGGTGTTTCGTACGGGCCTTTTTCAGCGTAACACGACCGGGATCATAACAGGAAACACACTTACGATCATGAGTGAACACTTTTTTCATATTTTTCTGGTTTCATATTTGTCTGAGGCTGGTGCTGTTTGGCTCAGTGATCGCTGAGGCTGTGGTCTACAGGGGATTGACCGGTATGTGCGGAATCACTGGGTTATGGCCGTTCTTTAGCGTGGTCGCAAGCCTATGTAGCATGAAGCTAACTCGAGCAAGGGAGACATATGCCGAGCAAGTCCAGTGGCTGGCGAGATATGAATATGAATATTTGGTTATGCTTTTGGTTGGTCTTGTTTCGTTGTGTTTGGAGCACGTACAAATGGCTTACATGAGCTTGTAGCCCGGATTGTTTCTGTTATTCTGATAGGCAACATCATTATATTTGTTCTTGATTAGTGTCTTCACTCACAGGGGGAACCCCAACGTTTTTAAAAAGGGGTTCACTTTGGCCCCACCTGTGGGGCCGTCGGGTGGAACAGGTTTTAAAGGATGAGCTCCAGGAGTCTAACTCACTGGACTGACTCCAGTAGGTCCAGCGTGCTGCAATGAGCTGCAGGGGTTCGACTTGCTGAGCTTGCAGGAGTTGTGTGACTCAAATGACAAACCACAGGGATCTGGCAGAGACGGACCACCTGAACGCATCGTCGTCTTCCACCGGTTCTTCCCACTCTCGTCGGGGTATAAATCTCCCTTTCACAAACTCTGGCCTCACACATCCCTTCGCCACACTCTTCCTCCAGCCCGCCAGTGTCCTGTCATATTGGTATTATGCCCCCCCCCCCCCTCCCAAAAAAAAACATCATATGGAAAAAAGCCAGATGAAGGCGATGTTTCTCAGTCCCCTAGTTCTCTCTCAGACAGACACACAAGACACAATACCCTAACTCAGACACCCCCCCCCCCCACACACACACACTATATATATTGAAGTTTAACTTTAATAAGCCATTGCCAATGAAGTGTGGGGAGCACACATCCAATCTCAATCACAATAGAAAAGTTCTGAGGAGCACGAATAAGGACAGAGCTGGAGGGAGAGACGGCAACACCAAGGCCACGCAAGGTTATTTAAAATCTTCCACATCATCCAATTTAAAAATGTGCCCACACATTCTTTTTTTTATTCTTTTTTTTATTCTTTTTTTTATTCTTTTTTTTTCTTTTCTTTGCACAATCAAGTTCTGAACGAAAGTAAACCAGGGGAGTGTGTGACCTGGCCTTGTGTTAGATATGGCCAGAGCTTTGGTTTAAAACATCATCACTAGAATGTGAAAAGGGTGCAATGCAAGTCTAAGCCTATAAGAATAAAAAATAAAAAACGAGAACCAAAAAGCTACCCATGAACAAATAGGTGAATATTTGGGTCCAGTCCTAGTACTACTAATACACAAGGTCCAATCTTGTGAGCAATTAACTAAGTAATTTGTAACTGTTCCTTAAATTAATTAATAGTTTTTGGCCCTAACATCAGCATTGTATGGACTCAAAATTCAAAATGCCATGAACACGGCATCAGAGTACCCACTTTGCTTTGCAGGTAGAAGGTCAAATGTATGTTTTTGACCAAAATAATCTCAACTCAAACAGTGAATTCATTCTCTGTTTCATTTATATATATAAATGTCCAAGCACCACACCAGTGCCACCATATGCGGCGTTGGCGACACTCGTTGTGACCACGCGGTGGTGCAGTCAAGTGCCGCGGTAACTTTACCCCTTTCGAAATTAGACAGCCTTTCAATAGAAGACACCAAAATCCCATTAGGAATGACCCGGTGTGTATGGTCGTTGTTTGTGTTGTGGGTTTGACTTTGTGAACTCACAGTTTGGATGCACAGACAACACAGCGTTGTCTCCGTCTCGGTCCGACGGCTTTCCAAAAGACCTTTTCAAAATTCAAAAGGCAGATTCGGCTGCACTGTTCACCGTTAATGTGTTGAACGGATGTGTTTTAATCACTTCTTGGCTTCAACCTTTGCCCCCCCACCCTCTCTGTCTGTGTGTGCATTAGATAAGCGCGCTACCTTTTTAATCTGAGCAACATAAAAGCTCTAAAGTGAGGACATTTTTAGCACCATCCATAGTGGGATTGTAAATAATAGGAGGATAAGTAAAGTAAAGGTTTTTCTGCTGCCTTTCGCTAACCTAAGCTCAGTCGGTACGTATTCCTTTTCATACGAGCTAATCAAGCCCTCTTGTCATTATTCATGCCCACAATATGATCTCTGCTCTCGTTTAGGGAACGCGGGGAGACCGTTTGGTACCCATGACCAGAACCAACACCGGGGAACGCTGCGCATGAAACAGAAATACATAACCCACGCTCGTGTATATATATATATCTCATCTCGTCAATTCATGCAGCTTTCGTAGCGTTGAAGTCCGAGAGTTGTGTAATCGTGCGGCTTCCGTCTTCGGCCCCTCGAGATGAAGCAGCATCGCTGAGTGAGAGCTGCTAACCTCGGGTGTGATGGATCGTGGTTCATTTCAGAGCGCTTATGGTAATGGCTGCCCCGGCCCCTGGTTTATGAATGGAGGGTCATGTATCCGCTGGGAATGTTTTTTTTCCCCCCCAGTTCCTTTCCCACAATTCAACTCTGGGGGTTTCATTCAGGAACTCTCCGGGAGCACGTCCACAGTCTGGTTCAGGCAAGCGAATCCATTAGGGGTCCTGTAATGCAGTCTTTGGCGAGAGAGAGGGACCCGGGCATTTGTTACAGGCCTTTTATTAGACAGGAGCAACTTCATCAGCAAGCCCATGTCATTTAAGGGCAAAAAAATGTATTGTATTTGTCCTAATTATTTGTTCATAAATGGAGCAACAATTCACGTCTTCCTTCTCGGTCACCGCTGCATCGCGCGTATAATTTGAGGAACGACCCGCATTAATGCCGTTCTCTCTTTCTTTGGCTTGCGTCGCCCTTTTTTATAAAACAAACTGGGCCGCTCCGATTCATCCCCAAATTATGCATTTATTGCACCCATAAAACGGAAGTGAAGTGGCAAAGTGAAGATTTCCAGCATGCCAAATGTAGCCCGGCTGTAGGAAAATTGATTGCTCGAACCAAATGGGAGAAAGCAAAAAAAAAAAAAAAAACTAGCGCGTTATCACCACTTATCTGTGACTTTGTCAGTGGGCTCCATAATTCCAAATTTAAGGCCGCGACATTTTTTTTTCTTTCTTTTTTTACTATTATTTATGAGACGGAAGTAAAGAGAAGAGTGGCTTTTAGCTGGAGGGGGGGGGGGGGGGTCTGAAGCATTTGACAGTGTTAATACACAGTATTCTTCTGTTGACATGGAAATAAACTCTTCATTCCAAATGAGCATCTGTATTCCTCTCCCCACACACTCTCTACTCGCTCTGAGTGCCTTCTCCTGAAATTGCTGCTTGCTCATAGCAGCCTCTTTTCTCGTGACGTGATCTGGTAATCCATCTTCAAAGCGACCCCCCCCCCCCCCCCTGTTTCTCTCTCCTGGGTTAACGTAGGCGGATGCGCTGTAGCCCGAATATCATATGCATGAAAAAATTTGCCATCCCTGCACTTTTTTGCTTGGTATGTTGCAGTGCAGCAGTTGATGGATAGAATGTGTCACTTAGTGCAGTGCTCAGGGCAAGAGACATGCGTTCCGAGGTGGGGGTGGGTCGGGGGGGGGGTTTGTCCCTGAGAGTCAGGGCAACTGGAGACTGGAGAAGTAAAGGCCAAAGACCTGGCTGCTTTCTTTTTTTTCTCCGCGTTAACTACCGTGACCCGAAAGGGAGACAGGAGACAGACTGTTCTCCAGATTATCTCGGCTGAAGGCCCAGACAAAAACATATATATATATATATATATTATTTAGACTCGGCTGCTACATCTGAGCAGAAGAAATGCTACCGAACGTTTGCAGTGCCAAAGACAACACCTTGACCGCATGCTGTTGATCTTAGAAAATCCATGGTGTGTGTGTGTGTGTGTGTGTGTGTGTGTGTGTGTGTGTGTGTGTGTGTGTGTGTGTGTGTGTGTGTGTGTGTGTGTGTGTGTGTGTGTTGAGGCCGTTGTAGTTTAGTTATAGCAGTTTGACTGTATCATTTGATAATTTTTTTTCTCATGGAGTCGGAGAGATGCACAGCTGCTGTTGAGCATTCTGAAATATTAAGTTTGGTTGTAATTGTTTTTGTTTGGCTTGAGAGATTTAAGAAATAAAGTCGACCATCATGATTTGCCATTCGCCTGATGCAATAAAAAGAGATATACAATATTGTAAGGACACTAAAGTCTGATCTGCAACGGATTATTACTACTATAGATTAAAGGTCACACAAACTTCCCAGAATCCACACCGCATCGCAGTCCTCGTATAGTTTTTACAAGACCGGGATGGACCCCCGGCCCGAAGAGCCGGCGGGGTCAGATCCAGAGCGTGGCCGTGACTCGCCGTTCCGCAGCAGGCAAATGGGCGAGGCGGCCTTCAGCACTCTCAGGTCCCGGCGATATTCTTCCAACAGGCTTTCAGCGGCGCGGAGAGTCACGGCGGTGGCTGGGAGCTAATGGGCCAGATGTCAGAGCCACCTGGCTGCTCGCTGGCTGCCGCGCTCATCGCACCGACATTCTTCTGTTTTTTGTTGTTGTTGTGTGTGTGTGTGTGTGTGTGTGTGTGTGTGTGTGTGTGCGCCCCAAGTGTAAAATCTAAGCTGGCATTTAAAAGTAATGCTCTTTTGGTAATTATAACTTAAAGCCGTTGTTAATATCTATATATATATATATATATATATATATATATATATATTTCTTTTTTTCTTTTTTTCTTATCATGACATTAACGCAGCTTGACCTGTGGAAATAGAGGTCATGAAACCAAAAAACTCATCACTTTGAATAAGCCCCCCCCCGGGGGCGAACGTGCGAGTGCACTCCAGATTCCTGTCCCTGCGTACCCGAGACGCGAGCAGCGCCGCATCTGGGATGTGCGGAGCGGGCGGGGCCCTTGGCAGCCCGCCCGTTTAATTCATTTAAAACGCCGAAAGGAAACGGAGCACCTCTGGCAAACGGGGGCGGTGGGGAAAATAGAGCCGTGAATCTTGATTGTGGTGGTAAATGAACAGCCAGGGTCTGGAGGTGTGTCATCCGTCTGCGAGCAAGAGATGCAGAAGTGTGGATACACCCCGTTGCTTCTTTGTCCCCGGTAACCTCACAGAGGGCAACAACAACAACAACAACAACAACCACAACCACAACAACAACATCATCAAGTGCACGAAGCAGGTGTTCCTTTTTTGGATGTTTCCTCATCTCAATTGTGTCCGGATGTACCGAAGACAGAAAACGAAAAGAAGAAAAAAAAACGTTTCCACTTTCTGAGACGAAAAGGCGTAATTCATGCGTAACTCCAGGCCAGAAATAATATTCTGGACAAAGTATGTATACTCGTTTAAATATTCATGGAGAGAGAGGGCAGGAGCGGTGTGTGGCTGGAGCGTGATTTACACCGGCAATAAGTTTGTGTCGGCGCAGAGGTCGTCGGTAACACAACCCCCCCCCCCATCCCCTCCTCCCCCTCCACCCCCCCATCCCCCGGGCGAACTTAACAGAGCTGTGAATAGGAGATGATAACCTCCCACCAGCGATGACCTCTCAAACTGCTCAGCTCTTCACAATACTCACAATACACATTGTACACGTTTTACATAGGATCAAAATCAATGGGCCGGATTGCCGTGGAATAACAGTACGAGTGTTATTGTCCTTGATGATGATGATGATGATGATGCTACAGCTTCTGCTTTTATTCGACGTGTGTGCGTGTGCCACTCAAGAGCAGCAGCGGTGCTGTGTCTCAATAATTAGCATCAAGCGTTGTAAAGGTAATCAGCAGCCACTTGGATTATTATTATCTTTTTTTAATTTACTTTAGATTAGGGTGTGCGCATCCATTTTTGGAGCTCACACAATAATATGTCAAATTGACGTGTAGAGTATGTAAATGTGAATCCTCACGGAGCTGGAGAGGGGAGTACGTTCCGCTTCTCTGACTCAGCAGGCGTGGATGGGTGCCCACATTAAATAGTGATGATATTGTGACGTTGATTTAATATTAATAATAATAATAATAATGATATAAATAATGAATGGACTTGATGAAAAGGTAAGCAGCCTGTATCGACCTATCTCTAGAAGAAAATGAAAAAAAGGGGTGAAAGCGAGTCAGTGGAGGCACCGATGGCCTCCTCACCTCGAGCCCTTGGAGGTGCCTCAGTCAAGAGGACGTAAACACCAAAAGTACACCGGGGCCTCCCTCGCTCTTTAGATCTGGAGCGACAGGGTGTCACAGGGAGAAGAAGAAGAAGAAAAAACCAACCCCATTGAGCACACCGCGTGGGGGGGGGGCGACGGCATGGCGCCTCTCCTCCATCACACCTTTGTCCCAGCCTCCTCTCCGAGCCGCGACAAGGTAGGGGACGAGTTATCACAGCCGTCAGCTTTATGAGCCCCCCGTCTGCCGCGCTAATAAAGTCGTTGTGCCGCTCCTTCAAAATGGGGTGAGTCAGAGCAAGTGATGGGAAATTGGTCAGCGGAGTGTCGTTTGAGGTGCAAAAAAAAGTACATTTTCCTCATGTGGCTCGTTTGAATGCGTTGTTGGTTTGATTAATAATATGAAGAGAAAACCCTCATTCCTTCAGAGTATTTTTCCACCTGAGAGACGGCAATAAAAGCCCAAAATAGCCCAGAAACCCTCAAAGCTCTGACAGGAGATTATTGTCAGAGTGAATTCCCTTATTTAAATAAGTCCGTATTAAGGCTGCTGCAGGAATCTCGCGTGCAATTTATTTCTCTAATGAAAAAAAATTATATATTTTTTAATAATATATCTGTGGATGACACTGTATTATCCCTAACCCGCATATATACACTCCTGTCAATCATATACTGAAATCTCCAAGTTCACATACATTATTTCCGGTTTTGACAGCTCCAAAAGCCCACTAAGAGGATTCCTTCATGCCAGCAGAGCTGCTTTTGGGGGAGGGTGGAGAAGGGAGAAGGGGAGGGGGGGAGGGGGAGAATCTGAACCCGACGGCCCTCTGTGGAGTATTGACAGGAAAAGTGTATCGCGTTGAAGCCGCCCGGACTAAAAATATAGACGTACGTCTCAGTAATTACATGTGATTATGTCCGTTTTGCGGAATTATTCTTCATGACGGTTGCACTCAAAGCCCACCTCTGCTAGCGGTTCATTTGAGAGGGTAGTTTGTCAAAAGCATTGCATTAATTGTTAAACTTTCAGGGGGGGTGGGCGTTATGCACATGAAATTGAGACCATTTGTATTACCTGTCATGTTACTAAGAACATAACAACCTGCAGTGCAGGAAATAATGGTACGTGGTGAAGAGTTCTTTTTCCTTTTCTTGTTGATACAGAAACTGCTTGCTATCTATTACGCCCCATTGAAGTGACATGCTAATGGCAACGCATGCAAAACATCTATAGTCAATATATAAGAATCTTTAACAGAAAATTTGCATTATTACCCAATGACGCGCTGAAACAATTACAGTTGATCGACTCTTTATAAATTAAAGTCACTTATGAAGCTTCACAAATGTGATGACTTGCAGCGTTGTGAGTTCAATTCCCTTTTTAGGTCTTGGACTGAGCAATGAATTTGAAGATTTAACCTTCGTCCCTGGGAACCGGGCATTTGTCCCAATTCCGCCATTCCCCTTTTCATTTATATTGATTAACTTCAACAATGAAAGGAAACAAGGAAAACAGCTGCGGCCCAAAAGCCATCAGATGAAAGGCATTTTCCTCGGTCTATCAAAAAACTCAAAGCACGAAATAAGAAAATGCCCTAAAACATAATCTTTCTCCAGATGCAAGACAGTTCAGTCAATGTGTCTGACAGTTGGAGCCATCTCCCAAAAATAGAAGGCTCAAGTCTGTCATGCTGTCAAAATATCAATCCTGGAGGAGTGCTACTGACAGATTAGGATGCCGCATTTACATAACTGTCACCTTCTGGACCAGAAGAAAATGCAACCAGTTCCTCACTCAATGTGTCTGCATATATATATATATATATATATATATATATATATATATATATATATATATAGAGTATATTTCACAAATCTGTGTCGGTCAATATAATAAGCCGCGATAAACAAACGGTAACGATAAACGCCGTGGTTCCAGTTTATTTCTTGTATTTTCCGAACGCCGTCTAACGCGGCGGGCCCGGCTGACGGGATCACCTCGTTCATATCGCTCTTGATGAAGCAAGACCGGAAAAGCCACCGAGGGTCATTTACGTTAGCCGGGTTTTTTTTCCCGTAATGGCTTTCGGTAAATGGGAGTTGTCCTTTAAATCAACGAGGGGTCCGGTGCCCCCCCCGTGCCGAAGCATCGACTCGCAGCTTTTCCTGGACGTGACCTTTGCGTGTGCTTGTCTTTAGATTCACGAGGCCAGAGCAAAAGGACCTCAAGGTCCTCAACGGGACGCACTCGCCGGTCTGATTTCTTCCGATTAGCGGGCGGAAGCACGATTTGTATTTGCGTCCCATTTTTCTTTCGACCTCCTTACTTCCTACCAATCCGTCATAGTGTTTGACAAGCAACAAAAGACTGTGGCATGCAGAGCGTTGGAGGAGGGGGAGGAGGGTGGGGGGGGAGCGGAGACCGAGACCTATGAAGATTGATGCAAATTCCCCCTGTTCGGTCTCGCTCCTCGGCTGCTCTTTTTCACACCAGGCCTCAGATAGTGTACGTTAGAGATAACGGCCCACCTGGGCAACTCTCCTTTCAGCAGCAGCAGCTCTCCGGGGGTGGCGCCGGCGAGTGGAGGTGACTACACCGAGGTCAATGGAAAAGGCACGCGGTGCTGGAAACGCTCCATAAAAGCTCTTTCTGACATGACAGAGCGAGCCCTGGATTCTTGCCAACAGACACTTTTTTTTTCCTCAGCAAATCCGTCACAGTCGAATCCTGCGCTGCCCGTCGGGGCCAGAGGTCAACCTTATCTGGAGTACAAGATCCAACCTGCTCTGATTTTTTTTTAATCGGGAACAATAACCCGGTTAGTAAACAACCTCTCCTGACAGCAACATTTAGAATGTGTTGCCGCTGAGCGGGCGGTAGCAACGCTCCAAAATCTCGCATTTTGAACCTTTTCAAAGTCTTCACAGAAATATCCAATCCGGAATGTGAAGCGGCTTACTTTCGAATAAACTTGTCGTCGAGGCGTCGCAGGCTAATTGCCTCGGAATAGTGACGAAGCCTGTGTGTTTTTGCGTGTCTGACATTGTATTGAAAGCGATGCCACCGGGAGCTGGCGTGCTTCCATACCCCTTCGCTGCACTCCTCCTCCTCCTCCTCCTTCTCCTCCTCCTCCTCCTCCGAGTGCAGCACATATGGCCCCCTGGGCGGTATGGATGGGTCGCCGCAATCAAAGTGGGAGGATATGAGCACAAGAAGTATCCCATCTGTCACGTTGTCCTCTCTCTCTCTCTCTCTCTCTCTCTCTCTCTCTCTCTCTCTCTCTCAAATGGATTAATAACGGTCGGGAGGAGAACAGTGAGCCGAATAAAAGCATCCTAATTATCTGCCACAGAACGAGGGAATTCACAGGGTGCATGGCAGTTATAGATGTCCATTTATGATTTCGCAAAAAAAAAACCCAACCAAAATGTTTTTATTTCGTGCTCCATTTGTGGCTGTTGTTAGTAACCCCCCCCCCACCCCCCCCTCCACACACATTTCCTATTTCCACATTTGTGTCTCTATCGACTTGAAAGTGCCCTGACGTTTTAAATGCATAGCCACGCGCTCGTCATCTCACTGCCGTTTGCAGCTGTGAATACTGTTAGAAAAAGCTCACGCTCCCTCCATTGTTTTCTTTTACCAGTTTTTCTATTGTTTTACGATACTTGGAGCTCCCCCAGAGGCTGGTAAAGCCCACACACCTGTGAGTCCAAGTTACGCTCAGGTGTTTTTAAAATGTGATATTAAGACAGGGTCTCTGTCGGAATATGCTGCCTGTGAAGAAATAAGGCGTGTAGAAGATGGTCGCCTCTTTGGGATTTCATAGATTTGATTGCAAAATATTGTTTTGGGGGGGGATTCGGTTTTGACTACATTTTCCCACTTCAATGCACAGTCCTGTGGCGTTCATCCGTTTAGATGCATTTGTTTTATTCTTTCACTTACTTGACGAAAGCCTAAATTATTTTCCGGCTAAATGTGACGTTAGGTTCTCATTTGCGGTTATTATCGGGCACGAGACATAAACTGTGGCGACGTGTCCTCTTGATTGTACCTCGGTATACTTGAAGGAAGATGATGGCACAGTACAGCTTTGTGAGCATGCACGTTAAACATGTAAACGAATGACTTTCGTACGTACGTATGCATACGACAGAAGAATCCGGAGCTGTATGAAACATCTTTGACTCTGAGAGAATGAAGGATTGTTAATCACAAACAACCAAAAAAGACAGAGAATGATGCTGATCTGAGCTTATTAGAGGAAGATAACCATCCAGCCTAGTGTACCTTGACTCTACTGGGAACAAAGATATTTCAGTAAAACAAACATAATCTCCCCCCCGACCCCCCCCACCCTCACCGGGGTTCTCTGCCCACTTTAGATGGCGAGGCTCTGCCAGAAAAGCATTTCAACCTCTACCTCTGATCAAACCCCTATCACTTACGTTTTATTGTGTGGCTGTCCTTGCCCAAGGGAATTTGTAGACGTTATTTATGGAGAGCCCATAGTCCTCCCCCCCCCACATCCTCCCCCCCACAGCACCAATCCATTCAGGAGTGCAGTCGCCTGTTGCGTCTGTCTGAGCCGAGTCAGGACGTTTAATATGATGCGTCTCCTGGTAGAATAGGTAAATAAACCTATGATACATTTTACTTTTTTTTCTTTTTTTTTTAAAGTGGTCATGAAAGCAACAGTGCCACATCTCCACCTTTAATCATGAGCTGAATATTTTGTGCAGCCAAGATAGAAGGGAGGGCGCAATAAAAGTATCACAGAGGGAAATTCACTCTTATTGACTGTAAGCTACACTGACGGGGAGAGGGGGGGGGGCTCGGGTACTGAAATAGCACATTGTGTGAACAATGATATTAAAAAGGGGGAAGGGACGTTTTTCATTTTGAGAAGATTTTTTTTAATCACCGATAACCGATGAGTGAAATTAATGTATTACAGAAAGGTGCTGTAATTACTGCTATTAGCGAGACGGAAGTGTCCTGGAAAAAAAAAAGAAGAAAAAAAAATGGCCCGTAACTTTATATTGTTGACGCTTTAGCGTTATTACAAACAATTACTGAAACCCTTTTTTTCTTTATTAACTGTGTGGACTACCAAACACGGGGAGCCACGTGAAAAACGGTGGTTCCACGTTTTCACGACAAATCATTGTGGCACGTTGAGGGCAAGGCATGCGCTGCCCACACGCCTCTCCCGAGTGTTTCACATCGATTGTACCGAATGCGCTAAAGGCGGAAGGCAGACATATCAAATGTATTATGATTTTTCAAATTTTGACAAGGCCAAATTTCATATCTTTTCTCGGCGTAGGAAGCCGCCCACGCAGAGCACACGTCGAGATGTGAGGCGCTGCTGCGCGCCAATGATTCGGCCTCACGCGGAGAGCAGGGAGCATAGAGGTGACTAAGGGGGGGAATGAATCCCAGAACGGCCGTCCCCTCTTCATCATTAAATTATACCTGGCACTTCAAGCAGCTGGATGAGCGGGAACACCGCTTTTTTTTTTTTTTGCTTTTGCATTTGCCTAACCAGGTTTAAAGCCTCGAGAGTCTCGCACTCAAAGGTTCAATTTCAAAGCCGCGCCGCCATTCGACACTCGATGGAGTCGCCGCCCCGGCTTTAATGTTAAAAGTGGACAGTCGCCGCTGCTCACCAGCTCCTTGTCTTCGGGGAATCAATTATTTCCGTGGCCGCCACCAAATGTGAGAATAGTGGCGAGCGAAGAGCTCTCGAGGACGAGCGGACTGAGCCAAAAGTCACCGGCGGTCCCCGTTCAGTAAGTGAGTTACTCCGAGTCCCCCTCACTGCCTCACTGCGTGGACACCAAGCTGCTGCATTGAATAAAAAAAAAAAAAACTTTCATATTTCATTCAATATTTTTCTTCTTTTGGTGAAGTTTTAATTCTTTAAACCATATATTAGTGTCTCTTGAGACTGTTATATTAACGATCTATTATTAGGTTATCACATTCATATCGCAAGATTTTTCTTTTGGTTCGCTGTAGCTTTTAAATGAGCCTCGTCTTCTCAGAGAGCCGAGTTGGCCAATAACACTTTTGTGGGCGGAGCCTGTGATGATGGCACGCGACGTAAGACACGAATAAGCTGCTTGTCGTTCTTTGATCCACCCCGTTTCCCAAGTGCTCTTCCCACATGGCTTGTCTCGGTCCGACACCAGCTGGTGGCGTTGGATCAGAAGCCGGCGTTTAACGGGCCGAGAGAGTAAATCTTTGCTGAGGGTTTACGGGTTTGCCACCAGGCCCAATTCCAAAAGAGACCATGGAATGAGAAGAGCGGACGCTCGATGGGTCGATCGTAGTTCAACGTATCGCTAAGATCTGGGATGTTTCCGGAGTTGACTGCAGATGTCACGACATCATTATTGAATTCCTTACAGAAGGCAGCACGTCATATATCACATTAAATGCCCGACTCAGTTCATTTTCTTGACTATTCGCTCAGTCTGAGGGCAACTTGTCGGAGACCTGAGTTCAAGGAAAATGACGTCTCTGGATTTTCACATTTTCTAAGTAATGACACACACACACACACACACACACACACACACACACACACACACACACACACACACAGCCTCCTACCTACCTACCTACCGGGTTGTGAATATCTCCTCATCTCTGGACTCGTCAAGGTCGCAGGAATAAGGGCAGCTGTTGTTCTGAAGCGCTCTCCAGCGGAATCCAAGTGGCGGCACTGCGTTGGCACGTCCTCGATTCTGCCTCCCGCCTCCCGCCTCCCGTCTTGTACTCACCGCACGGCCACAGGCCGACGCTCCGGGCAATCGGACGCATCTCTGGGCCGAATCAGCCGACCCTTATGGAGTTGCAGACGGGGGGGGGGAATCCTCCGGGTAACGCATCTTTAAAGGAAGAGCAACGACCCAATTTACTTTTACGCTTGTCAGGAAAGCTTGATTTAAAAACAGTACATTCAGAGCTTTACTCAAGTTTGTTCAACTTTAGTTTGAAGGAATGAGTAGTTTCTCCAAATTACTATAATCAGTTGTCAACAAGAGCACATTGTTTCATCTCTTCCCTGGTGACAATGCCTTATTACCTAATAATTCCACCAACCCCGAGGACATGGCCGGTGACAGCTTGTAATTAATAATTGCACAAAGCAAGTTCTCGAGGTCTCAAGTTTTTTTGCTGCAACATTTTGCCAAGTTTACAGTCTTCAACAGCAGTCGGGAGAGGGATGGAGTGACTGAAAACAGTGGGAGGCAAGAAAGAGAAGAAAAGACAAGAGGTGGAAATTAGGAGCAACGAAAAGAGCAGCGAGCGTGGAGGGGGAAAGATGATGAGATGGAGATTAGAGGACAGCAGCTGCTGACGGCGAGGGGTCTTGTCTCTGAACACTGGCGTAAAGCGATGACACCTGGACGCCACGCAGAGCTCAGCACGACCAGCCAGCTCTCAGACCTTTTCCCAAGGAAAGCATCTCATTATGGGGAGGGGGGGCGGGGGGGGGGTGAGGAGACTGAACAAGAGAGCAACGAGTGTGCGGAAGAAAATCTCACTTGAGACAAAAGATTTCAAGATTTACCTTCGAATTCGACCGAAGTAACGTTGAACTGGCGTCGACATAGACAACGGCAATTACAGTGAGTGACCTCCAGCTGCGCTAAAGCTCGACAACGTTATTGGAAATACACGGTTATGGAAAGCACAATAGTAGAATGATGCTAAGTTAGCATAATTGTCCCTGTGCTCAAAGTTAGGGACATTTGAAGTTTGCCTCCTGGTGACGGAGCGGCACTTGTGTTTGAATGTTCTAATAAAGTGAGCGAGTCCAAACTGTCGGCACAGAGTCGACCGTAATGCGGAGGTGGGCTCACGTTCCATCTCTGGATCAGGCCCCGCGGAGCAGCTCCCTGCCGACGCCTTTGTCATCGCGGATGCCGCTTCCATTTTCAGCAGGTTGTCTCCAAGCTCGCTGAAGTACAAAACCATTAGCGGCCCGAGCGGTGCGCCACGTCTCCGCGTGGACTCACACCGGGAATTGAGCCTGTGCGTCGGAGATAAGGGGAGCCAGACACCATCTACACCAAATGTATGCAGGACAAGTTGCATGAAACAAATATACGTTGTGTTCACAAGTAATCAGTTTGAATTTGTCACGCCTTTTCACTTCTCTGCTCCTCTGTTCCTTTTTGGGCGTCGACCTTTACCAAAACTTCTGGAAAACCTGCAGGGAAAGGACGTGCTGTGGCCGGACTCAGCGGCTCACTTTGAGTTAAGGCCGTTTAGATTTTGACAACGTTTTTAATTCACCACCTCCTGTGGGCAGAGATCAGATTTATCTCTGTGACCAGAGTTTCATCGAGGAGAAAAGAGAATCCGCAGGCCTTCGAGGAAGCCACACTTTGTGATGCGGGCGACGATAACATTTTCTGTGTATAATCTTGGCCAGAACAGCTTTTAAGTCCCCCCCCCCCCACACACACACACACACACACACACACACACACACACACACACACACGATCAAAGCGGGCCTCATGTCTCTCTGTCTCTTGAAATACGCGGCGACTGTTCTTTTTGCGACGTGAAAGAAAAGAGTTCAAATGAGTTGAAATATGTTTTTTTTCTTCTTTTTTTCTTTTTAAAGGAATGACTTGGAAATGATTTGGGGTCGCTCAACATTGTCACGTTAGTATCCGGCGGTACAAACGCAATCCAACCATGCAGCTGGGTCTTAAATCCCCCAAACAATACAGTCGGCCCGTTTATCTGCACGATGAATCCGTAATATCTCCTGTGATCATCACGTCTGCGCGCTCCATTCCGCAAAGTTCAGCAACTTGATCAAAACTTAATGATTCCGCAGAGGTCAAGACACACCAAGCTAAGAGAAATAATGGCTATCTTCCCATGATGCAATTTGAAAGTGTCTTTTGTCAGACCCTCCCTGATGATTCATTCCGATTTATCTCTGTCCTAAATTTCTAATTTTGAGCTCAGATTAATTAATTTTCTCCCCCCCCCCCCCCTCGTAAATGTCCAACTTTATTCTCAGAGGAATTCTGAAAATATTCCTTTCATTTTGACTGCGCTCTTGGATTCAAACCCACGTACCCCCTCCACCCCCACCCACACCTCCCACATGCTTTGGGATGAGCAGTGTACTTTTTTTTTGTGTCTTTGTTCCAAGGCCGCAACGCAGATGTCACATATTACTCTGTATACGAGTTCCTCCTATTCATCACTTAAGAATGGCTCTGGCTTCAGTCTCTTCTCATTAGTCACAATCTGCATGGCTTTCAAGGCTCCTCCCCTACACACTCACTCACACTCTCACACACACACACACACACACACACACACACATTTATACGTACACTATGTGTGCACCCGCAGGGCTCATGGCGGATAAATTATTGATCGCGGCTTTCGGTTGGCCATCGCTGCGAAGAGAGTTCAAAGAGGAGGCGCAGCACTGCACCTGCCTACAGGCGCGTGATACGCTATACATCGCCTGTAGCTGCAGACCTATATGACAGGGAATAAAATCAAAGTGAGAGGAGGAGAAAAAGAGACTGATGTCTTGTGCTCAGCGGATGAGCAGGGTGGAGAAGAGTGTGGGAGGACAAGATAAAGAGAGCTGAAGGGAAAAAAGAGAAACTGCGTCGAGGAGAGAATGTGCCATCTCCTTTTGACATATTGTAGTCTTCATTGGCTGATTTTGCTGACATTATATCTTTGGTTAAAAAAAAAGAAAAGGAAACAGACGTCATGTGACAGCCATCTCAATACAGCTGGTGTCATCAGTAGCGTTGCTGCAGGAAGCTCCTTCAAATGAGAACAGGAAGATGACTGCGTGTAAAGAAACGGTGTCCTTCAACTCCACTTGTGAGACACTTACTTTGTGATAGCACAGCTAAGCAACCCGTGGACTTGATCGGCTGATGAGGTGTTTTTTATGCTGTGAGTAATAATCTTTTTTTAAAAAATGAATTCAGACAGAAATTGGATGGATTGTCGTGAACGTTCATTGTCCTCAGAGGATGAATCCTGCTGATTGTGGCTTATTGTCCTGGGTCACCAGTCGGTCAGAGTTCTTACGCACTTAAAAAACGTAAAAAAAAAGGTCAACCTCAAGTTAAAATGTCTTGCCATGGAATTTGGTAAGCCCATTCATGCTCCCATGAGGATGAACAGCAAGAACTTTGGCGATCACTTAAATTTCCCTCTCGTGTCATGTCGTCAAATATGAATTCGTCCAATTCTTAAGTTTATTACCTATAGCCCCCCGCTGTACTTGTGTTTGGTGCTAATGCACAAATGCTAACATGCTAAGCTAAGATTGTTAACATTGCATTATACCAATGTATACACATTGTGCGTGTCAGAATTGCGGTTGGGAGCACATACAATGCTAATATTTAATATTTCATACAATTGCAATTTAGCTACTTTAGAAGTCGATTCAGATGTCGCTCACAGGGATGATGGTACAAAGGTTAAATTATATCGAATTAGGTCAGCGATTTGTTTAACGAGCGGTCTTATGAGTGTAGACGGAACCAAATGTTGCCCAGTGACGTACAAAAGTTCAATTTACAATACAGAAAAAGGTCCGATTTTTGTGAAAATGGCGCAATTAGCTCTCAGCGTGACCTCGACATACGTTGTCGTTTGCCATATTGAAGATTACAGGTTTTCGAGTGATAGTGACTTTGTGAAGCTCGTACCTGAGATCATCAACAGCAAGCAGATCCTTAACGGCACACTTCCAAACCTTCGGGGTGGTCTTAATTGCTGCTGTTTCAAAAGCAGGTGGCACAGTGCCAGAGGAAAGTTTCTCGTTGACTTTATTACAGTAAGTAAGCCCTCAAACTTGGAGGAAAAAAAAAAAGGGAGGTCTTTGAATGCGGAGTTGTGAGTTTTGAGGTCAGCTCTTACTTTAGAATAATAATGTTCAAGGGGAATCATTTCCCCTTGAACATTATTCAAGGGGAAATACATCACACCTCATCGATAATTAGCTTTGGCTACCGTGAGTGCGCATTTAATGTACACTTCAGTCGCGACATGCCAGGAAGCCGAGTCCGGTTGAATACCATACCCGCTCTCATTTTCTGCAGGTGTGTTTAAGCATCGAACAAAAAAATGAAATAAATAACCAGGGCAATTTTTTCCTCCAGCTGCATTTCCTTTTAATTATCTTTGCCTCTGAATTACATGCCAAAAGCAGTTCAGTGGCAAATTCGTGAAATACCCTTTGATGCAACTGTTGCCGCTCGTCAAAGGCACAGTTCCCAGGTGCTCTTTCAGATAAAGAATCTGCAATCTTGAGATTGGAGGTGAGCATGAAACATGGCTAGAGGGTGCGTTTCGGGGGTGTTTACCGAGTGGCTCCCGTGTTGAGATCTGTGACATCTAATGGCTTTATTTGATGTGCTGTAAATGTTAGTTTCAGCGGTGTGCTCCTCGCCTGAAAGCTCCACCGGCGGAAATAAGGATCCCAAAATTGACCCTTTAGACTGACATCGCTTTAACGTTGTCATATCCATCTCGAATGTAACTCATCGCAAAAAACACCGAATTTTTCATATTCTAAAAAAAAAGAAGAAGAAATGTTGAGAAAACCTTTTTAGAACAGCAACAAAAAGAAGAACCGACAGAACAAAAGGAGTTAAAGGCTCGCCCGAGACAGAGTCCTTTTATGCAGTCAGCGCCCATCTGAAAGCTGCAGGCAGGAGCCGTTTTAAAATGCAGGCTCCAGGGTGGACAGTTGCCATTTTGCCTCTGGCTTTATCAATGCTGGCATCTGACACTGGCAGCAGCGCCGGAGCCCAAACCCCTCCATTGAAGGAGAGGAGAGCGGGGTCACGTAGTTCCACTTTGCCCTGGGACACCTCCAAACAAAGACGTTGTCTGAATGACATCGGGGGGGGAAAAAGGTGTGTGTGTGGGGGGGGGCAGGGGGGGGGAAGTAAAACTGCCCTTGATGGAGGTTGCTGAGAGTAAAAAAAAAAAAAGACCCTTGAAATAGATGCCCCTGGACATATTGTATTTTATACACAGAGAGTCTACTTTTGACAGAGAAAAGAAAGCGTTCCCATACATCATTCCATAAACAGATCAGATGTAATTGGGGGACTTTGATGGTCCACTGAAACTTCCGGGGTGCTTCGCCCGGCGGCTTGACTCCATCTAAATTCCTGTAAATTTTCCCCATATTGTTGCGTTGCATACAGCTCCACAGCTATAGCCGTGAGCAGCAGGCTGCAGCTCTCCGGAGAATACAATAGGTACACACAATGAAGGCGTGAGTCCGAACAGCGCCACCTCGGCATGGCGCCGTCTGGAAGACTAAATGACCAAACAGACTCACTCACCAAAAAAAAACTCTTCATTTGTACCTGGGCATCTTGTCTGCAGGAAATAATTGACATTGGCCGGTTTACGGTTGTGAGCGTCTCCCGTGCATCTGGTTCCGGTTTGGTGGCGTTCACTGTGGGATTGGTTCGGACTTTTGTCTTTCCCCGTCAGCTGGTCCCCACCAGGGAAAAGATTATTGCGCGGGTCATTTGTTCGAATGCTCAAAACGACCTACGTTTTCGCGACCTTGTGGTCGCGCGAAGGCAGAAATAGAGGTAACTTATAGAATCACATGGACCTTACCGAAGAGGTCAGGCTCGATGTTTTTGGACCGAGAAAGTGTGCCTTTGACGTTGACATTTAATCCTTTCCCATCGGCGGTTTTTAACCGAAGAAGATTTTTTTTTTCTTTTCTCGACCTTAATCAAGTAGTTTCAACAACCTAAACTTTACCAAACCCTATAAATAGAGCCGTGAGATCAGAAACTGTTTGGCCTGCGGACGTGTTGCCCATTTATTACAGTTTCTGAAGTATTTTGGGATGTGGGCATTGTTGCAACTCCCCCTTACCCCCCCAAAAAAATATCCATCTGTCATCAGAACGTTTTCCACATATTCTCACAAAAAAAATATTGTTATTACACTACGTAAGATTGTCATATTTTTTGTAATGTAGCAACTGTTTGTTAGCACTGTGAGGTAATATTTCTCAATAACAGCCCAGATAGTGCAACCTGTCAGATACCTGGAGGTAGCTTTCGATAAAAGCATGCAGAAGACATATTTCATCCCAGGTGTTGTGCATCAGTTTTCTTTTCTTTTTTTTTTCTTTTTTTCCCTTTCATGGTTTCTCTTCTTTCATCCACAGTGATCTATGTGATTTCCCTCCCACTCGTTCCCCCCACCCCCACCTTTCAGTTTAAGCTCTCATGTAGAGTTCCCCCTATTTTCCACCTCACTCAGTTGCCTGTTCGGCTATCAGCACGACTGCTTCGCTTCGGAGTGAATTATTGATCATATATTTTTCCTCCGCCTGACCCGTATCGGTCCGACTTACGCGTGTGCTTTTTATTTTTTTATTTTTTTCGTAATATGTTCATAAGGAACAGGTTGCTGTTATTAATGGATCAAATTGAACTGGGGAACATTTCTTTTTTTAATGAGCGGGGACTTGTGATTCTTCTGCTGATTAGAATATGAGGGAGTGCTAATTAAACTGTAATAGAATCCATTAAGACTATGGTTTTACACAGCGAGGTTTCAGCCTTTCCACTGGAGTCTACATTAAAGAGGTAATCTGCAAGATTACGGCTGTAATGTTTCTTCATTTTTCATAGCCTCAGCCGGGCCTCGGCCCTCTGGCATGAGGAATTATGTAGCTCGTCACTATGAGTTCGCTCAAATGCCCTCCTGATACTTACTCATGCTTTCTTTTGTTTTTTTGTTTTTTTTTCTGATAAAGGTTTCCATGTAAGTGGTGGATCTATACAACCTATTCATCAGCACATTTCTCTCACTTCATTTTCTCTCATTGTAAAAAGACACGGTTTACATTTGTCACCCAAATGGGTCAGATCTTAATTTGAGGTTTTGGGTTTCAATGACGATCGTAACAACAAGCGAAAGATAAAAAAAAAAACTGACCAATGAACAGTTGATCCGCTGGTCAAATTAATTTCACAAGGACTCGAATGCCGTGAGGATAATTCCATTCATGAGGACATTAAGTGTTGTTTCAAACAAATCACAATAAACAAAAAAACATCTCACTTCTCATTTACCTCCCTTTTCATTGGAACTATTCTTTCTACCACAGAAAAGAAAACTGTTTGATTTCATAAACCTGATACAAGGAAAGCCTGGAATATATATTCAGCCAGAAACCCTCATTGCTGCCAGAGTATTTATGTTGATGATTGGATATTGGATCTTTGTAAAGAATCGAATGGTAAACATAGTGGTAGAGCACTGCTCTATTGGCTCTTTGCCTTGATAAGCAGTATGCACATTACACCCTCCTGTACTCCCTCGGGGCCCCTCTCTAACTGGAGAGCTACCAGCCATGTGCATCAATAATATATATATATATATATATATATATATATTTATTTATTTATTTATTTTTTTTTGCTAATAAACAAAACAGAAACAGATGGAGAGTATACCATGCATTGTCCAATTTTGGTTTGGGAGAGGTAATGGAAAACAAAGTGCACATGTGTTCCAACACTTTTCCTCGCGGTACCTGGAACGCAATTATTAAACAGACCCCTTTCAGTCTCAATTTGAGGGAAAGACGTATTGGAAGTAGATCCTCCCACTCAACTATTGTCCTATATATCATCTGGCTCAAAGAGCCACTACACTGCCCACTACATCATACCACTCAGACTGGTGCCAGTGTCTCCTTGCTTCCTTCCTTCCTTTCAAGTCCTCAAAAGCTTTTTGCCTTTTCTCCTATACATCTACATCTGTCGTACACAATGATGTCAGTATAGGATGTCTCAAAGGCTATAGCGATCACACTAAAATATAGCAAATATAGCAATGTGGAGAAAATGTTTAATTTAACTCAAGCAATATAGGAAGAGCATTTCTAACTAATAGCTCCTTTTTTTATATAATCCATATAACAAGCGCAGCTCTTTGGACTTTATTCATTCTCATCCTCCTCACTTCCTTCATTGAAAGCCTCTTTCAGCATTACCTTAACCAGTCGAGAGGTACATGCAGAGTGTGTACACACACACACACACACACACACACACACACACACACACTCAGCATTGAATTAAGGAAGATGAAAAATATTGCTCCTCTACAAAATGAAGTGATGCTCTCTCTATATTAAAAGAAAATCGTTATTGCTTGTAGTCCTGTGTGTTTATGTATTAGATTGTGTTTTACTTTATATGTTATGCTTGACATGAATATGGCCCTGCAGGGATAAATTACGTTTATTGGTTTGAACCTAAAACATGTAATTGAGTTCCCTCAACAGAGGCTCGGAGAAGTTTCCGATTCTAAATGATTCGAGAGCCGTCCCCCTGTGAACTCCCGCAGCAGGTATTGCTTTGTAAGGCATCTTTTGCTCTCCGCGCATCCGGGGGGCCCGTATCTGTGTACCTGCGCCGAGTTGGGAACCGTGTCAGCAAAATGACAACGGAGATAACAAAAGCTTTCAGAGAAAAAGAGCTCTATCCGAGATTCTGCCCCGAAAGTACGATCCAACGGGGCCCGGCTTGGCCTCGCACCAGAACTGCGTAAAAAGGGTGGGGGGGTTGTGTGTGTGTGTGTGTGTGTGTGTGTGTGTGTGTGGTGGGGGGGGGCGGGGGGTTGCAAGGAATGCGGAATAATTTGTATTTGATCAATTCCCGCCGAAGTTAATAACATTTAAGATCTTATTTTGAGAACGGTAGCTCATTACAAGCTGTATTAATAGCTTAAAAGTGTCTCGCTTGCAGAAATTTTATGGGGCTATTTTCTACTCATCACATTACTGAACTGTCAACACGAGAGACTTATTCGCTTCTTTTTAGCCCGTGGCCCGCTGCCCGTGTTGCATTCAGGCGCGCGTCCCGTGCCAAAGAACTGAGGCTCTTTTCTACTGTGTTTTCCACTTGTTCTTCTACACACAGCGTAGAGTAGACGGCTCAGCCAGGGAAAGGCAAGAAGTCCAATCTACTCGTTGCACAGGTAACTGCAGCACTCTTGCACACTGGGGTTCACGCTCACGCACCGAGACGTCTCTCGGCTGCGTCTGAATCCATGTACGATGTGTTTAAGACGGCTCCAATTACTGTCTGACATGCACTCGGTTTATGCTCACTGAGTATGGATTTTGCCCGTCGTCTCCCTGGAAACAAAGTGCTAACCCCCGCCTGTCACGTGATTTTACGTGGAGTGAAGCGTTTTCGACCGCCGTTCAGCCGGCACACACACACACACACACACACACACACACACACACACACACACACACTCACAGATCCATTCACATATTATCCTGCCATTAAAAAGCCAGGGGTGGGGGGGGGGCTCCTGCATGTATTCATATTTTTTGGAATACAGAATCCCTTTTGATGGATTGCACTCGAGCCAACTAAAAGCTTTTTTATTTTTTTTAAAGGTTAAAAACAGCTGCTGGAGGTACTGTGGCCTTCGACACGTTTGTCTGCATCAGATGACAGGTGTTATATCTGCAGGCTTTTTCATTTTTTTTTTTTACACCATCAGTACAAAATTCAGTACTGTGTATTTGTTTTAAGTCTTCAGACATTATTTATCGGATACAAACACTTTTTTGGGTTAACTGCCGTGGGTTAAATGAAGCTCCAGTATATTAAAGTATCCAAAGGTTGACTTGACAGTAGTGCTGATGAAATGTCACGGGGACATAAAAATCACTTCATCCAGGGAGTTTTTATGCGCCTCAGGAAATGTACGCCATTCTGCCCATTAGGTTTGAACAAATTGGTCTCATAACCAATTCACTGTAGGTAATTAAGGCGACACACAAATGTATTTTTGGAGCGCGGCATAACATTCCAGGCCAGAATACTACCCTATGAAGTTTATAATTAAAATGTAATATTGTCTTGAAAGCCGTTGTTGACACTGTTGGTTCCTGTTGGCTTGTCCACTCCCCTGAACCCCGTTCTTCTTCTTCTTCTTCTTCTTCTTCTTCTTCTTCTTCTTCTTCTCATTGACATAGCGGAGATTGAAGGGATGCTGATCGCTGCACCCCACGACTGTCAGGACTTCAGTGGTTACCAAAGAAACCGTTCTAAAAATAAATAGGAACTTTTCTGCCGCAGAACTGCAAACCGGAGCATTTAGCAAAAAAGTCTCGAGTATCGCTGCTTTTGAACTGGCCAGTAGGAAATTGTGCAAAAGGAGCAAAACTGCTGCGTGGCGATGTGAGCTCGTTAAGTCAGGAATGAAACTCCGCGGAGACACCCGGTTAAATATTTCATCCGAGTTTGTGCATAAAGTGCCACAGTCAGATGATGTTCACGCGGCACGGAGTCTTTCAACGGAATATGTGTCATGATCAAGAACGGATAAAACATGTCCTTCCTCTCCCTGATCCTCTAAGAGAGAGAGAGAGAGAGAGAGAGAGAGAGAGAGAGAGAGAGAGAGAGAGAGAGAGAGAGAGAGAGAGAGAGAGAGAGAGAGAGAGAGAGAGAGAGAGAGAGAGCCCTTGAATCGGATATGCGCATCAGAAAAAAACTGAAAGGCCTGACATGAGCACAGCCCCAGTGCCTCTGGTGTTATCATCTTTCCCCACATTTGAGGATTTCTGTGTTGATAATTGCAGTCAAGTGACAAAAACAAGCAGTGGTTTCCATCAATAATACATAGCGTGGGAGTATAATTTGGACAAACTCGGCAAGACTTTTAACAAACTCAATTTTCTTTTTCTCGCAGACATGCCCATAGTCCTCAGACTCATATGTGGCTTGCATAACGGCAGGAAACGTGACGGATGAATTAACATTGTATTCATTAAAAACATTGCGAATGGAAATCCTAGGTATACTTTGGCTGTTGAGCTTCATTTTGTTAAACAGTTGTTTATTTTATTCACCACCCCTTGTATCAGTTAAAATCAAACTGATTCCAAAAGACATTTATTTTTCCCTCATCACCTTTTCATCCATATGATTTTTTCTTTCTTTTTTTTTTTCTTTTTTTTTGCATTATCAAAGGCTATTCCCACACAAATGCTGCAGGTCTGCTTCGCCAAACAGGCGCGAGCGTCGCGAACACTTCAAAACATTCGCGGCGTTTCATCTTCCCCCTTGGCCTGACAATCATCTCGGGAAGCAAAAGGTCAGGATCGCGCCGGCTTTTCATGACGCAACCAACCAAAGCTTGTGGGGAAATAGAAATTCACTCACTTGCACCTCTTTAGTCCTCATTTTCAATTCAATTAGTCTGCTTTTAGTGCCAGATATTTGAAGGGGGTGTGGGGGGACGGGGGGGTATTTTCCTTGATGCCGTCCTCAAATTTCACAAATTTCCTCTCCGGTACCAAAGGTGGAAGGACTTGACTTTGATGTAATGCTGCAAACGTCTTGGGGAAAAGGCGAGGGTGAATGGTTGGGTTACCAAAAGGGAGTCAATCCCCATAGACCCCCCCTCCCCCCTCCCACCCCCCTCCATGTTGAAATGTCCAACTTCACAGCAGAAATAAACATGTTGACGGGGGGATGGTTTCGGTCTCTACAGCAAACTTCCTCGTTCGTGACAACTCAACGGGGGGGAGGGGGGGATTTTTATATAACTCAGCCGTTTCATTTTTATTTGAGCCTTAAATTGGACACAACCGAGGGCGTGGCTGCTTTGAATGATAACAAACTACGGCGACTGACAGCAATGTATATTTGAATTCCACCACCACTGTTACTATATTCAATGGCTTCGGCTACTTTGGCTTTTCACATGAACCACGTACCGCAGAATTGTCCAACATGAGTGTTATTCCCAGTGGAAACATGGTATAAAAAAGCCTTTGCATGAGAAATTAATTGAAAAAAAAGAAGAAAAAGGCAACAATCTCTGAGTCCTTCACTTCTGAGTGTTTAAATGGGAAGAGCCTGTAGACCGCGAGTCAAACTTTATTGCTTTACAGAATTTCTAATTGGTGCTTCTTCATTTTCTGCGAGGGAGCCGAGCCATCCATCATGTTCCGGTCTTCTTTTAGTTTTGCTATTTGCACCTGCGATTGCACACAGAGGATATTAAGAAGAAAGCAGAGCCCGGCGAGCGAAATAGCCAGGACCGAAGCCAAAATGCAATCCCACACGCAGAGCTACAGTGTGTGGTTGATTTTTCCGTGGAAGAGCGCTAATTTGCTCCACTCCCGAGACCCTCTGTCTTCCACCGGCATCCCGAGGTCTTGACAGAGTTGTTCAAACCGGTTTTCTAATGAAAATAACCGCACAGCGAGCATCAGGCAAAGGGTGGATACTTTGGAATGAGGCACCTGCAACTCCGGCGAGTACACTGTACCTGTCAAATGATGTCAGATTACAGTCACCTAGGAAACCAACAAAGGAGTCGAGCAGAAATAGCAGCGAAGGTGCAATCCCCCCCCCCCCCCCAACACTGACAGGGCTGCGCGATGCTCTGCAGCATGTATAATTAAAAAAAAAAAAATCTGTTGAATCTACTGTTGAGCTGAAGCGGTTCATAATGTTGTTCGTGTGCCTTCACTCTAGTAGTGCACTGATGACTGTCCCCTGGGTGTGTGGGAGGGAATGAGAGTGTGTGGGGGGGGGGGGGAGGGATGGCTGGCTAATGCCTGCTTCTTTTACAGTGGCCTGCTTTTTAGATGCGATCAAAATAAACAATGTACCTCAGAGGCACGAGTTCCTTCCAGCGGCCTCCGTTTCTTTTTTTTGTTGGGGCGGTGTGTGGTGGGGGGGGGTTCTATTGTGAGGACGATGAGTCTAACACACCAACAAAAAGCAGCTGGCTTAGAGGAGCGGAGACGATTGGACCGGAAGATATGCCGACCGGCACGCAGACGGGCCTTGTTGCCGAGCGCAGGCTGCACCTGTGGTTTAACTTGTGTTACGTTTCATGGGTCAGAACCCGCATGGTACACCCCCCCTCCTCCCCCCCCACGGGACGTTCAGGGACGGTACTCGGCTGTAGCCAAAAAAGACAGGAACACGATGACCCAAATCTCTCCGGTATTGCTCCAGATGCTTCCTTTAGGGGGATTATTTTGTTTTTCTTCGCACAATTTTGGAGACACACGGACTCACACTAGTCTTTCCTGTTTTCTTTAATCCCAATTATTTCTTTTTTATTTCAAAAAGTGACGACATTTGCCTTGGTTTTTTCGTGCGTTTGTTTGTGTTATATCACCCGGTACTGTAGCCCCCCCCCCCCCCGTTCGCTCAGCCGAGGAAAAGAAACTCCAGCCCTGCACCTCCGTCCTGGGGGACAAACGCGCGGGGAGTCAAGAGTTGACACCAGGAAAAAGGGAGTTGTCTGCGGGGAAGCGGGGAGACGCAGCGTTGTGACTCCGTGCCAAATGTTTACGGGCGAGCTGACACAGTTAGAAGACGGGAAAAAAAGGGCTGAAACGAGGCTGTCTCTCTCTCTCTCTCTCTCTCTCTCTCTCTCTCTCTCTCTCTCTCTCTCTCTGTCTCTCTCTCTGTGCACTCTTGGAGGAAACGAGAGATAGGGAAAATCTAGGTCATCGCCACTGATGCATCGCAAAGCGAACTTCAAACAAACCTGGCCTTTAGCGCGATGGCTCTCCAAAGCTGCGTTACATACCATCAGAGACCGATCGCCATTTTCTGCCAAGAGCTGCCACGGAGGGACGAATAAAGTCTTCTTTTTTTTGAGGAGTGGAGAACAGGACCCTTGTCTGTCAATCTTTTCCTGTTTGTTTGCGTGTGATTATGGCTTACCGTATGCATGCAAAGAAAACCGTGCTTTCGGATGCGTCTTTGGAAACAATTAGTTGGCCCCGTAGTTAGACCACATGCTAGGCTTTCTATTCCTCATCTGCCCTTCAGTCGGAATTGCCTGAGGGAAGTCTTACCCGTAATCATAGCCCTGGGAATTGTGCTAAAAAGCTTTGTTCTGCTATTGAAGGCTCGATCTGTCTATGTCAAGGGCAGCTGGTTGAAACAATAGTGTTGTGTTGGAAAGGATTCCTTTCGGAGGCGGATCCCTCAAAATGCTTGGGATTTGGACTTTTTCTTGATCTCAATGAAATAATTTCTCGTGCGACTGTTAATCACTTTAGCTTCAATCAGATTTGACTTATTATATCTATATAGTGTATATAAGTGTAACAACTTAAAAATGCCATTCGAGATTTGACTGTTTTCTATCGAAATCCAAAAACAGTCGAGTCTGAAGAGTCTCCGCCGGTTTGTGGAACTTTTTCAAAAAGCCTCGCAGTGCAGACGCTTTCTGTTTGTCGAGATATCGCCGGCAACATACAAAAGCTCCCATTAGAAATGTATGAGCTTAAAATCCAATTGAACTGAGACCCCATTAAAGAAAGAACAAAAACACAGCCGTGTCGTGCTCAACCTTGCAGAATACATTTTAGAATAATGTTGTATCATGTGCTACATTACGTAAGCTATAGTTAATGGGGGGAGGGGAAGGGGGGGCACAGGTTGCGGGTTTATTCGTTGCCGAGTATAGGAAGGCCGTGTGACTGAGTGGTAAATAAATGGTGCTGCCTGCTCTTCGCTAACACAAAAAAGGCTGAGTGCCGAGGTGAGCGTGTACATAAGATGAAGTTGCTTATTGCTGCCACATAGCAGCTCCAAGACGACTTTGGACACACAATTAGAGCCTTTGATCACAATCCCATTAAGTCCATCGTCAAACTGTTTGAGGAGGCTGCCAACTCTCTCTGTCGATACCAAATCCAGATCGTCATCTATCGTATGAGTCACTGAGTGACCAGTGTCCATATCTGATTAACAGCGTTTACAGTATTAAAAGAGACTCTAGCTCTGGAGGCCCACAGTGGAACGGGAATCTCTAACGTCATGGCTACCAAACCACCAACCTCCTTGGTCCGGAAGCCAACGCAAACCAGTGGCTCTCAACTCATCTTTGACAGTCTTACCGGGTGATATATACCCCGCGTAATATCTTAAATTGGATAATCCTACACTTCACACACATGAGTGAAAGCATTGGCACTCCCACTGAGCAGCGAGCGATGTGGTAAGATTCCCTGCCAGCGGTGGTGTGGGAGGCATTCTGCGCTTTCAGGAAACAGCAGCTGAACGGTCATTCATTACAGATGCCCACATTGTTCTAATCCCGTACCAATAGGGCTTTTTTTGTCTGTCTCTGGGAACGCAGCCCGTTCATAGTGGCCCGAAATGTACTTGAATCCATATTAAGCACTCCACTCGCGGCTCATTCCTTCCACGTCAGTATTAATGAATGCTTCTTGTTTCATCTCGAGGTGCGCGTTTAAAACATGATCTAAGGTTTTGGAATCGAGCACATGTGGACCACCTAGGTTTATTTCCATTAATTAAGCCAGGCGTGATGTCCGTATGAAGGCCCAGGGCCCTTTTTTTTATTCCAGCGTGCTGAATGTCTTGATTGGGACCTCTTGATGCATCGTTCATAAATCAAAGTGCAAGGCCTGGATAGCCTTGTTACCACTACAAAGCCAAACAGAGCTCACCGGGAATAACTTATTATTCAAATCACTCCATTGCCCCCGAAACAACATCTCGGGGAAACACGCAGGACGTGTTGTGGATAGCTCAGACCCATGCGTTCACGTTCCAATAAACACACAAATGCCGGAGTGGGTCGGCTTTGACGCAGCGATGTACGCCGCGTCCTTCGTCAAGGCCATTTAACCTCATTCAGTTTAAATAAAAGAAAAATCCCACATCCCTTGTGTCTTTGAAGCACTTTCAACTTGCTTTCAAGAATCCCAGAAACAGGTTACGATGAGTCTGATTGCGTGAACGTGACTTGAATTAAAGCTCCGGAGCGCGACGGGGCCCGCAGCGTTGTTTCTGCACAGCCGTCGAGATGTCACATGTTCTGCATTTCATCACCGACTGTTATTCCGCTTGATGGGCCCCAACTGTGATGTACAGTACACCACGCGGCAGCAGTGGCACTGTACGCCAAAATAACGAATGGTGGGATTTGAAAAAGGAAAGATTATACCCATAAAATATATAGTTTTTAAGTTAGAATAAGATATTGAGAATAATTGAGAATCTGAGAGGTATCTTTGGTGGTGTACTATATTAATATCAGCTCTCTGCTTTGTTATTTTTAGGTTGAACTAAATGCCAATGCAAAAAAAACCTGAATTTGTGTCTCTTCTTTGATCATTAGATGATTCATATATATTTCAAGGCATAAGAGAAAGTGTAATTCAATATTAAGTTTCAAAATTGGATAAATCATCATCCCATTCGGGGAATTAAAACTTATCTTCCTCTTATAATAATAATGATTAACAGCACAGAGTCATAGCAGCTCAGAATGGTCGGCTGGCGTAGTTAAGTTCTAGAATGAAAAAATATCCATCCATCCATTTTCATCCGCTTATCCGGGGTCGGGTCGCGGTGGCAGCAGGCCCAGCAGGCTGACCCGGGCTTCGCTCACCGCAACATGTTCCAGCTCGTTCTGGGGGATCCGGAGGCGTTCCCAGGCCAGCTGGGAGATATAATCCCTCCAGCGTGTTCTGGGTCTTGCCCGGGTCTCCTACCAGTTGGGCGTGCCCCGAAAACCTCCAGCGGGAGGCGCCCAGGAGGCATCCTGATTAGATGCCCGAACCACCTCAGCTGAAAAATATGTATATTTTAAATTTTAGGTCATTGCATTTTGAAGAATAAAAGTCAAAAGTTATGTTGTTGGCATAAAACAGAAGAAACCCAAAGCTTAAAGGAAATAAAATGAAGGAGAACTTGGCTTTAGCTAAGCTTTTGCTGTCAATGCATGCAAGCTGGCTTTCATGTATTTTCAAAGTACTTCTTCACAGAGCTGGACCATGATACTATATCAGGTATCTGATACTATATCAGGTACATTGTTCGTTTGCAATGGTGTTGCATTTTCAGCATTTTCTCATTGAGACAAGTCATAGCATGGGAAGCACAGCAGTACTGTAACACAACCCCTGTGCTTGTGAATCACGTCAGTGAGCCGGTGAACACAGTGAGCAGGACCCTGAAATTACTCATAATGGGGGGGGGGGGAGAAATGAAACAGAATTTGAAAGAATTTTCACGGTTGTAAAATCATTTGTAACTTCTTCCCTGGGCTTTTACTGGCGGATCATAGCAGCTTTGCATCCAGTCTCGTGTCAAGTTAACCTATTTCTGACTTTAAAGAGAAGTGCAGGACTCCGCGGGGACTGCTTTCGCACGGGGCACGGGAATCTGTGCTACACTCCTGCTTACATCTGTGCAGAATTATACAACACGTCAAGTGGCATATACCTTTTGAATGCTAAGCACATATCTCCACTTGCCTCAGATATTATGCTGCTGCCTCCCATGGGTATATATAATATATGTATAATATATGTAGGGTCTGATTTTCTTCTTGAGCTGCATCATCAAAAAGGTATTACAGGACTGCAAACATCTATGGATTCCATGTATACGCCACTTCTTTGCATTAGCAAAAATTCAGTTTTGGAGGGACTATAAGGAGCTTTTTTTATTTTTGATGCCTTCCCGCCCGCCCAAACGCTTAGTCGATCCACTTGTGGCTCAAAGAGTAGTATCATGGTTAAGGATAAGGTGGTGTAACTTAAGCCGATTGTGTGACACGTCTAATGTGGCCGACAGAAGGGTCAGTCCATTAGCACACCGCTCACCATTAAGTCTTTTACGGGGTCAGCAGGTCGCTCAGCCTCTTTGCACTCTACACTCCATCGATTTACTGTAAAGCTCGGACCTTTTCCGCGGAAAGTAACAACTGCAGAGCTTCAAACACTCGCAGTCGAAAATAAAGTGCTCTCATTATTACCCAGCTAAGCACAGCGGCTTTGTCTCCAGCGCACGTAGTCCTTTAATGGTGCCATGCGGAGAGACCGGGGTTTGTGGTGGGTGGGTAGTGTTAGGTGGCCCAGCAGGAGGGGTTGGGGGTAGGAGGGGCAGGGGAGGGGGGGATGGTCCGCCAGCGCTACAGTTTGCTTTCTTCATTCAAAATAAAAAATGTTCCCCCCCGCTTTCATTCCATAATTGGTTTCATAAGGTTCATGCAGCCCAATTCAAAGTGCGCCCCGGAGTTTGGGTGGCGGCTTTGGTGGAAGTCGTGTGTTTGTGACACGGTCAAAGCATGAACGCCCGTACCTGTGACGAAGCAACGAAGAAAAGCCGAATATGAGCTCTAAATTTGCCAATTGGTTGTATTTTCTTGTGACGGACTCTCTGCGCACGGCTATCTCCGGCTATCTCCCGCGTATCGCCACACACCTGTAGAATTGCTTTTCTGTTTTCTGTCTGGATGGTATCCTCCCTCCTTATGAACCTCTCTGCAGTTTATTTTAAAGAGTCGGGGGCATTTGACCCCGAATGGCCTCCTTTCTTTGAGTTAGTTAGGCCGGGCCCTTCGGACCAGCTCGTGAGTGGAAACCACTTTAAGAGTAAACGATGGCTTCCTGACAAGAATCAGCATTTTGAGCCGTCGGATGTAGGCCAGGAGGGCTGTAACCAGAGGTACCTCTGCCAGGGCAGGCAGATATTTACTTTAGGAAAGTAGGTAGTCAGTTCAGTGACTTTCTCTTACTTACACAAGGCTGGAAAGAAAGCTGTTATCAAAGAAAAAAAAAAAGAAACAACATCCAGGTGGGATTGTGTTGTAGACGACTGAATGTGGCTCTTTATCACTAGTTTTAAGATGTTTGCTGACGGGGGCCCAACATAACAGAGGCAAACCAAACCAACACTTTGTGTTCCGTGATCGGGAGCGAGCTCCACAAAAGCCTGAACAAAACGAACAAATGTCTCCACGCGGGGCATGAAATGAATAGACTCCCGCGGCTGACATGACATGGTGATTTCTACTGTCAGGGAAGCCAATGTCCACCATGCACAAACCGTCCGTTCTGCCTTTGTTCGGCCCAGCGGGGCGGGGGGGGTTCATTGTGGCTTCCCAGCACCCCGATGTGTCGCTCTGCCTCGCGTGCTGGAAGAGACGTGACACGGGCGGAACACGCTCGCAACTTGGCGCCTTCAACAATGTGACAGTGCGGGGGCAGCAAAAGAATACTGTGTAAATAAAAGCCCTTTGATATGAATCAAGGTCAACTCATCCGCTGTGTGAGGTGCAGATGAAAATTATGGGGGTTTTTTTTGTTCCTGCTGCCTCCTTTGCCATCATTCAACCGTAGGAACACGTTAAAAAAAAAAAGGTAATTATTGGTTTAATAGGCAGGTTTGTGATCCACGATAGTATCTGACGCGTCGAGATGTTTTCCGCTCGATGCTGTTTGCCGCTCCGTGTTTGGGAGGCGGTAATTGGAGAGGGGCTTCGAGGCTTCCTCCAGTGACCTCATTACCCCAATTAAAAGCGGCGCCTCCTCTGAAAACAGTCCGTCTCACAAAGTGGCGTCTGATTATCACTCCCGTGCAGTCCAAGTGAGGTTGAGACAGGCATGCGGAGGTGGGCGGGGCCTGGTGGACGTATGGCCGGGCCTTTTACAGGAGCGCTGCTGTGGGTTCCTTCAACACAATGTTTGCGACCTCTATTTTGTTTTTGCGGCGACCAGGAAGGACTTTGTAGCACTTCCTGCCACATCTTGGTCCTGTAGAGGCGGAGCCTACCGGTTCCCCTAATGGGAATTTAATTAATTTGGCCAAAAAAGCAAACACGCGAGACACTTTTAGATTATAGATTTTCTCAACAAATTTATGGAAATCTGAAAGGCTCTGCAGACTGAGCCGAGGAGATTTTGTCATCTTTCTGCAATCTTAAGCCGTGTGCAGAAAAATATCGCTCCCTGATTACCACCCAGTACATATTTACTTTATGCCTATTCATTGTTTGTCTGAAAGTCCAAACCTTTGTGTATTCTCAGTTCATTTCTAAAAGGGAGGGGGGGCGGTGAGGGGGGGGCTATATATTGCCCTTATGTAGAGGCGAAGGAAGAGGGCCTTTACTCTCGGTTTGTTTGTTTTTTATCATAGAACCTTGCTTTTTATCAATATTTCAGTATTTGTTTCTAATAATAGTTTGGTCCGTGCTGTGTTTTTTTTAATATTTATATACAGCAGAGTTGCACCAATACTCCTTTAGTCCTGTACAGTCACATGCGATTGGAGATAACCCCGGCCCAGCCCGCTGTTTCCAAAACGCCCAGCCTGTGTTCACATGAGTCATTAAACAAGATGCGTTAAGAACACTTCTCCTCATCCCATCATCTTCCTATCACTCCAGGGAGAACACACACACACACACACACACACACACACACACACACACACACACACACACACACACACACACCATAACCAATTTAAATAAGTACTGGCAGAAATGTTCCCGTTTAAGATATTCTGCTTCAAATCTGACTGAGATGCTCTGCTTTTTGTTGTTGTTGTTGTTGTTGTTTTTGCGGATGATGTTGTCGTACTGTTTTCTCCAAAGGTTTCACTCAAAGTAAAAGTTGGTGAGATGCTGATTTTATAACAACTTCGTGAAGAATTTCATCCCGACTTCAAATGAGCGGCTCAAATAAATCCCGCAAAGAGTTTGCGATTGCGCAATCGGAGTTTCACCTTCACGTAGTTAATCAATTTGTCGGAAGACGCGACGTGTCACTTTTAATTGGAACGGTCTTAAGCTTTCACACCGTTGTTGTCAAGTGGAAATATATTCCTAAATTGTCAGCTTCTGAGAGGGTTAGAAAAACAGCCTCATGCGATGATGTGTTTTATTTTGTGTTTCATAAGTTGTGTTTTGAGAGTGATTCACAAAACCATTAGCCCAAAGTGGAGCGTAACTGAATGAGTCCAAAATGTACAACACAGGCGTTACAGGATTTATTTTTCTTTTACATCACATGATGAGGACGAGATCTGACCAATTTGCTGCATCTCTTCCCCCCCGGGGGGGCCTCAAACCCCAGAATCCCCCCAAAAATCCTGCAAACAGTCAACCCCTCACTGCGGCCATCCTCCAAAGTTGCACACGGACCCGTTGATTGAGTTGAGGCAGTTTTTTTTTTTTTTTGCAGGGCGACGAGCTCAGAAAGAAAGGGGGCGAATCAATGCCGTGTTTGTCCACTCCCTTCGCTCATTAAGGAGCCTCTATTCACGCCAGGGTCTGTATATGACAAAGAAAGCTCACAAGTGCACATTTTCAGTCCGAGGAGGGTGGGAGGGGGAGGGGGGGGGTGGGTTTCCCTCCTCCTCCTCAAAGCCCTCCCCTCATCGACATTCGCCTCACAGGAACACTGTGCCAGAGGCCAAAGTCTTGACAGGGCTAGCCCAGTGAGAAGGAAATCAAACAAGTCCCTTTTTTACGGCCTTGCTCGCCAACAGGGAGGCCTGCTTACCTTCTAGTCCTTAATCTGTATCACACCTTTCCATCTGAGGAAGAAAGGCCGCCTCGCTGTCCATTCATCGCCTTTTGGTGATTCAGGGTTTTGTCTCTTCCCCCTGTTGGATTGGAGTCCTTGACTACTCATAAATACTGGTAATACTTGAACTGTGCCGATTGGAATCCTTTCAGGCTTTTCAGGGTATAGTGATACATGCTTATACAATGGGATGAATACTGGTACCATTAAGTCTGCACGGTTGTGTAAACTGAGGCCCACTGTTGAGCCTATTTTGAATACAAAACAAGTTTCTCAATAGAAATATTTGCCAGTGCAGTTGGAGATATTTCTGTTTCATTAAAATGTCATTTAAAAACACCATTGTCTTCGTGAGCCGAACAGACGTAGGCACATATCTAACTTTGTGCTAATGGACTATGGCCTCTGGAACACTTTCTGTTGAATATGGTGCTCTGGTTTGTGCAAGGTCATAGCAGAGCTCTTTCACATAATGAAATGGGATTTGGATGGCCGGCCTTGTTTTAGTACTGTTCTCAGAATCTCACAGTATAGTGACTGAGTACTAGCTCCTCTAAATTCCAAGAAAACACATATTTAAAATAAATGGTATTCTTTACAAAATTACAACACAGCAACCAAAAGTAAATAAATATTATGTCCCTTCACTTTAATTAGAAATATTAGTGTATTGAAGCAAGGAAGAATGGGGCCAACTGACAAACTGATCTATAATGTCTATAATAATAGGATTGCCACGTTATGAATAATGTGTTCTAGCTATAAGAAGCTTTGATTATCTAAGGAGGCTGTGGGGAAATGTTTTTTTTTCTTTTGCTTTCTCATGATCTTCAGAAAAGACAAAACATATATATATATATATATATATATATATATATATATGTGTCATTGACATTTGATTATATTGCCACACATCTCACTCATTTTATGCAACTATTAGATATTTTGACTCAAGTGAATTTCTGAGTTTAAGCTTATTTTACTTCCATAGTTGGACTTTTCTGTTACTTCCATTGGGCGGCACTGCGTGTACCTCGAACTTGTGCTGCACTGCACTGCCTTGCCTTATCCCCGTCTGTGCGCTCTGTCCTGCACTCCAGCTTCCGATATTACAAAGTCGAATACAATTCCGACTTTGGTTCTCCAAACTGCAGAGCACGCGATGAGGACGGCTGCCCTCGTGCGTGTGCGTGTGCGTGTTTGGGTTCGGTCCGTGCGCCATGGAGAGGCTGAAGACTCCAGAGGAACGCAGCTCTGACTGGAGCGTTCACGTTGGTACCCACGTGTCAAGCCAGGCAGATTTAGGAAAGCGCACCTCTGTTGGGTTCTTCAAAATAAGAGCTTCCCAGAAAAAAAAGAAGCCCCAATGACCAAAGAGGAAACAAATAACTGCGAGATTTAATACACCAAAATGCACTGCAGTTGATAGAATAGGGTGTATGTAAATACAAACACACTATGATTTATTTATTACATTACTATTGGTATGATTTGATGAAGAAAAAAAATGGTGTGCTTTTATTTTGAGGGCAAATCCCCCCCCTCGTCTCGGTCAACTTCTGCTGACTTGACGGAGAGAGAGAGCGAGAGAGAGAGAGAGAGAGAGAGAGAGAGAGACGGCATCCGATGTGTCTTTTTCCGCACATCACTTTGGAAACCCGCGCTCGTGAGGTCCTGCTTGAAGCGGTGCTCACCTGCCGGACCGTGTGGCTGTGTGAGCGGCCGCGCAGCTGATTTAATAGGATAATCAGACTAATTGCCCTCCTCCCCCCCCCACGACCCCCCTCGGCGTGGCCCCCTTCATTGATTTTTTTTTAGTCGACCATTGCCCTAAATCACTGTCATGCTTTTTCTTCGTTTTCCTCTCCCCTGCTGTTTCAAAGTGACCGGCTGCAGGTGTCTCTCTCTGCGCTCTGATTTTGCGCCAGTCCACGCTGGCAATATGTAATTTTGGGATAAGACGCTGCGGTTTTTTTTTCCCCCCCCCCCCCCCCTCTCTCTCTCTCTCTCTCTCTCTCTCTCTCTCGGGAAGAAGTGGACTATTTCACAGCTCGGGATTTTTTTTTTTGTTTCTTGTTTGAAAACGTTGCCGCTTCACTCTGGAGACCAGACGAGATTCTGACACACCGTGATGGTGCGGGGCTATCGGGACTGACACGCTATCATTCGGAAACTGCTTGTGGGTGAGTGAATCTATGGCTCGATCTTTTGCCTTTTTTTTTTTATTTTTCTCCCAAAGTTGGTCCGGATGCTCGCGACCCTGCCTCCTCCGTGGAGGCGGTTTGAGCCCCCCCCCCTTTCCCCCAACCCCCCCCCCGCGTCTTGGTGGGCAGCAGCGGCTCGTTGTGGGTGACGCGGACTTTTCACGCCGACACGGATTTGCATCACGGATTCATGATCTCCGAATATGCGGCACTCACATGCGCATTTTGGAGTGAACCTGCTTTAGTTATACGCACGAATCCCGGCCGCTCTTTTTTTAGTTGCGGACGCAGCCTCCTCCGTGGAAGTGCCCGCGGCTGCAGTACGACAGTGAAGTGGACTGCTTAAGTCTCCTGTGTTCTTTTAATAATAATAAAACCAACCCAATTATCCAAAAGGACGCGGTAACGGTGCGTCAGCGGCATTTTTACGCACACATTTCTCTCCCTGGACGTTTACAGTGCCACACTGTGCGTGTCTTCATGTCGCTCCGGTGCGTCAGCGATGCGTGTGTGTCAGTGTGTGCCCGTGGGAAGATTGCGACTGCGTGCGTGTGTCAGTGGATGGATGCGAGTGTGTGCGCGTGCGCGTTTCGGAGGAGGAGGAGGGAGGTGGAGTGAAAAACCCGGTCTTAGTTATTTCGAATTATTTCTGCTGAGTGATTGCTGGACGCCTCTCCTCGGCATTTTGCTCGCGTTTCCTCTCCCATCCCGGCTGCTTCCTTCCCCCCTCGCCTGGATGGGTGATGATGGCCTCTGATTGTCCAGATGGATGTCAGAGCTCCACTCTGGCGCTGCCAGTTCCACCAAATTTGGGAATCAGGAAGTGATACTGCTGTAAAGTTAGAGCAGATGCTGGTTTAAAGAAGGGGAGAAGGGGGGAGGGGGGGGGGGGCTTCCTATTCCCTCTTCCTCCACTTCCTAGTCCCTCTTCCTCCACTACAGATGAGTTACAGGAGGTGTACTGTAGCCTTGCAAGTTGCATTTCGCCATTTCTTTTATCGACGACTGCTGCAGAGATGCTTCTTTTCTCTTTTTTTTTTATTTTATTTATGTCGTGTAAATCTATTAGAGACCATAATGCTCCTCTCAGGCCGAGGCCTACCGGCCGTGTACGCCTCGCCTCGCATCCAGCCAGCTCCCCATCAATCGCGCGCCTGTCTCATTTTGTCAACAGCAACGTTCGCTCCCCGTTTCCACGGCTCCAGAAACCTCCTCGCGTCACGCTCTGCCCTAAATCTTTCCACTCTTGTTTTCTTCCTGACACTTTGCTGCCTCGGGCGGCACGTTCTCGCTCGGTGATGTTATTTTAACAACATCTTTATTCATCGCCAAACATCTATGGTTAAGCTTTGCCACTGGAGCAACCAGCAGCACATGAATTTATAGGTAAGTGGCAGTGGCCACTTAACGGATGCCCTGTAGCTACATATTGAGCTGAGTCGAGTGCTCTCGAACAGAAATTGATTTAGACAGAGATTATGTCATCCAACATTGGCACTTTTTTTTTTATGCTGGTCAAGTTTACCCAGCGGCATTGAATTCCCCTTTCTGCTCTCTGATGAATTAAGTGTAGGTTTAAAGGGCACGGTAATGCGCCGTAAAGTCTTTGTTCCATTGGCGAGTTAATTTCAAACATCACTCTGGATACTTCGTCCGTGTTGAAACAGCATTTCTGACTCTGACGGCACGTTTCTTTAATGCTCCCATTTTCTTAATAAACCCAATTTCCACACTTCAGAGCCGCACAGACAGTTCTCAACCCAGTGCAATGAGTTACTCATTTGTGGTGTTTGTCCGTATCACCATGTCTCAAGCAATTTAATCGACAGTCAGAAAATAGTCCACTTTGTGTTTTTTCCCAATAATAATTAACAACCCCAAAAAAATAGGCTTCAAACACACGATGACAAAGCACATGACCCCGTTCAGCTTGTGATGCTGTCTTGCAGACCGAAAGGATCTGAAGACATCACACAACCCACCCCGCCCCCCGCTCCCCCACCTCCCTTCCCCCCACTCTCCTGTCTTGATTGATACTTTTAATTTTCAAGGAGCTGTCACCGGTGCCTATTGGCCTTGGCTTTGCAATCAAGGGGCGGGCAGTCGGAGGCTTTCAAATGAAAGAGTTCATTAATATAGTGGGAAATAAGGGTTGTCTGGCTGTGCGATATTGGCTCCGTGCGAGGAGTGATTGGAGCAATTGACGGGGATTTGTGAGGAAGACCGTCGGGGAGTGGAAGCCGAGAGGGGCCCACCTCAATCATGGCAATTAAATTGCATTAATAAGACTCGAGGAGGGAATGGATATACCGAGAGGTGATCCGGCCCGCGCGAGTACGTACGTACGCACGTGTGACCGTACGCACGTGTGCAAACATCCCACCTCGGCGCCCTGCGTTCTGGCTCGGCGCTCCGCTCTCCAGACTTATTGACTGTTGTGAAGGCTGTCGTGGACGACGACGCGTAGCAGGCGTGCCCTCAGTTAAATCTTTTGAAAATCCAATTCCCGTGAAGATGAGATTCCTTTTGTCCCCAGGCCTTGTTCCATTTTCCGTCGCAATCATCGGGCATCGATCTGATGCCAAGCTATTTATTTTTGTTGCGGCCATCATGTCATGAATCGACGCGTATGGTGGATCGGGCAGATTACGATATGTCTGGGGAGCGTCGCCCGCGTCCCATGAAAAGGAGAATCATGTCGACAGAGGGCGAATACCAACATTTCAATCGGTGCATATATATATATATATATATATATATATATATATATTTTAAAGGCTTTAGTATTTCTAGGTACAACTTTCCATTCATTGTTTTAACTCGGCAACACTAGAGTGCCAGATTATAGTCGGCGACCTTTCTTCAAAGCAATGGCTTGTGGCCTTTTTGGCTTGTGAACTGTTTAAATAGAAGCAGAAATATTATTTTCTTTTCTTTTCCCCCTCAGACTTCTCACATTTGAATAACTCCCTCTGTCACCAGTGCAGCTTAATATTCATTTGTATCCATTTCATTAATTACACAAGGGGCGGGCGATATGATCCAATAAAATATATTCTGATCTCCATTTTTATTCATTTCTTTTATAAAGAATTGAATACCACAAAGTTTGTAAATATCTCTCTGGTGGACCTCAGCAAGCTTTCCCCCTTTCTAGTACCCAGCAGTCCCTTTTTAAAATATGTCATTATTTACAATTCCGCAAACCACAATGTAGCTTCCGTCAGGCCGGAAGAAGAGTTCAACAGAAGTTAGCTTTGTCCTCTGATCTATTTTCTGCAGAAATGGGAAACTAAACCCTTGTGTCCCTTTTCGGGAAACATGGCAACCATGATCACTTGCTGATGGGAGACCGGGCTGTGTGGGGGAAAATAAATGGCCTTCAAAATTGGCCTCCCGTTCACTTTTGTGGCCCTTCAGCTCTCCGTGTGCCCATCCCTGCTGTTATTCAGCGGAGACGTATCAAAAGAACGGTCTTCCCTGCAAATCATTTTCATGGGCCACTTATTTCCGAGACCTTGATCTGAACGCCTTCATGTAGGGACGTGAACCGAGCGTCTGCCGCCGCGGTGCCGGCTTTATTTACATTCTCCGCGTAATGGCATCGCTATCCGAACACTTAATGCCACGATAAAAGCACGGTAATGGTTTCACTTCCTAACCGTCTCTTTACATTGCTCTTGAGAACCAAAAAAAAAAAAAAACAAACATATGCGAGCTATTCTGTGTATGTCTGTGTGTCTTCGGGAGAGGGGGTGGTGGGAGGGGTGAAAGCATAAAGTTGACCGGAGTCAAACGCAATTTAAAAGCGCTTTATTTTCCCATTTGTTACAGCCGAAAATAAAAGGACTCTGGGTCAGCCACAGTGGAGCTCGCCCCGCAGCATAAATGTGGCGCCGGTCAATTGTGGCACGGCTAAAATGAAGAAAAGACTCGTGTTGCATTTCCTCTGATGAAACGGCCATCTAAGGCGTGATCAATTACCTCAATACACTGTATTGTTCTTTGCTCGGGGGCAAGTGACGTTTAGAATGAATGCGTTTCTTTTTTTGTTCCTTTTTTTTTTTTTTTTAATCAGCGGTAGAATGGGGAGCCCGTCGCCATAAGCAAGAGGGCAGAATTATCATTTTCATCCTTTCTTCTGCCGCCGTCAACGTGCCACGTCTGGGGGTGATCCTCGGAGGCCTCCATCCAGCCTCCAAAGATGGAGTTGATGTGTTTTAGATGGCTTTTAGAGAGATGTGGATGGAGGATGGAAATTGCATGCCAGAGGAAGCAAAATGAGCAATTTTTTTTCTTCCCCATTTCCCCTCCTCTCTTCATCGGATCTGTGCTTACTCATTCATGTAGGCTTTGTGTTGACATTCCATACGTCGCTGTGGCGATAAAGAAACGTGCAAAATGCCAATTGACAAGGTGGGGGTGGGGGTGGGGTTGGGGGGTGGGGGGGCAGTTAATGCATTTTGCCGCCTAACTGCATCGCAGAAGAGACTCGTCTCTCTAATGTTGTCAAAACACGATCACAACGACCCGTGTTGGTCCACATTGTGACCTGTGTTCTAAGTGGCTGCCGGTGAGGCATTCAGGGGGATTCAGGAGAAACCCATTTAGGGTGGTGTGTTCTCCGGCAAAGGCTTCGAAGCGTTCACAAAGAAAAAATGCTCCTACTATTACCATGTACTGCATGTACTTGCGCGGAGCCCCCGTGCATGTCCACGAACGCAGACTGTTTGTAGAACAGCTACGTCGGGGGGAGTAATAGTGAGTGAAGTCGAGAAAGCGCTTCAAATTAACACCATGGGTACATCCCAAGGCTCTCGCTCGTCATCTCCTCCATCCTCGCTCGGACCGGAAGTGGTTCTGCGCCCCAAAGCTCTTGTTTCCCCTCTGAGGAGACGAGGAGACGAGGAGACGAGGAGGGATCTCTGAGGAGCCATGAGCGAGGATGCACGTGAGCAGCCTTCCAGGAAGTGTTTTTAAGGGCCGACACGCCCCCTCATTGTTAATCAGATCGGACTGACCAGATTCTTCACACGCTGGAGTTTCATACCAGAGTGAAGACGGATCACAGATTAAACTCTAAAGTTTAATATTTGATTGGTTTTCTGATTGATCACCTGGTTAAAATATTGTTGGTCTGAACAACAAAAACACAGACAACTTTCTTCGTTTATGAGAAAGAATTGTCTTTTCTTGATTATTATCAAGTTATTTCCCTCAATAACTTTTATGTACTATTAACGTCAGAGAGAGCGGGAGAGACGAAACACTTTTTACATCAGTCATCGTCACGCGAGGCCGATCATTCCTGAGTGGGGGGGGGTTTGATGAGTTATGTCATTTTAACTCCCCCCCCCCGAAACGTTGAGCCTAACAAATTAATTCCAGTGTTCAAAAGAAAACATCACCATATTCTGGGTTATTTAGTAATAATTTCACAATCAGAATTTCAAAACATGCAGGCGCAATTAATTCACGAGTGGGTCAAACGCATTCCGCCGGTAGAAATTGGCCCTGCGCGTATAAGCAGGACACAGAACACAGTATAAATACCACACACTGTGTTTAAATACACAGTACGGTTTGTTAAACCGGTAACAGGCTGCAGAGAGAACACCTGATGATAACTGTCTTTATTAGTTTCAGTGCAGTCCTCTGTGGCTCACAGACAATACATTGACCCCGTTGATGTTATAAAGTTATCGAGCTAAAATGCAATAATTTGATTGGCCCATTATTACTATCCGGTATGTTTCTGCCAAAGTTGAGCCAGGTATTTTAGTGAAGCTTTGTGGGTGTTTTTATTTATTTTCTTGGAGGAGGAGGGGATCCATGCATCCATTCTCCACTCAGCCTACAAAGCCTAATGGTCTTCGTAAACCGGCTCCTTTTCTTTTGATTGGCCCCCTTTTTTTTTTTTCTGGCCCCTCCTCCCCTGCATTACGTGGGCGCCGGGATTTAGAACCAACATTAACGAATATATGCAGTTTGACCCAGTTCAGCTCCACGCATTGCTGAACACCCTGCGCCACAGCGTCGTCCATATATTCAAATGCAGCAATTCCAGTAATAATCCAATCCCCAGTTTGGCTAATGACGGTAATAATTTCACGCCGCCTTTACATTACAACTGAGGGGGTTACTGGTGTGCCTTTTTTCCCCCCAGCCAGAGCCCCCCACCCCCCCCCCCCCACCCTCCACCCCCCCTTCCCCTGCTGGACCAGACCCAGAGAGACCGGCTCTCAACAGGGTTCTTGATTTATGGGCCACTTTGCAAGAAGGGCCTGGGGACGGCGCACTCCTTGTCCTCCGATATTGAATCTCGGCTGCCGGGCGCGGAGACGCGGGGCCGTCCGTTATCGTGTGAAAGCTGATTTGCATCGCCCCGTTTAAGCTCTCGGTGGTAACTACAGCATGGCTGCTCACCTTCGCACTCGAGTTTGCTTTTGCTCGCGGGGCTGTTCGGTTTTCGGACGCGGAGGGGACATTTTCGTGGGAAAGGTGCCGTGAAGACAATTGGCTTTTCACATCGACATTTTCCCGTGCGTGTCTACTTTTGCAATGTAGTTCTGAACCCTTGAATAGACATAACATTGAATCAAGTATGCTTTCTGTCCCTGTGAGGACTCGCATGCGTTGCTTGGTTTGAGTTTCACCATGTGAACACAATATATTGTATATTTCAATCAAATAACTCGAAACAAAAAGCCAAATGCGGCACATCCATCATCATCCTGAGCTTTGTGCATTCATCAACGATGAAAGCTGGAGTACAACCTCAACAAAACAAAGTCGGATGAATTAACTGTACCATTTCAGGCACATTGTCTGTCAGAAGAAAGAATTTAGTTTTTTACTTCAAAGGCTTTTGTTTTATTTGTTGCTCTTGGCTGGATTCGCTCGTTTTTATTTTTTTGGCTCAAATTGATTCCTCCTCGTATTTGATTTGATTAATAAAATCAGCGAGATAAATGTTTCCCAGCCTTAATGGTTATAGTCGCTGTAGGGTAGGCGTTTATTATGTTGTGTTAATAATCTGACAATCCTCTTTCATTCCCTCTTAAATCAGCCCGTGGTTCTGCTGCTTAGACAACACAGTGTATTAAACTCAAGAGACGTGGCAAACTACACAAACTGCCCGGGAATCATTTCTCATCTTTTCTTTTTTTAGGCCTCTCCTTTCTACATCTTTACGATTTCAGAACTGTTGTGTTGGGAACTTCATTGGACTTTTATTATGTTTCTGTGTAAACTATAAAAACAACGCTCTATAGTGCTGGAGGATCTCGACCATCCTGGATTATTTAAAGGCCAAGCCCAACCCCCCCCCCCCCGAAATCAAAAAACATATCCAACTGAATCTTTTCCTCCTGTAAAAAATATGCAGTGTTCTTTTTACTTTGTTAAAGTCAGAGCTCCTTGAAGAACTCCGACTTTGATGCTCTCCAATGAATAGCATTAGCATACTGTAGAGTTGGCTGGGGACTCGTCGGTTCAGCAGCAGATCAGTCTCAGTGTCACAGATTTAAATTTAGGTGTCGAGTAAAAATGTATGTTGGAGGCTGTGCGTGAGCGAGATAAAGAGAGGGAAACGCTTCAGCCTGTGAACATCTCTCCTGGCTGCCATTGGAAGCCTCCGTGCATGAGGAATCTTTTCCTTTTACTTGGCATCGGGCATGTTTTCTCTGAAATGCACCTCCCCGCTGCTATAGTTAGATGTAGCTAATGTTAGACTTCAGATAACCCTGCAGCGCACGTGTCGCTCAGCAGCTAACGGTAGCACGCTCCATCTCCAAGCGAATCTGGTTCCGGACCTCTCACTCTGACCGTGTTTCAGAGTCTGACTGACACCTGCAGTACAGATCGAGCCTGGGGCGGGTCGGGGGGGGTGGAGACATGCGCTTGAGTTTAACCGACTTGCTGGGATTTGTTACAAACTTTGAGAATCTACCAGTGAGTGGAGTCGCTGCAGGGAGAATAAGTACCAGCTGTTTTAACGAGCCAGATGTGGCTGCAGTGGTTATTTGTGATGGTGTAAAGGCGGCGGTTGTGCTCCGTAAAGAATCTGACGGAACCTCGGCGCTGTCCCGCGTGTGGTTGAAATTGATTGCCTGTAACATGTTCACAAGGAAGGAGTGTTTTGAGGCTGATGGCAAAGAGTGCAAAATGATCTGCTACGTCGCGACATAGCAGAATCCATCAGCATTAATTTAGCAGCGCGTGAATCATCACCGTGCTATTTTGCTATGAATCCATATACATCAGAGTTAATAAGAAAAAAAAAAGAAGAAAAAAAATCTCAGACAGCATAGCAGCTTGAGGTTCCTTTTGACAACCCTAATAATATCTGGCTGCGTTTTGAAAGATCCACATCTATTCACACTGGGACATTTTGCCGCGTGGATGGCAACAAATGGGTCTAATCTTTTAAATCGCGTTTTATTTCCTCGACCGTTGAAGAGACGGTCTGTTCTGTGAAAATTCCAACGTTCACAAGGCTCTCCGGTTACCGTGATTAATCCCCAGTTATTTGCGCCTCTGCTGCTGCTTGGCACCATCTCGTGATGCTGCCTCTCATGGTTGCCTTCCCTTCACTCTCTATTCTTGTCCCCTTTTTTTCCTAGCCTTCATTCATCCCCTCTTCCTTCTTCCCCCATCTTCCTCTCAGTGATTCCAGCAGGCTCTCTCTCTCTTGGTCTTCTTAGCCCTGGCCTTGAATAGCCAAAGAGAGAGCTCCGTTCATTTAATGTCATCCTTATTTCCCTGACAGCCAGGCGGGATAAAGAATCTAGTTAGCAGGCAGCTCAGGTAATGGGACTAAGTATTTGATTCGACTGCAAAGACAGTTTGGATGTGTGTGTGTGCACGGCCCTTTGTGTGTCTCCATAGAAAGTCTTTTAAAGTGGATATTTTTTCCCCAAGCTGACCGGTGGCTGACGGCTCCCAAGACCAAAATTAAGTATGTATCAATTGTACATTATATGCTGTATCTGCCATATTTTCAACCGCAGAGAGCAGTTCCTATCACTTCCACAACTACAAACAGTCAAATGACGAGCTAATCGCTCCGTCGGATGTTTATCTGTTGAGCTCAACATTCCCATAGAAGATCGAGTGAATTAAGAGTTTGTCAGATTTGATCTAGCCCCCAAAAATAAATTACATTCAAGGTATTTGGTGTTTCTCTATCATAATCATATTCCTACGATTATAGGCTAACAATATTTACACCATGATGTGTCACAAAATACATTTTAACAGTTAATTGACTATAAGATGTGAAGAAAACATTGTAAAGACTTTTCTTTTTTTTAATCTTAGCTAATCCTGTTAATTGCCCTTATTAGTCATGATTTTTGCATCACCGTGGACATAAACGGAGCTGTAGCAACATCTACTACTACTAAGAACATCACAGTTTCAAGCAATGTCTGAGCCAGTGGTCAAGTGGCAACGATATAATATCCTGTCCTTTGTTTTATCCTCCCAACACGGAGACAAATTAGCCACTGGGAAAAATAAAATGCACTAATGCATATCCGTTGCTACACACAGTGTGCGTCTTTCATTCTGCCTCATTCATCTGTCGATCGTGCTCCTGATGCTTTGTGCTGTTTTTATTCTCACTGTTGCCAGGGAGGAGGTGGACTTAGTGCATATTTTTACACCGACGCGGAAGGAAGGAGCATTTATTCGAGGACATTTGCGGCGTTGGACGTTTATGTCGACTGTGCTTCAGAGGCGACCTCTTCTCTCTCCGTCTCTCATGTGTGCACGTCAAGAACATGGAGGCTCGTGGTTGCAGGGTTATTAGATAATCCTAAATGGAATAATTCAGTGAGGAGAGAGTGTGTGCGTGTGTGTGCGTGTGTGTGTGTGTGTGTGTGTGTGTGTGTGTGCGTGTGTGCGTGCATGTGCGTCAGCCAAGGGTGTAAGGGCTTGGAAAGTGTTCCTCACAAATAGAAATGTTAATAACTCCAAACCAAGCAGAGTACATATCAATTTCCTGACTGGATGTAGGAGGAAAGGGGCAGAGGGGTGACATGGGGAGAGGCGGGTGGGGGTCGGGGTGGAGGGGGTGTAATGACAAAGCTCATACTGCAACTAAAGTGTCCCGGTTCTAATTATTTTCTTTTTTTCTGTGTGATTCAAGGCAGGGGACCCAGAATATTTAAGAGCTCAGATCAGAGTTGGTAAAACATAAGAGGAGTAGCCAGGGACGCTGGGGCCTTCAAAGAAAACTGCTCTTCTGACATCTATTCATGCACTTAAAGAATTAGGCCAATGAATGACATTTTCCTCGCACTACCCAATGGTCAGTGCGCGTCACTGTTGCCAAGACAATAAGACGTCATTTCATAAGTGTGACACTCGTGACCCCCGTAGCTCAGCCGGTGTGTTCATGCAGGAGGACGAGATCTGAGAAGAAGCAAAATGTCAAAGTTTTACCCCGCTCGATTCCACTGAACTTCCGAGGCGCCCGGCTGAAATGTTTACCAAACAAGCGGGAGAAGTGTGGGCACGAACGCGCGTATCTGTTATTGCCTCTCGCTGTCAGTTCCCGTTGGTATCTGATGCCGTTAAACGTCCTCCAACGACACAAACACTCATCCAGAAACGTCAGATATGAGCCCTTCAGCGAGGACAGCCGGCGAAAAGACGTGCGGCGGCGCAAGAGGGACTTGAAATGAGAGATCGGTATGAATCATCATCTGAATATCCACCTGGCGAGCTGTGGCGAGGCACCGAAGCCTCCGTCGTCGATCGCCCGAAATTGTTTGTGTGTGTGTGTGTATGCGAGTGGGGAGATGCATTCCTCGGGGGCCAACTCCGAGCCCCCCGCGAGTGTTGAGAGAGTGCCCCATTTCTCTTGCTGAACCCTCCTCGAAAGTAATTGAATTTTGGATGAATCCGCTGAGGAGGAAACGCTGTCAGGGAGGAGAGAGGGAGGGGAGAGAGAGGGAGAGGGAGAGAGAGAGAGAGAGAGAGAGAGAGAGAGAGAGAGAGGGGGGAAAAAAACAATCAAAGAATGAGGGGCAGGTGACAGCACCTTTTGAATGAGCTTTTCTTTTAAAGGATGGCACACTTTGAGATGCTTGACAGGATAAGCTTTCATTGTGGCATTGTTAAGGAAGGACAATCTTTTTTCTGATTTCATATATATATTTATATATTTATATATATATATATTTTGAACATCTAGTATCCGTTCATTTGTTGAAGGGATATAACTCTTGCTTTTTTTTCTTTTTTTTCTGCTCTATTGTGTTCCTGATCATATCTCTGACAGTTAGACAGCTGCACTGAATCTTTCACTTCTCACTGGCTAATAACCATGTGCCAAGAAGTAAGACGATAGTGACAATAATACACTGACACCCCTTTTTCCTGATTACTGATAGCATATTGAGTGTTTGACCTCGATAAGCCCCGAAGTAGCTCAATTCTTCAAACAGGTGGCCATCTCCGTCAGCGCACTCCGTCAGCGCACTCCGTCAGCGCACTCCGTCAGCGCAAGTTGCCGGGAATGAAAGATGAAGCACATAGTCAAACGTAACCGGGATACTTAGGGCATTTGGTGAAACATTGCAGTAGAATCTAGCAGTAAAGGAGCCCAATTAAATCACCGCAATGATAATTCGAACATCCCTGCTGGCTACAAGCTTTCTGCGCCCCCATCTTGATCAATCAAACTATTTTCCCCCTTTCTTTTCTCGCGAGCCGGCTCCCAGCTGATTAACAGACTCGAGTCATCAGTGTAATCAGTAGTTGAATTACGGACTGATGGAGCTGTGGCAGCTCTCCAGCCTCTAGCGCGGGGACATACACTTGACATACACCAACAAAGGGTAGCACGCATCAACGGTCTCGTCACAAACCTGGCTGGCGTGGCGTCATTGGGCCCTTACCCGGTAGCCCAAAGAAGCTGCTTCCAGTTGAGTTGGTGGAGGCGTATAATATCACAGGCGCTAGACCGCGAGCAGCCGGCATGGACACAAAGAGGGAGCGTTAACCGGAGCCCTGAAAGGCCCACCAATAACAACAACAAGGCGAGTAACAACCGTACAGACATGTGGCGGGCAATCGTGTATTTGGTCGCATCAATGCGCGCGTGGCTGCCAGATAAGCGAGACACCTTTTTGTGCTCGTTGTGATCTCCTCAACAAAGCCCCGCCGTTGGGGCCCTATTCCCTCGAAAGGACCCGCTCGGCAGTCTGAGTACTACAGCAGACCACTTACACTGCCCACAAAACTGTATACATATATATAATGATCATCATCAATGCTTCATCATCCTCATTATTGAATCGTTGCCCAACACTGGCGAGAGGAGGTGCGTGTGCAGAGCCCATAGAATAGGAAAAGGATATCATCTAGTCCAGCCTAAAGGTTCCTAAAGGTCTCCCCATCTCCACTTCAGGTCCCCGACACCACCAGGGGGATCTAGAGCTGAAGCAACGAGTCGATTAACAGACGATTAAATTGAAGTGATTTCAAGAACAAAATATGTAACATTCCCTTGTTCTTGCATATCCATTGTGAGGATTTGCTGCTTTTTGTGGTCGTAAACGGAATCTCTTTGGGTTGTGAACTGTTGGAAAAAACAAGACATTGCCACATAGCCCATCTTGGGCTTCAGCAAATTTTGCAAAAAATATTTTATATTGTTTACTATCGTATAGATGATGTTGTATAACACTTTCCTTTTTGCGTAACCACTATTATTTAGTATGCAACAATGTACGGTACTTCCATTTTTATTTTTTTGCACTACCTTTTTTTTCTTTGAGCATCACTGAGCAGCTGTAATTTAGCATTTGATTTGCCGATAGTGCGTCGCTTCATATAACATACTTGTATTTCAATTATATTTATCATTCAAATCTCTACTTCTCCATTGCCCATAGACAAGACACAAAACTCAACTAACCTTTTTGGGAGAAAATTAAACTGAGATCAGTGTCCTTTAAAAAAACGGCTTTGTGAAACTTCCTTCCGGAGCCATTTTGCGCTCAACAGCTGCACACAAGCTTAACGCAAAGCACTATGTCATGTTTTCATGTGTGATTCTTTAATATATTTAATCCCATAATCCACAATTCTTGCTCCCTGCACACAAGCAGGCATAATGTATGATCAGTGTACCCAACGGAACATGACTTAGTGTATTTACTCATCAGTATAGTTGATATCAACAAAAAACTAATTAGCTGCGTCGCAAGAGCATGTTGTTAACCTTCTCAGGGATAATAAGTGCTTGCTTTAATGTCTACCAGTCCAGGATATCACTGTAGACGGGAGGAATACTGAGCGGAGCTGGAGATTCAGTCGTTTTGCCTGTGTTGAAACCAAGGAACCACAGCTTTTGTGCTCACGTTGCAGACTAGCGCCCAACATGGGAAAGTAATTAAAAAGATAAGATTTTTGTGCGGTGGCGTTTAGCTTTTCTGAGGTGGCATTGGTTGCAGAAAGCTAGGCCTGACGACAATGGACCCCTTTGACGAGAAGAACTCGGCAATGTCGCCATCTTTGGCTATTGGCCAGTTTTGAATGCCACTGTGAGTGTCTCAAGGGTTATTGTGGCTTTTCAGGGTTTCCCCTCAAAGGCTTTCTGATGCAGCTTTGTGGAATCTATGTGAAGCATCTTTGTCGTGACTGAAATGCCAATGGAAGCGCCCTTGTAGCCTACACGGACATCTTGTCGAGCCGCAGCAGAGATGGCACTTTTGCCTGTAGCAAGGAGATGAATCAGTGGCCAAACTAAAATAGTTATACAGTTACATGGAGAGTTCTACTGATGAGTACTTTTAGCAAAAAAGTCTAAAATTAAAGAGACGAGACTAAAACTCGAATGAACTTTAAACTAGTCCTATTTTATATTGGATTAAATGTGATCCAATGAGCCTTTTTTTTGTAGTGTATGCTCAATTCTGATTGGCTACAGGGTGCGCATTATTTTAGTTTCTCGAAACAGTCAACTAATATTCATTCCAAGGCTGGGAAAGATAAACTTATTATTCAAAGCTTCTATTTCATGATCTAAATTAACAATATATATATATATACACATATATATATATATATATATATATATATATATATATATATATATGTGTATATATATATCCAAACATTGGCACTGATATGGTGTTCGCCAGATCAACCTCTCCAACCTTGGCTTGAAATATAACACATTGCCACACATTATTTTTCTATATACCCCACGGCTCGTCATGATTCAATAGTTACTTAAATATGAGAATGCACAGATCAAAAATCTGTTGGAAACGTCAGCCTGACCGACCCAGAAGACAACTGAATCGGCCTATATTATTATTTCTTTTACTTAAACACATTATATGAATACATATTTAAGAGGATTCCTTAAGTGTGTTTTTGTAAGGAATTGTTATCAAGATATTTGCTGAGCAGGATATCACTTTATTACTAAATTACCTGCCGCTTTGTGGCATTTCTGTGATAGTGTGTTTGACTGACATCAAGAGACTTATCCTGTTATTGCCATCGCCATTATCGTCTTTACATCTACATTTTCTGTCAGTTGTCGAATAATTTGGCCATACACAGTTTTGCCTACCCTCTCTTACCGCTTAAGTGTATGAAGGGCTGTATGTTAACAGAGATATGATCTAAGTGGGGACCTGATTATGTCATGTTGGTTGGGAGAAAAGTGGGATTAGTGTTGTGTATAGATGACTAAGCTGCAAAGCCAGGTTTGTCTTGATAGAGATGCATCTTGACATTTGTATCACCAACAGCCTCCCCCTGATTATACAGTAGCTCCCTTAAGAGCCACTGGTATAAATAAAGCAGAGGCAGACGAACACTATGGGGAACGGAATTTGCACATAGGCGTGTTGGATTTTCTCCAGCTGACCTTAGGTCTTATAAAAGTTCTATAATTATTGGCTCACTTGCAGTTTTCTTATTTCTTTTTTTAATTTTTTTCAGCTTTGATCGAGCGTCTCCTGCCAAAATCCTTATCTCTTCTTTTTTTTTTTTTTTTTTTATGTTTCGGATGGATTTAGTGTATTCACAGTCGGTCTCAGTACAGAATAATAAATCAAGCTTTTGTTTCCTCGTAGGACTGGTAAAAAATGAAAGCTCCCATTCCTCTTCTGATCCTGCTTCAAGCCGTTGTGGTCCATTGCCTGAAAGTGGTGTCGAAGAGAGGCTCAGGTAAGTCCGCTCTTTTTACCACTACTACTGTATCTTCCTTCCTTTCTGTTGTAATGATGTACAGTCCTGAAAAAACATTGGGGGAAAGATGCCAAATGATATCCATTTCACTTTGGGTGTCCAATACATTACCAGCTACAGCTACATTCATTGTAACATGTTGGACTCCTTGGACCCTGCCAAGACTTCAATGCTCTTCTTTTTTTTATTTGAAGACACAAATCATGTTTCAGTCAACAACACGGGGATCACATGGCCTTGTGCTATTGTACTTGCTCAGCACTATTGTACTTGGTTCTGAGAATGATGGTGGAATATTTCATGGTCGATCTTTGCAGATCAGTGGCATGGTATAATCTGGTTTTCAATACTCGGATCGGCTGTCAGAACATACGACTGGTGAATCGTTCACACTGTCTTCATTTTTAAAATCCAGCTGGAATCAGATTTGTAACAGTCCAGACTGGAGTTAATAACACCCTGGTTGTAGCTTTATGTTCTTCTTAAATATGTGTTTCCATCCTCTTTGACGCAATCAATTGTTCCCACAAGAGCACGGTAATACCAAACGTAGCCCGAGGATGCAATGAACGCAACCCGGCTCAGTTGTATTGCAGAGGGGAGGCGAACCATTAGCTCTTGCTTTTTAGATCCACGGGGCACTGTGCAGCGAAGTATGCGGCTGTGTCCTTTTTAGAGTTATGTCTAAGTATTTACATTGTCCTGGCACCAATGGCACATGACGCTCTAGACTAAATAAATGATCACTTTCTAGAAGCGGGTATAGCTGCGGGGAAAGGGGACAATCCACATTGGCTCACATGGAACATCTTTTTGCAGTATTTTTTGGTGGGGGGTGGGTTTTCTATCCAGTGGCTGCTTGCGTCTGGGTTTTTCCCAATGCATATTAGACACAGGTGCAGGAATGGCCCAAAGCTCATCAAAGGGTTTTCTGCGTTTCCAGCAGAAGTCCCTACGGGCTAACTCATCGGATGCTCCACGAGCCATTGCCCGGGGCAAGGATTTGAAACGTGTCCGCTGATAAATGAACGCCCCATCCGAGCTAGACCTCCGTCCTTTGTTCCTTCTCTTTTAGCTTGTACGGCTTTATTAGAAGCCATGCTGGTTTTAAGTTAGAGCGCCATTGTAAACGGGATTCTGGGCAATGAAAGCCAGTTTGAAATTGCGTAGCGAGGTGAATATCTTAGTGTCATATCAGGTGTATTTCTAAAGAAACGTTTTTCAGGGTTTAGGGTTCCTTTTTGTTTGTGAGATAAAACTTTAAAATTTCATTTGGTCATATTTCTACTGCAGATTTGAGAGGGTTATTTAAAACATCGCTTGCAATACAGCTTTCTGTGATCAACTGGGACTACTTACTGTATATGTGATATATCCCACAGTGAAGGGCCTCTTTATGCAGGGGTCTAACAATGTTTAACAATTTAAGCTTTGGTTGGGTCATGCAGCTGTAAAGGTTTTATTTGTAATGTTTTGTATATTGTCTCTATCGGAGCCAAATACTGTGACATTGATTCCATTTAAATCAAAAGCCTCAAAAAGCATTTGCCTTTTTTTTTATTATCCACAATTTCCTGAGCAGAGTATGGGGATGCAGTAGAATTTGATTAAACAAATCACTAATTCAATCTCTAATAAGACAAAGTGAGCTGCTCCAGACTCTGTAAACATGCGGTGTTTTTCATTCGTACCTTTTGTTAAACAAAATTCAGTGTTGACAATCTTTGTAAGCGTCAGCCCATTAAAGGAAATTAAATGGCTTGATTGACTCCCTCAGGAACAATGAATCCACTATCTCACTTGCTTTCCTCCTCACTGGGCTCACACACACACACACACACACACACACACACACACACACACACACACATCAACTCCAGAAACCCCTGCACAGTGCTGCATGTGCACTGCTATTATCTGTAGATGATTAAATTCAAAACAGCCGTCTTTGAGTAATGCTTTGTCTGCATTTGTACTCGGGGTGGAACAGTGCAAAAACATACAATGCATATCTGCCATACTAAGCCTCAGCATGCATAAGCAGGAGAACGTATCCATTTGTCCTCTGCTGTGGTTCCTCTTTGTTAGAATGCTGATATGGCCTGAACGGTTGGGCGAACAGAATAATTATGTATATTTTCGCTTAAAACAGCACATCAAGTCAGATGTTGAAGTAACCCCCCACCCCCCTTTTTGGATGCTCTTATATTGTTGTGTACTATCAGTCAGTGATGTTGCATCCACGATGTACAATTCATTCGAGCAGATCATTTTGGTTTATTGAGGCTGTTGTCTCGTGCAGGAATCGGTGTTTCGGACAAATGTCTGTCGACAGAATCTCTTTGCTCCTCTCGGCTCTCAGAGATGTGCTTCTGTTGTACAATATTGTAACGGCCCTGTATGTGTTCAATGCTATGCGTGTGCCGAATAATGTGCCCAAAAGAAATGTATCCAAAGAAACCGAACATAGTTTTAATCATAGTTTACCATTTACGGCGGGGACTTGTGATCCCAGCCGCGTGTGAATCGGTGTCCAGAAGCCGTTTGTGGTCAGAACGCTCACAGACTTGGCGCGACGGTCTAAAGATTAGAGAAGTGGGCCGTTTGGGCCGTTTGGGCCGTTTGAGTTGTTTGAGTCGGAAAATCTGAGTGGGTAAAGTGAACGTGTGACACAACTGCTGGCCCTCAGAAAGACACTCGCTAACGACTTGCTTCTTTCTGTTGAGCAACCGTATGCTAATGTGGTACGAATGCACTGGGTAAGAACTTGCTGGTTAGCTCAACGAGTGATGAGGAAATCTGTTTGGTCAATTCTGAATAATCAAGCGTCTCTTCTCTGGATGTGAGTGACGCGACTGATCCACGGACAAAGACGTGCTCTGTTGTTCTATTTCTGTTGCACTTGCTATTCTTGGTTATTAAAAGAAAAAAAAAGAAAAAAAGATGTTCTCAGTTGCTGTTATTGCCTTAAACACATAATCAGCTCCCTTGTTGGCCACTGGTGCCGTACGATAGATGCTTGGAAGAGTCGTGCGAGGAATCCTGAAAGAACCCGTTTGCTTACTCGCCGCATTAAAAGAGCAGCATCGTCTTTCTGTGCACTACGCGGCTGAATTTAATTTGCTATGAAATAGAACTTGAGAGTTCATGTAAGGTCTCGTTTTTTTTTTTTCGGGGGGCTCTCTGAAGTAATAAATATGCATTTATTATTTTTCTCACCTCCTGAACACGGATACAATCGGAGGGAGAAGGAGCTTCGGAGGGTATCGAGGATGACTTTCAGCCGACCTGACGGAACAGAATAAAAAAGGGCATGCATTACGAGTAAGCGGAGCGTTTCCTAAACACCGTCGTAGTTTCCCGTTTCATTCCATGGGCCATCACCGTGAACTCTGCTGTGCCTGTTATCGTAGGTGTTCCGTTAGTCCACCCAGCTTCCTGTACTTCCCAGGCATCAGGAGTCACTCTCACCCCGAGGGATTTAACTTAACGCCTCTCGCTTCAGAAGCGTTTTTTACAGCGTGGCTTTTTCGTCCCTGGAACCACAAAAAGCCAACATTTGAGCTCCCCGAATGCACCGGCTTTCTTTTGGTTTGGCCGAAAACGTCGATTACATTCAGTGAATTTCCTCCGAGTCCCCGGCCTGATGTATTTTACCATTCCTCTGATTCGTAAGAAAACTGAAATATTGTGTTTTGTGTCCCGAATCAACACGGCGGTTACGAAACCACTCTAAAATGGGCTGTCAAGAGTTTTTATTGTTCATGGTTGATTTCTAATGAGGCAAACCAGGGACGGCGTCGCAGTCAGCCACCGACCATTCACCCCCGTGGACACTGCAGGGACAATAGCTCAGTTTATTCTGCTTGTCACTATTCTTTTTTTTTTCTTCTTTTTTTTTTTAATAAACCTCTTTTCAGCTTTTTTTTCTTCCACCAATTGGTTGCCTCAGCATTTAAAGTTTACTTGCTGCAGCTCCGGAAACCTTTCCGATTTAATATTCCCGAAAAGTCAGCCGTTAACAAAACTGTTAACTCGCGTTCCCCATGTGAGGACACTGATGACAGTTGTAGATTCACAATCATATTCCTTGACATTGATTGAGACAGATTTAGCCTCTCTCCTCCCTTCAGCCGCGCACTCATTAGTTCCCATTTCTTCGCCAGACATTGATGAGTCCCCAGACAAATGATGCTTACCTTTCCACAGTCTCCCAGTGGCTGCGGCAATGCATTACCCATAACCCTCACTCCCAGTAAATGCATCATTTCTGTTATCCGTGCATATGTAAAAAAAAAGAAAAAAGCTGGTGTTCCCATCTGGAAATGGAAAACAGTATCCTGTCCCTGCGTCTAGTTTCTATTAAGGATGGTCCGAGGGCTCCGGTGTGTCACTCTGATGAAGAGTAGCTGTAAATAAAACCCGCCACGGCAACAAGACCTTGGTTCCCATTAGAGAGCAGCCGCTCATCATCCGTCTCTCCCCGTGTATTTATCTACTGCCGCTACAGTAGGTCCACAACATATATTTTTCCCCTCTCTTTCCCGGACTTTTCGCTCTTGCAGGAGGAAGAGCCAAGGACATCCTGACAGCCGGTTAAATTTACAGTCTTTACACCCATGGCAACGCTCAAGTCTGGGAGGATGTCAGCATTAATATGTCAGTTAAAGGATAGAATCTTCTCCACCCCCACAGTAATGGGGCTACTCGCAATTTGGCCAATAATAAGGCTTCTCTTAATTGGACGAGACAGTGATTCCTAACAGGGGACGTCAGTGCACTGCACAAATTCAATTACGGCAAGCCATTTGACTTTGAAATTGATATTTAAGGACGTTAAATATGGCAGGAAGCATTCAGCAAGAAGTTTGAGGTAGGGAAGGTGCAAAGCCCTTTCCTCCATGTTATTATATATTTATTTTTTTTACAAATGAAAACGATTGATTGGCCAAATAATTCTCCATTCTGAAAGCAATAAAAATGATATATATAAGATATCCGTTTTTGAAGGGCCATCAGATGGACTACACACCACTTGAGGTTGTCAGTGGTAACAGCTTGGGATGTAACGGCCCGAAAACGACGTTCAAAAATATTTCACCCCAAACAAATCCAAGAAACTTCAGCAGGTATTGAAAACTGGAAGCTGAAATCCAAGCTCTCCTCTCCTCTCCCCTCCCCTCCTCTCCTCTCCTCTCCTCTCCTCTCCTCTCCGCTTCTCTCCTTCTCCTCCCTCCCTCTCTCTCTTTCACACACACACACACACACACACACATTGAGAGGCCTGCGGTTCATCTCCCCTCGGTCAATACCACATACCTGCCACAAACGTTGAATGATTGCCTCCACTGCACCGCCCGTTCATTGCGGGGGAGATTGATCACACACATGATATTAGAAATGAAATGGCTCGCCACATGGAGTTGTTTTCCCTCCCGCTGCTCGGAGAGAGAGAGAGAGAGGGAGAGGGAGAGCGAGGGAGAGAAAGGGAGAGGAAAGCAACTCAACAAGTGTGCCATATATAGGCCTCTTGACAACGGGGGTTACTATGGATATGTGTTCAGGTTGGGGACACGTGCCACTGTTCACCGTGTGAGACGGATGACGACCAATCACCTGATTTATGAGCGGAATAGTCTCCGTGGCCTGTTTCCTGACCTGTAATAATGTTACAACACCACAGCAATTGAGAGAAATGCCAGGGAAAGGATGTCGAGGGCTGCAAGCTCAGCGGAGGCGCGGCGTGTAGCTGTAAGTTGAGGTGTTTAGAGCTAAAGTGTGTGTGTGTGTGTGTGTGTGTGTGTGTCAAAGACGCCTCCGATTACAGCTATCTTTATTTATTTGGGTTTAAGACATCAGCTGAGGGAACATGTCCCCCATAGGCGTACCAAGTCGATGGGCTGATGTGGATTTGGGTTTACTGAAATCCAGATTTGGGAAATGAGGTTTTAAGTGTGGGTGGCGCTAATGGGATCAGACACATGCCAATCAAGCAGACCTCAAGCAGTCTCCAAACTTATTTTACTGCAGGGTAGCATGTTTATGATCAAATTTTTTTTTATTGATCTTTGAAGCGTCCTAAAATGAGCAAAAATGATTTGTTCCATTCGTTATTCTTTTGCATCATTTGTTTTGAATGCCCTCTACTTGAGAAGTCACCATTGGAAAAAGCGTCTCCTTCAGACAGGGATGCAACCGAACACTCAATGTTGTACTTTCAAATATGACATTTGATCTGCCCCCTTTAAATAGTTTTAAATACAGGACTGAAAGTCTAATCTTTAGGCCACAGGTTTTTAAGGGCTCTGAAATGGAGCAGTCTTAACCTCTAAACTGAAAACTAAAGGGTCAAGCTGCGACATGTGTACAAATGCTTTGAGTGGAACCCTTCACTTTTCTTTCCACGGTCTTGGAACCTCAGCTGTCTGCAGGCATTCAACATTGAATACAATACGCCGCATTATCTACAGTTTAATATTTCTCTCTGAAAGATAATATGTTCATTTCAGGCTCCCTTTGCAAATTATACAGCCCACTTTAACAGCTGGGGCGTTTGGTACCAATTTGAGAGATTATATGTGTGGATGATAATGAGCTTTAGTCCGAAAGAGGATTTAAACATGGAGAAGGCTGGCCACTGCTTAATTTAAGAATATCTGGCTCTCAGGTTTAAGGAAGAGGACTTTAGGGGGGAGTAGAACCTCCTCTCCTAGAAAAAGAGACGAGAACGCTGTCAATGAAAAGTAAATAAGTAGCATTTGTAATGAGGTGAGGGGCAATTTGGACAAACAGTAATGGTCCCAGAAATTATTCTAATTCCCCTTGAAAGCTTGCCTCTCACAAAGCTGAGCGACGGGGGGAAATGAAGCGGTAGTCTCTCAGCACTATGCAAAGTGCCTGGAGGCGGCGATACCCAAAAATACCACACATTTTAACCTGGGGCTGCACTGCATGATTAATCCATGTGGGTACCCCCCCCCTCCTCATTCTGCATCGCTCTTTGCCTGCGCACATCCGTCCAGCAACCTTCGCACAATTCTTATGTCGTTTATGTTTATGTCCGTCATTTCTTTTGTCACAACCGAGAGGGGCCGTTTGCTCCTTTTAGGCTCCTCGCTCAGATTAAAACGGTCCCTCACTTTTTAAATGGCTCTGCTGTCCCTCCTGGTCCTCGGTGTAACCTCGCCTGTCTTTTGTGTTTCACCCAGCATCTCTCCTCAACCTCCTGTGCATAGAAGGTGATGGTTATTGCTGCCATTGATTGGCGACTCCCTCCTGGAGGCCAGACAGTATCACTGGGGAGTCGGATAGATGTCTGCCTGAATAATTAAAGCAATACACTAATTCCTATTCCCATAATCGTTATTGTCATCATTAGATTTTAACTGCTTTAAGCCGAGAGCCTGTTTTTTTTTACCAAAAACCTGACCTGTTTCCTTTATGTGCGAACGCCTTTCTGCAGCAGCTGTGAAAATACTAGCCCTCCTAATATGTATGCTGGAGGCCAGATCCTAATCTCGGCCTCTACATTACACACCTGCAGTATCTGTTGAGTGGAGGAAGAATGGGCTCAAGGAGAGCTCATATCCTTACCTGATAAAAGGTCGGTCTCGAGCAGACCCTCCTCCTGTTTAAAAAAAAAAAAGCCAAGTATCCAAAAATCAGACAAACTGGTAATTTGATTTCCACCAGTTTCAGCCTCGGCAATCTCCGAGACATTCGATTATTTTTTATTTCCAGCGTTGCGACTCTTGGAGCACATTCGTTTTCTATTGATTGCCGCTCTAACTTTGTTTTGGACTGATGCAACTCAGTTAGGTTTGATTTCTGAGGGGAGTTCATTGATTTGCATGGCAACACTGTCTTTTGTCATTTTCCAACTTTATCAGCCTCTATAATTAGCTTCATGCTTCACCTGGTGCTTTTCAATTCATGGTTCCGGAATTCTAAAAACATAACCAGCCTAAACTGTGAACCATTGCTGAATATAAATGCATTTCTTCCTTTTGTTATGAAGAGCATAAATTAGCTTTTTAGCCATCTGTGTTCAACAGAATGTGTTGTATAACCAAGGACTCATAGCTATACTCAGGGATCATTTCTCTTGATTGATGGCTTGAGACAAAAGATGAGTTTCTCATCTTTTGTTCTCGCCCCGATTGTCACTGTTCCACCTATAGTTATAGTTACTATGTGGCGTATTGTTTCCATGACAACATATATGAATGAATAAATAAACATATAGAGAAGAGATGAGAAGAAAGATGAGTAAGTCAATGGAGAGGAGATTTCTAGTGCAGTGATTATGCAATACTGAGCAGGGATGTGGATTATAGACACCTGTTCAATACAGTGCAACATTTATATCTGGTGCTAACATACAATGTGTCACCATATCTTATTTGAATAAGGAACACCTCGTGAAAAAGCATGTTAAGAGGTCACCTAATACCCAGTATCTCAAACTGCCTGTCAAAAAGGCCCCTTCATCACCATCTCTTTCCAGGAGACTCTCAGACAAGGGTCACGTGGCCAACAGGGCTCGGCGAGATTGCGCTACTTCTGGCAAGCTTTGGCCTCTGACTCCGATTAACTTCTCACAGTGGAGTTAAGTCAGTCGAGGTAGCGAGGCTCAAAGCTAAAAAGAAGCCAATGGGTTCTTCCGACTGTCTCTGTCTGTCACATGACCCTCGCGCTGCATGTCATAGCGGTCCCTCAAGACGTTCCCGCATCGCTCCCCTCGACCTGAGACGCGTCACGTTTGTCCCCCTACCTCATTGAGAATACTCAGTGAAAGGCCACACGATTAGACATTATTTTCCAGATAGCGTATCCCGACGCAGGTGTTACCGGGTGTAAATCGTGTCTCTGTGCCATTTCACATGAAAACCGTAGAATAGATTAAGTCATTTTCAATCCCCCCTCTCAAATGACCCCGTAAACCAATTATTTGCTTGTTAGGACTCGACTGTAAAAATTCAGACGACGGAAAATATCACCGGATGGGAAGTTTGTGGCCTTTTCCTGCCTTCACTGTCGCCCCTGTGAAAAGAAACCGCACGGATTGCGATTTTTAATTAGCCGCGCCGCACAATGAGGCCGTGGTCACTTGAGAGGTGAAGTTCTGTGAATGCGGGAAGCCTCCCTACAACGTCGCATTTGATGAGGCTGTCAGGCTCTCTCGCGTCAGCCAGGCACTCAGCGTGTGGCCTCTTTCAATGTGCCTTTTTATTGGAAAGTTTGAACACACCCTTTCTATCTGTGTTCATTCCCTGTTCAGTCTTTCTGTCGCTCACTGACAGCTAAGAACAAAAAACACTACTCTCTTGTTCCCTTTGTACATTTTCTTTCCTTTTCGGTTTTTTTTTTTTCTTCTTTTTTTTTTGTTCATTCTTTTTTTAGTCAGATTGGGATTGGTCAAAGCACAATCAACCTATTTTTGCAACAAGCAGAGGCACAGTGAATCCTTACAGGTCTCGAGGGAGTCCTGCCAAGTTTAGGGCTTTTCAGTTTTCCCTTTTCTTTTTGCGAGGGAGAAAGGATGTAAGCTTGCTTGCCGAGGAGTGCGCTTTTGTTGGTTGCAGGAGACTGACGCACTGCAGGAGTTCTGGAAACAAACCAGGTTGACTCTATTCTCCAGGCCCTGGCTGCTTTTCTCACCACTGTTCAGAAGATACAGGCGGGTCCCATTCAGATCCGACTGCTTAGCATTTTTGTTATAATTAGCCAGGAATCGCCCGGTATTCCCTCCACAAGAAGAGTATGCCATTTTATCCAAAGCCAAATTACGTATTGTTTAGGGACGCAAATGCTACTTTAATTAAGATGCACCAAATTTGCTTTTAAAAATCTCACTCGGCTTCTGCTCAAGTATTCCCTGTGAGCGTGCCTTGTAATTTCATTTGGCACGATTTACAGTGAAGTTCCGTCACATATTTCCCTGCTATGTTTATTGCCTGCGTTTGATGTGGTGCATGGTTGAAATATTTAAGACCCCTAATTTACGATCCTCCAGGGCCCAAAAAATAGTAGAAGGTGGCAGTTGATTTCCCTGCAGTGCAATGATCGATAAATTCTACATATTAATTAAGTTCCACTGTCATCGCCAAGGCTTCTCCCAGGGATAAGCCTCTCTCTGGTCTCTTCTGAGCCAATCACAGTGCAGCATCCCCCATGGCTCCTCTGTGTTCATGAAACTCACATATGTACAGAGGCGCTGCATTAGGAGTGTGTGTGTTTCTCTCAGCGAGGCATGAGGGGGGGAAAGGCGGGGAGGTGGGGGCATCATCATCTGTAATTTACAAGAAGTGTCTTTCATTTATTTCTTTTTATATGACGTAAAGTGGCAGCCCTGTAAATGTGGAAAGTTCTCAGCTGTGGGTCAAACAGCAATGAAATGCTTTTACAGCCCCGGTGGCCTTCAAAAACGATTAGATTCTATTAACCTGTGAAACGTAAATAAGATAGATTGAGAACATGGCCGATTTGAGTCCTGAGGATGCACACAGTTTGCCTCTAATGCCCCCCTCCCCAGAGCTGCAGAGCGGAGTTAAAACAGAGAGGAGACGCGTAGAGGGATCCACTGTCATTTACAGAAGGAGCAAGACGAGTGCTGTAGATTTTGCCTTCGTTGTGACAAGTGCGGAGGCTGCAGCATCCAAAGAGCTTTCGAGTCTCTATTAGCATCTCCTGCTAACTGAGAGGCACTACAGATGTTCGTAGGCGTTGCGTCTCTGTATGCTGCCAGTAGCCAAGCAACACGGCACACCCGCGACCTCACAATCCCAGAGTGTTTGCGCGTTCTCAGCACATTCTCTCACACAATCGCGCCCTCCAAAAAACGGGATTAGAAATTTCTCATCTCTCCGCAACCTTTGCCTGTGTTGTGCGTGTGATCTTGCCGGAGGGTAATTAAACTGTTTCTGCTCCGCTAAACCTCTCCAATGGAAGTCCATACATGAGAGGTTGAGCGTATATCATCCGACATCAAAAACACTTAAAACAAATTGCTGTATAAAAATGCAATGTTCAGGCAGCCAATTAAGTTTGATTCTTGAAGTGCTAGCTTCTGAGCGTGTGTAATGAGGCCCATAGCTTAACTGTGAAGTCTGCTAGCTGCTGTTTGACAAAGTATGTTTTCTTTTTGGGGGTAGCTTTTTCATTCTCATAGAGCCTAATGTGTGGTGAAGATGCTATCGTTTCCCATCAATAAATCAGATGATGGAAGAGCTTGATGACTGATTAACACCACTGTTACAAGGGCGCTGACCTTACAATTTTCTCCGCACCTGCAAAGACCATTAATTAAAAGCGACCACAATGATTATTTATTGGCAATCAGCTGTTGAGCTGGGGAAAAGGATCTCGGAGAAAAGCATTTTATGGCAACTCCATTTTGATTGTTGACGAGTCATATGTCCCAGTTCCAGTCCTGAAACACTCCAGTTCAATTCCAAAATAAAAGTGTCCACATCCCATTCCAACACCTTTCATTTGCTGCGCATTGAAATTCAAATATGGCCGGATTACAATGTTTAATGTGCATGGCACCCTTCGGCGATTTGAAAAATGGTGTGATATAGCCATTTAAAAGGCCTCCTTTTGCTGTTCGCAACGCTCTCTAAAGGCTCTCTGTCGCCTTTTTGTGCACTGAGTGCCTGGTCTTGAAAAAACACAAGGACAGCTCAGGATTATGGTTCTGTATGTGTCTTTCATAGCCTTTAATATGCAAATAGGAGATTAGTTTTGGAAGGAAACTGTTTGGCATGGGTGTTATTTCAACCAGGAGGGTAATGCTAAACATTCACCATACCCTTTTATTTTCTCTTCTGTTCTCTGAATCAGACTTAACTCTTTCAGCAAGAAATGGCATCCATCATGTAGCCTTTAGCAATGAGAGTTAATAAATGTCTGCTGCTACATGCATGCAAAATACAAGACTGTGTATTATTAATTTACGTCAAAGGCATGTGTCAGTATTTCATTTAAGCCACATGACTAAATTTAAATGACCCTCTCTGTATGGCTCAGGCACATCAAACAAAATAAGAAAACGACATCTCTGCATTTCATAGCAAAAGCCAAATGCAGCCGGGTAAATGATTTTGGTATTACACTGTCAGAAAACCATTTCCAATGTGCCATGGGAAGCAATTCCAGCATTTCTTTTGATCTCCAATGCGGGAGGGGAGGGGGAAGGATTAAGAAACATTTCACATCATGGAATTGTCATCCCGGCATTAAAGCTATACAATGCGCGTGCAATGTCAACATCTATAATTGAGTGATTTAAATGACCTAATTTTTTTTTTTCCCGCGCGTGGGCTACCTCCGCGGTCATAGCCGCGTCAGGACGTTTAACCCTTTCGAAGTGTGCTTCAGGGTGACTGATGATGGACCAACGCGCTCATCTAGAACACCATCGAGAGGTCGCCGCTCCACAGCCTCCTCCGGGCGTGCTTGTTAAGTGACCCTATACGCTGCTCACCCATGAGGACAGCAGATCAAGTGACCGCGACACTCAGGGCCGCAGAATACAAATACAGTTGCATGCTAACGCGCACGCCACGCCACGCTTTCCAAAACAAAGTCCGTCAAGTCAACTGTTTGTTCATTCGGAAACTACTAAGTAAATTGAATTAGGATTGAAGGCTCTCCGCACTTACTAAATCAGCATTCAAGCTACACACACACACACACACACACACACACACACACACACACCTGTGTTTGGAATATTGATTCCGTATGCACACACATACACGTCAGTGAGGCGCAGATTATCCAATCAAACAGCCATGCTGAACGTGTACAATTGATCAGTGCATTGATGAGTACATTTGCCGGCTGACAACCCAGTGGGCCTTCATGGCTTTTCTGACTGACTCAAAGGAGGGGGTGAGGGGGGGTTTAAGGATTATCGACTGTGGGATAAAGGAAATGGAGAAATCTGCAGAATGGAGTCACGAAATGATGGGATTAAACCAACAAATCAGCGCGGCGAATCTATAATCGGAGCAATGAAACACCTGAAACACGCCTGTGATGGGCCACAGGAGGACTTCCTGTCAGAACCACAAGTTTTATAGGTAATTTAGACGGGACGAACACTCCGGGCAATGACCTTGAGTGATTGGCGCCATGTTTGTCATCGCCAACTTCAAGCAAGGCATGACAATTACCTCTTTTGCTTTTCACACGTCGTTCCCTCCGAATTGGTCGGTGTGTGTGGAATTTTTTTTCCCCACAGAGTTTCTATTTTTTGTGCACATCCACCCTGAATGACATAAGCATAAAGGACATTCTTGCCTTTTTCAGTCTTTGCTAGCGGAGGAAAAGGCTCTGTTTTAAATGTCCCTTGACCTCTTTCGGGCCTACAGAATGGAGTCGCTGTGTGCCCGAGCAGCCTAATTGCGTTGACAGCTCAGTGTCTTGCCTCTTGCTCACATGCCTGACATCCAGCTCTTTGACGGAGCGGCATGCCTCTGCAGTCCTCCGGCTGTCGAAGGTACCGGCACTTGAAGCGAATGTTTAAACAAGTGATCATAGACGCCTCCGCACTGTTGACTTTAGCCAACGCTTTTTTTTAAGTATTTGCATTTTCATTGTCGAGATGCAAATACCTCCAAACCAAACCAACAGCAGATGAAATGCGGCTCGGAATTAATGAATAGATTTTAATGGACACTCGAGGAATGCGTTTGTTAATTTTGTGTTCGGCGCCACGCGTGCGCGCGCGTGGTTTTAATGAAGCCGGATGAGTTGCGCATTCGGGTTTGCCGGTGCGTGCGTGCATGCATGATTATGTCGAATATGTTCTCTCTGTTGTGTGGCGCCATTTAAACAAGGCTGTGTAGGTGGAGGGATGTGGGAGGGGAGGAAGGGCAAAGGGAGACAAAGGCAAAGTGGAAAGTACGCAAGGCCGGGCTTCATGAATTCATTTCCCCTCTCTCCTGTGTCAGGAGGACCTCGTCTGAACCCATTACGGTGGTAACAAGGTGACAGCGAGCGGTCTTGCTACGGGTTCTGGCCTCCGGAGCTGTCTGGCTGCCCGTCTATGTTAATTAAGGGAGAGAATGAAAGTGTGAGGAATGGGGGACGCTGTTAGACGAAAACGGTTCACTAGATGGTCTGAGAAAAGGACAAGAGTTTCACTCTTTTTTTTTTTCTCAAACAAGTTTTGCAGCTTCGAGGTGGAGCTGAAAAGATAGCGGGTCACGTGGAGAGCCTGATTCAAATAGGTAAGTGAGACTTACAAATCTCCCCACAGGCACTCAGCAGACCATGAATTATAGAGACCCCTTCATGTTGAATTCTTTAAAGATAGAAACATTGCTGGTGTTCTTCTGAAATAATGTCCTCTCTCAACCTTGCCGTTTGCTTACGGATGGACAAAATAAAAATGTTTTTTTGCATGTTTGTCAAACGGAAAGCCTCTCGCTCCCCTTCCACTGTGGGAAAAAGTGCCGTCATCTCTCTGCGAGGGAATTGGCATTGCCAGAGTTCACTGGGAGAGCGTTTTTAGTGCAAAGTAAGTGGGCGATCAGGAGATGTCATCAATTCCAATGCATGCCAGTTGCCAGGGAAACAGAAGTGGAGAGGCTTTTCTCAAGGATCCTGTTAAACATTTAGAATGTGCAGGGCTGAGAGAGAGAGAGAGATAGAGAGAGAGAGAGAGAAAGAGCGAGCGAGAGAGAGAGAGATGTGTCGTGGAGTGGACAATTGTCCATCTTTTCATGCATTCTTTTTTTCCCTCTTAGAGGTGGATATTACGTGGGTGACTATGCACGATTGGTTTGAAGTTAAAAGTTTCTATTAACCAAGCAACACAGTCGGAAGACATGGAATTATGCAGCTCACAAACCTCCAATTTACCTAAAGGCATCATTTTTATGGTACCGTTGAATTTGCTAACTCTGCCAATATCTCCTTAGTATTTAAAGCAGAGGTGAGACCCATTTCAAATAGAATATGAATTGTAATGGTGCAATTTGTTAATCCTAATAAACATTTATTTGAGAAAATATTTTACACATTCTTGTCAAGGTTTTCTACCTCTTTTGACGGATAAAATAGCAGTCATTCTTCTGTTTGCTAGTGCAAGACATTACTGGAATCTATCCCACCACCCGACATGGCCTTCATCTGCACAAGTGGCCAAAGCTGTATCCGAGCTCAGCACAACCGCACAACAGTTGTGTGACGCCTCCTGATCGAGTAGCCCTTCCCCAGTGGTAATCTCCCAGCAGACGGGCCCTAAATGGGAAAGGGCTCAGCAGATAGGGGCCTTGTGTAATTCCTGTTAATTACTGTCCATGAGGCGATAAGACCTGGTTGGAGAGGCTAAGAGACGAGATAAGGGGGATCAGGGATTCACCTGAAGGATTTTCCGCCCCATGGGCAAAAACAGTCCAGTTATCCAGAAATAGTCTGCAGTTTGAAGCTGTCCTGAAGTGGTTGTTCTTCACTTTCTGAACTACTTGAACAGAATGGAATTGTTTTGACACCCATTTAAGTGCAGTGGCAGTGGGTGAACTGGAACAGTCACAATGTTTCCTTTCAGGGTTGGAATCCTAGTGTGAATTCCCAACAAGGTGGAACAATGCAATGTGAATGGACATGTGTTGTTGGATATTCTTAAAGAAGATGTGTAGCATCCAATAATGTAATCATTTCCCGAAAATATAACACGATTTGCACTTCACCTGATCGGAAATGTAATAAAAACTTGGTGATATAATAACTTGACCAATCATGTAATATCTTCTGATTCAGGGGTTATGATTTTCAGAAAATAATTACAGTGCAAGAAAATGTCCAAGTCAAAAGAACACAATATATATATGTATATATCGAGTGATAACAGATTGTTAAAGTCAGCCAAATATGGCATTTATGTGAGCATTCTTTCATGAATTTCAACTCAAGGTCCACTTCTGGAGCCCATGACTGTTTCACACGGTCTTTATTCGTAGATTGAGTTGCTCCGTTATCATGGAAATGGAGTTTGATCCCTCTGAGCAGTTGCTGGGACTTTTTTTATCCATTGTAGCTTAAAAGTTGAGCGTCTCGATCTGCTATTGGAATACCATGTGGTCAAAAGCTCCAGAATAAGCTAGTAAGTGGACCTTGAGTTTGTATCGTTTCTGCAGAGCGGTCAACATCTCTTCAACATGGAACAAGTTTAATCAACTCTATTTGTAGGTTATAAATGGCCTTCCCCATTCCTTGCTAATTCAAAAAAGAAGCACATCAAAACAGGCGTATGGAAACACTCTTAAAGTGCACTTTAGTAAGACCATTGATGCCACAGCAAATATTCACAGCATGACTTGAGGGATTTTCTTTTAAGAATAGTTCAAAGCAATTCACCAAAAAACATGAGCCCTGTGAGACCCAATTCATTTCTTTTGCCACATTCCAATCCTCCATTAGCATGCGCCGGGGATGAATCTCACAAGTTGTCAGTCACCTCCGTTCTACTGTGAAATCAGACCAAATCCCCCTCGCTGTTTGTCTGGTTTTCACTGCGGAGAAGACCTCCGACCCGATAACAAACAGGCCTTTCACTCGCGCACAGAAAGGAAGCAGTGATTTGTGATACTGTAGTCCCCGGAATGGGAGGCTGATGAGAGGGGACACTGTGTGGCTCTTTCTGAAGGAAGTGAACGCTGCGTGGTAAACTGCCGTGGCTCTTTGGGGCCCCAACTGCAGGGGGGCGTATGAGCTCATATTTGAGAAACGAGGCGAGTTGTCCAAACGCATTACCGTAACAAGACCTGGGAGGGGGGAGTGGCCCCGTGTATCTGCATGTTGACCTTGTTCCTATTAAGTTCTTGAATTACTCTCTGGGGCGTGCGTGCTGGCGGAGGCGCCGGTGGTCTGACTCTAAACTCCTCTCATTTCTTACTTTTTTTTTTAGCTTTAATTCTCTCTTCTTTGTTATTTAACAGCTCAGCAAAGGAGTTGTGGTTTCTTCACTCGGCAGCTCATCATTAGCGGCTGAAACATATTTCGCTCTTGTAATACACAGAACACCAAGATACTAATTACCTTTCAGTCACCAATAAGGCTCGGCTTTACCCCCCAACCTCCATCCCCCGCCCCCCCCCCACCCTCATTGAACCGTCGCTGCTGTAAAGAGTCCGTTTCAGTCGGGCGTTTGTCGAGCGTCTATACAAATCACGCGCAATATGACAACCATTCATCAGTTTGATAGATGATTATCAAAGAGAGCTACTGAGAATATGCAAATGTCAGTGCTCAGACATCACAGTGTACCTCGCTGTTGGTGATTATAGAAAACACGCAAACATTAAATGTCACACGAGTAGGAATAACTTGTTTTTTATGACACAGAGGGACATTTATTTTTATTTATTTTTCAAACACACTGAAACCGTACCAAAGTGCCGGGGCGAAACTCATTCTCCAGCTGTAAATGGCTGCAAATGCTCATAATTTCCAGCTCTTCTGTCTTCAATGGTCTCTCACTTCATCATATACCGCGATTAAATTAGTCAAGTCTGTGCCTAATGGACCTCCTATTGTTCCAGATATTAGACAACACAGACAATTTGACACGGTCCACTTCTCTTTCACAATCTTAAATGCATGGTGCGATGACTTCCAGAACACTTTGCTGAGTCATTGTCCTTGTGTTTTTTTTTCACACAGATTTTGTGTGATACTGCGGGACAAAAAGTACACGTTATTTGGTGTACTTCTGATCAAGGGCCAGACACTAGATGGGGTATTGCTGATATTTAAGATGTGAGTGTGCTTCCAACTTTTGGGAATTTGGGGTCAGGTGGGAGATGCTTTTCCCTGTTTGGCGCGGGACAACTTGACAGCCGTGCACAAAGCCCCGATCTCAACCCCATCATGCATCTTCGGAATGAACCGGAATGCCGAATGTGAGCCAGAGCTTCATTTGACGACCTCACTCTGTATTAGTGATGCTTCAAACCCTCTGACGGTTTGGATCCTAATACAACACATAGTTCAACGATTTGTACCAGCTGTCCACAGTTAAACTGAAACAAAGCCCCTTTCCTCGCCCCCCAACCCTTCAGAATAAAGGGAGGAGATAAGACGGCAGAGGGATGCTGGTGGGTGGGTCAGCGAGCAGAGGGGAGACGGAGGGATGTGTGCAGAGGCTGCAGGGATGCATTCTGAGGGAACAAGGACAGTGAGGAAGGACGGTCCAGTAACTTCCCTCCCCGTCTGATAAAGCCATCCTGGCTCCTCGTGACCCAGTTTCCTCCGAGCTGATTGGTAAATACTCCAGCGAGCACACGTCGGATTCAGCTCTGTCGTTTCGGTGTCTCAAAATGTGCACGGCAAACGGGTTGTAAAACCCTAAATGGAACGGCGGCGTCGAGGTCTGAGCGCGCCTGTGTATATGCATCACATTTCTGAATTCATCCTTTTGTGATGCGAGCGTTGACGCCGGAGACAAAACCAGGTCCGTGGCGAGGAATAACATTCCAGACGACACCTGGCAGAAGCGTTTCCATTTCACTCCCTTAACGCCTCCATGAATTTATTTTTCTGGTCACATAACGGTGGTGTCGTTCCTCAGCAGGCTTGAGCAATGATTGGCGTGTTACATGAGGTGGACTTTTAAAAGAAATGTTTTTATATATGATGGTTGACATATATCATAGCCCTATTATGTAGTGCGTTACTGCTGTGTTTTTATGAAAGGCACTTTAAATATTCAGCTATAACTACAATGTATATCATGCTGCGGTGGTGTGCATTCAGTGTGGAACGTGTTTACTTGTTGAGTGCACGTCTTCTTTTGTTCTCTCTCAAGGGCCTCGCGGCTCTCTAAATCACTCTGAAACAACTCTGAGATGGCATCGCACGAATGAGAAGAAAAATGTGTGTCTATATATATACATATATATATATATATATATATATATATATGTGTGTATATATATATATATATATATATATATATATATATATATATATGTGTGTATATATATATATATATATATATATATGCACATGCAGTGGAGATACATCTAAGTTTATCTTGAGGCCCGCTGCATTAGAAAGCTCTTCAATCTTCTTTTTGCTCTCTGTGGATGTGGAGAACAAACGGATCTGGACCAGATGCAGCAGGCGGAAACGGTGATATTTCTGTGGCAGTAAGTACCGATTTACTCGGTTCACTGAGGGTTGTAGCGCGTGTCGTTCCAGATCTATTTCTCCAACATCAGGTCCTGCTTTTACGTCTTCTTTATGCGGGGTACTTTTAAATATTTTCGACTGAAAATCCCCCAAAACGCACTGAATACAATAAATGTATTGCCAACTCGTCAGAACCAGCAGTATTTTAGGAAAAGGCCTCTATTTAGGCAACATTGTTTTGTACATTACAGATACCCCTTCACGCCGTATATTTTAAACGGTTAATATGATATGAATGAACGTTTAACCCGATAATGTGTAGTTGGCATCACACGATCCGCTAGATAGATGACGTTCCTCTGTTGGAGATTCTGAGAGTACAAAAACACTCGCACTCACTGATGTACAATGATGTTGTTGTTTTGTTTACCACATAAACGTCTTTGGTACCGAGCACACGAACGGAATACAAGCGAACAAAGTTTTCTATTGGTGTGCCATCACGCTACAAACCGAATTTACGCGGCGACAGCTGATGTCACCAAACAGCCGACAGCGCTTTAGTTCATTCTGTCCCGTGTAAGCGACAGTGGTGTTATTATTTCTCACATACAATCCTTAGCTTTACTTTCCTTTTTAGCTCTCTCCAAACAAAAAACAAAAAAACCCAGCTCTGGTTGCTCGGCACCAAAATCAAAAACATCGAAGTATGGAGGTGAGGGGGGGTGGGAGGGGGGCGCCTCATCACACAACTCAAACAATGCGAGGGTTGAGGGTTTCTCAACCTCGGCCTGCGCTTCCACAGCAAGAACCTTCCTCCAGCCTCAGCCTCAGCCTCGGCCTCGGCCTCAGCCTCCAGCTCCAGGCAGTGCTCCCCGTACCTCGCCTGGTCCTCCACTACTGGATGTCACTGAAGGTCCAACACAAGCATCAACATGTGTACTGCATTCGCTCCGATGCGAGCGTGCGCTCGCTGCTGCTGCTGGTGTCAGTATTAGGGCCGAGAATAGAAATGTCTTGTAATGTCTCTGGCATTTAAACGACCATAATGTGGCGGCTTTCCCCGACTAGTCCCCGAAAAGCCCGAGGGTTACGCGCGGAGGAGAGAAAAAGTCCATCCATTGAAGCATCACAGTTGCGCAACAATACATTACTTGTCTCGTCACACACAGAAATGTACTCTCTAATGTGCCTCGTCCTCGCGGTTCTGTTAAATTAAATGCTCGATGCTGTGAAAAAATAAAATGCAATTTCACAACTTTCACTTCCTCATTATACCCTTATTCCTTTCTGACACCCAACAATAATTAACACATTTTATGTCATTGTTAATACCCACAGATGCTTTGTTTGTTTGTTGTTTTTTGTCATTCAAGAAGGGCCCTTTTTTTTCCTTTTTCTATCACATCTGGAAGCGGCAGGGGTTGTCGCTTCCGTGTCACTTTAACAAACTATGCAAATGAGCGCGTCTTTGTTTTGTGCGCCCGCAAATACGTGGGCAATAAAAAAATAACGCGGAGGGAAAGACCGGGGAGAGACTCGGTATACTCCGTGGCTCCTCCGTTGCCCCCCCACACCTCCACACCCCCACCAGCCCCGAGTGCTCGGTGAATTATTTATGAAAGTGCTGACAGAAGAGGAGCAGGTTCAACAAGGCGCGTTTCTCCGGGGGGCAACAACAGCCGACAGTCAGGTGGGGGCTCGGTTTTGTCTTGCGGCCTCCGGATTTTAATGATGGTCCAGTGGTCTCGTTATGCGAATCTACAATGTAGCCTTTTTTCCCCGCGTCAGCTGAAAAGAGTGGTTGCGTGCGAATCTGTAATCTCTGCCATGGCAGAGATTTCTTCTTCTTCGTCTTCTCATGTACTCTCGCGCCAGCGCTTCCTCTCTTATTTTTGCCTCTTCGAGTCTCCACCTCCGTTTCCTCTCCCCCCTTACCTTCCACACTTTGTCATGTCTCATCTCGTTTTCATACGTCTCTCCTTCAGTGCGTCTATTTCTGAACTGCTCCCGTCCCCCTCCGTCCGCCTCCTCCCCACTCCCATCTCATACATCTCTGTCCGTCTCCATCTGCACACTCCCGCCGCCATCTCGGATGATTGACAGGGCACTAAACATAATGTAAATCATTCCTCTTAACCTGCATTAGCTAATTAAAGGGCCTTTCTACTTCTGTTCTTGCAGCAAGGAAGAAAATAAAAAAAAATAAAAAAGGTAGCTTCGCCATAAAATCTGAGATTGAGTGTTTTTTATCGGCCTGGCATCATTTGTGAAAATGCATGGAAACAAAAACCCACCGCAGCAAAAAATGTGTGGTGAATGACAGACATGTATGAAAATAGAACACCACTTGACAAATGAAATAATGCAGTTATTCAGGTCTTTGTTTTTTTCGGACATTGAGCTTCCTGTGTGATCGGAGAGTCGTGGGAGTTGTTCAGTGGCAGGTTTGGTACTTTTGGGTGAGAGAGATTAGCCTGTGGCCCTTCAGGAGCCTTTCAGGATGGATATATGGCTGCTGCCGATAAGACTTAACACTTTCATCCCTTTAGAATAGTGTTTTTATTGTTTTTTTCACTGTTGCCTAAAGAAGTTGAATAAGGTCAGCAGCAGGATCCAGAAACTTTTTGAAGCCTAGTTATGGGAATCACTGATGAATTATTGATAGTTCGGTCTTTAGAATTTTCTGAATATATTTCAAACTATTCATCTCTGCATCAAAACAACATTTGAGTTCTCCAATCATTACTGTTTTATCAACACTTTGTTACAATCTGTGGTCTTTCCCCGAAGTAAGAAGAGACTAATTTGTAGATTTTAATGCCGTCTTGTAAATGTCCCATTCATAAACCTACCGTTAGATCTTAGTTGTTGGAGTCGCTTATTATAATGATGAATGTGACGGTTTATTTGATTACTGCGACCCTTTTTAAAAATGAAGATAAAAGGTTTCGGCTCCCCAAAAAAACGAGTCCTACTCGTACATCAACACCGGAGAGAGTAACCGCTCCTCGTGGTTCGTTAGTGTTATTTAAACACAATAACACATCACGGTGGAGAGTCTCCTTTAAATTAGAAAAACATCTTGAGCCGCTGCGTCCCGTCTCTTGAGTATCATCTTTATGTAAGTCATCGCTATCAAGAAAGATTACGATTCACATTCCGCAGCCCTCTGACACCGAGCGGAGTAGTGTTCTTGATAACCGCGCGCTCTTCTTAATTAAATTTTGTATCGACCTCACTAAACTGATGCCGCCGCGCTGACAGTCCCGTTAAAAAATTATGACTTGATGTGCTTACCGCCACAGATTGAGGTATTGTAAAAAGTTTAGTGTTGTGATGACTCACTCTGTCTTTTTATCTTGCTTCTACATCTCTCTCTAGCTCTCTCTGGCGTTACATTCTCGGGGATTGTTTCACTGTCCTTGGCTCTCCTTGTTGCACACACGTGTACACATATGCACGTATACACGATCACTCAACAAGCACTCGATATCGTCTTTAATATCTCCAGTTTTTCCCTCTCTCATTACGTTTTTCCCCCCCTAAAAAGTTCAGATTTTGCCCCTGTATTCCCAACAACCTCCTAAACCACTCTGGTTAAAGCTCCGTATAAATGGCGGGGTTTCAACAGTTATCATTGCACACGTACAACCGCGCTCTTCTTCAGACAACCCACCCCCTAATGCATTGCGCCTCGGGGGCCGTTGCATAATCTGACAGCACCGCCGCTTATAGGTCTTCTCACTGTCAGGATCACCTCTCCTGAGGATGGACACATCACAGGTCTGTGCTATCACCATCTCCCCCCCACCCCGCTCCCCAACTCCCCCGGGACTCACTTGTCAACTGGAGCAGCACCTCCAATGTTTGACCCCAAGGGAGCGGAGAGAGGAGAGGCGGGAGGGGGGGAGGGGGGGGATCGGATCGGACTGATAGACGTGGTATATAGTAGGAACAATTACATGTTTTCGCAAACGGTATCATAGCTTTTCGTGTTTGGTTTCATTTCACAACATTTCACGGTCCAAGCAAAGTACTATGCTAATGATGCTCAGGACAAAGTATCACGTAGGGAATCTAACTAGAACTAATTACAAAGATTTGTGTCTTTTGCTTTAGCCGTAGTCACAAAAAGCATGCATAATAGCTGCTTTAAAGGCATAAATTATCATATTTGTGGCGGTACAGTAGCACAACTGTTTTGACCCATTTTAAATCAGCTTACTGCATACAATGAATACATACAATCCCCCCCCCCGCCCCTCCACAGGTTGCATGTGACTATAAACTGTAGGCCGAACATACTTGTTCAGTTGGGTAATGTGCAGTAAAATGGCTAGTTACCCTCTGAGTCCCACTCCCGTTGGCAGAACCCGGTTGAGTCAGGTAGTTGTGTCGCGTGTCAGGTTTGTGGGGATTTATTGAATTTCTCATTCTCTTTGGAGACCTAACGTGCCCGGCGCACTTTCCTTGGTTGGAGCTTAATGGGCTGTTTGTGATTTTTCGGCACAGACGACACACATTTGAACCCAGCTTGAATTCCGCTTGCTGTGCTTTCTCATCCCCTGTGTTGTGGACAAGCTCTCACACAAGCCCGTTTACATGGACGCGGTACCTCTGGCCTTCATATGCGACCATATTCCACTCTGAAACCTCAAATTAAAGTCAGGACTTTTGCTACGAACCGCTTCACTCGGCCCACATTTCCAACTGATAACAAAGAATTGTTCTTCTGTCTCACATTTCGACCATTGTGGCCAAATCTCGCTCCCCGCAGTGCATTTTCACAGCATACATCTATTATTTCTGCTCTATTCCGCCGCGATTAGATATGGCACATCCTTCCCCCGAAAATCCCCAACTTTAACCTTGTGAAAAAGCTCTCAGATTGAACTATCTCAGCAGTTCCCAGCAACTCTAAGCTGACAGAATGTCTTCATAGCAGTTCAGGGCTCCTCTGCTCCCGTGGATCCGTGCGTCATCCCAGAACTTGACAGGCGGGAGCGCGCAGGCGCCGACGCGGCCGCGCGCCAACACACACACACACACACACACACACACACACACGAACGCACCCTCTCTGGTGAGAAGCAGGGGGCCAATTATGGGCCAGTGTGACAGGGAACGGCTGTAGGGAAGTCAGTGTCCCCCCAGGCGGGCCACAGCGCGCCGACACACTGCCAGCGTGTCCACTGACAGTGATGGGCGGCCTGTGATACCGCAGTGTGGGGAGACAAAGGCCCGACGGAAACCTTAAAGCTGTTGTGGAGGAAATGTTGGCGCTGTTTTTCTCGGCAGACGCTATAATCACATCACGTTGAACTGTGCTCACTCGCCCACGCGCTGCCTTTTTTATTGAGAAAAAAAAAATTAGCCCGTGTTTTTCTCACGAGGATCTCATCTCCCAGGCTAAAATGTGAAACATCTCCAGCTTATGAGTCAAAAACTTCTGGGCAAAAAGTCAGACTTCCTAGAGGCACTTTAGTCAAGGAGCTAACTTTTTGCCAAAGTCTAAGCATGATTCTCAAGTACTGACTCATAAAACATGTCATGGATTTTTTATTTTTATTTTACGTGTAACAACAACAACACACATCATATAGTGGAAGACTCATTTGTTTTCGCACTTTTCAAACAAAGTCAGAATAAAGTGCTTTACAATAAAGGAAGAGAATAGACATAGTATTTGTATTATTATTATAATAATACAATAACTAATATTTCAACTAATCATGGATTATATTTATAATTTTGCAGTCACCCAAAGCATTAGTAAGTACTTCATTGGCCTACTGAGAGAAATACTAAGCACCGAGCTCGTGAAGTGTTTTATTTTTGTTAAAACGTTATTGAATCAAATTTGAAATCGTGCCATACTTTAAAAAGATGTGGCCGTCTGTCTCCATTTTCATGTACTTTTTTTTTACTCTACACTCGAATTGCTGGCCTTAAAAATCCCATTGATCCCATCATGACAGACTTGTTGACTGCCCTGCTTTTCAATCTGAGTGGCCGCTGCGGATTCTAGCAAGAACCGGTTTTTATTCTACTCGTTGCTCTGTGAGAGGGACTCTCCACAGCTTGAATGAAATCCGAAGGTTAGTTTAGGCGGTCGAAGTTGAATAAAATGAAGGCCACATATATACGGCACACACACAAATATGTATATAATATTGTACAAACGTACAAAAACAAAGGCATGGGCTTTTCAAGATGCCTCCTAGCGTATTAAAACGCACACATATATCAATACTGCACTCATTCAGATGCATCCCAACCGTGATATTGCAAAACGCAGATTAGTGCTTCCACACAAGAGGAAGTTGGTTTATTGGGTGAGTAACTGCATTTTGACATCAACTCAGAGAGTGTTGGGAATCACGCCAAGACATGTGAGGCGGCAACAAGTGTGCAAGATCAAACCCCCCCTATCCCCCTACCCCCCTACCCCCCCTCCTCCTTCACCCTGCTTAATTATCTTTACGTGCCAGAGAAAAAATAAATTACCCTCCTCTTCAAGATTATTAATATCGCTTTTGTGGGGTTTCTGGCCATAACTTGTGGAATAATGAATAGTAAAAAAAAAAAAAAAAGTCATGTTGGCTCTGGATTGACTGCGAAAAAAAATAAAAGTTCGGCATCTACTGTATTTTGGGTTCAATGAAGTTTTTCGAAAAGTTTTGATGAGGGCCGAGTGAAGCTGCGGCATATCCACTGTGTACTGTTACAACACAGCGGCGGCATCTCCGCGGCTCCACCGCGGCAGCTGTGTGTTCATCTTCCTCCCGTGGATAAGTGGGCAACAGGCAACCTGTCCGGATATTTCCAGTGGAGCTACTCTGGCAGCACAAACATTCTCAGCTCCGAATCCCGGAGTGCAGAGGCTTCTCTCTCCACTCGACATTTTTCACACGCAGTCGTCGTCCGGGGGAGGAGTACCGTCGCCGAGGTGGCAAAGATACCAATTTATTTAGCAACAGCAGACTCAAAAGCCCAGAATGCAATGTTAGCCACCCCTCACCTTTCTCTTGAGCGGAGAGAACTCTTCCCTCCTCCACGTTCGCGGTCGCTGCCGCTCCGTCCGCCCACGCGCTAACCCGCAGCCGAGCACAAGAGAGTTCAAGCTAAACCTTTGAGTGTTGTCAAATATGAAGGGAATCATCACCACAAGAGGGGAAAAAAGTAAGTAGACGATGCAGGGAAAAAGATGATGAAAAACAATACAATCCTACAATGTACATTACAGACTCAATGGCACAACTCTTGAAACTCCACCGGGATTAAAAGACAATATTTGAAATATATGAGACTGGACTTGCTTAGGCTGCAGGAAACGATTGAAGAAAGTGATGACATCCCTCAGTTTTGTTTTTTGTGCAAAAATCAGCATATCACAGCTCATCACATTTGGGTGTTTCATAATTTAGATAAAACCTCATAAGGATTTGTTTTAAATGCAGAGGCAAGTCAACAAACAGAATACTTGAGTGCCCTAAATTATGTAAGGATATCATTGTGCCTGGACGTGACTCATCGCATGCGCAACTCAAATAATCCCCTCGGTGTGGAAGATATTATTTGACATTTTCCCATGAAGGGAAAGGCAGCGAGTGTGAAAACAAAGCGAGGCAATATCTCCTGGCAAATTTGACAGCTGCCAGTAAAACGAGCGCACAATTGAAAGGGGAAATACCTTTTCAAGGCTCCGTCAGAGTGCGTTCTGTGGGCATTACAGTGAGAACTCCAATCTTGTGTACAGCCTTGTTCCTTAGTAACAAATAGGCCTTTCCCAATGGCACAAAGAGCTATATATATTTGGACTAAGGGGTGCCTGACAGCTCCAGTGCCCTCCCCTCCCCTCCCCCCCTCCTTCATCTCCTCCCTCTGGCCTGACGTCTCCTGTCACCAAAGCCACCCGGCTCCCAGGGACAGGGCACACATTTGTTCCTCCCTCAACCAGTCACAGCGAGGCTTCACCCTCGGCCTCCCCCTGTTTATCCTCTGTGAATATCTCTGTCTGTGTGTGTGTGTGTGTGTGTGTGTGTGTGTGTGTGTGTGTGTGTGTTTCCTGTCGCTACACATATGCATCTCGTCTAGTTTGTGCCATCTGGCCTCCTCCGTGACCCCTTCTCCTATGCACACACACAGTCGCTCCTTTCCGTCCGACTGCATTTCCTTGTCGCCTCACCGTTCCCGCAGCTTAAACATCAGAGATCACGGCGGTTACGTGCACGCCGCCCGGCATGGACCTCGCAGGGCTCTGCTGTATGTTTGTCCTTCGCCGCACCGTGCAGCCCTCTATTGACTCCACATACACTCCTGCTTCAGCAGTGCCCCACAATGTTCTCTCTCTCTCTCTCTCTCTCTCTCTCTCTCTCTCTCTCTCTCTCTCTCTCTCTCTCTCTCTCTCTCTCCCTCGCCCTCTCCCTCCATTAATGGAAATGATTCTTGAGTGGTTTTCCAAGGCCGCTGTGGATGGAGGCTTAAGCTCACTGTGAATGCGTCAGCATATGTAGGAGTGTTGTTGACAGTACTGCGAGACACTTGCATTGTTTATTTTCTGCCCTTACTGTCGGTGCCAATAGTGAAAATCGTGTAAACCCTGCGAGAACATATATGAATGTGTAGGATTTTTCTTTTTTGTCACTTTGGGGCAGCAGAAACCAGCTCTGAACACGCCATCGACATATCCATCAGCTTTTAGTTGCTATAGCGTTCACACTTCTGCCCGCCTTTCATATGTAAATGCAATATTCACTCTCCTCGTAGCTTTGTTTTTGGTCTCCACCAGTTCTGAGGGAGATTTCTGTCTCTTTAGTGAGTAAACGCTGACAAGCTAGTCGCTAACTCACTAACTAAAAGAACATGCATACTTGAATCATTGAGCAAATCTAAGACGTTGGTGCAGATGCAGAGGTCCTGAACCAGAGCTAGCGACTGAACTGCAGGTCACACTTCCTGTATTCCACCGCTCCTTTTCATGTACTAGCCAGTTTAGCACTCACCTGAAGAAGTAGTACATGCAGGTCTCAGAGTGTGATGAATGAAAACAGTTGTATTTATTGTGTTTTGAGTGCATATGTAATGTTTAAGTAGGCAGTCAAAGCTGATACGTTTTTTAAAAAAAAAAAGCATATTATTGCAAAGGTTCTGTTCAAATTTTGGATAACTGGATAACCGAGTCTTGAGGTGTTAAAATAGTGTACTCAAGCGTTCAAAGTAAAAGTAAATCTTCAGCAGAATGTCCTTGTATTTTAGTGCTTGGAAGTGTTCCATCTGTAATGCATTAACCTCTTTGGATTAAGCCAAAGGGGTCAGTGGTCCATTTATGCTCGCTGTGATTGCCTCCTAAATGGCACCGAGTCAGAACTGTTCTGCTCCCTCCCCCTTTCTGAAGGCACGTGTGCAGCTGCAGGTGTCGGATAATGTAAGTTTATAGATGTCAGACGAGACGAGAAGACTGAAAGACACGGGACTCGTTGCTCGAAGTGTGCGAGAGGAAAATGATAACCCTCTCCTAAACTGTCCGCAAATCCTTCAAAACCATGCTCCAGGTGAGAAAAAGGGGCTCCCTTGTTTTCAAATGCCTCTGTTTTTTTGTGCGCTTATATCTATTTGTTCAACAAATATATCTGCAGGTTTACAGGAGAGTGTCTTTCCGAGCTATGGAGCTACTAAACAGGCAGCGATCGTTGCCCTTGGAAAACATCCCCCCCCCCCTTGAATATTCTCTCTCTCTCTGAGCTTTGAGCCGTTTTCGCACGGCTCTGCAGACATATTGGAGTGGGCGGCGGCTGTGCAAACATCAGGCCGCGCCGCGTCTCAGCTGTCCAAATGACAGTCACACATTTGCTTTGCCGCAACAGTCACACGCTTAATGCAATGTGAGTTACGCCGATGCATGCAGTCCTCCCCACACATACCCCCCCCACATCCCCCCCCCCACCCCAACCCCGCTCCCAGTCTTGACCTGATATGCCCGCACTAAGCTGTCCCTTCAGCACTCAGGTCTCCGTTCTTCTGTCTTGAAACCACAGCTAGCCTGCGGCTCCCGTCAGTCAGATTAACCCTTTTCACGCACACCTCATATACCCAGAGGTTGCTTAAACCCATTCTTGCCCTGCCGGTGTGTGATAGATAATGTTACAGTCATGGAGAGATAAAGCTAGTCTCCTCTTGTAACTTCAGACAGCACCCAGGGGTGCTCTCACAGTCAACTCGCCTTCTAATGGAGCTCTTTGGTGTGCAGGTAGAACAACGGATAATATATGTATTGTTGAGAAACCTGCTGCTTTCGGTGCTTTGGAAAGAGTTTGTTCTCCATAGACTTTTGACAGGAACAGTCAGAGAATGATTTGAGTTCTTACATTTCGTGGTATAAGGACATTTGTTGCCATGGTGCCGTCGCTGTAATGGTTGCCTTTCTTTGTACGGCAGCAGCGCGAGCAGCTACTGACTTGCCGCCGCTAATGAAATACCTTCCTTCCCACTGACTGCTTGCATTTCTGAGTTGTTACCGTTTTTGGATTTCACCTTTTCGCTCCAAAAAAAAAGAAGGTATCCAGCTGCTCGCATTGTAGACGCGTCGCCATGGATACAGGTCTCAAACATGTCAGCATTTTTTCCTCAATGCAACTCCTGCTGCTGGTCTTTTGTTTCCTCCACTTCTAGTTGCATAGATACACGGAAAATCAAAGTTATGAACTTGGTATTATAATGTAATTTGCAGGGTTGTCGTGAGCCAAATGAAAAGGAATGATTCCTTCAAAAAAAAAAAAAGGTATAAAACTGAACATTGAGGCTGAGGAGAAAGAGGCTGTTGATTGCTAATCTCTTTCCTTTGTCCTATCGACTCAGTTACTATGCTGTGGTTTTCAGTGCTAAACCACAATTGATCTGCAGCTCCTTTTCTCGCCTTCATCAGCCGTACTCAAGTAAACACGAAAAAGCCCAAATGACCTTGTTTGCAATAATGCAAACGAAGCCTAAAAAATACAGGTTTGGATTTTGTGCCCCGAATCCCAGGAATGTCAATTGACCCGGTCCATTCCTGTGCTTCCTTTTCTCAGCGAGCTTCACCGAAGGCAGCCAGATCGTTTCGTCCTCCCACAGCAGCCCGGCCTCCGAGAAATGTTTAGATAACTCAAACTCCAATCTGTCAAATGTTTGATTTGAAATGCATCCATCAGGCCTTAGTCCCCTCTCCCTCCCCTCCCCCGCACTTCGGTTTCTTTCCGTTCACAGGTTCATCCTTGCGGCACCAGACACACTGACGATCTGCACCGCTGATTTAAAGGAACTCACTCTTACTTCTCCACAAGAGATTTGTGCTGTGTATCTCAGCTGGGGAATAGTTGCATCGACACAGCCAAGGCATCCAGCTGACTCAGCAACAGCAGTATTAACTTACACACACACACACACACACACACACACACACAAACTGTTTCACACTTCAATCTTCATTTTTTTACCATGTTTTTTTATTAGAGCAGAAGACCCTGTACCACCATATTATGTTCTCTCATCATCGATAATCTGATATTCAGGGTTTTCTTAGCTTGACACCTGAAATTGTGTTTCAGTGTGTGTGCTTTTGACGTGCGATATAGGCTATATATTTTTTCTGACACGCAGGCTGTCTCTCGTTTTCATTCAAATTCTGTTGCAACCGTGTGAGAAGACACTAAATTAAACCAAATCATACATTCACAAGGAAAGATTTAAAAATGCACAAATTACTTAATTACTTAATTAACTCATGCAGCATGTCCGGTCTGCATTAAAGCATGACATAATAGTGACTTTTTTGTTTACTGTAAAGCTTAGACTGTAAGCCATCGTGTTTCTGTCCTTCAGATACTGCAACTATGGTTACTCTAAGCCTTAGAGTAACCATAGTTGCAGTATCTGAAGGACAGGATAAAAGCTTTTGAGACAAAGTATTTCTGTTGGCTAACGCACAAAACAAACAAGCTGAACGACAAGATGTACTCAACTCGTTTAACTGAATAAAACAAATGGCATTCAGTTGTCATTGTAATGATGAAGTCGAACCCTTATTTCACATTGGCAACAATTAACCCAGGGTGTGCTCTGTTTTCAGAAGATAACCCTTTTTTTCCGACAAGAAGCCAACGGCATCATTTGACACTAACTGGGACAATATCAACCTGCAATATTGTTGATGAAAAAAAAAAGACCAAAATTAAGTTTTAAAATCCAAAATCTTTTTATTTTTGTTGACGAAGTATATCAGCGTTGTATCAGGACTACAACAGCAGCTCGCAATGAGCACAGTCAGGATGACTCGGAGTAACTCACTTACTTCAGTTAACAGTCAAAACAACAGAGATTGCCAGAAATAAACTTTTTTGGCTCGATAAATGGAAATGTTCAATATCATCTGATGACTAAAAGAGACTAAAGGGTTTTCTTTGGCTAAGATGAGACTAAAATGCAGACTTTTTGTCAACTGAAGTTTGACAAAAACAGAACAAGATGAGGTTGACTTAATATAATACAAAACTATAAACAGGACTAAGACTATCTAGAGAAATAGCTGGGACAATTAACAATCATTCTCAGGCATTTTCTGCACTATACTTTTATACTTAAATAGTATAATGTTCTTTCATAAGTCTGAACTCTTGTCTGTACAATCTCAGAAGATGCCTATTATGGAAACGGTGTCCATCTTGCTGCATTACCTGCTCACGAGAACATGCAACTGCAACAGCAGAACAGAGGAACGAAGGCACAAATAGAGGCCTGTTGAGCTGTTTGTGAGACCGAGATAGTCTGGCACTAGCTTTGGGGGAAGCCTCCCGCCGTGCAGATTGGTTCCAGTCTGCTAGAAAACCAATATGAAGTTTTGGGGCAGTGATAGCCTGATGGAAAGGGAAGTGTATTTGTGGTTTAAAAAAAAAAAAAGAAAAGTCGCCTTTTTCAAATCCCCAAAGCAGGAAGCCCATTTTGCATGTCGAGAACTTAAAGAAACCCATACCGCACTTTCCCCACGTACCTCAGACAATTCTACCTCCCAGCTGCTCGTGGGCAAGGCATCTCACCCGACCGGTGCCAGTGGCCGGTATTCAAAGGCTGTAGCAGTGGTGCAAATCTCTGCAGAAAGTCTGCCGGGCTGTCACAGTGAATGAGCGCATGTTGTTAGTCAACCTGCCTGTTTAAATAACGGTAGACAGTGGAGTGTCACTCCAGGTTTCTCGAGTACTTTATTAGCCGCGCTAATGCATTCCTTGCATGTAAGCTATTCTGTCCACCGGGGAGAAGGGCAGCTCTCAAACAATACGCTGTGCGTTTAGTTAGAGGTTGCTCTGGAGTGGGTTTGGAGAACTCTGATGAGGATATTGTGTTGCTTATGAATATGTTAATTTGGTTATTGTGTTTGGTCCTTAACATTTTTTTTTTTGTGTACATATTGTTTTTGTGTACATATTTTAAGACATTTAACCATCAACACAAACAAATGCAGACATAATAAAGCCTACCTTTTATAACGAGGCAGTACTTAAACACAAGCTACCTCTTGGTAATGGTAACCCTGTATTCAGTAGCCAAGACAGAAGTCTGGAGCATTACCAGAGTAGTAGATGGACTCTGTCAGTGACTTTGGTGTGTGCCCATCCTCCCACCTTGTTTAACCATGACCACAACCTTTTTTTATAACCTCAATCAAGTAGGTTTAATTGCCTTAACTTGAGCAGACCTTAACCATAGAGGTGACAGATAAGAAAAAAAAGCTCATATGAGTCATATATGTAATAGTAAAGTAGGGACAAATTGGCTATTAGTTATTGAAGGTAGCAACCGAGAAAGATGTTGCCCCTTGGGCTCTATCCATATGAGGCCTTTTCATTACGTGCAGGCTCATAGACATAGGAGAGTAGATCCTCCAGTAGGCCACACGCTGGGGCTGGTGGGGTAGAGTCAGCAGGTGAAAGATGGAACACTTAATTAGGGGTTTGGGACTCATGAGACTCTGCTGATAACCCACGGAACAGAATACCTACCCTCGTGTCTGCTTTTAGTGACGCATCTCAGTATTTCCTTTTTAACAATACTGAATGCGTTGGCCTCTGTTATCCAAATGAAACAGCTTGGAAAGGTCGACCCTCGGATGAACTGTTTACTACTCTGCATAACAAGTCTGTGGCAGGCTTTGAGGGTAGTCATTGAGTTGTTTAAGGGGTTATGAGTCACACAAACATGACATTTGTATTCGCGTGTCATGTTAGTGTAAATATTGCAACTGTGACGTGGCCCGGGGGGTTTCTGATACCAGCTCATTCCCCCGACCCCGGCGTCTGTGGTCACTGTGGTCGGGGAACACGGACGAATCAAGAACGTCAGCTGGCCCCATTTGCTCCACACTGCTGTTCCTCTGAGCACCCCTGACCCAGTGAACCCATCGCTGTCTCCGCTGCTACCTCCACCCGGCCGTCCGGCCTGCTGGCTGTCAGTCAGTCAGTCATTCAGTCAGTCATTCAGTCAGTCAGTCAGTCGGTCGGTCGCGAGAGGAGAGTGAGACGAGCAGTGACTCCAACATATGCCCCGCGTTTCCAATGCGTCTTCCGATGGCCCCGAGACTCTGAGGCTAACGCGCATTAGCCATGTTTATGCCACAGACAGGGCACGAGTCGCGGAAGGTCAAGGCAGTAAGTGGCCTGATGAAAGTGTCACTCTGGGGAAATTTCATCCTCGCGTCGGCGGAGGGTCAAAAAATGTCGGCCGGCAAATTCGTTCTGATAGCCCGAGCTCTGGGAGATAATGTGTGAGGAGACAGGAAGATATGGGGGGTGGGGGTGGAGGGTGGGGTGGGGGGGGCCCAGTACAAATGCAGAGAATCATAAATCTTTTCCTTTGATCACAGATAAAGATGTGGGCGGTTTTGTTGTCTCCGCCAGCATGCCGTTGGAAGTGTGTCATGTCATTTGCCGCATGCCTCCCTCCTCCTGACAATCACTTCTCAGGCGGTCTCGTCGCTCCGTATTGTTATCTTCTTCTCTATAAATAAAAAATGGATGAGACTGACTTTAAAAAGGAGTAATGTCAAAACAAGGCTCTTTTCATGTTACTTTTGCCGTGTTGACCTTTTTGATGAGTTTGGATCCTTTTTTTTCCCCGAGATCCTGGCGAGGCCTTTCGGGATGCTGCGTGTGTTTGCTCCCGTTATCCTTTTATCCGAACTCCCCCCCCGCCTCCCATCCCCCGCTAACAAAGGGTGAAGTCAAAGGCCACTCTTGTGATGAATTCTTCACAACTGCAGCTGGAAGTGAAGTCGGCGGACGGCGAGCGGCGCCGTGACAAATCCCACTGTGAGTGAAACTTGAGGGCGTCACAGTCAGACATGCTATAATGAGCAGAGAGAGAGAGCACAGGTTGTTTTTTTTTTCTGGCGCTGGAGCAATTTTGCCCATTTATTTGCTGCCTGGACTTCATCGTAGGCTCGCGGGTTCCAGCAGCCGGTCAATCACAGTAATTACCCAGGGACACAAACGCATCGACAAACGGTACCTGCTTGCATTTTGAAATTTGAACAAAATGGTTCCAAATATGGCCTGTTTATTTTTATATCGACTTCAATTTCCTATACACATATAGATGAACTATGAAAGGCATACTGGTCAGCTTGTGAGCTCCAAATAAATGCCTGCCTTTTTCTCCAAGCAAACAAACTAAACGTGGACAGCAGAGCATGCCTGACACACGTGTGAATACACTCCGTTTCATTAGCATTACCGAGAATATATTTTCTTGTCCAACTTCTACTGACGCGCTGCTGTCGTTATGACACTTGGACCCTTTCACAGTGCACTTCCAGCATTCGAAGCTCTTCCCGTTACATAAACCGGTCTCTCCCGCCGCACGCCGCTTTTGGGTAAGAGCCGAGAATAATCTCAAACACTTAACAACGCATCTGTCTTGTTAGCGCTCCGCTCGCCGCGGCGCGGTCCGCCATCTTTCTTTTCCTGTAAGAGAAAGGGACAAATGCTCGCGGTGCCATATGCTGCAGGATCACGCCGAGAAGCCGAGTGAAGACAGTAACCATTACGATCATATTAGATTCCATTATAGTTTGTCTGATGGGGCACTCAGGGCCACGAGCTGCAATTAAACTCTAAATAAAATATTATTTTGCAGCCTCTCCGTGTGCAGTGGGGAGGAATCCAAATTATTTTAGTAATGCCTCATTTAGGATCCACAGTTTTCCCATTTGGGCACTTGGACTCATTTAGGACTGCGACACCCATTCTGTAGCCGCAGTCTTCAGCAGTAAAGCCCAGTGTGTCGGATTGCAGGCCTCATTTGAGGTTGGACAATGGCTCGGGTTGTGTGTGTGTGTGTTTGTGTGCGTACAAGCATTGCAGAATTGCTCATTACTGTGTATGCCTGCCTCCCAGCCTTTTAGACATCAGCAACGCAGTGCAGACAAATAGGTGTATTAAGCAAAGACACCAGCTTGATTAGATGCTACCTGCTCCGGAGAGTGCATCACTCTGGCTGACCTTTCCCTCGCTCAACAAGTCACGCTCCTCAGCTGTTCATTCTCATCAGGCCTTCCGTTTTTTTTGTATTTTTAATTTTTTTAACATCTCTCCACAGCGAACGGCTGAATAGATTAGCGAGCTCGGCGCGAGAGCACATCGCTCAAAAGAGGAACACAACGCCGTCACTCCTCGTGCAGCTGGCGACGAGAAAACAAAAAATCGTTATCATATGTCTTTGGTAATGAACGGCTGTGATTGACTTGTCTGAGACCAACGCCATAATCAAATGAGTAATTAAAGTGATATTTTCCACGAAAATTCGGTACATTTGAATATTTCTCATTACCTCTCTGACTTTTTATCCGGATGTTTATCAACCAGCCTCTTTCTTCTCCGACGACCTCGACATTTTAAAGTCCTGAACGCTCCACTAACATACACTATATCACACTGCCGTCATTAACTTTGTCCATCTTGCATGTGGCTCTCCATTATTCGCAATCAGTGCTTCGGCTGCATATAAATGTCAAGAGCGCCCCCCCCCTACCCCTCAACCCCTACCCCCCCAAAAGCCCGGCACAGTGGGTGCTGGGATAAAGCGGACCCGGTGCACCAATCTGGAGATTTCTTAACAATTTCCCCGTTAATGACCGCAATCACAGTCGGAGGGCGAGATGTAAATGTGTGGCTGGTGTTAAGGAACTAATTTGCTCTGATGTGGCGTTCTGCTGCAGATTAGAAGGCCTGTTGACACTCGCGAGTGGGCAGTTTAATTTTGCGTCAAGAAATAGTTCTCTGGCGACGGACGCGTTGCATAAAGAAACGGCTGCTGGAGAGCTTGACTTGAAAATCTGGAGTTTCCTCATCCGAGGCCTTCAGTGTTGAAGATCTGATGATAAGCAGTTTGACTTATATTTTCCAACGTCATAATAGCCAGACCTGATGTGTTTGAGGTGGATCTATATTAATTGATGAAAGCAAGTTTCAAAAGCTGAATAATTTTTGGACCAACAGCATTCTTTACATGGTGCCAATGTATTTACATTTTTTCTTTTGTGGAATTTGGTCTGTCAGTTTCATTTTCATTCTACTGATCCAGCCAGACGCTTAATATGAAAAACATATGCGATGGAGTTTGAATCTGAGTAAAGTTAAGTTTTAATCATACTTTGTACATGACGATATTTGAATCACCAACCCCGTTCGGTAAATGCAGCTCAGGTAAAAAAAAAAAAAAAAAAGAAAACACACTACATCTTTCCAAAAAGGCTCAATTTAAGATAGAAATTGGCTCGGAGGTGGATCTGTTTGCTTCAGAAGCAACGGGGACGTCTACTTTCTGTTTACTTTCGATTGGCCCGACAGCAACTATATATCACCTGAAAATAATGGGATATTGGTGCTTCTTTTTTAGGTCTATTGCCAATGTTTTTAAGATAATTTCAGCAGAAGAATACCTCACGGCAGGTAAAGGACTCTTGGTTGTAGCTTATAAACTCTATATGATCTTCAACCACCCCGACCTCCTCACCCTCACTTTCAGCTTCACTGCATTAAGGGCACTGAATGTTGGCAACTCTGGAGATCCATGTCTACGAATGTCTAAGTAGGAGGCTTGTTCTCCTCGTCACAATTATTTATATGTTCCCATTTCACAAACGTCTCCAACAGAGTCGTGACCAATAGCCACAGCCGATGAAAATGAGACATTAAAAAGGATTAAAAAATTGTTTTTTTGTTATGTGTGTGTGTGTGTGTGTGTGTGTGTGTGTGTGTGTGTGTGTGTGTGTGTGTGTGTGTGTGTGTGTGTGTGAGTGTGTTTTTTTTTTTTTTAGGTTGTTGTCTGACTTGTGCTCGGTCTTGGGTCACACTGAGCTAAATCCCCAACGGTGAATTACAATTAACTGAACATACCACCCCAAACGCTCTGAACACACACACACACGCACACACACACACACACACACACACACACACACACACACACAAAAAACCACAACAGGCATTTTTGCTCTGTGTGTATGTGTGTGTGTGTGGCCCGGGCTTATGCTTTTCATCGCCTCCGCTCTTCTCTTGTGCCGCAGCGTCGCGGAGGTGAATCCTCTGCTGCCAGGAAACGGAATAAAACAATGGAGTCAGTGAGACATAGCAGGGCTAATGGATTCACCGCCGCCTCCTTCCCCACCTTCGCTTTTCATGTGCAAAAGTATTCATCGAGTCTTGATGGCGCCGGCCATGCATGACACTGATCCATTTAAATGGCCCACGAGAAGGAGGAGAGAAAAAAAAAAAAAAAAACGAGAATCTCTCACACACCTGCAGAGTTGGCAGAAAACAATTCAGGAGCGGCGTATTATTGAATCAGCATTTTCTTTATTTTTTTTATCTCAAGATGGTGCAAATGTTTGTTTACTGGTTTAATGCGTCCTGTAATGGCCCAGGTGAGGCTTTTTTGGTCGATTCTTGCCGGTGATGCTTATATTCAGCGTTCTATCCTTTCCTGTCACACACACAGACTCCAGTTCTACAACATGGCAGGCAACAGCGGCAGGCAAGTAAAAAAAAAAAAAAGAGCTGTTTTAGGGCCAAGCAGATTTGTTGACTCCACAAAACAGAATTTTAACGACCAAGCAAAACTTTGTTCAGCATATTTAAAATAAGGGGGGGAGGAACATCCTCTTATTCTGTGTACCAAAAATAAAAGTTTGTCCAGAGTTCTTCAGTTAAATTATGGATCAGGGCCAAGACGGAGTGCTGGAATCCTACCGTGTATTCAAACTGTACGTAGTTAGAGAAGCAGGTTGAAAAGATTTAAGAACGGGAGGTGGCTGACCGTACACGCTTGACTCTGCGGCTGTGTGTTTTCCTTCATTCTGTATTTTTGCGTCATTGTGGTGTGCAAGGCTAAGGGTTGTCTCTTTTTGAACCTTTTTATTTTGGCCTTCATCAATTATGGAGGATTAGTCCATGGCTCCTGTATGAAAATACATGCAGTTCAGTCACTTTTTAAAATTATATTTGAGTGGAAAATGGCTCCATTTAGTTGTGTTTCCCAGCCTCTTCACGCCCAAGTGGCTGGAGTGCCTGTTTTCTAAACACATTAAGTTTTCATAGACTCCTCAAATGCCTAACCCAGTATGCAGCTATTGTAATGGAGATGTCTGGGATGATTTTTACAGCTTTCAGAAAAGGTCCAAAGCATCTTTTTCCATATAAAAACATCCACTGTGTTCAAAGACGGTTTGGGTTGCTTTTATGCAGTGTGAATAAATTGCTTTTGCTTCCCTTGAGTTGAATATAAGCGGACACATTATTCAATTTGCCCGCTGTATAATATTCAGTGACTTAAAATACAGTGAGGCTGGCAGGGTAATTTGATAACTTGCTACCTATATCAAAAACGGATATGTTGAATATTCTATTTTGTGTAGTTAAGCAGCAAAAAATGCTTCAGCGGGCTATTTTCAGCTCAGGTAGCATTGTGGGTAAATTGGTTGGATACAGACGCTGTGTGGCCTCTCCGGTTCCTTGCTTTGCTTTGATGACACCTAAGATTAAATGGTTGCTGTTGGCTGAAATTCAAAGCGCTGCAGTTTGGGACTATGCAGTGTGCTGTGCACGGCTGCTGTATAGGACACACTTTTAGCTGAATGTCTTCTTCCTGTGTTTGCACACGATTTGCAGCGAGGCACACGGGCCGCAGCGCACCGTCCGACCAGACAGTGTGAAGACGGATGCCTCCGACTTGGCTGTGTAGTCCCGCACATTCGATTTGACCCGAAACAATGAGGGCCAAGGTGGAGACTGTTTGATTTGAATGCATTCAAAACCATATTAGATGACCGGTTGAGGACTTGTCCACTCTTTTCCCCCCAAAATTATCGAACAGCAGTAAGGAAAGCTTGACCTCACCTGACCTCAATCCAATTGCCAAGGACTGAAATTCCTACACCCGTTATTAAAGCTCACAGTACCGAGATAAATATAATGGGTGAGAATATGTACAGAATGGGTGAATCCACTTTGCACGGCTGCGTCCTCTCAAAAGATGAAGAAGAGACCGCTGTGGCTCTACTCATATCCACGTATAGATTTTCTTTACTGACTAAACCAACAGCCTCTTCTGCAAATTGGAGCACAGTAGAAGTCATTAAATCTCAAATCACATGTTAGTCACCATTAAGGCTGGTTCATTATGTTTCATTTGATTATGTTTCTGCCTATTAAAAGATCAATTCCTCGATGTGGTAATTGGTAGATACGCGGTAAACATTTAAATTGTTTCTATATTTCATTAAGCCCAATGTCGTGAAATCTGTGAAATGATTTTAAAAAATGGGGCAGTTGGCATTGTAAACGTATTAATGACCAGTTTTATTCCCGTCAGGTATCCGCGCGTACGTCCACGCCTGCCAGTGTGCGGCAACTTGGATCTGTTGTTAGAAGCAGAGAATTACTGCGTGGTTTCAGATTATCATTCCCCTGTGCAACAATCCTGTTTCGCTGGTGCATTAAAAGTCACAAGAGTGGAACAAATGGCACAGTTTCCACAATCATTCTGAATTAATGAGTCACTCCTGCAAAGAAATGCAAATTTCCAAACGCTAGATTGCTTCCTAAAACAGGACTAAAGGAGTGTGTGTGTGTGTGTGTGTGTGTGGGGGGGGTTCTTTCAGCCATTTTAGAAACAAGCTTAACATGCCTTCCTCTGGTATTACCCAGTGTCACAGCATGCTTCCCCTTCATAATGGAAGCCTTATTGTCTCTAGGGTGTGAGCAGGGGTTAGCATGTGGAAAATCTACACAGTTTGGCTTCCATGCCACATGCTGCAGTGCAATGAAGTTACGCAACTTCCTGTTTTTTGCACTTTTGCTATCATTGCATTTGTTATGCAGGACATCCAGAAGGTCAAATATTTCGTGGGACATAAAACAGTAGCTCCATGGGATGAATTCTGACAACAACTGGTGAACCGGGGCCGTGTCAGAACCCTGATGTCATGTCCTCCATAGGTGCACGAGACGGATTTTGGCCGTTAAGCGTCCGTCGTCTACTTGCAGAATGTAGAACCAACAAACAAGAAGGAGCGAGGCGAGAAGAGGAGCCTGTTAAAAGCCAGAAGCGGATGACTTTGACGCTGAACTTTTCCGAGGCCGACCAGCCAGCGCCACCGTGCTTTCATTTCTTATTTATGGCGGAGAATACTGCTGTGTCAGTGTGTGCACGCGTCTGTGAGAGATGACTCCGTCGTGCGATCGCGGGGCCCGAGCTGCTGTCGGCTCCATGTCGGGCATCCAGATCTCGGCGAGGACTTGGCCCGCGCCCCAGAGATGCATGATGGGTGAGACAGAGATGTTTGATGCAAACTGTCACATCGCTCCGCTGGCGTCTGCCACATAATGCGCCACCAGTCGGGAAGAAACGAGCACACACACCCCCCCCATCACCCCTCCCCCAGCCCCCTCCCCATCCCCGTTTCACGTGGCAGGAGCCACTTTTACTCCATGCACTGGTTAACCTTGAGCGGCCCTCCGCCGTAACAACGCAGCGGGTTTCCTCACCTTTGAATAACGATGAACCCACCAAAAAAAGAAAAGAAAAAGGAAAGCCCCTCGACACGAAGCCCAGCATGCATCTGTGTAGTTAAAAAGCACCGCACGAGCAAGGTCGTCAGTCCAAACTGTAAAACTGTGACCTTTTTCTTTTTTTCTTTTCTTTTTTCTTCTGGCTGGTGACTGCTGCGACGCCAGAAGCAGGAAGCGGTACAAGCGGGAAGGCAACTGGAAGATTGTGATTGTGTCGTTGGCGTTCGTCCATTCGTCAACAAAATCGGCACAGGGTGGATCGCTAATACGGGATTTGCGGCCCTGCGTGGCGCCGGTGTAATCCGGCAGCGGGCCGCTGTTTCCCTCACCTGTTCGTTAGCAGATAGACAGAGGGCTCATCCCACCGTCCCAATAGCCGCTTCTCCTTTTTCCTCAGCAACACGTCCCACTGCTGAGTGTAGGAAACAACAACAACAGCAGCAGCTGGGCTCGTATGCACAGCGTGTGTGTGTGTGTGTGTGTGTGTGTGCATGAATGTATTGTGCTGCCCACCGGATGCATGGGCTGAATGGGTTTTACACGTTGAGCACACCAGGGGTGCGTACGGTAGCAAACATCGCAGTCTTGCGGCGCGTTTCCCCCGGTTTCCCCTCTGTTTGGCTAGCTCTTACGCTGGAGGATTAGAGGAGATTTACATGCCACTGTAATAAGCAAGTCCTTCACCTTGGGACCTTTTTTAATCTTAATTAATTTCTGATAATTCCTCATTAACATTGCAGACATAAGGGCTCCATTGCCAAGAAACAACCATGCTGGAGCACATTTGGAACAACGCTGAGCCCCAACCCTACCCAAGAGACAACCCCCCCCCAACGCCCCCCAAAAAAAGAAAAGGATTGATGAAAAACTGAGATACCTGCGAGAAAGAAGGAGGAAGATGATGTGATGGGTCTTTGTGTGTGTGTGTGTGTGTGTGTGTGTGTGTGTGCTGAACCCAAAGAAAGACGCTGTGAAGGGGACAGAGACAGAGCGGATATTAGGAGAGGGTTTGACGTGACCTTGCAAAATGCTCGATGGCGTCGAAGGATTTGTCAACACGGGTTCACGTTGCGCGTTCCCACCCAGAGTCCTCCACTCCCGAGCAGGTAGTTGAGTAATGACTGGTGCCTCCGCGTGGCATCGCGGAGTTTAATCGGAAAGAAGAGGGAGAAAGAGACACTCTTGGTTGATTAATAATTCATGCTCTGCAGATGATCTGTGAATAGCAGCGGTAAACAGGCCTTCATGGCTTTTAAAAGCAGCGATATTACATGCCTGCCTGGAAAAGGGAGTATAGCCAACGACTCCACTGTTGGTGCAATTTCAATCCAACTTGTTGTGGCTCGCGGGGGAAAAATGAGTAGCCTCATCAATGGGAAGCTCGACTTTGTTATGATATTTGTTTGGAACGCCTTTTCGTATCTGTTGACGAGGGGGATATTGTAAGTGGTGCGCCATTAGGCACCAGAATCCGTCGCTGCCTCCACAATAACTCTCCTTTGATGATTGATAATGTGGAAAGGGGGCTCGTGGCGTGACAGGCATCAATTTAATGGTAATTGTATTGTTTTTTCATGAGGAAACCTCCATCAGAGAAGTAATATCGGGGAGAAATGAGTTCACGCTGTGCGACACAGTGCACATTATGAAGATGCGGCGGGCGGGTGGGGGAACGGGAGTTGTGCAGCGCTCCGTCTCTCCTGTACTGTATTTCGGAGGCGGTTCATGAGCCGGCTAGCTTGTTTTTGATCATGCAACGAGGCAGGATTCAACATCCCGGCTGCCAAAATGGCCCTGCAGGCTGTTTTGTACTTGTATTTTTAGTTATTTTTAATTTGTGGTTGCAGCCCTCAGCCACCCCCCCCTTCCCCCCTGCTCCCCCCCACCTCCAACCACATTTCTCCTCCCTCTTTTTCTTCTTCTTCTTCTTTTTTCTTCTCTCCGTAATAAGAACATGCAATGTGTGAATTTTTTATAATGTTATATAAGAAGCTCCGGCACCCCCAGAGACCCGTGTCCTGGTTCTGGTGTGTTCAAAACGAGAGAGAGAGAGAGAGAGAGAGAGAGAGAGAGAGAGAGAGAGAGAGAGAGAGAGAGAGAGAGAGAGAGAGAGAGAGAGAGAGAGAGAGAGAGAATTGCAGAAGGGGGGGGGGGGGGGGGCAGGAAGAGGAAAAAAAGCAGGGTGGAGGGAAATATAAGAGGAGCAGGCGAGGAGAGAGGATTAAATGAAAGCAGGAGAGAATGCATGCGGTAGAGGAGCCTGTGGGGGGAGATCTTCCCATTAAGAGGCATGGTGCTCGGCTCTCTGATCTCCGAGTTGTGTTGTGATGCCAGACAAGAATACTCGAGGGCGACAACCACCGGCACTTGAGAAAACAGCTCCTCGGCGACTGATATACAAATACTGCGTGCGTCTACCGCGAGAGAGAGGAGAGCAGGGTATAGGGACGCGAGGGGAGGGATTGAAGGGGAGGAGGAAGAGGGGGACGAGACAGGCGCCGATGAGCCATGTATGCCGGTGCCATTGTATGGAAAGGCTTTTTTCAAAGTGTGACGGGGAACCTGCCGAGCGGTACGCGCAAACTTTTCTGTTTGCAGAGTAAAAGTAACATGCGATATTTGATGCAACGCTGAATCCATACACAACAAGAGTACTGTGTGAAATGTTGCGTGTATTGGTTTGGAGTACCGAAGATTCTGCAAATGGAAGGGGGCTGAATGGAGGAGTTCCTGTGTGAGGAATTTCCTCAGTAAACAGTATACAAGAAGAAGAAAAAAGTTTGGCTGTGCTCTTCTTTGTGCTTTAGTTTGGTCTAGTTTGGAAGCAGGAAGCATTCTCAGGAATACATGTTCACGGCCATGTGTTGTTGTTGTTGTTGTTGTTGTTGTTGCCCGTGTATCCAAAGCCTGATACAGTTTATTCCTCTGTGCATGGAAGATGTCGCCCATTCTGCTGGCCGACATGATCCTTATTATGATGAGGACCAGGGAAACCGTAGTCCCGCCCCTGTATTAACGCGCAACTGAACTGCAAATGCATTGTTTTTATTATTGTTTGAGAAATGTCTGCTAAAGACCGTAGAGTGGCCAAATCTCTTTGGGGAAATTACTCAGCCTTTTCTTTCTTTATATTTGTGAGCCACTTTTAAAGATGTACGTCTTCAGTAGGAACGGTAGCCTCGTGCTTAAAGGCTTCCTGTGTAACACGTTGGGGGAGCAGGTCCTTTTCACCCATTACGAAACACACAACTCAGCATAAATGGATATATTGGGTTTAAAATTAACATTTTATTTTCTGTTAAAAAAATGAAACAATGAGTTCCACTCTATTTCTGCTGTTTTCTTTTTTTTTATAATCTGCTCTGCTATCTATCTAACTGTCTATCTAACTATCCTTATTTTAATATGATATTTCAGATACCGCTCTGACTGCCTGAGCAGTGATATAGAAGCTATTCAGGAAATAGATAGGGGAAATATGTTCTCCTTTCTTAGAATATATCCGCCTTCTCGACAGAAAGATTAAGCATCTTTGACAGCTGGGCTCTATTACCCAATATTGGGTTTTGGGCCAGCACTGAGGGTAGATAAGTCATCTGACAAGGTATGATGACAAAGAGTCAGTTGGATTTTTTTTCCAGGTGTATTTCAGTGCCCAAGAGACCTGTCTTTCCCCCTTTGGGTCGTAAATCTTCTCTCAGAAATATTTAATGTGAAAAAAGACGGGTTTTTTTTCTGTTTTTCCTGAAATGTTGCTTCTCTAAGACGCAGCGACCTGCACAATATCAGGGCGCTAGTCACCGGAAATAGTGCCGTAAAAAACAGTAGTCATTTCTTTATGATTATCATTCGGTGTCAAAATGTATAGATAGTAATGAAGACGGGATTTGATAAAACGGTGATCGCCTCGCCTTAGGGACCTGCTTATTTTATTATTCTGACATTATCGTGATCATTATGTCCGCGCCGTCCGCATGATCCTTACATGATTGCCCTATTCCAGCTAATGAAGCTGGCTCCGCGAGCCTCGATACCTGTCACCCCGCCAAAAAAAAAAACCTGCCTCCACTTGATTGCCTCCGGTCCGAGTAATTTATTTGTTTATTTTCATTAACGGAAACATTAGGTCCCCTTTTTCTTACCGTAATACGGCAAATACGTTAATGAACATGCCAGTTAAAATGAAGATGAAAGCGCCAGTTAATTATCTCCTCCAACGTTCTGCGAGACAGATTAATTCCAATAAAAAAAAAGAAAAGAATAAAAAAAAAAAAAAAAAAGGAGAAGTCATTACCGTCGGCTCGACTTGTCAAAGTGTTGATCTGAGTTGCTGTTTACAAGGTTCATAGGATAAGAAATGAAATTGAAATGCACCACAGGACCTCATTACAGTTATCATACCCTAGTGGGGAACTTACTTGAGAGCAATATATAAAAAAAAAGGAAAGTTACTAAATTTGAATTGAATAAAACTGTTATCGAACTCACTTAAAGTCCTCTGACTTGAACATGTGACCACTGGGTTACACTGAGCATTCTGATGGTGCTACTGAACCAAAAGTTTAAATTTAATAATAGAAATACTACATAAAAAAAGTATATTACCTGTGTGAATACTTTCCACCACTGCTGAATGGCCATCTACCTTCATGTTCACGTTAGCCAATTTTTAGATATTTTTTCCAAACCAGTTAGCAGTAAATTATGTAGGCCAGGGTAACTAGTTTGCCAGCTTTTAAGATAAATAATAAAAAAAATACTTGACAAATAGTGCTATTCATCACAGGATATATTATTGTTGCTGGCTTCCTAAATAGAGGAAGGCAGATATAATGGGAGGAGAAGAGACCTTTAGAAGGAGCCCGACAGTCTCTAATCTGCATGTTTACCGCTTTCATTAGAAGATCATCAAAGTGTAGAATTGATTGTGTAGTATCGTCGCTCAGCAAGGGGCCGTATATTCAGACTCCGCAGGAAACTTCTGTTGTTAATCGAAAGGGAGTCGTGCGCTGAGGATGTCTAAACAGACTCTGGAAGTGTGTGTGTGTGTGTGTGTGTGTGTGTGTGTGTGTGTGTGTGTGTGTGTGTGTGTGTGTGTGTGTGTGTGTGTGTGTTTTTATCGCTCCATTCCCTTGGTCTATGTGTGTCGAGATTAGATTTGTGGGAAATGAAAAGGGGGGCTCTTCCAAGTCCACCTAGTGCCTTCAGTCCCACACCCTCTCTCCGGTCCCCTCAATGCTTCAGGACATACGTGTGTGTGTATATTACCCTGACCCGCTCCCTCAGATGAGCGGGCATGGCGAGCGCTAATGGAACGCGTTGGCCTAAAATAGCCCGTTAATGACGCCGCTGGTTTTAATGGAAGAGATTGAGGGCGGCCAGAGGCTCATCTGCGATTGGTGGCTCAAGTAATCAATTGATAATAAACCCCCTCAACCGCCGCCCCCTTACCCCCTCTGTCACCACCACCCACACCGCTGGGAAGAGGAATGCAGGAGGGAGGGAGCGAGGGAGGGAGTGGGAGGGTCTGTGAAGACGAGGCAAGAAACTCTGCCTTGTTACATCATCACAACCCCTGGTATTATGTGTGCCCCCCCTCACCTCCCCGATAAAAAATCATGTATCCAGCCTGCCCCCCACTCTCACGGATCACTGAGGGGAGGAGGCGACTCGTTGGCCTGGTCTGTTAGCGATCACCGGCTCAAACCTGGTCTCTCTGACGGACTCTGGGTGGGGGGCAATGGGACCAATGGCACGGATGGATGGTGCTGATGGGAGGAGCAGAGGAGGGCGCCCCTCGGTAATCGCTGGGCCGGCCCATTTAGTCATGGTCCTGGTAATCTCTGGTGACCTTGGCTGCTGCTCCGCTAGCTGGATTTCCGCAGTGCCGCATTAATATTCACGCAGTTTGGAGACGGGCTCTTTGAGTCTGTTTCTGTCCGTCTCCTTCTATCTGCCTCTACACACACACACACACGCACAAACACACACACACACACACACACACACACACACACACACACACACACACACACACAGTCTCCCTCCCTCTCCGTCCATCGCTCTGCATTTGCTTCTTTCCTCTCCTTTCCTTTTGTGTCTGTCCCCCCCCCCCCCCCCCCCCCCCACACCCTTTTCATACGTTTCTGGCAGCCATCGCTCTCAGCCATTCGGCTCACCTCTCCCCATACTGCCTGTAAAATAATCCACAGACCTCAAAATTTATGGTGGCATCTCAATCGGGCCGGTGTCAAAATTTGGCAGGCTGAAGGGTTTTTAAGTTTATTTTTTATGGCATTCCCGCTTTATTAGATAATATGCAGCCGAGCGAGATGACGTAGACCGAGGGAGATGGATGGAGAAGAGGAGCGATAGCTGGCCGTGGTATTTTGTTGTCAAACAACAAACGTTGATATTTATTTTTCCTTCTTGCCACATGGTTTCAAAGGGAACCTTGGTTTGCTTGCTTCCCTTCAAGGAGAGGTCAGAGGTCGGGGCTAGCGACTAAACATCCGCCCTGTGTCTTGCTGAAGGACACTGAAGCAGGTTACGAAGACCGGAGCTAAGATTTGTTTGGTTGAATTGCAGTCTTTTTTCCCCTCACTATTCCTCATATACTGTGGAAGGAAAGACACCGGCTGCTTTCTGACAAATGTGACTGCTTTCTGGCAAAGTGGAGTAAAAAAAAAAGAAAAAGACGAAAGAAGACAGTGTCCCCCTTAAAATACTGACGCTGCATTTCATATTATAATTTTTCCCTGCAGACAGAAAAAGGGAGGTGACAACACCACATTTCATTTGTGCTGACTTCTAAAATGAAATAGATTGACAGAAAGAAAAAAAGGGAACGACTGACATCTGAAGTAATCCTACAATTTCCATCCTTGAATTGAGGAATTAGTGTTTTTCAGTGTATTTTTATGCTGAGTGAGTGTCTCCAAATGCAGCACGGATCCGTTTTAAATTAATACAACACTTAACATTAGTGCCTGTCGAAGTCCAACAAAGTCTGCCTTTCTTCATCACATCGGACCTCTGTAGCCTTTTTAATGGCGGGGGAAATCTAATTTCTTTATGGCATCCTCTTCATCTCAGCAGGGGAATTACAGTGTTTTCATAGCTCTCTTAAAGCCTAAAGCCTTTGGCATGTTTTTTGTGTGTGTGTGTCTAAAGTCCAACCAAGGGCACTGCCTCCTTGTTTTTTCTTGATTACTGGCGGAGGGGAAAGCCAAGGGAGGGTGAATGAGACAGAAGCAGATTAAAAAAGAAAACAAGAAAGGACTCATCGTATTGGCAGTGATATCAAAACGGACTAAAATGTGTTGGAGTCGCAATCCAGGTAGGCATACTTTACTGCTGATGGGCTAACGGCAGGGCTGGTTTGGTTTGATTGATATACTGGAGCACCGGTCTTAGCATTTGATCAATATCAGAGGCAGTGCTTTTTATCCAGTGCAGCTACTGCACAGATATACTGTAGCTGGAGGTGTTTTACTCCAACCTCCAGCCCTGAAGATGCCTGGGGGATGTGGGAGAGGGGGGTGAAGAAGTTCTGCAGGTCCAAGGAGCTGAACTTTTAATTGTTGGTCACGTAGCTTCATTTTTACAGCGAGGTAAGAGGAAGATGTTGATGTCACCATCTGGTATACAACTTTCAATGCCAACGCAGCGGCCTTGTCATTGTCCGTCAGCCTTTCCTGTTTCAAGGCCCAAAGACTCGCAGCAAATTGGAATAACAGCAGCGAATGAAGCTTTTCTTTGAAAAGAAAAAAGAAGGAAAAAAAATCTCCTTGAATTGAACTATGCAGCAATTTTACTGTTCAGTCAGTCACAGCCCGCAAAACTATGGGCATGTGTTCAATATGTAATGAGCAAACATGGCATTGAAATAAATATATATGAATAAATGAATACGTGAATAAAAACAGATATCGGATGTGATTGCCTGTTTGCTCATTCAGGGCAGAGTGACAGCCAATCACAAAGCTGTATCTGTTTGTCTTGATTGACACACAACAACAACCAAAAAACTGTGTGAGATTGACGGACATTTGGAAATTTCAAAAGAAAACTTTTCACAATAATGAGCCGAGTTGTAGAATTGACTTATTCCACATTTCATGCATACATTTCATCCATATTTATTCATCGTGTAATGTATTTTTTTGGGTTACTTACTATGCTTTTCTGCTGTCATTCAAATTGTTTTTCTCTGAAAGAGAGCCCTTTCGCACATCCGCAGAGCTGCCATATTTCGACACGCTTAATAGTCTGAAAATGCTCTTATTTAATTTCTAGTGACAAAAGTGATGTTTAGATCATAGGATATTTGATAATTATTTAATGTTGTGACCCTTAATACTATGGGGCTCTTGTCATGTTAAAAATCTAGGCTTTCTGTCAGGTCGCGAGGCACTCTGGATGTGCTCAAAGTGCTTCTAATGTTAAAACCACATTAATATTAGCAGCTGCATCTCCGACTTTGACGCTTACTTCTGAAGCAAACTGCATTAATGAATTTTAAATGAAGCTTGTTGGGAGTAGTTAAATACTCACATTCCTCGCCAACTCCCAAACCTTTAACTGCAGCTATAAACCAAATGTAAACCAGCGCATTTGAAAGGAAATATGTAAAAAAAAAAAAAAAATAAAGAAATAAATGCCTGTTATTTATTTTTTACCTCTACTATTGTTGTTTTTTTGGAAGCCGGTGACAACTTCAAAAGGCCTCACTTCTCTCCGTGCCCACATTCAACGGCTGCAGTGGGAGCACTTACCAAATGAGAGAGCCGGCCTGAACAGAGGAACAATTGCATTAATTTAGTGTACTCAGCCACCTCGGCGGATAGTTTGTTTATATTGGATTACTCCATTGTTACCTTGCCCGAACCTGCGATTCGCGCTAACAAGCCCACCGAGCCTTTCTCTGGAGGGCTTTCAGATTATTTTTTAGTTCTGTTTTTGCCGTTGTCAAGCTAACTGAGTGAGTGCCGCTAATTGGCATTCATCCCTTTATTAATTTTTCGGTCGCAACAAACGGACACACAGGATGCGGCGTGCCGCCACCGACGTGTCGGTGAGTTGAATCTCGGCGATTATTTCCTTCCCTGAAAATGAGAATCACCTTTTCCTCTAACCTTTTTATTACAGTTCTACTTTCCGTACAGCTCCCCGGTTCCCCCTCCGACGGTCATCCATCTAAAGCAGTGAACCCCGGATTAATTAATTATGTATATGCAAATGTATGCTCATACTGCCAGGATTTTCATTTTCTTGGCTTTTTTCCCCTTCTCTGCCACCTCTTTCCTTTTTTTTCTTATTCTTTTTCTTCTATGGCAGCTCCAGGTGGATTTATTGTAAATTCAATTTGCATTCAGGCTCTAATTTGCTGACACTGTGCATGAATACATTTTTTTTAAACTGCTACGCACCTTCAGCACCCACAACTGCTCACCTTCACCCCCACCCCCGCCCCCTCCCAGCGCCTGAACGATACGGGAGCATTTGGAAGGATGTGATGCAGCACATGCTAATGGAATCCTTCCTAAGCTTCTAATTGGAGCAGAATAGGATGGCTTACTTTGAATCAGGAAAATGAACTGCTTGTTATCAGCGAGTTGGCTGAGAGATAAGGGAATTACAGTTTGTGTGTTGAGGGAGTTGTTTTTTTTATTTATTTTTATGTGTGTACTGAGTGGAACATATAACTGTGTGTTTGTGTATGTGTGTGTGTGTGTGTGGCTTAAAGTATGCCTGCACGGTTATATAATGAAAAAGTATCTAAAAATGACCAGATTGGGCTTGTGTTCATCTCTTATTTAATTAGTTTCATAGTTGAAAGTGTTTCTGACCTAAATACAAGTACTCCCTATGTGCAGTGTCTTAATATTATTCATTTAGAATTGGCATTATTTTGGTTTATTTCATTTTTAGACAAGGGAAGCCACTATTCATATTACATTCATATTATATTTCACTCTACTGTAATTTTACTTGCTTTAGGTTGTTTTTGTACACTCTGGCTCTTGTGGAGAGATTTTTGGAACAGTTTAGTCTCAGACCAGCTTTTAATCATTCGTTTTATGAAGGCTTGCGACTTGACTGGTGCAATAAATGACTCACTTGCCTCTGTAGATTTACAGTTTTGAAGACGTGAACGTGTGATTTGCGGGTAATTTGAGTTGTAATGTCGGGAGAACCTCCTCTCGAAGGTAAAACACTTTTTTTTTTTTAAATGGCTCGTTTTGAGACTGTTAGTCATCCTCAGTCTGGGGAGGAAATTGGAAATGATTGACTTGTGTCTGTGCACGTCTGCCAACGGCCCGCATTCGCCATCAATTAGTGTTCTGCATTTTGTTTCTCCCCTCCCCCGATTTAGAGCGAGCGCTTCCCGTCACTCTGCTGCCCTTGTCATTGATGACTCCCAGCTCGGCCTGAGGAGGGAGTAGACAGTAATGCTCCTCTACACAAGATGTGCCAACAGCTTATTTTTTCCTTCGAGACAAGAAGTGAACACTTTCCTCTCCAGATTCCTCCCATCCCCCCTCACCCCTCCCCCCCTTATATACAGTAGGCACCCCGCACCAGCCAATAGGAGTGGCCGGTGTAGTGACATGGACGTGATCCGCCATTGGCTTCCCAACGGCAAAACATTTCAAATTGTGTTCAAATTTGGTAAGAGGGGAACTGTTTTACTTAATAAAGCCGATTTATCGGATTAGAGCGTCAATACGATGTTGGTAGAATAAGGACACGTTCATTTAAATAAATGACTGTCACAGTAATTGAAATGCTGATCTCAAAAAGCTCAGCTTGTCTTTTTCTTTAGAAAACATTTGGTGACCTAACACTCTATTAGATAATGCCTACATGGAGGAATATTTGGCCGAGACGGGAAGCTTTGCAGTCAAAATGCTGCAATGCTGTCAATGATGAGTCGACTCGACCCCGGCTATTTATTTTATGATTGCAGCTTTGATCCGTTTTACGACGCTCTGATCTGATGAATAATGTAAAGCCTGACCCTGGTCCAACTATGTATGGGAATAACAAGCGAGGGATAGATTAATTTTAATACTGTGTTCGTTCCCGTGAGACGACCAGGGCATTACTCTCCTCCCGGGGCCGCGAGGCCGCGCTGTCCCGTCCCACAAGCCCCCGAAATACCACCTCTGGTGCGGAAATGTAGAAATAAACAGGCGTCGGCATTCTTTTTTCGGGGGGGGGTGGGGGACATCGCAGCCAGCTGTCCTCGCTTCCCCATGTCACTGGCTGAACACTGTCACAGGGAATGAGTGCCGTGCATCATATTATCTAGTTTGTAATTGAATTGTAGCGGGGAGGTAGGTTGGTAATCAGTGTACAGCAGGTAGTTTTCGTTCCAGTGTTTGACAGTAATGTCCTCTAATGGGAAGCTCTGGCTCTACTCTTGTTCCAAGCCACTAGGTTTCCCTGGCTGCCTGTGTGAGTGTGTGACTGACTGTAGTGTGTGTGTGTGTGTGTGTCATTGTGCATATTGAACACAAGTGTGTGTGTAGCTGGCAGAAGTGCTTCATTCTGCATCTCCCCTGCCCACCTGAATTCCTTTCAATATTCCTGAAATAGTTTTTTTTCCGTATACTTGACCTTGAGAACACGTCTATCAAGGCCCCCGGTCCCCCTCCACTTCTGCTGAATTACCGGCGCTTGCCAATGGCGAAGTGATGTTTTTTTGTTTGCAGCACCCCGCGTTGCTTTTGGGGACCCCGCTGTCCTTTGCTGATCTGCAGCTCGAATCATCCCCCCCCCCCTCCCCCCCGGCCGTCATAATCTTCTTCCCCTCGCTTTGAACTGCCAGCGCAACCTCCCCTCCCACTCTCCCGCTCTCCTGTGCAAGAAGTGAATAGCGAAGGTTGAAACGGAGACAGAGGAGAAGAGAAAAAAAAAAAAAAGAGGAAGTGATGATGCTCCGGTAGTTAACACTGTGGGGGAAGAAAAAATAAGGTCAGAGTTGACGTATGAGAGCTGACACCGGCGCCCATCAGGACGTCGCCCGCTGCTTTGCTTTGTTACATATTCCAGCCATCTTATCACTTCACAGGCGGCTGGCGCAGAGGCCGATGTGACAAGGCTCTCTCCCTCCCGCTCTCTCTCGCTCTCTCTCTCCATCTGGGCACGCTCTATTTTCACCGGCGCTCCATTTTTTCTTTTTTTTCCGCGGGGGCGCCGGAGCACGACGCCCCCAAAAACGGTGCGTCGGCGTCTGTCGTGGACCGCCGAGGGGTCTGAGTCACCGGCTTAGCGCACACCCACACCGCCATGATACAGCACAGCATAACAGGCTGCCGGGGCTGCCGGCGGAGGCAGCGCGGATGGTGTGGCCTGTTCTCGCTGTGTGTTTTTGTACCTGTGTGGGCGGGTGAGAGAGTGTGTGTGTGTGCGCGTGTGTGTGTGTGTGTGTGTGTAGAAAAACGTCTTATCCGCACTCTTGTCCTATGTGCGCAGTCATGTCTGCAATGCAGCACTTCGGGTATTTTTTTTTTCCAGGAGTCAGTATTGTTTATGTTGTGTGTCCCGATGCCTCCCAAGGCTGTTTGTTAGATGAGAGGATTACTGGCGCTGTGGGGGGAACAAAAATATGCTTCTTTTTTTTTTTTCTGATTACATAGTGCTCTCTCTCTCTGGAGTAGACACCCCAGTCATAACAGGATCACTTTTACATCTGCTCCCTTGTCAAATGTTCCCCTGAAATAGGCACGGCGCTGAGAGTAAACATATGGATACGATTCAATTTTCATAGTTTGATGCGCGCGGGAGACATGATCACCCTTTTTTTTTTTTTTTTTTTAGTCAGAGTAGAAGTCATCACTGATTCACACGGCGAGATGATCTAATAGGATGATAAGACACTTTGTCAGATTTGGACGTAGAGTGGGGTGATGGAGGGTTTTTTCTCTCTCTCTTTAAATGAGTGCCATTGAGCATGGAAGGGAAAACAGGCCGAGTCACCATAATAGAGTCAAACAGGCTGATTTACATACTGCTTTGAAGATAAATGTGCTTCTGTTTCGGCTCCGACTCCATATTTAGGTGAGGACTTTACGTACTGTTCTGCATCCACACAATGCGCGGAATACATTAAAATCAGTGACACATTTATATTGCGCTGTTTTTTTGGGGTTGTTTTTAAACGTCAAAGTCATATTTAGAGGATTTTTTGCATAATACTGTGTGCCGGTTCATATTACAGGGATTGAGACAATAACCACTCGGTGGAAACTTGTACATTTCTCCTTTTTGTCTCGAAGGTCCTTCCCAGTAAATAGTCCTTTCACAGGCATGTGATGCGTAAAAAATCTAAAAAAATGAGTGTGCACCAGTTTGAGGACAACATCAAAACTTTTTTTTTTATGGTATGTTAAAATCGATAAAAATGGATGATTAGTATCTGTTGACATGTTCTGCTTCAATAAACTGTGACCGTAAGGAACAGCTTCTAGTCCATCTAGTCTTACTCGTGTGTGTGTGTGTGTGTGTGTGTGTGTGTGTGTGTTTGTGTGTTTATTTCCTCCTGTGCCTCTTTCCTTATTCCCTTCCCTGCAAGGGTCCATCCTGGTGAAGTTATCCTTGTCCCCTTTCCCATCAGCTCCCCTTCTGTGCTCCCTGTCCCCGTCAGCGTTTAACCCGTGATTGGAGACAGCAGGCGCCGCTCTCTCCGCAGGCTGCGTCCAATCAGGGGAGCCGAATCTGAGACGGAAGGGAGAAGCCGGCAAAAGATTGCTGGCAATGTTTATTTTGCGATAGAAGAAAAAGCAGTTTATTTGCCTTTTTTTTTGTCTTTGTTTTTTTTTTTGGCCCCAATCACATGAGTATTTGCATATAAATGACAGCCCGGTGGCTGTCAAGGAAGAGAGGGAGTTGGGGAGAGAGACAAATGAAGATGAAGTGTCATGAGAGTAAAGTGCAGGCGAGACGGGAAGCGAGAGAGATCCGTTTTATCTGCTTGCGAGGAACTCGGAGGAGGATGGGAGGTGTCGTAAATGTCACTGCAGTCATGAAATAAGCTGGACAGCTGGAGCCCCCCTGCAAAGGACGTCAATCTTTACAGCTCCTTTCAATCTTTTTTTTTTTGTCTTCTAAAATCCTGAAAAAAAATGATACTAATGTAGAGTTCATCAAAAGATAGCTTCAATATTTTGGGGAGTACATGATTTTTTTTGTTCTTTTTCAAAGATCAAAACCGATGGTAAGAGCTACTAAAACACGACCTGTGTCGTGACCAACCGTAGATTTCCTGAGACGATGGAGCTGCAATCAGGTTGCGGTTAGCCTAGCTTAGCATAAAGACGGGAAAAGGGGAGGAACAGCTCGACTCGCTCCGTCCGAAGTGAGAAAAAAAGAAAAAGACTTACCCGTCGGCTATTTGTAGACATTTGGTGCTGAACAACAGTTTATCCAGCTTATTTAGGCTCTTTAGGTTAGTTACTTAGTTAGCATCAGAGGACTGAGTGGGCACACTTTGTCATTTCGGCCAGAGCCAGGCCGCGATGTTGCGTATCCCACCATGACGACGTTGGACCCGCCCTACTTTCTCTCTGATCGGCACGTTTCCCAGAATGCCGGGCCGCTCCTTTAACGTTTCCCCCTCTCTGCATTTCCCGCTCTGTATATTTATAGACCACTGTGGTTTTCCCCGGGTGGCAGTATATTCTCCTTTATGTCAACATATGGACCATAACTGGTCATTTCAGCATTCGCAGTTCCGTAGTGCTGCGGTGCCATTACACCAACAGCATACAGCCTTAATTACCCTCCTACAATTTTGGAAATGGATTATTTTGTTTTCAGGCACGAGGCCAGAGTTGGATTATTGCTCCAGAGGTCTCATGGTGTGTGTGTGTGTGTGTGTGTGTCCGTATATATGTATATTGTTTGTGTGTGTTAACATACTCTCCCATGCAGAGGCTGTAGCTGATCGCTTTGTTGTCTGATGACTCAGTCTCTTTTCCAACCTGCTGGAGGTACTTCAATCACGCAGGTAATCTCCCCCCCCCCGTACGCCGGCAGCCGAGAGGTTACCTTCCCCGCACATCAGAGCCATTTTCCTCTTAATTGAGACCCACTCTGCTGCGACAGCGTTCTCGCAAAAGGTGCAAAATGGCAGGTCAAGATTTGGAGACATCTCTCTCCTCCCCGGCCTCCCTCCCTCGGCAAAAAAAAAAAAAAAAAAGTGGCTGTGAAGTTGACAAGTTTCTTTAGGGACCCTGGAGCCCGGCCAGCTAAGACACAACACTCCATGAGGGCAAGTAAAGGTTGATGTCGAATCACCTCGTGGAATGTGTGTGTGTGTGTGTGTGTGTGTGTGTGTGTAGGTGTGTAGGCGTGTGTGTACACATGCTTGTGTGTTTATCCAATCAGCCTCTGCATAATGTATGCGCGCCTTTCTGATTGAATTACACCGGGGCCCTTTATAGAGAAAAATGGTAGCGGACCATCTCCTTGAGTGCTTATGAGGGAGCAGACACTTTGTGGGAGTCTCCGCGGTGACCTGACTCAATCTGCATACGATTACCCCTCAGCAGACCTGTAACCCAATTTATGAGCTGATCACCTCCTCTCCAGAGGGAGCACATGCTCCTTCTCAAGTGGCAGTAAAATGGAGCAGGAACACGGTGACATAACATTCGTATAGCTTTACTGTGGTGCCCTTTAAACTAGAGATGCATCATAGTGTTTTTTATTTATTTTGATGCATGTTTACTAGCATCCCGGTCGCATCTGTGTCTTTTCAGCAGTCGGTTGCACACAGGATTATTTTTCATGAATATATTTTACAATACGGGCCTCTGTCTATTCAATATGAAGACGCTTCCACTAAAAATAGGAAACTAGGTTCCATAAAACTATCCGCATTATAATGCGTCTTGAATTGAGAAAGGGAGGTGGAAAATGACTTGAGGTCAGTTTCCAGTGGGATCCTTCTCAGAGTGAGGCTCAAATTAACATGATGAATGTTGAATAATGATAAATATGTATATTTTGAAAGTGTAATTAGCTTTAAGAATCAAACAACCTTTTATGTAATTTCTCTTATTTCATGAGGATGAAAGCCTTTTTATAAATGAGGCCCCAGTCTTTTACACAGTTGGACAAATGAGACAAAACATGACAAACATAAAAACCAGGCAGGCCTGACAAATGGCTCCGTCTTTGTTTAATGGCGTGGTTAAATCGGGATATGGCTAAGACCCCATTTCGATGTGGTGTCAGCGAATGCGGCTCTATTAAATGCCGATTTCCATGCAGGGCGACGAGCAAACATTTGTTCTGTGATCATTTGGCAAAACAACTGACAGCTGACAGTTACCAGCTACCATTTTTTTTTTCCAGCTGACAAACAGACTTGTTTGGACCCAGGACGGCTCTCGGGGACGGCGGGCCGACTGTTTGCTTATGAGGCCGCGTGTAGCATAGCCGCGAACGCCGCTTGTGCCTGATGGTCCAAGACACGGAAGAGCCGCCGGAGTTGTTGTTCTCACAAAGCAGATTGGCCAATTCCCCCATCAATTGTGATCCAGCAGAATGGAAATCTGGCGAGCTGGGACATGTTAATCGAGTTCAATTAGGCTTTGTACCATGTTTGTTTCCTGCCAACAGATTAAGCAGAATCCCCACCCTCACTTACTGAAATGAACGATAACCCTCTGTCGAAATAAGAAACAGGCAATTTGAGGATAGGTGGGAGATAACGGATATTGGGCCGCTGGCAAGCTCCTCGTGGCGGCACGAGATAAATACAGCCGGCCCTTTATGTGGTGGTTTGGAAAAGCATGCTTTTTTTTTCCAATTTCACTGTTGGAAACACCCACTGTACATATTGCATAATGTTCTCCGTACTGATCAACCATTTCATTTCTTTATTTTTTTTTTATCACTTTTCTTTTTCATTTATCTTTTCATCAGATACACACTAATGTGTATGTTATTAAATGATTCAGTCCAAAGACTGTAATATCCACATTTCCACCGGCTGCAGAGATGCATTTGTGCTGTTTTGAACGATATGATGTATCGTACTAAAGTAGCAAATATCTGGTACTCGGGCATCATAAAAAAATAAGGCTTACTCACTCTTTGAGACATATATTTTCTTTAGTGACAAAATGTTCAGCTGTGAAAAACAAAATGAGAAAAAAAGAAGAGTGGACTGAGTGTTTATTTGCGGTGCTGATGGGAAAGCAATGACTTGAGCCATGCTGTCTGCTCTTAGGCCGTAATGCATTTCCTGTGTTTCTTTCTGGGTCCAAATCCAGTCTGTACAGCCGCACTGTAAACAATGTTTTCCCTCCAGAGGGAGAGCGCCTATAGGTGTGCAGAGCACAGTTTAGTGGTCATGTGGTGGGACGTATAAAACACCCATACACATTCAGATCCCTCCACTGAAGGGAATTGTGGTTAGATGCCTGAAAAACGTTCTCTATTCAAAAATCATTAAAGTGGGGTAATCGTTTGTGAACATTATCCTGCTCAACAAAACGTGCAAGTATCATGAACTTTTGTTTTGTCACGGAGCTTATGTCTGCAATGGAAAAATCTCATTGTTTTTATTGTTGAGGGGAACCGGTGCGACGCTAAATTCCTGGTTTGGCTATCATCCCTGCAGCACTCTGATAGATTATATTATAAACAGAGTTGTAAAAAACACATTTAAATGTCGTAGTTGTTGTAGGTGGTGCTAATATTAAAAACTTTAAATATTTTAAGGTCGTTTTAAGCTTTCTTAATCTTTAATCTTTTTTTTTTTAATCAGTCAACCACGGCCCTCCAAAGCCCCCGGGTCAGTTGGTTCGGGTAATCTGATTATTTTGCTAATTTGTTCGGGAATTTGCGCCAGAACGTCAACAAAGATGGATCCCGCAGGTTGTGTTTGTGTCTGAAAAGAGATTAATGTGTCCTGTTGTTGTGCTTTCGTGGTCCTCGCCAGACTCATGCTCAATGAAATGACCCCCGAACTCACACCAGGGAAGTCCCGCTGCAGCGTCGGTTCTACTGGACCGGTCACACACTGCACACACTGCTCACACTGCACACACTGCACACACTGCTCACACTGCACACACTGCACACACTGCACACACTGCACACACTGCTCGCAGGGCGCTTGGTGGGCGGCGAGAAAACCAATTCTTTTAAGAGTGCTGCATGCGTGTTTTCTGCGTCCATGAACACCTCAGAGACTTATCAGAAAGATTACTTCATGCACACTTTAGCCAAACTAATCTTGTTCTCTGTTTGAGCCGCTGCCTGCTTACGTGACCTTTTCCGCTCCCCTGCTGTTTTTAGAGGTTGTGTGAGTAAAACACTTCAGACTCCCGAATTAGGAAACATGATTAGAAGTGAGAGCATCTCGGCTGTGGTTGTCTTACCTTAAGCCTCCAAGTTATTATCGTCCACAAACTAATTAGCAAGTTCTTGATAAGCGAGGGTAGACCCCGTGTTGCCATGGCAACAGTTAGACTTAATCACAATGAAGGGAATATGGTGCTGGGTGGCTCGCAGAGCACACGCTGCCTTCTTAAGCGTTTGCTTTTGCTTTTATTTTGCTTCCAGTTATTCACTCCTCGCTCCTGGTTGTACAATTTTTTTTTTTTTTTTTTTTTTTTTTTCATTGCCTCGCTCGTAGGAGGACCCACTTACTTGAGGAAATTGCAAAGGAGGTTTCTGAGGTTGACGGCAAAGCGTTGCATCTGAACGCGGTGTTCTCGTGAAATGAAGACAGAGACTTATTGTTGCCTTTTTGGGATCATGCCGGATCAGGAAAGTAGCAGCAGATTTGGTACCGTTGCTGGTAAAATTTGCTGTCACATCTGCCTGACAGTCAAATTACAGGGCTAATGGCAAACTTTTAAGGGCAACGTTCACCCTCAAATAGCTGTTTGTTCCTAATCTTTAGACTTAAGTGAATTCCAGGACTACTTTATGATAAAGTGCTGCATTTTTATCTTTTTTTTTTCTTCTCTCTAACCTGTTATCCTACATTTCCCAGAAAGCCTTTCAACATTGATGGAGTGAAATATGTAGAACGATTAGCAACTCGTCGAACAGAAAATCGGTAACCAACTATTTTGATAATCGATTAATTGCTGAAGTCAAATATCAAGCAAAACCGCCGAGCATCCAAAATGCGAGGATGTGCTGCTTTTCTCTGCTTTATATTATTGTGCATAAAATAGCTTTAGGTTTTGGACCGTTGGCAGGATAAATGAAGCATGCACGGATTAAACTCCTGGGGGGACCGGGGTCCAAATGACCAATCTGGCCCCCATTTACCCCGTTCTCTGTACCTTGTGTACAGTTTTTCTAGGCTCCACATATGCTGTGTGCTAATTCGATGAAGTGCCAATGTAGTAACACTCATTATGTAAACTCTGCACTGCTTGGTTCTATGACTCTGACGGATTGACACCAGCATCTCTTACTGCCAGATTTTGGTAACTGATGTATCTTTTGCTGTTGAACTCCCCTGCAGCTTTTCCTTTCTCCCCCCCATCTCTTCTGCGGGCCCTAAAACACCCACCAGTGTTGCTGCTGCCGCTCCCAGCGTGACCCTTACCGTAGCACACAATACAGCACAATGACATAAATCAGCATGGTTTAATCAATTCCCCGCCAACATCCCTCCCCCCGGTTACCCCCAACGACTCCTGCACGCGCCGCACCTCGCTGATTGGTGCCCGAGTTGCTTCTTTGGTAAATAAAACATTTATAGAGGCTCAATTAGTGGTGCCTGTTGAGTCTTCGGCAGCTGTGCTTGCCAGCTGTTTTTAAAGGAAGAGCGATGCAGCGAGGTGAGGCGAGGGAAAAGAGGATGTCAGGCACAGGAAGGGGGAAAAGATGGATAAGGCAAGAGCAGCCCGACAGCTTGTTTTTGATTGGGCGTGGGCCCAGTTTGTTTTTTAAATATGCAACCCGATAAATGAGCAGAGAAAAATAAGCTTTTTGATCAAAGTTTATCTGCATCAAAAGTGGCCAAAGCTCTGTCCTCTGAAAACTCAGTAGCTTTTATCTGATTCATAAGTATTGTTAATATAGGGAATGAAGTCTTTTTACTTTAGGCCCTCTTGTACAGTTGTCATTCCTACGGGATCCCAACATGGAGATCCTGCAGGGGGAATTGATCTGATCACCTGAACCGAAACCTGCTCAGCAGCAGGTTACCATAGCGATGTACGCCAGTCAAAACAGGGAAAGCCGAGATAAGCCCACAGATAGCTTGCTAACCCACTAATCTTGCTTCATGCTTTCAGCTCTCCCGGAAGTTATTTTCTCACCATTTTTACAAACTACCCAAATACTTTGCACGTTTGATTGACCGACTGTTCATCACTGTGCTAACCTCCGTCTTTTTTTACACGACTCTCTATGGGGCAAAATCTCAATCAGCACCTCGAGGAGTTGGTATTAACTGTGTGACTTTTCACGGGCGTGTCAAAACTTGGAAAGGATTTACTGTCAATCTAATAGTTGGTGTTTCTAATGAGTCTCTTATACACCAAAAGATGGAGGAAAGAAAAGCCACCCATTTGCCTGCTGTGCATAGATAATGTGACTTTTCTTGACTGACAGTTGGTGGGCTCCATTAATTGTCTTATCGCGGAGACCCCCATTGCTCTGCTCTGACATGTGCAGCAGCACAATGTGAGACAAGCTACGTTTTGTTTTCTTCCATTTATACGACTGAAAACATCCTTTTTGAGACCTGAGGATAGTCTGAAAGGGTCTTTAGATTCACTGCGGCTCCTTGTTTTCTCGGGTCAAATGTAGAAGAGCGCCATCACCGCCATTTAAACGGATACTGACGAAGGCTCACACACAGTTTGTCGCCAGTAGACTCAATTTATGTATGAGATGGTGACACGCGAGTCAAATATAAATACAAGAGTGTGCAGGGGCAGACAGGGGAGAACGAATGAATGCAGCAATAGATTAGTTGAGAGTTCAGTTTAACATCGGAAAGGATATTGGTAATGAAACATATTTACACATTATAAGGACGCCCGCTCGCTCTCTGTCTTCTCATTTAGGCACACTTAGGAAGTCATGAGTTACGGTGTGTATGATTACTAGCGTCCTTTTAGTTTGTGTGTTGTTTTGAAAAACAAAAAGGAGACATTGTGCCTCAGTGCTGCATGGAGGTAAAAAAAGAAAAAAGGGGGGGTCTTGATTGATAGTGATACAAGGATTGCTGGCAAAGCACATGAACCGACAGACTGATGCCAGCACTGAAAGTGGTCTTGTCATGGTTGCCGCATACCCTTTTCATGATTACAAATAGCCTCTGCTTGGCTTGGCGATGATGTGCATTGGCTCCAAAAAACAGAAAAAAAAGCCTTTTATAGGAACTCCCTGCTTAATTCTCCTTTCCTCTGTCCTTTCTCTTTCAGTGGAAGGCTGCACGGATTGGTCAGTGGACTACCTGAAATACAAGGTGCTTCTGGGGGAACCTGTACGGATTAAGTGCGCTTTGTTCTATGGATATATCCGGGCCAACTACACCCATGCGCAGAGCGCGGGACTTAGCCTTATGTGGTACAAAAGTGCAGGACATGGGGACTTCGAGGAACCCATCAGTTTCGACGGCATGAGGATGAGCAAGGAGGAGGACGCCATATGGTTTCGACCAGCAGAGCTGGACGATGTGGGCTACTATTCCTGCGTATTACGGTAAGCTCCTTCAGCACCTCGGGACACACCGTTTAATGCTCTCCCCGTTTCTAGCGACCGTAAATTGCCGTTTGTTGTTTTGCCATGACCTAGTGGAGAACGTCTTCCACCATTTTGGACTTGATTTGCCAGCAGTGTGACAGTAATACAGTGGGGGTAAATAACATTTTGTGGAACCCCCGTGGGCACGATCAAAGCTATTTTCAAGTCATCCCCTGGTGATATCTGGTGTAGTCTCTCATCTCTGGCCAAACTGGTCGTCGGTCCACAGTGCATCTTCTAACAGCATGAGGCCCCTTTGCTTCGCTTTATATGCTAAATTATTTCTTTATCCTCCTCTGGGGGACAATAAGCCATTAGGTGCAATTGGTAAATCCATAACTCTCGGGGCCCCTCGCAAGTCCTTCTTTCTAAAAAAAAAAAACGTGAAAGAGCAAGGAGCGAGATGAAAGAGGATGGACAGTAATAAAGCACAAGAAGATTGAGGAAAGGGAAACGGCAGCTAAGATAAAAATGAAAAGAGATTCGTGCTATCTTCCTTTTCCACTTGCCTGATGGTGGAGGTAGACAATTGTTTGATTTATGAGCTCTATAAAGTGGTGAAATTCTGAGCCTGCAAGCTCATATTGGCATAAGTTTTCATTAACGTGTAGGTTGTCTGTGGCAAGGACAAGGGGAACTTTGAAACACATCTTCCTGAAAGATAGGAGCCCTAATCCTTTTTAGAATTCAGGAAAAAAAAAAAAAACGCACAAACATTTGTATTTCAATCAAAACACAAATGATTTAGGACATTTGTTACAGTGACAAAAAAAACTTAAAAAAACAGGAGAATAATGTACTCTGGAGCAGTTGCACTCAACACAGGCTTCCTTGTGTTTCACAAGCTCAATTCTACGAGGTTTTGGCCATTACTATTCATCACCATTAGCACTCTCTCCTTTGCCGCGGCGGCCGCCGTGAATAGAAACGGGCAGCACCAATCCAACAATCCTCTATTCAGGGACATTGGCAGCGTTTGCTGGAGGTAGACAATCAGTCAGCTCCGAGTTATTGTGTAATCACGCGGAAAGTAGAGCCATGAGATTTGATTTGGAGTAGTGTTGCTTTGTCGCCATTCTCTGCCATTCAGAGCCAAATTAAGGGGCAACACTTATTTGCCCATCGCGGAGAGGAATAACAATAGTTCTGAACGCAGAGCACTTTTCCATCGGATTTCTCTCTGCAGGCATTTCTTTGGACTATTGTGATCTGTAGTTGCTTTCTCCAGGCTTTAAGTCGGCACAAGGATGTTCACTGTTTACAGGTTGTTCAACTCTTAATATTTTCCACTCAGACGGAATATGTAAAACTCTGACCTTTTTATTGACAATGCCAGCGCTGATGCCACAATCAGCTCCAATGATTTTCCGCGTTAATCAAAGCTTCCGATGCAGCTGGGGGGGTGTTCGGATCTTCACAGTTGTACAGGGAACCGACACGAGATACACTGATTAGCTCCAGCACAGGAAGACCACGTCATGATAAGAATATTCCGACGTGTGATTGTATGTAAATCTGCGATGAAATTATATAAAAAGGAAAAAAAACACCATGTTTACCTTCACTAATTATCATTTAATTGGGAAATAGTCAACACAAGATAACGTTCGCACACTGCTTGCTTTGTCCAACGAGCCATCACAGCTCAAGATATGATATATGATATATACATATGGGTGATAATTCTTGGTGGGGTTTCCCTCAAGCTACATCCACCGGCTGTATTAATTGAACGCCCCAAAAGATTAATTTGTCACGACGTGTTTCTTCTCCCTTTTGCTACAGTTGAGTTGAAGAAGCGAGCTGAATAATGTGCACTTTCCCTTTTTTTTCTTCTCCTATAGTAATAACTTATTAACCTTGTAGGTGAAGAGTATTCTCTCTGTACTGGCTCATTAGTCGGCTCTATACAGCGACATATGGCGGCTTCTCACTGTGGGATTGTTTAAAAGGCTTGGGAGGGTTAGGTTAGTGGTTACTGTATGTGTGTGTGTGTGTGTGTGTGTGTGTGTCATATGTTTGGTTGAATGCAGCTTTCTGAAGTGCATAGCAATGCGTCAGACTTGACCAAGAGGGACCATCAAATTAGAATGATTTATGGACCTGTATTAGCGCGTGAGTTCTGGAGCCACAATAATAAGGCCGAGGCTCAATCCAGATGACCGACAGACAGCGCGGTGGTTTAAGGGAAGCAGACTTTTGATTGCTTTCCCCATACTGAATATCGACTAAAACTGAATCCACATACGGTAGAAAATGTCTGAGAATCCCCCACCCATATTACATATGTCACATGATGATTTTTTTTTTCAAAGGGAGAAAGGTTAAAGAGAGCGTAGCGTCTCCAAAGTACCTTTTTACGGTAATAACCCTTGAACTGCTGCTATTAAAGCTGTTGACCTTAAATGGCTACAGTGTGACGTCTGCCACCGCATCGTCTTTCGTCACGTTTCGCCTCATTCCTTCACCTCGAGCGTTGACAACGAGTCAAAATTTTTTGCAGGACCGAGTTCATCCAATTCTTCCAAGCCGCACAGCAGCGGCGTTACGCAGACGTGACTCATTTCAATTCCCAGTCGCCGCGGCCAAATCGGAGGATTGCTCTTCTCTTTTGTCTCAGCGGCGTGGGTCCTATAGATGATCAGCGCTTGCATATGTTAACATATCACATTTGGATTAGGCTCTTGGCAGCGGTTCTTCGCTCGAGGATCCTCACCCCCTTTCTGCAACATGAAGGGATCGAGGGAATTAGAGCGCTGAGCGGTGGAACGAATGAATCACGGCGCAAACAATAAATCGTCCCTCACTGGATGCATTTTCCTACTTTGAGTATGTTATAACAATTCAGTCCCAGTTACTATGCTCCCATGATGTTATTGTCTCAAAGCAGGTATTGATGCTGTGACCGAGAATGTTTGTCCTCAGACAACATCGAGACGTGATCTTTTTTTTTTTTTACTGTATATTGTTTTCGCGATTGTCATCAGTTCCCATTTCTCTTCCACTACTCAAGAATCAGGGTGGCAAAGTGAGGATTACAGCGCTTCCCTCCTTATAACGCTTCAATGTTCCAGTTTAATCAATCTCCAGTGGAATAATATTATGATGTGAACATTTGGGTTTCTTTGTCATCTATATGGAAATCCCGAGAATAAGAAACTGCATCTCCTACACAGCTACATTACCGGTTTTATTTCTTTAGACAGCTTATTTAACCTTTTCCCTATACACACACAAAACTAATTGTAATATTTGCCATTGATTATGCGTCACTCTCTTGAAAGCAGCGGGGGATGTGTTCGACACTGATATTATTGCGCTAGGCTGGATAAAAATAAACGCAGGTGGGAAACACTGTCAAAAGAAAAGGAAACGGAGTCTCGAGCGTCCGTCAACCTCATTTATCATTTTAATACCTTCATCTTTTTTTTTTTCCCGATAATATCAGGCAAACACATCCTCGGGTAAAATACTTTCTGCTGTAGCGAATGACGCGGGCGCTGTCGGCCCTCGTGTCCTGTCCACAGGCTCTCCGGATACCGGGGGGACGAGATTTGTCCGTCACAGGCGTCATTGCACTCGGCAAAGCTTCACAGTTGAGGCAAAATATTCATAACGCGCCCACATCAGCACGGCCACCGCCAGTGAACACACACGGGCTCCCACCTTCGAGGCCACTGCGTGACCGTCGGGCAAAAAAATTCTGTCGTCCCAAATGAATGATTCCAAGCCAATCGTGATTGAGTTGTTCAACTATTTGCTTCACGCGGTTTGTCCGGTACGATGCACAGATGAGGGCGAAACACAGCTCGCGTTCCATATTAATATGATTTCTATCATATCGCCCAGGCCCTGTGAGGCGGTGGAGGTTCAAGGAACTGTTGTTCTTACCCAAGCCTATTATTACTGCCAGCCATGTGGAGTCTAGTATCAATATGCTTTGTGAGCAGCTTGGTCATGTGGCATAATATAGATGATGACAGAGACACATCTGCACTGAGGGGGGGAAAAAAGACACAAACATCTTTATAAGTTTTCGCAGTGAGCAAAGTTTCGAGTCCGGAGAAGCAGCTGGGGAAATTGTGCTCTCAGTGCAGATAAACACAATTCTTTCCAATTCAAATCACCTCGTTTCAAGCACTTTGTTCGTCGAGAGGCATGTCCTCAGAAGTGTCTGCTCCCCTGTTTCAAGCATCATTGTGAACTAGAGCTAAAACATTAGACGACACTAAATATGACAAAATGGCAATACGGTTCCTATTTATTACAGCATTTCTTTCTTTCGGCGTCTTTTGATGCACTCGCACGCGAACACAGTCGTGCAAATCCACGTGTGACATCACTTCCTGCTCCGAACACACACGCACACACGTACGGCCCAGTGTGGCCGCCCGCGCTTGTCACATCTTTGTGTATTTTGCACAGCTGCACTTAAGGGTGTCAGAGGGAATCGTTGTACTCTAGAGCGCACGCGCGCACACACACACACACGCGCGCACGCACGCACGTACGCACACACACACACACACACACACGTCAGTTCTCTGCTCCCCTGAGACTAGCTGCCACTGACATGAACTTAATGTGCCTCCAATCTGTATGTAAAAACAGGCCAACTTGACACACACACACTCAACATTCTGAGCATGTCTGCGTGTCTCTTCGGTTCACACACACACACACACACACACACACACACACACACACACACACACACACACACACACACACACACACTGATATACATGCATTACGGACATATGATGAGGGACCGCTCACGCCACATACAGTACATGGGAGTGGAAGGGAGCAGATGAGCTGTTTGTGTCAAATCAAGGATGTTCAGATGTTGTGCCCGGAGGAGGTCCGCCGTACGCAGAGCGAAAACATCTGCAGTGGAGGAGTGTGTCACTTAGTGTGGAGTGACTGAACACACACACACACACACACACACGTACACACACGTACCCACACGGGCCCTCCTGGTACACGGAGGATACCACTAACTCCCGAGCATTGCTGCAGGTGTCTCTGTTAGCATATTAGCATTACAAAGCTGCTAATTCCTGCTGTTTCATACCTCGCTCACAGCGGACGCAGCCGAGTAATGGTGTGACAGGAAAAAGAAAAAAAAACAAAACGTGGAGTAGATGTTTGGAAACGGTTCACCGGTGATCTGGATTCTGCTAAAGAAGGATGAGCGTATTTGATAGTTTTGGGGTTAGATAAAATTTAGTTTTTGTCTTTGACTTATAAGATTCTCATTACGTTTGAAACTAGAATCAATACCGTCCACATCAAGTGTGCAATTTAAAAACATAGATTTTTTACTCATAGAAAATGGAGAGAAAATTCCCGGGCGGGCGTTCCCGTGTGATCCAGTTCATCCTGGTGTCGGTGCGGACGGCCACCACTCACCTTGCGTTCACCTCAATCTCATAGAGTTCAATCACGTCCAGTTCAAGGTCTATGCTTTCTGTCTCTCTCTCCATCAACACGCTCATCATTGTGTCGCATGTTTTTCTCTATTGCTTTGCCTTTTGTGCTCAGACGCAGCACAAGTTAGTCTGTTTCTGCTTCTGATACAATCACGTGCACAGTTTCTTGCTCTGGGATTGTTTGGCTATGTCCCTCCAGTCACCTTTTATGGACGTCAGAAATCTGCTGTCCTCGTAGGTTTCTCCAGGTATTTCCCCAGCTTTACATCGGCTCTGTTCGCTCCTGCACATATTGACTTCTGTGCGGAAAACAACAATAAAGTGCACCGTTGTCAGTTTTTTCAAAACCGTCTCGCTCTATTCGGGTCATGTGCAATGCATGATGGTAGTCGATGTGTCTTCAGTGACAGTTTCTGAAAAAGTGCCTTGTTCTTTGCCTCTCTTTGTTTCCTGCTCGATGTTTCACATGAAGATCTACGGAAGTCTCTGTGCCACTTTCCATCTTAATGAATAAAGTTGGGTGACAGCAGCGCGTCAGACTGGATTGCTATGCAATTATTTGATGATCTCTTTAAATGTTTGTGCATGAGAAAGGAACGCGTGTCGATTTTACAAACTGTAGCGGCAGCAACCACAACCTAAGCATGCGTCATACACGGTCAAGCAAAACTCCCCGGTGCATCGATCAGCGCGGAAAAAGTGCAGGGATTACCGTGTCAGATTAGGGACAGATGTAGCAGCGCACGGAGGCTTTCCACTTCTTGGCAGGTAGCTAATGTTTCACCTTTGACCCTGTTTACCGGTGTTGGCAAGCTGCCACCGTCCCAGGCTTATTAATGGGTTTCCTGCATGTCCTGCAATGCCTGGGCTGTCACCAGCCAAAGGACAATGGGAGGGTGGAGATAACAAAGGAGTGTGTGTATGTGTGTGCATTTGTGTGTGTATTTGTGTGTGTGCCGGTCCTTTTTGCTCATTTAAGCCTGAATGGCTGCTGGAGGTGCGCCTCACCTGCCACCTGTGCACACACGTACACACCGCAATGTTTGCATGGAGGACGCCCGTCTCCACCCATCCCCACCCGTCCCGGACCGCAGCCATGTTGACTCTGTTAGTATTCGTGGGCAGGAGTGGCTGGTGATCTCTCAGGGAAGTGACAGTCAGAATGGGCCGTCTGGAACACTCTGTCATTCAGCCCGAGTCGGGGCCTGTCCAATTGATCCAGCCCAGCTGTCAAAGCCAGTGAGAGACGCCAGACTAAGGAGCAGCGGGGATGGTTTGTGCTGCCAGGGATTATGGATGATGTATAATACAAGGTTGGTGTTTGTGTTATAAGCTACCTGGCAGGAGACAATCAGTTAGCGGTGGCTCTGTGGAATAGCTTCGCCGAGGAGGGCTCCAACAATGACGCCCCTGATGGATGTTTATTAATGGGGTTTGTTTTTAAATGCTCCGCGGTGCAGCGGCACATACGGAAGAGGTTTTTGAAGTCACAAGGAAATGAAAAATCTCTCCAAACATAAGGATTGCGCCGCCCCCCCACCCCCCCACCTCCCCCCTAAACACCTGGAATCTGGCAACTTGATTTCTCAAATGTATTCTCTTTTAATAATTTGGAAGATGTGACGGCTCCGTGTGCAAAAGTTTAAATGTCACTAGACTGTGTCCATTTATGCAGAGAGGGTTGTTTGTTGGCCAACTTCTCACTTTTTTCTCAGACGCGAGAAGTCGTTGGAGCAGAGAGACATTCAAATGAACACTTTCACTGCTTGATGCCAGATGAAAATTCAGGGAATCGCCAAAGTCATTAAGCCATTAATGTCTGCACCAAATTTGGTTCCACTCCATCAAGTGACTGTGGAGATATTTCAATGGATAATTGACAATTTAGGTGGAGCATTAGAGCAAAATTTATAGGATCAGGTTATAAGAAATCGGTTCCCCGGGGATTTCACAGAATTTCAAATCCATACAACATCTGTTGAAATATTGGGGACTAAAGTGGCGTACCGACCATCCCTAGAGCTCGCCTACTAGTGGGGCAAACAAACGGTGCACTGAGCTGTCGTGGTGGATTTTATGTCTCTGGAAGCGGCGGTGCACACGAGCTGTGATTTGCCATAATGGCTGAACGGAAGCTACATAAATTTCACCCAAAGATTACCCGAGAATGTAGTGCAGCGCAGCGCAACCCGAGAAAAGAGCATCTTCCACAAACCGCTTTAAGGGGTCATAAGAGCGTCGGTGCCAAATCTCTGGCAGCAGTTATTCAAAGTGCCCAGGTGGGGTTTTCGTTAATTGTGTGATATGGATTGGCGAAGCTGACTTCGTTCACCAGCCAGAGGTTATTGATGACAGTACCTTTATATTCAGCATTCTGTACACCTGTATAGAGCGAGTGCCCTGTCGACACGGTGTTTGGACAGCCTTGTAGTTGGCTCTGTACGGGGGAGTACAGGTGGCTTTTCCAGCAGCCATTGTCTGATGATGTATGGGCTGCTGCTTGGGCTTCGTCCACCTTCCCCCACTGTGCTTTATTCAGCCGCGTGATGTGGCAGCGTGAACTTGGATAGATGTTCACTGTGGACGTCGGATGTTACAATGGCGCCGTCGGAGAGGAGCGTGCACATGTGGAACCGTTTTGAGACCAGGTGCTGGATAATAGACTTCCATCTAGCACGCAAATGAAAAAATGAAAAATATATCTATAATTTCAACTTTTAAATCAATAATTTCTTTCTTCCATTTTCACTGATCGCTATTCAAACTCTTTCATTATGGCACAAATCTTGTTATGAATATGAGAAGCCTAGAAATAGCAGATAAATAGTTCTCCATGTGTCCATTATGGTACATCAGTATTTATCATGCCTGTTTTTTTTCTAGTTTATGGACTGGATTCATATTAATTTCAATAACAAACCTCATGTCCCTGCATATATTCATAGATGTCAGCATGTATTACTTAAAATATGTGCCCTGATGCATTTAGCCACAATCAATTCATATCCCATCCTTAATGCTCCCTCCTTTTAGAGCCAGAAAACCTGATTACAGTGAACAGCATAAATCACGCTATCTATAGCAGCATATATCTTCAGTCTGATTTTGTTTCTTTTCTTCTTTGTATTTCGTTTCTCTAGCAGCTACTGTGTATTTAAGTTCTCATTCATACCATTATAATTCACTCATGGCCATCTGTGAACGTCTGCTTTAAGTGTAGTGGTTCAACTGTTTCTATTCCAGCAGAACGCTGTGGTGGAACAATTCAGTTCCCTTACATTGGTCGTCACTTAACATATTATGAAAAAAACAGATGCATTCATGGGCTTGTCCTGTCAACATGAGTAAGACACAACATTGACTTATTCAGAGTGAAAGATCAACATCAGTACTGCTGTATCTGTTTATTAGCAACCGCATTTAAATTCTGGATTCATCTCATTTCCAGGCAAATCATTGAGAGATGGCAGCAAAAATGTAATCTCTTTTCTTTTTCTTTTTTCCCCAAAACTGTTTAAAAGTGCATATGATATTTTCATGGGCCGAATGGATATTGGCTATATTTATTCAATTGCGCAGCAAAAGTGGCCAATATTTCATCTTTGTAACCAGCCCTGCATATGTTCGTTTTGATGTACGTTGGGTCCTCTTTGTAGCAATTGGAGTGTAAATTTAATCCGCCATGTGCCTGAATTACAGTCTCAGACAATTTCCTTGCATGCCCTTCACGCTCCTTCTGATTGGACATTTGTCCCATGCTCGATTCCTTTTGATTAAGCCAAGCTCATATGGCTCCCGGCTACAGGGAGCAAAGGGACAGAGGTTTGGCTGTGTAGATTTTATTGTGGGAGACCTCTTCGCTCAAATCAGTTGTCACAAGCTGCATGACTAACCAGGACAATTGAGCAGAAGGTCATAGTCTATGACCAATTTTTATTTATTTATTCTCAGGATTATCTGTTAATCCTCGACACATGCCATACACGGGGAGGTTTTTATTCATTTCAGTTCAATTCTCTAACATACCCCGGAGTGCAAAATGACACCCAGGTTAAATAATTCCACTTCCCGAATGAGGGATTTTAATTCAGTCCCATCCTCGCGTGTTGACTCCCCATACAGCAAACCTCTTGGCTCTCCTGGACCGCACTGAGCGGAGCGAGTCATCAAACAAGATGCCAAACCATCGCTATCTGATGGCAGGGACACTGACCTTCTTTTCCTCATATCTGATGGTGGCTTTTATCTGCCTGACAAATGTCAAAAATACCATTCCCCAAGTGCAATCACTTTGGTACCACAACCGACCTCCCCTCCCATCCCCCATCCCCCTCACCTGCCTCCCCTCCCTTCCCCCTGAACTGTGAACGGCGAGCTCCGAGCTAGACATCGGCAACACCGCTTTCTATCAGTCAAACCGTGTTGCCTGGGATGTGAGACCAGGCGGCAACCTCCACTCCTGAAAAGGGGGAAGCCAATGAAAGTTGGTTGGAACCTTTTGGTTGGCCGAAAAAACTTCTTGATCAGCGTTCGGTTGTGCCTCGTAGCCTCTCATGTCACTTCTGGTTCCCAAAAAAATGTGATGGCGACGGACAAAAACCAAGATGCCGAAAATCAACCAAAATGGTTAATTTTAGACTGTAGTCCACAAACCAGCATCATGGTGGCTATGTCCAGCTCCCCTCGGCTTTAAGAAGCTTCACGGTGAGGTTCAGCTCATCGTTTAGCTCGGACTTTACCGTTTTGGTTCACTCTCACCGCTCTCATAGCTGCAGCCGACAGCTTTTTTTGGCCAACAAAGCTCTATACATCTGCTGTACACTTCATATTTAGCAGCAAACAGCAGATGGACAAGTTTATAACTATTGTGAAAACATTTAGTAACTAAAGAGTCTGAAACGGAGCTAAAAGAGAGTGGATATCAGACTCCCATTCGCCAGTTGGACAGAAACACATATCACCATTGTAAATTGATGCCGTGACAACGTAGTATTCATAACTTGTTTCTGCTGCCCCAACGTAGCCACACAAGAAAGAGAACCTGCGATATGGCCCATAGTGCAACAGTGCAGCTGCCCATCGCAGCAGCATTCCTAGTAAGAGACGGTTTGTATTTGATATGCACAGCAGAATGGCTGCTCATACGTTACACCCAGAGGGCCCGGGGACCGATGAATAAGGTCATGACAGAGTTAGAAGAGAATACAATGGAGACAAATTGTTTATGCTCGTTATGAAATCAGGTTGCAAGCATAAAGATGAGTGGAGGATGTCGTGGAATGGAAAATGAGTTCCCTGAAGGCATCAACTAGAAAATGACTGACTAATGCGTTTGCTCACAAGAAGTGCTATTGTTGGTTTTGAGACACACAACTCAAGGGAAGGCTTGGAGGAATCCTCAGACTTGTCGTTTAATGTGGAGTTTTGGGGATGATATGCTTTCGCAGAAAGAGATTGTGTATACTTAGAACAGTAGTTTTAAAAGGTGGTGTTTCCAGTGGTCGTCACTGACAATAATTTAAATTAGAATACAGAGTATTAACAGTTATTTGCATCTGTGTCTTTGAAGTATCTACATAAGCGTTGGCCCCAATACGTTCCTTTTTATGTATTACCATTACATTAAAGTCACAAAGCTAAGCATCCATTTTAATTTTTTTTTCTGACAAATAACCACACAAATCTTTGAAAAACCCAGACGCTCCTCGTTTCACCATCTGGTTGAAAAAATATTGTTTGCTGCAATAAAAAAAATAATAAAAAAATCCAATCTGCTCCCCCAGTTGTGACTTGATTTCTTAATCCAAAAATAGACGCAAGGATGGAAATGACACATTTCCATTTATATATTTGCCGATACTGATGTTACGTTGCATTATTTCTTATTATCATGAAAATAATCTGTTTTTATACAAAACCAATCTTTTGAGTATTCGGGGAGGAGGGGGGTGTTACGTATTAAAGGAACTACTTCAAAGATATCCGCTTATTTATTTTTCAGAACAACAGATGCTTAGATCTGTGACTGGAATGCAACGGTAGAACATCAGCACAAACTGGGGCTCCTTTTGTACTCAAGTGTTCACAAGAAAATGTCGCCACGTTGAGGTCTGCAGGGGGCTAAAAGACGTCCACGTATAAGACATTAAACACATTTTTTTTTTAGAAGCTTGAACAAGTGAACAGTTCCGCAGAGGTGTGTGTTCCTTTCCTGAGAAATTGTGTATTACAGGATAAGAGAGGAAAAGGGCGGGTTGAAGCAAGGACAGAGACAAACCCCAAGCCGAGGGAGGGGGAAAGAGAGAGCGAGAGAGAGAGAGGGGGGGACAGAGAGAGGTGGATGGATTATAATTGAGGCTGGAGTCGGTTGTTCCAGCGTGGCAGACGAGTGCCACAGTCTTAGACAGAGGCTAAGTAGGAGCAAGTTGGCCCACAGTCAGATTTGGGGAGCCGGGGTGCTTAATCATCCCGGGCTTGGTGCTGGAGTTGACAGGTGAGTTATGAGCGGGCTCTACAGGTAGGAGCCCCACTCTTCCCACTGCTCACTGTGACCTTCGCTCTGGCCATAAATAATGCAGGCACCATAAAATACTGATTTAGGATAACTGGGCCGGCCCTATCTCGGTCTGGCTTTCATTTTTGGCTCGGCGTGGACGAGGACGGCGCTCGGTGCTGATGTGCTGCATATATGCTCTATGTGTGTAAAACCGGAGTCCAATCCTCGTTATCAAGACCACTCTTCTGACCTCAGTCTTTTGCCAGGTTGCCAGCCGCTGTTTGATGCTGATCGGACCCGCTTCCTGCTTGTCCGAAGCCATTGTTGCATCCGTCACTGTCTCATCCAATCATCCGATGGTGCCAGGCAGCATTAGCTCTCAGGAAAGATCTCGGCTGTTTTCGTTTTTTTTACATCTGCCCTTCACGTCCCGACGTCGGCTTGGTTGACGTATGCGATCCGAGCTCAGGTACATGCTGACTCAAGGGACAACGAAATGGACCCGTGGCATCACTCATGGACTTGTTGACGCGATTCCCTTTTTGCTTTTGCCACACGCTGGTACAGAATGACTCCTAGTGGAAGGGAAACAATAGAAGTAGTCTGGTCATGTACATCGGGTGACGAATTAAAGGAGAATATTGCGAAACTATTCTAAGACAGCACCCTCCATTAAACACCAAATGAGGGCAGATATTTTGAACAAAGTGTTAATCCCTCCAGTGACTAAAACACATGATTTTTCCATCTACATGTCGCCTTTCTGTATCTGTACATGTGTTTGACTATAACATTGCATCCGGTGTGCATCCGCACTTTTCTGGTACATCCGATCACAAAAGGTTGTTTTGAAAAGTGTAAGTGTCCTTCAAGGATTCTGTTTCTACTTTCCCTTGCCTTTTTAAATTTACACTAATAGATTTCGTTAAGGGTGCTTTCCCTCCAACACTGTACACTGTAGACACACACACACACACACACATCCAGTGCGCCGCTAAGGGACAGATGTTTTGCGACCTGATTACAGCCGGCGTGTTTCTGTGACGTTTTGAAAAAGCCGCGGCGATGGAGGACGTGCCCGCTTGGACAGGGAAGCCATTTAAGCCGATGACATTTGGGACGCGGCCATTTAACAAGGACAATCTTCTCAAAATATGGGCTGATATAGGCTTCATTTTTCAGTGCTCCGCAGCTATGGCATGTCTCTTGTAAACAGAGGTTATTGTAAGTAGTTTCCCAGTGTTGGTCAGGGACGGGGAGAATCAAAGCCACATAGAATACACACCAAATAACGGTGTTTGGTTGTAACATTTTTATTTTAATTTATTGCTTGACATCCGCATGAGGATGAATCTCAGTCGTCCCTATTGAAATACTCATGTTACCGCACAGCGTAGGTCAACAGGCAATACTGCATCTTTCAAGTGCTAATATACGCGCTGGGTTTGTTTTGCCGCCCCTGTGAGGACGTTACGCCAAGGTAACCTTTAATCAACCTTTGGCCCGCTCGCCTCGTGCTGAGACAATTCTCCGAGAACGCTATTGTTAGTTGAAAGTAAGCTCTAATGAGTAATCAGCAAGTATTTCATCATCCACTTTCTATTAGAGAGGAGTTATTTTAATTAAGGGATTCATTAAGTTACTTCATTAATTTCCCCACAGGTGCCATGGATTCTCTGGAGAGTTTCAAAATCAATTCGGCTGTCTATTATTTAATATCGGAGCGAACAGTCGTTGAGTTAAAGGGCAGGTTCCAACTGGTTTTCCTCCTCCGGTGGGGCCGATTAATAAACGGCCAATAGAATGAAATAAAACACTGGTGTTTTTCTTCGGAGGGGATTCACATATGAAGCGCTGGCGCTTCATATATGAATCTATAAATGAACCCGTGGAGTTAACCACTGCTGAATCCCAGGAGGACCTTGCAGCGAGGCGAGGCCACAGTGTTTCTCTCCAGCATGCGAATCCTAATCCTCACTCCTGACTGACCAGTGCACACGATTTCCCTGCATTTGCCGCATGTTGCAGCCCGAGTCCTCTGCCTGCCCTCCAGCTGTGTACAGTAGCTGTCAGCCTGACACTACCCCCCCCCACTCCCCGCCCCCCCTCCCCCCGGCTGATGCACGCAGGATGCTATCTATCATTGCCACGACATTGCACAACCCCCTCCCCCCTTTCGGTTTGACACATTTGATGGACACATTAATGCCACGGTGTCACCTGGGTTACCGCCGTATCTGCAGACCGCCGAGGGTTCATTGTGCGTCGAGTGCTCAGTGCGTGGCACAGTGCGGCAGTAGGATGGCTCTTTGGAAGGCCTCATGAATAGTATACCTGCTTCATGAACCGTCGGGAGATCACCCGGCCACCTCTTCGGGCTCAAAAGGTGTCGTGACGGATGGGAGATATTTGGAAAGACATCCTAGGGACAGAGTGTTCGCCAACACGCCATCGATCACTCATGCGGAGCAGATGACACAATTCTCTCTCTCTCTCTCTATCTCTCTCTCTCTCTTCCAGTGGGCGAGTTTATCAGCACTGCCCAGAATATTTAACCGGGAAGAGAGCGCACCCTGTGGGATCTCATTTGCACAGGTGTCCATCTGGTAGAAGTTGTCTGGGATAATCTCCACATCATGTCACATTTGCATCCGCGCGCCTCATGAAAACGTCGTGCTCCACTGTAAGTGGACTGGCCAGTTCAGGGCGGCGGTGGGGGGGTTGGAGGGGGATTGTTTGCCGACTCTGCCGCTAAGACCAGTGTGTGTTGTACTAATCCACGGGGCTGCTAATGCCGCGCAATTATGTGAGGATTTAACATGTTTGTAATTGTTTGTTGGTTCGGCTCAATTTGTGTAACCAGCTTTAGTTAGAAATTAGCAGCGAGATTTTCCTTAACACTGCCAATTTGTTTGGTCTTTTAACCAGGAGGGATTTGTGGCAGTCTGGATGGAGTGCTCGTCGATCGCGGCGGTCTCATTGGCCACTCTGAGCAAAGAGAAGGTGCCCTGGTAGAAATCCATTGATCCTCCTGGACCTTTGCTTCGGTTCCCCCTTTCTGCAAACAGCCCCGACTTTCCCAGTGGATCAATGTTTTCATTGACTCCCATGTTCTGTTCAGAACGACCCAAGCAGCAGATCCTATCTCAGCATCTCCGTCCCATTAATGACCCCCCCGAGCAGCATAGCTGTTAATGCTGTAGCCGCTGTGTCTTTACCTCTGTCCGTGTGTGTGTGTGGCTGTGAAGCATCGCTCTCCCGGGCAGAAGCGGATCCGATCAGGGTCCCGACGAGCTTCCGCGCGCACACACAAGAGAACGCTCGACCCAGATTGGTTCAGTATTTAAAGACGAGCACTCCCGACACAAATCAACCGAAGGCGCGGCGCAACACCAAGCAATAAAACGAAATGTTTATTCCGCCGCGGCTGAACACTCCCCAGTATCCGAGTCCCCGGCAAGCGCGCAGTCTTCAAACATTACAAGTAATCTTGCATTTTACGCAGCCCTCTCTCCCCCTGCCTTATAAATTCTCTTCTTTATGTATATGACCGGAGCAGTTACAGTCCATCAATTGTAGCGAGTCGTTGTCTGCTAGCTCGCACTGTCTCCGCTTAACACGCGAAAACTCAAAGGCTCAATCAATCTCTCAAGTGCTGTTGACATTCAAGGCTGTCGCTCCGTATTACCGACCCCCGTAAACATCCACACGTGTACACCACATATACAGATGTATCAACTCATTTCAGGGTTTTTTTTTCCATTCATATTTTAGAGAGGTAGGTATTCGTACTCGCCGAGCTGCTGGCAGCCCTTGTTTGTTGCCTCTGGCGAGACTTAAATATGACTTCACCTCTGTCTCCGAGTGATTGGTTAACTTTATATTCTTTTTTTCGCAGGAACTCCACGTACTGCATGAAGGTCTCCATGTCTCTCACGGTGGCGGAGAACGACACCGACCTTTGCTACAACTCCAAAATGAGGTTCTTTGAGAAGGCGGAACTGAGCAAAAGCAAAGACATCACATGCCCGGGCATTGAGGACTATCTGCACCCGGGAGTGGCGCCTGAGATCGTGTGGTACAAGGTAAAGATGCACCCTTTTGTGTTCACAAATAACCGCCACTGATATTACTTCCCTTTCTTTAAATGGAGGAGAGCGAGATGTTGTCTAAAACAAGAGGGCCTCTATCACCTGAATCCCGTCACGCGCATCATTTGAAACGGAGCCTTTCAATTCAAATTAAGACAAAACGACTTCACAGGAAGTTATTTTATACATCTGACGGATAACCCAGTTCAGGTCAGCTATATTCAGATCTAATTAGCTTCAGATACAATCTCCTCGCTGACTTTTGAAACTAAAAGCATCAGCGAGATAAATATATAACCGACAGAAATACATCTGTTCGCTGAGTGCATGCGCGTCTCTCTCACTTCCTCCGTTTTGACCCCTAAACTGTCTCCTCCTCCTCCTCCTCACGGAGAGTTGTGCAACTGACCCGGTCTGACCTCCCGCGTCCAGGGGGCCACTTTGATAGAGTCGTTGGGCAGAAGTTTTCGGGGCCAATTCATCAAACGATAACGTGTGCCGGATTAAGTGGCCAAAGCGCTTCTTCATTTTTTTCCCACTGAATCAAATTATAATAGTGGATAATGACTGTGGGCTCCACACCCTCCAGTTATTGGCTCTCGCTCTGTCAGTGGGGCCAGATTGAATTCTGGGAGGGCCGTCTTGGACCACAGTTCGAAACAAAAACCCACGGTGCCCCAGTTTCCTTTGCCTCAGGTGTTCGGTGTCCACTGTGGTGGGCGGCCCATGATCAAAGGAGTAAAAAAAAAAAAAAAAGTGTTATTTCTGTAAGTTACGCAACCGTTTCTGATGCTGAAGTTACTTCCTGTTCACAAACGCGATGTGCTTTTGACTGGGGTTGCGATGAAGACGTTTCCTAGCAACTGATTCACACATCACTTAAATCTTCTCGAGGCTCTGTCATCATTTGGAGACGAGCTCTCTCGACCATAACTGCGTGGCAAGCCGCTGCAGTTCTTCATGAACGTGTTTAGTAAGCAAAGGGCTCTCTGTGGACGTAGCCTCAATATGCTTAAAGCTCAGACAGAATATAAAGTCTCATGTCAAGTAAAAGTCTGATTTCAAACAGTAGTTACACTTGAAAGCCAACGGTGACACAGCGTGTTTTTCTTTATTCTAACATTCTGCATCCCCCACCCCCGACCCCCACCCCCGACCCCCACCTCCCTTGTGTTTTAAATAAAGGAATGCAAGCCAAAGCAGTGGAGACAAACCATCGAAAGGAGGAGGGACACTCTGTCCATCAAGGAAGTACGGGAAGACGACATTGGGAATTACACATGCGAATTACAGTTTGGGAACTTCGTGGTACGGAGGACGACTGAGCTGTCCGTCACAGGTGAGGAACTTTTTTTTTTTACATTTACTCAATGCTGCACATCCTTTTGATTGAGGAGCCGTCTCTGCTTCTTTTGTTGAGACGTTGAAACACTGTATCTCGTCCAGTGGATGCCCGAGGCCCTGATTCGCCGCAGTGCTCGCGACAGCAGAAATATTGCAAATCTATATTTAAATTGAATGCATTTCAAAACCAAAGCATCTCCACAAAAGAGTATTCTCATCGAATGCTCGTGCCTTTGTGCACGCTGTCGGGCACTTGGTTCTTTGGTTACGCTGTCATCTAAGTGGAAACACAAAATAAAATTAGCTTTAGGTTGTTAATAAAAGAGTTTAGCTTCATAAAGCTGATCCCTGTACCGTCTCTCTCTCTCTCTCTCTCTCTCTCTCTCTCTCTCTCTCTCTCTCTCTCTCTTTCTCTCTCTCTCTCTCTCTCTCTCTCTCTCTCTGACTTCGAGGCTGCTTTAATTGCTAAGTAGTGGAATTCACCTCCAGCACCAGCCACCTCAGCACTTTTTTCCTTAAGGCTGTTGAAATATTTAAGCCCGGACCTAAAGTGGGTGACAGATTGCTTGCCACTGACACTGCCACAGACGAGGTTGACACACTGTGGATGGGAGGAACTCAAAATGTACAACTTAATTACACGCACGCCTCTTCTTTTTAGATTTATCTGACCAGAATCAGTCGTCGACGACGACCCGAGTGACGTCAAAATGCTTCTTTAAGTTTGTGATCGCTGAACAGAAACACACACACACAGTAGCTAATATCGACTTAAATGATCTTTGTTCTAATAGCGCTCGTTTAACTACACCACCAGTTCCCTCGACCCGGCTTTGCTCTCATTGGATGGAAAATAATAGGACCAGGGCCAGTCCTATTCCTTTCTTAGATTTCAACTGGACGGATATTATAGATGTGCCCTATTATTACAACGTTCATAGAAAAGTGGAGCTTGTGTTCTTTGGAGTGGAAGTGTTCCGTTGCTCTGGGCGATTGCGTACGACAGCAGCTTCCCCTCCCTGCGACTCATTTGGCTGAGTTCACTTTCCTCGCGGTGGCTTACGTTGCCGAGGATACGGACCGATGCCGGATGATGCGGAAGGAGACAAAACAGGGAGGAAGAGGTTTCGGACAGCGGGGGGTCGTTGGATCTCAGTGCAGCCGCCATCGTGCAGCGTGGGTGTGAGGGTCAGACAAAGTGTTTGCTGTAAACTGCTCCTTGATTACACTTTATGGTCCATTTAAAGAGACAAAAGACAGACTCCAGTGAGGGGAGAGCTCAGTCATAAATCATTTTCTCACCAGCCTCAAGATGTCATCATCGGGGGAATAGTCTTAATCTCTCCATTTTCTTTGGAGACGGTCAGCATTTCAAAACAGGTGGCAAAAGATGATTGATGATTGGGCCATGGCATTTATGATTTTTTTTCTTTTTTTGAAAGAAATACACTCTCCCAGCTGTGTCCGTCTGGGTTTACTCCCACGTCCGGTCTGCCTGTAGCCGTGTATGTGTCTGTTTTCAGCCTTTTGAACCTGTCCAGGGTGCAGTTTGCCTCTTCCAGCTCTCACCACCCTTGAGCACTGTGGATGGACGATAACATCAGGTGTACCCGATGGTTGGATTTCAAAATGAAGTTGTCAGTATTGGTGAAAGAAAAATATTGCGATTGATTTCTCTTTTCTTTTTCTTTCAATGTTGTCAAGAAAATGGCAGTTAATAAAAAAAATGCTACCTTTTTGGCTGTAATTCATTAGAAGATGGATACACTGTGCTAGAGCAGTTTATTGGTACACTTAAATGTACCTTTTAGGATATGGAGACCAAAGTTGACTTTTACTGTAAGTTATGAGATACAATTTTGCCTCCAGGTAACAAAGTGTACAGTGTAGTACAAAGTGTTATATGAGTTCTCATTGTTCTCTCTGAACTCGGAGGGCTTTTCTTTTCTTTTTTATCTTCGGAGAGCAATGCCACTGTTCACTCTGCTTCTGGCTCGGTTGCTTTCTTTCTAGGCAGAATTGCTCTCCTCTGAGTTTTTTGGGTGATTTATTTATTTATCGTCTTCGATTGAAGAAGTTTTGAGTTTTCGTACGTGGTGTTTTTCTTTTGTGCAGACACGGTGGCTGTACTGATCATGCTAACTACCCAGTTCTTTTGATCTGTATGCCGTCGCTGCTTCAGTACACATGAAACACCCGCCGCGTCCTATAAGGAAAGGGGGGGGGGGGGTTCTTGGAAAGAGCTTTGGGTTTAGACCAAGCTTTTATGAACTCCTCACCGATTAATGATGCAAGACCCTGTCACTCAAAATGATCTCCAGTTTCCCTCCAAAACATGATTCGGATATATTCCACCAATTTCGTATTTGAGTCGAATGTAGATACTACATACTAATACTCAATATTCTTGTGTGTGCAAAAACATTCGAATTTGTCATTTTTTTATGATTAATCATTATAACAAGCACTCTAGGGCTACATTTTTTGGGAAATTGTCAGTTATGTATCCCCATTATATACCCATCTAGGCCAGTTTGAATAAGTGGGAAATTGAAAACAACATTCGGTACAATATTTGTTGAAATACAAAAGCTATGAAGGACAGATGTGTTTATTGCTGGTAAGCAAGTAAAGTAAACAGTTGTGGAGAAGACAACAATGTAAAATGCACAGTAGGTCTGATCATTCTTTTGTTTAAATGTAATATATCCTTTTTTCTTGAACCTTGTTTAATTAATCTTTTAGAAGCAGAACCTGACGGATACACATCAGGTTACATTAAATCCCATGTTGAGATCCGTGGTTCAGACTTGACCTTTGGATCTGCATTCCTTCCAGGGCCGATGGAGGTATTGGTGCTCGGCACCCGGTGCCACCCCTTTGGGCGTTACACTTTCTCTTTTTTATGTGGAATAGGTATACACAAACCTATTTATGTAATATTATCATCAACCTCCCACAGATAACTCCAATCCACCATCAAAAAACCCCGTCACTCCCCTTTTTATCAACAGCCCGCAGGCCCTCTCACAGCAGTGCAACAGGACAAAAAAGGTCAGATTCCGCGTGATTATAATGAGTGCCACTAAAATCATAATGAGCTCCCTCGCCGGGGAACTGGAAGCGGCGTTCATTTTTTAAATAAAATTTGCGGTTTTATGACTTCTTTGTACGGCGCACCGTTTGATGTCTCAGATTAAACACGGCAGACTAAAGGAGCGCTGATGAAATGGATATGCAGGGGAGCAGCAACTTTGGTGTGTAAAATAGACTGTCAGTGGAGCTAATGAGCTGGGACTGATGCTGTTAACCTGCTTTTCTTATTCTGAACCGGCATGCAACCAGCCTGTGTTTTGTCTGAGGGAAGGAAGGGGCGAGCATGTAAATAACCAAAATGGGAGGTTGAAAACAATCTTGAATGTATCCCTCCACGTACAATTTCTGACTTCCTGATGTTCTCCACGTCCTTAAAGTCTGAGTGTTTTTACGATGGACGGATCAGACTCGACGGTAGCTTTGTGGTTTAAGCGATCCTCGGTGCAACACTTGTTTTCCGACAGCCTTTCAGTCGAGCACATTCCAAAAACAATTCCTCTCGGCTGAACAATGGCTCCTCGCTAGGTCGCACCATTCCACATCAGTGTCTTGCTTACTATTGAATATTATCGCGCTGCGACTTGGCTGGTCGGAAATGAAAAAGAACAATTTTTGCTTCCTCAGCTCAACCGCCGCTCTTGAATGATGGCAACATTTCCCTCGATGTGCGTTTCCTGCTGAGCGTTTCTAAGCTGGAGGCCATTTTCTGCGAATAAATACAAAAGAGTTAAAAGAAGTGTACACGTATATAACATGGACTTCAAGTAGAGAACAAGGCTATCCATGGACTTTACGTTGTGTTGTGTGGGATCTTGATAACTAAGATCAAACTCAGTAACACATTGTTTGCGAAATACAATTAAATAATGTAAAATGCCCATCACTTTAAAAATGCTCATACTGAGATCACTGCATTTAGTCATCTTGAAAACTTAAGTAACAACAAGACAGTGATGCTAAGGCTACCTTACCGTGCCACGTTAGCAGACTGAAAGGATCAAAACGTGGGCATCAGAGGCTTTAGGGTAAACTTCTGTCTGCTCGCTTTTCTTTTTTTTATATTGGAACCATTTAAATTTTTTTCTTTTCTCTTAGCGTCTTGGCCCAGCAATTCTCGGATGTCATTACCTATAATATATGCAATCCTGTCACCGTGATGAATGCCGTTGAAGCTGAAACGTATCGATTCTTTACACTTCAGTCCATTGTTCTCGAGGAGCAGCTCAAATTACTTTAGTTTTGCTGAGGAGCACGGACAGCTTATGGAGTTTAGGTAACTTCAAACATGCGTTGACCGTGAAATCATCCCCAGCATGAACTCATTTGGCGAACGCTAAAACTTTAACGGGGCCTCTCTGTTCTTGTTAATCCCAATAAACTGTTTACCTCTTCAGTGCAATGTGACACTACTGCCTCTCTTGTATCTCTATTCTGCAAGGTATACCTCCTGCCAGCACCATTTGGTGGCCATTAGGAATTTCCTCTCCCATCCCTGGGTTGACTCATTAGCATATGAAAGAGGTTGGAATATAATTGCTCCTTTAATTGATGGAAGATAATTAATCTGGCCAAGGTGCCGGTGGAAAAGAGAAGATGATGCACTGAGTGGATTCAGAGAGTAATCTTTTTCCTTTTTTTCTTCCTTGGGAATTTAATACATTGTGTAATCAGCAGGTGCTCGATGAACATTTTTATTGCAATTTTCTTTCATATCATCACCTTTTGATATGTTGTCACTTTATTAGAGAACACACTTATAAATAAAGATGAAGCTTGTCATTATTCTGTAAGTCTCCTGTGATGTGAATTCATCGCCTCCTGCTGGTGCTGGAGTCAGTCAGTACAGCACTGCCGGGTTGACTTTGCTCAGCTTAGACGTCTTTTGTGGGGTTTTTTTGTTTGTGTTGTTTCGCCCTTAGTTTTATTTTTGTGGAAGTTAGCAAAAGACCTACAACTAGATACTTGGTAGATGTCAGCGCTTGGTTCATTTTAATTTTTTACAGCCACTTACATGGCGTAGCCTTAGCGTGGCATTGTGACCTTCACACCCTCACACTGTTCTGAAGTCAGTGGGAGTATCTCGTTCCACCAGGGGCACTTCAATCAGGCCTGTTTTTATGTCTCCTGATAATACATACAGTATCATTCTTGGCTTTTATGAATATTATTTCCACTATTGCACTTCTAAGTAATTAGCATTAAAATAACTTTCATAACTATAGCTCCATTATTTACCAGGTAGGGACAATATTCAGTTGCATTTGAAAACATTTAAATAATTATGGAAAATGCTAATGAAGCAAAAGAAAAACACATGAAACGTAAAAATATTTGTTGAGTTACCTAAATTACTTCTTTTAAAATAATTATTTGGGGGGGCAGCAGAAAACAAGTTGTGAATATTGACGTATAACTCCAGCACTTACAGAGCAGCATAGAATTAATTTGGAATCGTGTTTCTGGCAACATGATGAATTTAAATCTAGTATGCACATCCTCTTCTTTAGCTGCTACATGCTCCTCTATGATCACCATAGGTACTAACTGTGTCTGCCGTGTGGTGCTGAACAGGTAGCGTTTAAGCTGAAAACAGCCAGCTCCATTGGGCGAAGGGAAAGTGCAAAGCCAAGTGAGTTACCGGGGTAACCTCTGTCACACATACATATTCACGGGATCCATTGATTTTAGCAACCTTAAGAAAATGATCTGTGACCTCAAAAGAAAACATCTTAAGTCAGTAGTGCGACTTACAGCCTTATATTTAAACAGCCTTATATTTAAAAAATAGTTTGTACTTCAGATTTCTTAACCCATACCTGAATGATATACTGTACTTATTGCTTCTGTTGTAATGTAGTAGTTTGACTTCTCTGGAAGTGAGCCATATAGTTCAATGTATCTGTTCTCTGCACACCCTCTCCTCACTCAAACATGAGTTTCACCTTACGACAATATAGAATGCCGAATGAGTTTTTTTCATTTATTTAGTCCGATTGTGACAGCGAGGACGGGGAGGGGGGAAGAAGCGAGACTGGCGTAACGCGATGAGTTTGCCGTCACCAGGCAGGTTCCCTGCGAGGGGGAAGCTATCCTTATTAGGAAATGCACTTCAAGCTGAGTGCAGAGCTCTTAAAAGCAGATGGCATTTTGTTCAATTGAAACCATTTATTTATTTATTTTTTTGTATGTCCCGCTGCTTATTTCCTTAAATGAATTAGTGGGTGTCTCCGGAGAATGTGAGGAGGACATCCCATGCACATGTAACACTGTGTAAGCTTGTCTCTCTCAGTAAAAAACACAAAATCAGCAAAGAAAACTGCAGGATGATGCAAAACCAAATACCAAATCTAAAATGGCATGGCATTTTTGTTATTATAGTGTTTGTATTTTAAGATTTATGACACCGTATTATTTATTTTTTTATCACCTCCTTTTTCTGCCTCAGCCCTTTGTGTTGCCATTTGTCCCGTTCCACCTCTGCCACACTCTCATACCCCAGTCAAGACCAAATATCAATCAGAGGTGAAAGGCAGAACCTGAGGCTTTCTTTTACAGCCAATAATGGAAGGTCTCAAGCCGGGCTTTGACAGTGGCATTTCCTTCTTCCTCTTCTTCTTCCGCTGCCTCCAACTAAATTGTGTAGTCAGCTGTGGGACCAAAGGACGTGGCCACGATGAGGCCATTCACAAGTCAATATGACATATTGCAACGTGAGGTTAATCTTACTTTTTGAAGTGAACAAAAGTCGAGTGAACATGTTGGTCAAGAGAGATCAAAGCCGAGGAAGAGAAGAGAAGAATCAGACTGTGTCGTGCGAATGGAAACTAAGAGTTCCGTTGGAAGACAGTTAAAGCCGTGTGAAGTAATTTGCGGAGACCTGCACTCGACTACTCTGCACTTAAGAAAGCCTGAGTGACGCCGATGCTTATCTTTGAAACATTGTGTTGGAATTCATTATCCAAAAGTCACGCGACCAACAATTTACTTTCCAATTTTTTTTTTTATCATGTTAATGGCCGGAGAGGCCGCGAGGTTCTCAACAAATTATTTTCCCGGAAGCGTCACGCACCAACTCACTCATTCACTGCTAATAATAAGGACGTTTTTGTTATTTTCCTCAGCTTCAATTCATTACAGGCTGCGCTCCAGTGAAGATTTCCCAGCACGGACCATACTACATGTCAGAATTTATTTTTTAAGTTATGACATAACTGGGTCTCATTTACGGTGGGGGATGAACACTCTTAGCTGTGTGCCGCTCTTATTTGAAGATTTAGGTTGATGAGGCAGGTGTATTTTGGATACATTGTTATTGTGCAGCTTCAATTTACAGAAGGCGCATCTTTCGTAGAAATCTTCATCAAAACTGCTTTGAGGGTGATCAATGAAATACGGATTTTCCTGTGATGGATCATGGTTTCTTATGACAATATAATGTCATATCATGATATCAAAATGTTTTGTTGTTGTTGATCTCATAACTCTGTGTCTGTAAAATGCATCGACTGTATAAAAGAAGTGGACGGAGTCATCGTGACGTCACCCATTGGTTTGCAACAAACAAAGGTGAACAAAGGTTTCCATATTTGGAATGCGGAGGAGTGACGTAGAGACGCCGTGTGCGGCTCTTGTAGCGACAGCGACCTGTCAATCACAGTAAGCCCGCCCTAAAGCATACTCCGGTCTATTTGACTCTAAATGGACCATCATTTACTAAATGAAGAAGACTTGAAACTAGAGATTGAGACCATAAACTCATGTTTACAATGTTTACTGAGGGAATAAATCAAGAGAGAAGTAGAGTCATTTTCTCATAGACTTCTATACAACCAGAGGAGTCGCCCCCTGCTGGCCAGTAGAGAGAATGCAAGTTTTAAGACACTTCCGCATTGGCTTCACACGGCAGAACCGGACTCCGAAAGTCACGAACGATGGCCATGACGAGTCCAAGGTGATGTCGTCATATTTGTCTGACCAACAGTTGATATTTGTGGCTGAGGAAACTAAGATGGATTAGTAATAATATGTTGGAGAAACTGTATTAAGCATACTGTACCTATAATTGAGGGATTGCCTCTACACGGCTCTAAACACGGCGCCTGAGCTAGCGGCTAGAAGCTAACAGTGCTAACAGCACTCACAGTGCAAACAACTGCAACAGTGGAATTTAGCATGTTTAAACAAATAACAGTGCTTTTGCTCAACAACTCTGTACATGTTCGTCAGTACCGTAGTTCTGCACTGTGTCCAGCTGTTTGCCAGAACTCCCATGATTTTCAGCGATGCCTCCCCCCCCCCCCCCCCTCCTGTGGTTTGGCAGGCTGTTTGTTATGTGTTTCCCCTGCAATCGCTGCCCAAGCCCACGAGTCAACTCAACCCCGCGCTCTGATCAATCCAGCAGCAGTGTGTGTATACTGTAGTGCACACTCAGCATCCCGGTGGGTTTCCACCTGCTGGCGCCATCAAAGGAACGGCACACAGGAGATGTGATTGCAGAGCTTACAGCAGGGGAGGACGTGGGCGAAAGAGGAGAGGGAGTATCTGAGCATGAAGCATGTGCAGAGCGCGGTTTTCTCAGACTGGAGTGGTTACTTGGTTACTGTATATCCGTGCAGGCTGTAATTTTACTGAAATGTGTTTATTGCTGCCAAACGTGTGTTTTGAGTGGCATGAAAAGAAGATGAAAAGAAATCATAGATGCAGAGCTTTGGGAAAGCCTTCTCCCTACATCTGCATCCCTATTTAAGGTCATCTATCTGTTTGTGTGGGGATTGTTCGCTCCCGTGAAACAGTGACAGGTAATTGGCAACATTTCCATGGATGCCTGTTTTGTTTGCCCCCCCCCTCTCCCCGACAAACTGCCGAGGAAGAGCTCCAGGATATAGTTTGACTTGGCCAGCCTTCCACAAGGTGGGGTGACTTTGATCAGTGTCCCCCTGTTTGATGAGGTGGCACTTTCTGGGCACAAATGCTGTTTTAAGCAAACAAAGGGCTATCTCCCTCAGCGTTTTGTCACAAGATTTAGGACGTAGGGCTGGCAAGGGTGGACTAAAGGATGTAATGCATTTTTAGTGCTAAGTATCTATACTCTTAGAGTCGTATAGATCTAAAAATCATGATCAAGAATTGGGAAAGACGTTGTTGTTGTCGCAAAGTCTGTTCCATGCACATGTGGGTGTTTTCTGCAGTTGCCTTGCATGTGTTTTTATAGCTTGCACAGTGTGCATGGCAATGAGTGGGAGTGGAGGTACCATGACCTTGGAGCTTGGAACACGGTGGCTCAATATGAGGTGTTAGCGTTGGGATGTGTCTATAACACGGTAAAATTGAGCAGTTGACTGACAATATGTTTTGTTGTGCTTCACTCCCAGTTTTGGCAAAAGTGACACCATTGTTGCGTGTACTGTAGAAGTAGCCCAAGCCATCGCTTGAGTACATGACACATTATGCCTCCCAGTATCCATAGACATTGTCTTCACAGAGGGTGATTCTGCGTCGCCTGATTTACATCCAATGTCAGTGTTCCCTCGCAAAGTAGAAAGCCGTTTGCCCTTCATGTAATGAAGCACAAAGTGCAGCATGCACTGAGCGTCTTATGCCATCCCGATAAAAGTAGCAGGGTACAGTATCCAGGGAATGAATGGGATTCAAAAGTGACTGCTTTTATGGACTGCGTGGAACAGTGGCACGCACTAATGACCGGTGAGGCGCATCAAGACGCCACCCGTGTGCGGCCTAACGTACAGTAAAAAAAACTAACCAATGGGTGCAGGTGTTTTGACATAGATGCCCCCTGTGTGTGTTGCCTTGAAAGGTGTGTAGGTTTGGGTGGTGGAGGGAAGCGTTCAACTATGCTTTTTCCATAATCGCCACCAAGTGCTTTAGTTTCCGAAACATATCTCAATCAAACCTGAACCTGAAATAACACACTCAAAAGGATACACACCAAATGCATTGTGGGATTCTTTGCCTCCCAACCGAACTGCTGGGGCACCCATTATTTGGTGTAATCAGTCTGCTTTCTCTGCTTCATTCAATGAGACGTTTTCCTCACCCGTGATTAGAACAGCGATTTCAAAAAGCCAATACAAACAGTTTGACCGGCGCTGATTCACCATCACGCCCACCTTCCTATTTATACTCCACATGTGCCCACCCCCCTTTTTAGCCACGGTGCTCGTGGGTGCTCAAAATGGCGAGGAGAATGGCAGGTGCACTCATTTTTTGTGTCATCGTGACGCATTCGCTTGCGCTGGTCTTTGTGAACGTGTGATTAAATTAGCGTGCGTGCGTGCGTGCGTGTACAGAAATCTGAACCCAGCACAGTTTCGAGTGAATATTTGCCGAAACCTCTTTGCCTAAGAGGAAAGGTCTTCGCGGAGCAGGTGAAGCCAAGCAACAGATGTGATGCCAGTTTGAACAGATGGTGCAAAAAATGCAACAAAAAAAAAAAAGGGTCAGGTGGTCTGGTGCCTGTGCTTCTATTGCAGCACATTGATTGGGCTTTTATTTATTTTTGAAAAGGAAGACAGAATCCCTGACAATAATCCCCCTTCCTGATCAAGAGCTTACAGGCCCTAATTACTAACACAGGGCAGCTATTTGACATGATTTGATTGATGCTTTTGGTGAATATTGCTTTCTCAGATAGCTGAAACTGAACTGCAGGAATAACCTCAGTCCTGCACCCCATCACCGCTGAGCTCATCTTTTTATTCCACACTTTTTCTCACCATCAACTCATTCCTCCTCCAAACGATTCACCCACAAAGTGTTTTTCCATCTGATTTTCAGGATCCCGCCAAACCGCCTGTCACCTCTGCGGCGGGGCTGCTGCCACGCACCTTGTCAAATATCTATCAATTAGCAAACTGTGCTTACAAACGCTCCTCTGACACCCCGCACATTTGGGATTCCTAATTAAGATGACGTGTTACATAATTAATGCCTTTGCTCTGCTAATTAGCGCTCACTTAGTGCCTCGGCTATGGGAGACGTGAAAATCGGCGCTAAATGTGATTCCACGCGACAGTGGCGTGGAGAAAGTGATCAAAGTAGGTGATGTGGAAAGCCGAAAAACCTTATCGCTCTGAGATTTTTAATGAACACATCTGTGTTATTTATTTATTTATTTATTTTTACTTTAATTCTGCTTTTAATTGTCTGTAGACTTAAGATGCACGGCTCCTATCGAGGCCACAAGTACACGCGCCTATAGCCCTGGTGGTATTGTCCCCTCCCCTCCGAGCCCTCCTGTCTCTGACAGTTTGTAGAAATGCCCCATCAAGGACACTTGAGCCACGTGTCAATCCACTGATTCCGCCCGAGAGATAAGAAGGCGGGGGAGGGACGGCGCATGGGACTCTTGCATAATTTATAGAGAGCAACAAAAAAGAAAAATCAATTTTGTGGCATAAATTACTCTGTAGTTAATTAGTTGCAGATTGGTCTTCTACAAAAGGTGCATTCTAAATCACTTCGGGGGGGAGAGACTCACTGCAGCGAGACGGGACTGCATTGTTCGGCCGGTGATCATTCCACGAGATGTTGTGATGCAAGATTAGGCTTGTTTCCTGATTTGGAGCAAATGAACGAAATGGTCCCTGTGAATTAGAAGAAGAAGAAGAAGAAAAAAGAAGAACATTTTCATTTTCAGTCCCTCTACTGGTAAGGCGGGGAACTCATGGAGGAAAATGGAAGGGCTGGTGTTAGTGAAGTCAAGAAAATCCTCTTGCTCCTTCACACGCTGACACACACGCTTACAGCTGCACACAGACACACACACACACACACACACACACACAGAGAGAGACACGCCACCACACAAACCACCCTCGGTCAGGGAGATTGCTTACCAGCGCTTAGTTCGGTGGCGATGCCCAGTTGGGCCTTGATGTAATGGAAATTGATTGCACTGCTCCCAGGCTACACTGTCATGACAAGTTATTTTAATGGCACTAAAGCGGGCTTATGTTGAAGTTTAAAGCAGGGGGGCGGAGGCAGTACAGTGACCCGGGGCATACTCGCGGCATTGCAAGGCTTTTTATTTATTTATGAGACGGCACCATGTTTCTTAAGAAAGAAAAAAAACTGCGAGTTCTACGATGAGAGATGGGGAGGTCGCGGGGGGGTCGGCGGGTGATGGGGGTGGGTGACTATTCAGAGCCATTTTCCTGCCATCTCGAGAGTTACCACCGCAGCAGGGGACGTGGTGGTTGAAGTGAGCCACAAAAGTTATAATTAAAGAATGATTTGTGCTCCTCTGTGTACATTTAGGTGTCAGTTCTATGGCGGTACAGTACAGCACATACAAGCCGGATACTGTATAGGCCCATTTATCCGAAGCAGTAACCTGCCAACCAGGGAGGAAGGGAATGTTCAGCCCAGATGAAATCTGTTGTTTATTGGCCGCACACAGGTAATGGTTGCAACACAACAGCTGTGACAGGCGGAATTTTCCAGGTTCCTCTTAGTGCCTCTATTCTTCCCTCCCGGCGTCGTCTCGGAAAACAACAACAAACCGTTTCTTCAGTGATGCGTGTTCCACACGTGAGGTCATTTCCTGTCAACAAGTTGCATTCAGGTAACTCCTGACGGAGGGCCGCCGTGACTTGCCGGCATATATAGCGTTTGTGTTATTGGAGGAGACTCGGCTGTTCTTTGCCACGGGCAAACTTCTGCAGAAATTGTTTACTCTCAGTCTGCTATCCTGTTTTTTTTTGCCACATTTTTTATTTATTTTTTTCTTCCCACTCTGCTTAGTTGCTCTACAATAAACAACATGATTTATATTAGGCGCAGGACTTAGCGATGAGTACTTCAGGGCCTCATAAGACAATCAGTCCCTAATTTATTTAAAAGTTTAACGGCATTTCAGATCGCAATTGTGATAAATGACTACGGCGCGTGCATGAGCGGTTCAAGTAATGCCTTTCCCCTCGTGTTTGGTCCGCCGGCCAATTAAGGCTCACTGTGCGACAGTCCGGCCGAATCAAAAGGTCCCTGCACTTCCTGACAGCTAAAGCAGCCAATTAAAATCTTGCGCCCGGGTTGAAACAATCGGCGCCGCCCACCGTGAGTGATCGTTACCGCATTATGTGGGTCGGAATGTAATCCGCGGGCAGCGCATTGATTGTGATGGGGGAGGGGGGGGGGCTGATCTCGCGCTTCTTACCCGGAGGAGTGAGGCCGCCAATGCTTAATGGCGACGAAGGTATCAAGTCAGGTTTTTCGAGCAGAGTCGCCAACGTGCACGTGCGCCCCCCTGGTCTGGCAGTAAGCCTCATCACACGGGTCAGCAGAGCCAAGACCTCACTCGCATACTGCTTGATCATCTGAACAAGTCCGGAAATTAACTTTGATGTGGAATGTCTGTGGGCGAGCGGCTCAGGTCCACGAGGGGGGAAAAGAGGTGGCTGGTCAGCTGCGTCTGTGGGCGAAATGTGTTTGCCACATGCAGAGATACGAAAGAGAGCCTGAGAGAGGAGGAGTGTGTGTGTGTGAGAGAGAGCGATGGAGAGAGAAGCCACCCCCACATACTCGATGAGGAGTCACTCGTCTACTTCAAATATGCTTAATTCGTATTCAACTCGCACATGAAGTTGTGGGCTTATAGAGCTCGATTTAATACATCTCGGCTCTCTCTGTGACAGATCTGGAGCATGTCTAAATTATACTGTAATTTCAATGAACTATCTTTTTTTTTTTTTTACGACATGTGCAGGGGCAGACCTATCTATAGCGTTAAGTCGTTCAGCCAGGCGATTGGTTCACCACCGTTGACTTAAAGGATGTATACTTTCATGTCAAGGTGGCTCGGAAACTCTTGTGTTTCGCCTTGGAGGGGACAGCCAATCAGTGCAACAGGCTGCCATCGGGCTAATCCCTGACCTCCCACACCTTCAGCAGATGAGTGGACAGGGCGATGCCGCCAGTACACGATAGTGGACTGAGGGCTTTTTCTGTATCTTGATGACCTCGTCGTCATGGTCAAGTCCAGCGAATGGGCTGTGTGTCACGCGGCCCGATTGATCTTACACCGAACCAAGTTGGAGTTGTTGACTATTTGGGGATTGTGCAGGATGCATGCAGGCTTCACACCACCGGGGCAGGGTCTGACAGTGACGGTGTGACAGTGACGGTGTTGACCGCCATGCAGCCTCCGGGGTTCGTGCCGCCCCACCCGGTGGTGCTGCACATGCTGGGCCATGTGGTTTGCAGTTACTTTTATTTTTATTTTTATTTTGTTCCCCCAACACGTAGGCAGTCGTGCTCTGTACTAATTGCCCTGCAGGGGTTGCATAATTCTATGGGAAAACATGTTTGTTGAACAGTCCTTGAATGCATTTCCCTTTTCGAGGTCATGTATGGCCAGAAAATTAATCAATTTACATGCTCACCGTTCTGTTGTTTCTTTAATGTAAATGCCCCTGACACCTATGGTTTTATCTACGTTTTAGCTACTTTGTGGCATTTATTCCTTTTAAGAAAAAATCTGCTTCAGTGCGATATGTTTGCTTTGACAACTGCATTCAAAATAATACCAAATTGGAGACCCCAGTGGCAGCAGATCTTCTTTTAAATGAGTGACTGGAGCTCACTGGACTGATGTTATACACATTCAAACCTTCTGATTTAGCCGTTATTCCTACTCTGATCAGACGGACACACTCCACTCTGATACAGAAAACCTTTTTCTTGCATATGCTGTCAGTACACCTCCTCTGTTCCTTTTTAAAAAAAAATTTAATAAAATCTTTCCTCAGACTTTCTAATTCAAACATTGGAAAGTGACCTTTACTTTGATCTCCATGAGTCAAATCACTCATTTGATATTTTAGTGTCTTTTGTTAAGTCTGTGAGTTCCATGGAGCCATCAAATAATTAATTTATCAGACATTTAAAGAAAAAACTCACATTATCCTTCTTTAATATTTGAAAAAAATGCTGTTTCAGATTAATGTGACCCAAAAGGCATTTGATGTAGGATTGATTGTGCAGTTTTTTTGTCAACTTCTTTGTCAACCTTTTAAAGGATTTTGTTTAATTTATTTTTTTATCTTGGAACTAAATGGAACAGAAAGTGGAATAAATGCAGGGTGCGGAAACTCTCCAATCTTCCAGTGCCTCTGACTGCATGTCTCAGTAAAATAACTTGGCAATGCGACCAAAAAATATCAGAAACGCCTTGCTTGTAATGAGATGCACTCTATTTTTACAGAACCCATGTCTCAGTTTTCCAGAGGCTTAAAACCTGCATAAATGTCTCTCCCTCTTCCCTTCATCTATGTATAGCACATCTCCCCTGGATGACTGTAGTGGATTTAAAAGGTGAGATCAATAAAGGTTCACAGCTTTCACCTGGATCATTCTAGTTCATGGAGAGAGCACGGTGCCATCGCATTCTGCAGACTCAGTGGTTTTACACTGACAGCTTAAATTAGTGTATTTTCATGCCTTTGTGACGCGTGGCTCTGAATTTCTCATCGAGCACTTTCAACAATGCAAAAGTCGGGAACAAAAAAACGGGGTGTTGAGTCAATAAAATGCATGTAAATCCAGCGCCTCCCAGCTGAGCAGCAGTACAGTTTTGGGCCCTGCAGCTCCCCTGGGGGCGACGGATTCAGGGGGGTTTGCACAAACCAGCGATGTAGGGCACCACAGTGGTAAAGCTACCCCCGGCTGGCACCCGGTACCAACCACTGACCTGTTTAAACAGCTGGAACGCTTGGCACTGCCTGCCTCCGGAGATTTGCGGGGCCACTGGCAAAGGGGTTGAGAGGAAGGAAGAGGGGGTGGGGGAGGAGAGAAGGACGGGGGGGGGATGGGAGGCATAGTGGCGGAGTTAGGAGGACGGATTCATAGCTCGGCAATAGGGGGCCACTGTGCAGAAATGGCACCAAGCAGGAATTAAACAGGCCGCTGGCAACAAGCTGAGGAGGAGGAGGAGGTTGGAATAGAGTTCAAGTCAAATAGACACAGTTTTTAATAGGGGGCTGGCCAATTTGGTGGGTCACTTTGGTTTTGCAATGAATGGGTGACCTGGACAAATAATAAATAGATGGTCGAGAAGCCACTATGCCAACTGTTTTGTTTGTCGTTAATAAATGAAAAAAGAGCCTCTGTGTTTCGGAGGGGTTGCGGCTGTGTGTTAGGGGCGTGGGAGGTTATGGACTCAATCAATGGAGCACTTTGCAGCTTGCGGCAGGGGTTTGACCAAAACTAAGCAGTCGCTGGCAGGAGGTTGAGCGGGACAAGTGGGATGGAGCTACTACAACTGTGCTGCTGTAGTCGGGGTTTTTCAGAACCCTGATCCCAAAACGGACTCATCGTAGAACAGCCCCAAATTGGCAGCAGTGACAAAAGTAGTATACAAAGTAATATAACGCCAACGGTCATCCGCAACACATCCATAACACCCAGCCCTGTGTTTGTAATGAACTGCAATGAACGTCTGTGCTTTGATTACCTTCGATGAAGCAACATTACCCTCTTCCATGTAGTAACGCCTCGTCGTACGACTGCAGTTATTGTGGTGAAAGTACTGCGGAAAGTAGTGTGATCAGAAACCCATTTCTACTAATATTGTATGGTAATGTATTGCTTCCGAATCAAAGTATTCTTGTCCCGTGTCGTATTTTGCTTTTTGAAAGTAACTTGGCCAACACTGTGGCAGGTAAACTAGCTGTTATCTGAGGGGGGGCATAGCCTCCCCTTGTGATGTCACTTGATCACAATCATGTGCCCGCCGGGTCACAGTGTAATTTTCCAGCTTGCGATGACGATGCAAGAGGACGTCAATGACAGCCCAGGTTCAAAAGTTGGTCCTCAGCCGAGGGCTATGTGGAAGGTCAGACGTGCGTGTGTGTGTGATAAGAAAGGTCAAACTCGAGTGAGGGCACAAGGCTGGGAGACCTATGGAAGACTGTGAGGGAGGCGCTATCGCCTCAACCATCACGGCACGGATCGCAACAATTCATTTCAGCGCAAGGATGTTGGAATGTTATCATCGGAGGGTCAGTGTGCAAGCATTCTAAGTTAAATTCAGCCTCGCAATCATCGCCATCATTTTAGAAATGCAACAATGAAGGTAATACCACAGCAGTCACTGTACAATAGCTGCTGAGGAACCAGCGGTTTTCAATTGATCATCAGAAGATGATGTCGAGCCACCTCTGAGATAAGGAGATGCGTTCTCACCGTTCGCTTGGCCAAGGATTTCTTTTTTTTGCTTATGTAAGATCCATTTGAGAGCTTTTTATTATTAAAGACGGTCATACCCTTGTTTATGGAAGAGCTTAAAGCCCCCTGGTTTAATCATATTTCTTTCCAGAGGTATGTTGACAGCCGCTTTGATGAATAATGCAGAGGGTTTGTGCCGTACTCGATGCGCATTCCAAAGGAGGTTTGAGCGCAGGGTCGAGCGCCATTGACTAAAATCATTCCCGGCACCAGCACCCGGACCACGCGGTGGTTCAAAATCAAATGCCAATATTTGACCGACCCAGTTTGTTTGACTGAAACGTTGGGGAAGGGGAAACATGTTTGTTCGAGTCCAGTCTGGATTGTATTTGCTCAGAGTGGACTGTAGACAAACAAGAGATGGCGACACACGGCGTTGTATTACAGAGTCGCAGACTATTATCGCAGCAAATCGGATCTGCACCATCGCAGGAGAGCGTGCCCCGAGGTGGAGTATGGATTTCATACAGTGGTCACGAGCACAAGGTGTTGAATAGATTGCTGCAATCAAGATCTTAGGCCCTCACGTGTTTTTCCTCCATTAATGATGATAAGCCAGCAGGGTTAGACTGTCAACACCACCAGAGACCTAATACCTCTATTGAGACTCAACCTTGTGGAAGAAAGGATTAAGAATAATTCTGGTCAATTTAAACTTGGGTATGTGTGTTATTATAAGAACTGCATTTAAATGCACCTCCCACATTATCTTCAACGGAGTTGTAGCCTACACCATTTGTTCCATGTTATTCATCGAGGGTTGTTTGTTTGTTTTTTTTCCTGCAGATGTGGTTTGTCCATGTGACAATGTGTTTGAAGACTTCTCCCAAAGCAGCATGAAATTATTTCCATAAATGTTTGTTTTTAAAGCTCCTAACGTCGGTGTCTGCCAGACAAGCAAAGGCACGCTGATAATTGGCAGGTTGATAAAAGTGGCTTGTGTGAGCTCACTGACAAATACTTTATTAATTATTTACCAACCCTCTTGTATGTGCCCAGTATGAACTACATACATGATATATACAGGCAGTGCATGTGCTGTATAGCACGTAACGACTGAGATGCCGACACAATTTGGCATAGCAACAGATATGCCCGGCTTCATGACAACAATTACCACACTAGTCTTTGATGGATCACCTTGCTGGTTGGATCTAATTTGTGGTTAGTAGAACAATAACACGTACTCTCTGCCCATAACTAATTTTACATGTGTCTAAATGGATACATTCTTGTTCCCAATTAATTATTCCCTCAGTTGTTTTTTTTCCTGGTCCAGTAATGACTCTCTGTCTTGTGTTTCTCTTGATCACCAAGTTTTATTTAAATTAGTTTTAAAAAAAACAAAACAAAGTTTATCTCCCTCTTCATGTGTTTGGTGCTTTTAATTGTTACAAATTGAAATTAGTATAATTTTATATATTTGTAGTTATAATTAGGACAATGTATATTATTTATTATTATTCAACTATCAATGCACACTTAATATAAAACGCTTATCTCTAACACACACTTAATTCTAACATCAATGGTCAACCGTACAACTTATTACAAAAGCTAGATGCACCTGCGTTGTGCTACGCTGTAGCATATTAATATGATTAAGCCATGCTCTTTCGTAGCGGCACGTTCGTAGGCATCTGTCCACGGTATGGCGTTGGCGTTGGCGGTGACTTGGCGAGCTACTGAAAAGCTACTTGATTCAGAAAGCGGCGATGCTACTACCATCGGTGGACGACAGCATCAAAGTACCAAGACCAGTACTTTGTACAAATACCGCAGTTCTGAAGTCCCAAAATAAATTCTCAGTTGTATTCTGTTGTGATTTCTAACAGCACAGCTCACCATCATCACCCAGCATCACTTTGATGTGACTGGATGACAAAATTGAGGTGAAGAAAATTGACCAGTTAAGCATTTATATATTTGGAATGTCGCCTTTTATGCTTAAAGCTGGTTGTAACGCCTGCCGGGGAGTTTTAAAATGTAGTTCTGCTTATAGATAGTATCTGCCGCCAATGAGAACGTTGCTGAAACGCCTTCCCTCTAAACAATCTCTATTAGAGGGTTGTAAGGACCCGTGTTATATTGCCTGTGTAATGTGAACCACCTGCAGCACGGGGTAAATAAAAAGTAGTCCCCGCTACAGATGAGATCTGCAAGATGTGTGATCTGCACAGCTAAACAATATTACAATTCGTCCTTGGGAAGTGTACTGTAGCACTAGAAAAAGAAGAAAAAAACATTTTTTCAGCTGGAGGAAGCAACTTGTAAAATCTTAATTAAAAGATTGTATCAGACGTGGCTTTGCTTATGGAAAATAGGGAAATAATGGACTTAAAAGACAAGTTTTTACAGACGGAGCAGAGAAATAATTCAGTCTGGTGGGGTAGTTGGAATGAGAGAACTTATTTGCCGCAGGGAGAGAATTGGCATTTTTAATATCCACAGCAATGAACTCTCAATATAGTAACTGTGAGGCTGCAGAGTGTCATTTGGCACAAGATCCTTCATTTTCTATATTTCCCTATGCCATTTGTCTCTTTTTAGTCCTCATTATGGCAAAAACAAAGTGTAATTAACGCAATCATGATTAATTACAGCAGGCCGCCTTGGTATACGCATCTGCCTAATTGCAACTTTCCTTCACTTTATTTCAAATTCAAAGTAAGCAGGACTTGTCATAATAGCAGAGTTTCTTTTCTCCTTCTCTGGCGTGTTCCTGTCCAAGTCTATTTAATCCCATTTTGTTTCTACAACTTTATTTTCTAATGTTCAAAAAAAAGAAAATCCAGCTAAACAGCCCTTTGCTCAAACACTCCCACACATGTTACTCCCACCGTCCCCCTCAAGAGCAGCCAAGTCCACATATAGAACTGGAGATGGCCATTTTGGGAGGATAACTTGGGCAAAGCAGGAAGTGTAGCACTGCCAAAGGCAACCCGCCAAGCTGATTCCCACAGCGATATATACATAGTAATACCCCTATTGATTGCTCTGAATAAATTTATCGAGGGGAACCGGAAAAGCAGGCTGGGGGGAAAAATGCTGGAATTTATGACAGCCAGCACTCAAGATTAATTCACTTTTTAATTACAGGGAAGTACATAGGTATTGCCTGTCGAGTAGTTAAATTTAAAGCTAAGACAAATGGCAAGCGATGCTTGCTGAGAACGCAGTATATGGAAGAAAGTGTATGAATCAATAGCACATTTTTCCTGGACCCTGCCTCATAGAAAATGCAGGCATCTGTATTAGATTCTCCAGCATATCCTGCACAATGGAGAAAGATCTGCTTTCTGGTTGTGGTTTGACTCCATTTTCTCTTCTTTTTTTTCGCCTCGTATGAATTTGTCTAATAAACTTTCCAGCTGACTATTCTTTACACCAACCCCTTCATGAATTTTCTGTTACATCATTTCCATTCTTTTTCTTTGTTGTTCATTTACTTGGTTGTCTGTTGTTTTCATGCTGCAGGAATGCAATTTCCCCCTGCAGAGGAGAACACTTCCCAGAATGTTAATGTGTTGTTTTCGGCAGTTCAAAAGCAGAAACCTGCACATTAACACAGTTTAGTGCTTCTGAGCCGGGGACCACCATCTCCTGAGTCGGTGTTCCCACCAGAGACGCTCTAAAAACGAGCCATTAGGGTGTTTAGAAGGGACAGATAGTGGCAATGGGGGAATCAGGAAAAGGAATAGTTTATTCATATTTTTTTTTTTTGAGAGTCGGGAAACCGTGCCAATGTGGTCATAATCATGTTTGTCGCTTTGTCACTTAAAGGTAAAAATAGATTTTTCACAGTGGATTGTGTGTGTGTAATTTGGTCTGCGGCACTCACTCTAACTTCCATCAGCGGAAGCCGGTCTATTTCATGTGAACGTGTTGGATTCCGTCTCGAGGACATGAATCACCCCGGGATGTTTGATAACCCGCATGCAGAGTGCAACGTCCCACCCGCCGCCCCGCCATCCTTCACGGGGGCCGGCTGGCATTCAGGCCTCAGTCAGAAGTCCCGTGTCTGACGCTGCAAAGGACGACACTCGGCGAGGTGTCCTGTAGTCACATGTGATGTGTGACCCCTGCGAGGACCTGTGTCAAAACGAGCACCTCTTTTTTAAAACTAGTGACACTCAACAGTGGCATGTGTGGAGGAAGCGCATGCATCTGTTGCTATGCAACAAGTCATGTGCAACCTCGTGCAAAAAGAAGAAAAAGAAAGGGAAAAACGAGCTTTCCCCTCTATCGGGATCAAACATGTCTTTGAAATGTATTTTTATTAACGTGCTGGGACCAGCCAATTGGAAAGCTTTAGAGTCCTAATTAGGCCATTCAATTTGGGGGGGGCGGGGCAAATGGTTCAAGTAGGTAGCGTCGCATACTAATAAAATAATTTCTGAATATCTTTTCCCAAGCACGATACATTTGAAACACTTTTTTTGACTCCATACAATCTTCATGCTAGCCCATGCTATGCTAGCTACACGGAGCCTGATGTCTCTTTCCTGATCCAAAGTCAACTAAAGACTAATGACTGCAGCTTATTTCATATCTAAACCTTTACTCAGCCTAGTGAGACGGAACAGGATGTCAATCAGCAACGTGTTAACCCAGCTCGCTTTCCTTCTGCGACCTCCCGACACAAAGCGTATTTCACGCCCCGAGCGATGACCTCGAACCGCCTCCCAATACACACACACACACACACAGGCACACTTTCCCGTTGTTTAAGAAGCACCAAACGGCATCTTCACATTTCACATCATCTACGTTTTTTTTCTTCTTCTTCTTCTTCTTTTCGTCCCTTCTCGGCTCCCACTCTATCCGCCGCAAAAAAAAAACAACCTTTTTAAATATAGCACCCCGAGCCTTTTTGCAGCTCCACTTCTTTCTCCGCCGCCATCTCCTTCCTCTCTGACTCATCCTCAACTCCTCCCCTCCGGGGATATTTTAGGCCATGCAGCTTGAAACATATCACCATCCCTCCCACCACCTCCCAGCCTCCTTATCGCCGAGTGAATAACACATTTCTGAGGCGGGCGGCCACCGCTGAGGAACCAGGTGAGTAATGAGTCGCGGGCCTCTCTAATTAACCAGCGACTCTTTCGGAGCCGCGTGGGATCCGCGTGTGGACAGGTTTTTTTTATTTTTTATTTCATTCAGCAGTGCAAATATTTACAGTGGCGTGGGGTTCAAGAAGCAGGCATCAGATTCAAACCGACGTCTCATTACAGCGTGAGCGTTGTGAGTAATTATGTGGAGTGACTTTTCTTTTTCAAAGAGTGAAGTGGCCCCGGCTATTCCCACTGCCTGCCGTTATATGATTTATGTGATTTCCCCAGAATGCATTGTCCCGTCCTATGAGCCCTCTTATATTCAATTGTTTTGATGGATCTCCTAAAACAACACCTTTTTCAATAAGGAAATATGCCCTTATTATGTTCTGTTCAGGGTTTCTATATTGGTGTTTTCCAACAAGTCTCCTCTGAGAGTATTGCATTGTCACTTCTTTAGGGCTCATTTTCTTTTCAATCGTATATTTTCCAGCGCTTTCGAAGATCCCCGTTTCAGCTCGGGGGAGTCTAGCTCATTTTTAACAAGCGGCGTTCCTCTTTCAGATACAAGATTTATGTTTTGCGCCCTTCGAAATATCCATCATACCGAGTGGCTGCAACTCAAACGAAGCGTACGGAGGCTCAGTCACATTCCCGCGACGTATTAGAACGGGCGAGTCAGAATCTGATCTACGCAGTATGACTCGTCGATGACCGACATGGAGCGTCTCTGAAAACATCTGCCATTCCTCGCGGTGTTTTTTCAGTCGCCACAGTGTACAGAAGCAGCTCAGCAGCGTTTTCCTTCAGGTGACCTCACGGTAGCGAGGTCAGAGGTTCTTGGCCAGACGTGAAGATACTGGAGAGCGGAAGGACAGTCCAGCACTGGGGGTAGATGGGACGTTTCCAATCCTGTCAGCTAAGAAGGAGAAACCGGGGGCCACGGTGGGTACACGATCACAAGAAGAACGTGGACAGTTGAAAATACCACGTGACAAACTTTGCTGCAACGGATGTGGACAGCAGGCCGCCGTGAAAGGCGTGAGTCCGTGGAAGCATCCTGCTTCGTGGTGGGAATCTGAACCCACGCTCGACCCCTCGATGTCAGCTATACATCATTTGAACGCCACGAATGCGGGCAACATAGTAAATGGATACTTCCACCTGTATAAATTTGCCGCGTGTCAAAAAGCGCTCGTCATCTCCTCGGGATGGCTCCAGGAACATGACAGCGGATTCAATTTACTCCAATAACCTTTGCGGCCTGCAGATGTAAAGCCAACAGAGCGTTTTGGCGGGAGGTGGAGCGGAGAGGTGACGAGCAACAAATCCAGTTACGTTTTGTTCCCAAGCATCTCACAAGTAACCGAGTATTTTAAACTATTGCTACTTAAGTAGAGATCTGAGTGCTTCCACTACCGCATGCGAACATTACTTTATTGAGATATTAAACAGGACTTCTATTGTGTATCCAGTGGAGAAATAAACCCTTCCCTGCATTAAACCAGTGCCTGGAGTATTGCTTCAGGAAACCGTTGAATCAGAATACTGTACTTGCATGTTGAGCCTTTTAATGGCCTTCCTCGTGTGAGCAATGGGATCTCGTCCCACCCGCAGTGCTGCTCTCACAGCAACGGAGGGGGGAGAAACGATGAAAACGATTTCCTCAATGGAAACCTCAAATTGCTAAATGATAAGAGCTCATGAAGAAAGGCGTGTCCTTTTCCAGCTCCCCGTTTCCCCCTCTTGTAGTAGTTAAACTCCATCTCCTCCGTCAGAGGGATCGTCGGAGAACGCACTCGCCTCGACTCCGCTCCGCTTCACCGGCTTGCCTCGGGCAGCTTCTTCGGGGATGTGTGTGTGTGGGGGGGGGGCAACCGCCTCAAGGTCCTCCCCGCTAAAATAACAGTTATTTTGCCAGAACTATTAACATCCAACTCCCCGCACAGAAACGATCGCAGGGCTACAGCAGCACTGTTGTCTTCACCAACGCTGAACCGATCTGTGCACCCGGCTGGTCTGAAATCGTTTTTTTGCTGAAGGAAAATTGCACCGGGTTCCGTTGCGAGGTAATGAAAGCAATTTTCCTACAGCTGAGATCACATTAAGAATTTACAATGGCATTTTTTTTTCTTTCTCCATTCTATTGACCGGTATATTTAGCCGTGAAAGAGAACAGTGCTCAATAAAACCTTGTAAGTAGTTGATGGCACAGTAAGTACAGAATGTAGTAATAATAATAATAACTTCTGGCATTTAATTCCAGCGATTGACTCAAGTATTGTTCCCTGATAGTGTTTGTGTCGACATTTCACCTTATTTTGATCATCAAGATGGGTTTGATTATTTACCAGCACAAGCTCGACAAAGGAGCGTATTGAATTCCGTTTGCTGGTTCGTGGTCCATTTGGTCCTCTCCGCCCTGAGGAGGCCATTCCCTTTCTCTAAACTTTGGGAGTCCCCGACAGCAGATGACAAATTTCTTTTCCTGCCCAGTTCCCCCAGAGAGCCCCGCGGGCCGAAGTCCAGTTTGCTAACTTATTTAACACATTTAAGTCCTCGAGTCTTGCATTGTCTTTCGGTCTCACTCAAAAAGGCGTATCTTCTAACATGTCAGGTGTCAGCTGGGTTGGTTTGCACAAGTTAGGTCAGCCTTTGCCTTCCTTTTAAACCCGGTGATGAGTTGGGAACTTAATTTAATCATGTAGGCTCATTAATACAGGCTTTTTTTTATTTTTATAAAGCCCCTCTCTTTGTTTTGATAGTCACATTCAAATTATGTCTTCAAAATAAGTGTTTGGAAAGTTTACCATTTATTTCGCTGCACGTATCTCTTCATCTTCTTATGATTTTGGAAAACAAAACAGCATTTTACAAAAATATTTAGGAGAATTGAGCCTTCTTTTTCTCGTCAGTCAATCAGGCTGTTTTCTTTCTTTCTTTGTGTTCAGCGCTAAATATGGCTCATTATCACCGGTTTCTCATGAGCAAATATCACAATGTTACCAGGAAAAATGCTCAATATGTTGTTTTTTTTTACCACGGTAGTATTTTATTCTCCAGTCAATGCATCAAGTCACCGATCAGGATTGGCATTCAAGAAGGAAAATCTTCAGGCAGATTGTGATTGTGTTTTCTGATCTGAAGAAACTGAATCAGAAACCCAACGGGAGGTCGAAGATCATTTATTTTTATTTTATTTTTTCTCTCTTGCATGTCATTGACTAACAAGGTTTGCCTCTCGGGTCGCTCTAAAAACTGCTTTCATATATTCCCTCCCGCGGAACGCACACTTTTCCTTTTAACGATCTTAAGCTCACAAACACACACACACACACGCACACACACACACACGTACACACTACTCCTCTTAATCTATGTCTGCTGAAGTGGTCTTTAATGAGGTGTGAACAGAGGACCACAACCCTCTCCCTCCCTTTTTTTTCATCTCCCCCTCTCTCTCTCTCTCTCTCTCCCCTGAGAGCGACAGAAACCGACAGACAGGGTGACAAAGACATACAGCGACGGAGGGAGAAAAGGCGATGGGAGAGTTAATGGGAAAGAACAAGGTCTTTTTTCTTCTTTCTTTTTTCCTCCTTCATTACTCCATCCCCCCATCCATCATCATGTGATCACAACGAGAGCAGATCACAGGGCCTGTGAGGGACACTTTAAAGATTTTCTCCCCCAGCTGATACCAAACATCAGGCTCCTCCACGTGTGCAGGAATGTGTGTGTGTGTGTGTGTGTGTGTGTGTGTGTGTGTGTGTGTGTGTGTGTGTGTGTGTGTGTGTGTGTGTGTGTAATGTGCCTATATGCCGTCTGTGTGTAGAGGAAGCAGGTCAGGCTGGTTGTGTTGCTCGCCGTTCAGCGGAAAAAGACTGCCTACTCCCTTTTTTTATGAAAAAAAGAAAAACCCACCACAGAATTATGGTTTTGTAGTTGAAGATCAGCCAGCTTCACAAATGCATCTCAAATTTGTGTGTGTCTGTGTCTGTTTGCGTGCCTTCTGGCGCGGTGGGATCCCACCGACACGCAGCATATCACCGGCGTGCGCTTGATTTGGATGAGTTAAACAGCCTTCTACTCCTTTTTTACCTTTCGCTGTAAAATAAGCTGCCACGGCATTGATTGCCTTCCAGGATTTTTGGAGGATTTCAACCTTCAAACCGGCTCAGTGCAACGCGCATAGCAAAACGAGACTTTACAGTTAAACGGGAGAGAAACTCTATATTCTCGATTCCCTGTCCGGGCATGACTTTAAAAAATAAATAAAAGAATACATCTAAATAAATCCACTTTGTCAGTTTAAATTGCCATTGGTTACCGCAATGAGCAGCGTGTCATGCCCTTTTAATTGCGAGTCGAAAGATGAGTGCTGTTCGCTCAGGTGACATTCTGCCGTTGCCACAGTCAAAGAACTCGGGCCATGGCCTCAGTTTCAAGGTGGCAAAATGGCCGAAACGGCTGATGGCTCAGGAGGGTGCTCCCTATACGATCTGAACAGGAACTCCCCCCATTCGTGCTGGTCCACTTCTCCACGCTGGCCGTGGACATCCTGACGACTAGCATGAAAGGAGAGATTTTATAGTAGAAAGCGCCGCATCGTAAACCTCGAGTTCCTATACAGCAGAACGTATGCTACTTTATGATATGATTTGTTAACATTTAAAGATAAAGACTGGGGGTGTACGCCGGTAGCCAAATGGTCAGGGCACATACAGCATATAACCACATTATTCTGGTGGAGGATCTGGGTTGCATGTAGTACCCAGCTCCCTCTTCCCTCATCTCCTGTCGGCCTCTAAACTATGAACTGCCCAATAAAGGGGAAAATGCAATTTTTAAGAAGTCCCCCCCCCCACAAGGATTCAATTGGATAAATTACTGTAGGAACATAGAGTGCAAAAAAAAAAAAGATCCCCTCCAGACTACAATAAAATGGACAAAATATTTCCTTAGATTTCTGTCCTCTAGGTAAATATAATTCATATTTTGTTTGCGGAGGCCGAGAGCTCCACCTTTTGAATTAATCTTGGATCACTTTCATGCCTCATTCTGCTCTGCTCACTTCCCGTCCATATAGATTGCAGAGAGTGTCCCGCGTGCAGTGTTGTGTTGTATGAAGAGCACGTGACTATACGTTTGTGGGTATGCGGTCACCGGGAGCAGCGTTGGAGCTTTTCAGGTTATTTTCAACCTGCGCTGCCTTTTTACATTTTCCTGTTGGCAACATCCGGGCAGCTGATTGTGTAACTTCAAACACCATCATGCTTTCCTCCCTCGAGGTGCTACTGGAGGCAGTTGCCAGGAGTGCTTCACTGTAATGCGTAACCCATGGCCAATGAAATCTCCAGAAGTTGAAATTGTCATTAAAATGTCCGTTTGACCTCAATTTGACAGTAGTTGTACACATTTGCACATATTTTTGGATCTTAGTTTGATTTTGGTAATTATCCCAATTATTGTATTACTACTGCATTTTTTTTTCTTGTTTTATCATTAATGCAAATATATAATGTATGACTTTCCAACTCACTAACCGTATAAGCAATGAGCTGTGGCTCCATGTTTGATGTGTGTATCCCCAGCTGAGCTTCTTTTCATGTTACTATAAATACATGCAGCCACATCCCTGCCCGTGCACCATTTTCTTCTCTCAAATTCAGCATTGTCTTGTGTAAGACAAAGCATCAGAGCGTTTTTCTTTTCAATTTGTAACGAAACAAAATAATCTGAGCATATTTCATCAAGAGGAAAGGTAATTAAGGTAATGAGGTTTCTTTGCACAGCACTGAAACACACCAGGCACGGGGAAAGGCATCATTTGCTGTGGTTCTTTTATTAAATTTGTAATTAATGAGCTCACACAGGCATTTTTGCCCCTGCTTTCAGCCCACTCCTCTTAACAAATTGCAGTGATCCTTTATTTAAGACCACGTTATGGTTTTATTTTTCAATTGACGATGGAAGTGTATTTGATGAGCAGGAGTGAGGGGACACCACTGAAGAAACGTTGTATATATTTAGTGCAGAAAAAGAGAGCTTTTTAAAATAAGTACATCCAAACATTATGAGATTGTACCAAGAGAGGAAAACTTAAACAAAATATCCACATAACTATCAAACCTCTATATGGTCTCTTGTTTTTTAAGAATTTCACTAATGGCGTTTGGCATTTGGAGTTGATTAGTGTGTGTTTTGAAAAACGGTTTGATTTTGCTGCAAAGCTACAAGTCTCGCAGTCCCACCAATCAATTCACTTTTGCTTCTTCATTGCAATTAGAGGCTCAAAATAATTGTTGTTAAAATGATTGAAATGGCTTAATGTTCAGGTTTTCTGGCAGTAACCTCCAGCGAACGAGCCAACTACGCAAACAGGCGGAAGCAATGTGATGTTGAGCTACAAGAACCTGTCAGGGAGGATGTGGGATGTGGGATGTGGGATGTGGAGCATTTGACTTATTTTTTCCTACCAGCAGTAATGTTGGTTGCTTTTAACCATTGCTGTGATTTTTTCCCAATCCAAGTTGCCTTAACTTTGACCATAGCGAGTGGCAGAACAAAAAAAAAATGGCCCAACTTGTCTTTTTGGAAGGCAATGGCATATTTTGTCATTTAGTGTGGAGGACTTGCACAAGTATGAATCTGTATGTACTCCATACAACGACCGAGATATCAATAAAGAGCCTTCGTGGACACAAGGGATGGTGTAAAAGGTTGCTATTCCTTGAAAAACAGGGATTTAGACCAAAATAGATCATATAAAATAGGCGAATAGAATAACATTCATTTTACTGGCCTTGTCGAGACAGAATATCCCGTACAGAATCCAACTCAGTAGTTCAAAAGTGCATTTCCAGGGTCTGTCAGTTGCATCATAAAACCCTCAGCTGTCATGTATTGCACCAACCAATGGGAGAAAAAAAGAATCTGAATAACTGCATTTTGAATCTGCTGCTGTTAGGACGATAACTAGCCCGAAGGGCTTTATATAAACACGTAACTGCAGCTAACGCTCTCTGCTGTGGCGAGTTACATCACCAGAGAGCTGGAGTATGGAGGAACAGGTACGACGTGAACTTCGAAAAAACCTCCCTCCATTGAGCCGCTCCTCTCTGTTTTTTCTCTTCAGTTTTTTTTCCCCCTCCAGGTTCACTGCCGCAGTCGAACCACAAGTCATTTGTACTGAAACAAGCTTCGTCCCTCCGAGTAGTTCCCGGCGTGCACGGATAGAGAACCTCTCTGATGCCACTTTGAAGACTAGAACCAATTAGGGAATCATTATAATGAGGAGCCTCTAAGTGCACGTCTTTTGTTACTCAGCAGCTGTCTAATTGGAGCTGGTGTGTTTTCGAAGGGCGTTGGGACGAAGGCTGTTCCAATATAACTGTGAGACACTTTTGGATCAGCAACCCAGCTCGTGGCTGACGTGTGACGACAGATTTTGCTTCAAATTATTTCTTTTTTTAACGGAAGGAAGTATTCGTGGTATATCAAGAAATGTATACTTCCCAGTCAAATCTAAGTACACAGATGAAAATACTGCGTCTCCTGCGGCAAATCTTAACCTTCCAATGCCCACTGCAGCTGTGAAGGATTTTGTTTTACCTTAGGGTATATGTTCTGTAGATCCAGAAATGGTTGACTCGTTACACAGCTGCTGTATATACAGGGCGGTTTATATAGCAGTCCATGTCAAAGCCATATCATCACTTACACACAGTATTTTTTATGAGGACTGAATAGCATTGGTATTGAAGCAGCTGCTTCTTTCAAAGCATGTGCATTGATGTCTAAAGCTTTGAATGGGTAATTCTGAGTCACAGTAATTCATCCAGTCTTTTTCCTCTCGGTCCACTCTTTAAATATTATATTTCCTTTTATTTGTCCCCATTTTAATGCAGCCTTTTATTGTGGTCCCTTAATGAATAAATCATACTCCCACTGTCCACAGGGGAGAAAGATGTTGGATTTAATGTGCTCTTCCTTTTCTCTCTGTTTGTCTTCTCACAGCTCCCCTGACTGACAAGCCGCCCAAAATCCTTTTCCCCTCGGAGAGCCAAATGAGCGTCATCGAGATGGCAATAGGTAAGGAGACGTGTTCTATTCCCCACACCGATGGCTTATTTTCCGTCTGTCGGTGGAGCGTGTGCTGTCATACTTGTGGCGACGGCAATTCCCTCAAAGTAGGAGCTGTTCTACTTAACTGTGGCTTTGTTGGGAAACGATATCTTCGTGTTTTATCACATTTCTGTGAGAGTCCTCCCGGTTTTCCATTCGCCACACATCCTCTTTGTTTACCTGTTGTACTGATAGAATTAATGCAGATGATCCTGAAATGACAATGTTCACGTCATACTCGACACTCGGCTGCCCCTCCCCTTCTCTTTTTTTAAAGAAATATTGTTTTTAAGCACTAATTCCTTGAAAATGCTTCTAGTTGGTAGACTTTCCTCTCTCACCGTTAAGCAACTCATCAACACTTCCTGCACAAATGTTTCATATAAAGACTTCCAGGTTGCGTTCCCCTTAGAGTATCTGGACGCCCAACAACAATTGGCAAAGTAGAAGTGTTTGAAAATAATGTGGTGAAAACCATATTTCTTTTTTTATAAAAGAAAGACTCTTTTGTGGTATTAATGGGCTTATTGCTGTGGAAATATAGATTATGCTGAATTTACCATTTACCTGTTTTTTGACACTTGCATTTGACACATTATTTGAATACCAGCTCTTATTTGCTTTTACTATGTGATACTCTGACTATTTTAAATAAAAGTTCAAATTCAGTCAAATTTTTTTTTTTTTTACAAAACCGTTGGCACTAGTTGCTAGAGTGTATTGTGTAATTGATCCGCATTGATCTCCAACACTTTCCCATGAGTTCAAGTTGTGTTTCGCATCTGCAGCGCTGGCATAACAAGTGTTGAAGTAACGGAAGTGTTCGGTACAAGATTTTCAATTAGGTCTGTTCTCCGTGCCCTTTACTGAATGGACCTTGAGTTTTTTTTTTTTTTCTCCTCTTGATGGAAGAAAAATACGAGATGAGTCATTTGTGTGTGGAAATAAAAAAGTAAATTCGGCGAGGTTTGAAAGCCACGTCCGCCGCCTTTCCTCCTCCTTTCCCCCCGGAGTGCCTCTTCATTGTAATTGCACTGATCACATCCATCTCGGCTGTCTTGTGCAACGTGGATGCTGCTGGTGTTTGTTCAGCTGTAATGAGTCGGTAATGAATCGAAGTGCGACTGCGCTTTGGAGAAATCATACACAGCCTCCGCTCGCGCCACCTTCAAAATCCGTGATGTTAGCGTTGCTTCAAATGATTGCCTCTATTTCTGCCTCACGTGGCCGCCTCAGAACAGCACCGCCCTCCCGTTTGCCTCACCAGCGTTTGATGCACAGGGGCTCATGGGAAAATTCCTCGCTTTTGTGCCTTATTGGACGAGAGCTCAGCTGTTGGTGGAGGGGAAAATGGGTCATGATGGAGGCTTCCTTTGAAGTCAATTTGTCACGGGCGATGAACACAACTGGCTCGCAGAGGTAAAAGGTGGCAATCAGAAAATAGACGCAAATCATTGTCGCTTCAAATTGATGATGGATAAAAGGCTTTTTTCATCTGATTAGGCGTTTGATAGTGGATGATGATGATTTACAAAAGCTATTACCTAATAGAGCGGCCAATAATGGTCCAAAGACAAGAAACATGCTGCTGTTGTTGTTTTTAATCATTGTGTAACTGTACTTTTTACTGTGTTTTTTTTTTATTTTTTATTCTCGGTCAGGGATTTTCAGCTTCTTTGAGCTTTCTCGACTTTCAAAACCATTAAATGTATCAGATTGGTTTTCACCTCTTGATTTTGATTTTCCAGTGGATGAGGATTAGTAGGAACAGGTTTTTTTATGCTCCTCCTTCACCTCAGCACCCCTTGATATTCTACACAGAGTCGGCACCTCTGTGTACATAATATATGAACACCCATTTGATCCTCTGCCTTTACAAGCCCTTATGGCTTCCTCTCAGTGTTGGGCTAGCATGCTCTTGTCATCCACGGAGAGAGCCCAGTCGGTGGTTATGTGTGGCAGTTTTGGCAGAATTTTAATATTCATGCTCCCATGAAATATAGAAGCGTAAATGGCTTCGGCTGACAGTTAATTAGGCAGGTAAGAGGGAGAGAGCGGGAGGAGTGGGGAAAGGCGAACGTGGAGAGACACTTTTTAGGCTCTTGTTATGGAACTCGAGGGACGAACAGAGAGATCTGTAAATGGCGGGCTCCAATTAATCAGCACACATCGTCCGTGGCCCGCTCCCCATTTTGTCTCCTAATGGATGTGGTTGCTCGGTTATAATTGATTCAAACGCTTGATTAAAACATGTTGTGTAAAGGCTCTTCTCAGCCCCTCGGTGGGCGGGCCTTTTCCGCCGCTTTCTCTGTGGGACAGATGCCTCGAATTTTATTTCTTTTTTTTGGGTCTGTAATTCGGTCTGACAGTTCGATGCGCCGCTTTCACTCCGTCTTGTGCAGATGTGGAATAATTGTCTGCAGTCGAGCCAAGCAGACTAACTGCAGTGCGAGTCGGTTTCCAGAGTGCTAATGTGTTCAATTTTTAAACACTTTGACAATGGGGTGATTTATTTCCTGAACGCGTGAACATGTTTGTGCCACTTCTATGTTCTGAAACACAACCCAAACACGGATTCAACCCTCCACCCCCCAGAAACAAAGCTGCTTCTTTAGCCTTTGTTCTGCTGCCAGATGTGGTTTGTTTTAATGCAGTTTCCTGCGCGGCGCTGACGTTGTCACTCCCTGCGTCGCTCGCCTGCCCATCCTGCCATTTTATTTTCCGGGTTAGATTGAATTTACGACCGCGGCGGCGCTCCGTTTGTGATGTTCACTCTGGGAATATCCAGCGAGTTTCCCCTGTGATCTCGATTGGCTGTTAAAACTTCAAGCCCTTTCAACTGCCTCCTTCCTCAAGATATCACGCTTCATCCCCCTGACACTTGACATTACGACACCGCCGCCAGTTTTCTGAAATTGCAGCAGAGAGGAAACAAGGTGATGGCGTCGGAGCCTCCTCACTAAAGTCCCCCCCCCCGAAATGCACTTTTAAGCTCTCGCTTGAATGCCTTGAGAAGCCCTGCATCTCTCTGTCCTCCTGTTACGCATCATCAATCTGCAATATTCAATGCATCGCAAGAGTCGTTTATTGATTCTTTTGATATCTTCACTTTTCCCTCAAAACTGTCTTGTTCTCTTGTTCTCTTGTGCTTCACTTAGTTATTTGCTTTGTTTACCACGATGCCTTTTTTGACCCTCCAGGGGATGGAAGGCAATTTGTTGTGTTCAGTCAAAGAGAGGCAGTGGCGCAGCAGCTGATTGTTTACAATGGGAAGGGTCAAAGGTCACAGATGCATGTCTACCCGCTGTCTAGGGAGAAATTATCTCAGGATATCTTAAAAAATATATAATTTTGACCGTAGTTTGTGAAAAAACAGTCTACAATGATGCTGTCGCTCTTTGATTGACACCAAAACTAGATATCTATTGTTGCTTGCGTTAGGGTTATGAAATCATTTTTGGGGGCAATCTTTGGCTCCGTTGAAACACTTTAAACTTGAGCGTACAGCAAAAATACCTGCAGCCAGGTTATGAAATCCAGAATCCAAATTTTGAATGAGATGTTTAACAATTAAATGCAGGTGTCACATTAGGCTGTCCATATACTTTTGGCCATGTTGTGTACCATCATTCCACGCTGGGATCATGAGAACAGAATTATGGGTAATATCACAATTTTAGGAGTAATGATTGTTGTGTCCTCTTAGCAGCAGTAGAAGATTCATCGTATTAATTCCGCGCCGCTACCGAGTGATACAAAAGTCATTCTTTTAATAACATAGCCTGAATATCTGTATTACTTCCTCTCAGAAAGGCTCATTGTGGAAATGCCTTTGTTCTAAGCAGCCTCTCCATAACAATCTGACAATCTTCACTCCTCTCGGAGGTTGAGCTTCCCTCGTTTGTTGGTTGGTGAATAATAACAGTGCAAACTGGAAATTGGTCTTCAGTCACTCATCAGAAGGAGTTACATTGTTTAATGATACAGTATGAACTGAGGATACCTCAGAACAAAACCATCATTATCCTGAATTGACTTGGAGTCGGCAGCCACATCAATTTGGAATGTGCAGTCCTTTGGTAATGAGGAGGTTAGCGCATCAATGTACTGTTATTCTGGTGCAGGTCAGGTTGCTATGAGACTCCCGTTTCCTCTCAGATGACATCGAAACCTTCACATTAAGACTTGACGAATTCAGAGCCCTCGGTAAAGAAGTTTGCACTTGTGTGTGTGTGCTTTTTTTTTCTTTGTTTTTTTTCTCTTTTCTCCCATCCTCTGCAGAAACAGAGCATCATTAGGAAGAAATGATGAACTGCACTTAGACAGCAGACAAAATGTCACCTTTCCCCACACCGTTCCAATGCGGTTGAAACTCAGTCCAACCAGATGGTCTCGAAAAGTTTAACCTTTACGTGACTTTATCAATCTGTGAATGTCGATCGTCCCATTATCCTGGAGCGCCTTTCTTCCTGTCGCTGTATGGATGTGATCTTCCAACGGCGTGATGTTTGGGTTTCCTGTTCGCATTGATTCAGGCACCTTTCTTCCGAGATGTGACGATTTGATTTTCGACGCGTTGGATGTCACGTTGACAATCGGCTGTGGGGGGAAAAAGGCTCACCGTGCCACAGACAGGTAGACATATGTGACAGATCATGTTCAAGGTAAATACCAAGAGTTCTGGAGAAAGGATGTAAGGAAGACGTGATTATCACTTGAGGGGTTATTGATTCTGTGGTTTTTTTGCTCACTTGTAACATAAAGATCATGTATCTTCACATGAAACCTGCCCTCCTTTTTATATCTTTTTTTATTAGGATATGCTCGCCGAGTTTGGCCATATAGCACATTTCAAACAGGCAATTTTGAAGGTGCTTTACATAATGCATCGAATACAATAAATGTTTGAACAGCACCAGGCAGGAGAGGTGGAGCACCTCAGGGTTCCAGTCAAGTGTCTGTCTGTGGGACAAGGATTAGAAATATTGGACCTAATTTACATAATACTGCAATAAAGATGACGTTGAAATGAAAACCTAAAACATGTGAGCCTGTAACACACATTTTATTTTTTTAAATGAGGCCGCTTGTATTTGTGCTCAAACCTGGAACCTGACTCCAGAGTGAAAACCACTCACCAGCCCTAATAGCACGGGTACAGATGGCGCGGCACACGCTGATATTTTCCTGCTCAGGTTTTAAATTAAAAGCGTCTTAAAAGCATCAGTGGTAGACGCAGCAGCTCGGTGTTTAATTCGACACGTCGTCTCGCTAGCGCTCGAGTCGCCTCGTGCCTTTCTGCTGGGATGTTCTCATCACACCGTGAGACACATTTTAGTTCCACAAAGAAGAAGAGAGTCGCCCACAGCACTGCCTCGGTAACACCTATCCCCGATATCGCACACACACACACACATACACACACAAACACCAGCCATCCCTCTAAATGTCACTGGCTCCACAGAACGCTCCATCGACGCCAAAGGTTCAGAGGCCCTAGGATCAATATTACATCATTTCTCTCAATTAGGGCATATTTATTCCCCTCAAGTTATTGTACATCTGCGAGTGATCCTATCTGTATTCCTGGCAAGTCTCCAGATGAGTCGAGTCCCTGCAGGGGAGGGGAAGACGGAGTGAGATAAAGACGAAGGGAGAGGAGGAAAGAGAACGAGAGAGAAATTAAGGTGGGGGGGGGGTGGGCAAAGAGTCGGAGCAAGGGAGAAAGAGTGATCATTTAGAATTCACAGAGGGGATGAAATATGATGGTGTCTTACCTTGAGTTATTACAGATGAAAGTGGATACAAGACAGCACACTGTCCCAAATGGTTAATATACCCTGCAGCGTGGAGGCATAAATCGTGACTGTCATATCATAGGCGGGGTTGTTGGTGGTGATTGGAAGGGATTCTTGGCGAAGGGCTGCTCCCATTAGGGTTTTACATAAGTTCATTCTGTGCGAGCGCTTTGCGGAGGACCCCGGAAGGAGACTTTGGGTTTGCTCAACACCTTGAGGAGATTCGCACCCCGTCTCTGCAAAACGTAAGAGGGGGGGAAATGGCTGAGGGCATTTGCTCTCCTTAGCAACAAAAAAAAAAAAAGATAGCATCGAGCATTTGCCAAGTATTAAGATACACTGCCTGCTGTCTGTGTCGGCCATACTTCCCGTCTCTGGGTGGACCTATTAATCATGAATTGGTCTAGTTTACAGGAAGTCTGGTTTGTTGTAGTTTTCCTATTTCTATATTTAAGGGCTAAAGAGTTCCTGCAGTGCTCCTGCATGTCGGACACTTGAGAAGGTCAGCAGACTTCTGCCGATGTCAGAATCATTTTAGCAGATCGATGGATTATAGAACGGTTCGAGGACTACCGCCCCACCGGGACTTGATGAACACCAGGTCGTGGTTTTCGCCTGTTTTGGACTCTTTGATGAACCCGACGAACCTCGTGACTCTGCCATCGCTGAATGTGGTTTCACTGGCTGATCCTTTTACATACACTACATCGTTACTGTGCCGGCCTTGAAGCGATACACCCCTGCAGTCACGGTGGAGGTTTTATTTTTCCATTTTTTTAACTTGCCCCTGCGTCTTTGGCTCCCTCTGTAAGTTACAGTTCACCACAGTCGAAGCCGTGGCAGCTGTGGACTAGCTATCCGGGCCGTCTCCGCGGCAGCAGTGCTGTGTGAGCGACCTTATGCTACAGTAAAACAACCCCTTCAGGCGCCTGCTCCGTGATTGGTACTCTGGCGCTTTTGGGGTTTGTGTATTTTTAAAACCTCACTATTTATTTTTCTTCTTCCCCCGTGTCATCGTTGGGTTTTTTGCCGCTCTCCGACTCGCGTCTCAGACTGCAGTCTGTGGCAGTTCCCGTCCAGCTGTTGCTCCATCGACAGCTGTGTACTTCAGATCTGGAGCTAGAATTTTAAATTGAGAGCCCTCCTCATCCACTCGCACACACGCGTTGCCGTTTCCGTATGCTCCTTCCAGGCCCGTCATGTAGCGTTAGCTTCGGCACTGCAGCGGCTAAACACCCAGTCTGATATTCAACTTAAGTCCAACACCAGCATATGGATCACCAGCAGCAGGAGGACTCACTGTGTGACAGCTGGGCACCCGAGAGCCACCTGCTTTCAAATTAAACCCACCTCTTAGTATGGCAGTTAAGCACAGCGTTTCTTTTTTATTTAATTTATTTTACAGCCATTAGATTAGCCCCGAGTTTAACCTCAACACAGCGGTGTCACCTTGCTTTTTTTTGTGAGCCACTATTCAAAAAAATGTCAACCGCCAGCAGGTGGAGGAGACATTAATTTGCTCTGGTGTCTCGGAGATAATCTTTTCATTCTTAATTTCGTCGGTTGTTCGATGCATTTTTATTCCGCACAGTTCTATTCTCTCTCTGGATCTTACCCCCGAATGCTGAAAGAGAAGCGGAGCAGCTTGCATTTTTATTTCCCCCAGAATTTATCAGCCTCTCCCCGTGAGGCCAGGTCCACCGCGCGGGCCGCGGCCAAAATGCAAAACCCATGCAAACTTCCCCTTCATCAGCATCGTTCCCTCGACAGTGCATGTGTGTTGCCTGGTTGAACTAATTGCCCCCGCCGTAGTTCCAGCCAAACAGGTGGCCATATTGGTTTCCTTCCGGCTGTCTTTATGTGACGGGGCATCCAGGTTGGAAAGAGATGACAGCGTCCCCTCTCCGCCCGGAGCGTGACCTTGGTCGGGTAACGCTCCCTCTGCACTGTCTTTGGTCTCACATTGGTCTTTGGGGCCAACTCCCGATTTTGTGTGTGTGTGTGTGTGTGTGTGTGTGTGTGTGTGTGTGTGTGTGTGTGTGAGTGTGTGAGTGTGTGAGGGAGACATACAGAGATAGAGCGCTCTCTGATGTCTAGCCAGAAAGCTAGAGGGCCGGATCACGGTCAGGAGGGGAGGGAGATGACAGTGGCAGCAAAGTTTGGCAAGTGACACATGAGACCACAGATCTGTGATGTCATGATACAGCTGCTGCTACTGCACACACACACACACACACACAGGTATTTTGTGCCCATACAGGCAAAATCCAATATTCTTCAAACAAGCAGAAACAGAACCTGATGTTCGCCGTTTGTCTCACACTCACACACACACATACACACACTCACACACACACTAAAGGTGCAGCTTTTACCATTTCACCCTGTCACCTCGAGGGGTTTGTGTGAGCTAAAGCAGCCCGATGCGGTCCGATTTGTCTTTCTCCACGCAGGAGGAGTATTGGTCGGCTTTGTGTTGGTCCGTTGTATCTACAGTCGGTGCTCCGCTCGGTCCGTGGGCGGCCATGCTACAGGGGATGGGAATGTGTCAGATGAAATGTTGTGGATATTTGTCTCATAACTACGATGAGTCAGGCAACACCTTGTTTCTATACCTTGGGTAAGGAAGCAATATCTTTTTTTCCCCCTCAGCAGTGGGAGTGATTACGACATGCTCAGATAGGCCCTGACCCCTCTGCAGACCAGAATAGAATAAAGTAGTACGGATATCTTGGAATAGAGCGTTGTTGTTTTCATACGAGTCATCTCCACACTTCCTGCTGTGCAACATGACGGCATTTCTTGCATTTCTTGATTATAGTGTTATACGTAATTTGTGTGTGCTTGTTTTTCCTGCTATCGGGAAGAAAGAGCGACTTTACTTCCATTTCACCCGATTTACTTTCATATTTTTGAACCAATGGATTTATTCTACTCTATGTTGATGTCAGAAATTTTATTTGGTTTAAAAACAAAGAGGGAGAAAAATATGGAGTATTTTACAGTCAGTTCTCATCAACAACTTCCAGTGTAAAGATTTGAAGTGAGTGTTAATAATTAAATCGTGTGACTGTAAAAATACAAACATGTTTCCACTCTGCCTTTATTGTTGCTTTTACAATATCATAGTTCAGAGCTGGGTTTTTGGACTAATGAGTCATAGAGAGAGAAAGCAACAATGATTAAAGGATAGATGCTTGGCAATTTCATATAAAAGTTTTCTGTAACGGGAAAGAGAAACAGGTTGGAAAGTTATGCTGTGTTCTAGCAATGAAATTCTTTATTTGAAGATATTTTAAAAGTGCGTGTAGGACTTTTATTTGTTTCAGTTCCTCGGATGTGGAGAGTCGGTCATTGTTGTGTAGATCAATAATTCCCAGTTGAATCAATAGAAATTTCTAAATTCAAAGTGTTATATCCATATGAATATGTTTATTGTCCTCTGCTGGCGAACAAATTCATTCCTTTATACACATTATGACTACCGTATATTTTAAATAACTTTTTAGAATATGTAATTTAGTGCACTTTTTTTTTCTTTTTCTTTTTTTTCTGATATGTTGCATTTTGTTGCAAGTTGCATTGTGGGAGAAAAGACTCTAACACCACATTTTGCTCGGTCTACTCGGTAGTCCAGTGTGAATTAAATCAGGATATAGCCTGGGCAGTTCCTCCCAGAGCATTCTGGGTGAGTCACGACATGCACTTGCCAATATTACATTAAAAATCGTTACTTCTCAGTTCAGCGTATTGCTTTTGGAAGGGACCAAAATGTTCACAACAATGAAACCAAAGTGCCCAGAAAAATCTTTTGTTGCAAAAAAGATTTCTGTTTTTTTGTGTGTGTGTGTTTCTTCGCCCCGTGGTTCCTGGTGAGAAACCACAGTCCCTGTGCCAGCCGCCTTGGCAGCACTCTGGTTTAATCTCTAAGACTCAGGCTAACCGCAACATGGAAGCCTCCCTCTCTTTTTTAGCAAACACACACCCGACTCCCCACTCTCCCTGCCAACCGCAGGCCAGATAGAAGATAGGGAGCGTCCTTCCGAGCAGTGACACAATATCGATATTGATTTTAATTGTGACAGCAACATACTTAAGTGTTTTTCAGAGGACTTGTGCATCGGTGGGACCTCGGACTGCTGGTCGCTGCAGCTGATGGAAAGGCATCAACAACAGATTTTTTCTTCCTTTTTTTTTCGACGTAATTGTCCCCAACAGGAGAGACGGGAGGCAACATGTCCCTGACAGATCTACTATAAATCATACAAAAGACATGGAAGCTCTTGGAGGAAGTAGTGAAAGCACTCTCCGGAGAGAGAGAGAGAGAGAGAGAGAGAGAGAGGGAAGAAGACACGGAACGAACCGCTCGGAAATATGTGACTGCGTAGTTCGGTTAAGTACGGGCAAATAATTCCACTTGGTTAAGGTTAAGCGAAAGGTCGTCGTCATGGCGACGGTCACGCAGTTCCGCGAGGTTCGTCCGTGTAATCGCATCCCCCTCTTCACACCGTGGGCAAAAAGCTGCCAGTTTTCTGTCGTGATTGGCTGCTTTAAACGCTGCTTGCCCAAGGACCAGTTGACATTTCTTGCACTCTGCCTGGCACACTTTGGCAATTTGAATTTTTTTTATTTATTTTTTTTATGACTGAGGAAGATTTACTTCCTTGCACACAGGCTGGCAACACAGATACATACAAACAGACTGGAGGCTATAGTCGAACCAACAGGGAGAGTTCACTCTTCGTCTTCCCTAACTCTTAATCGCCCCCCCCCCCACTCCCTCCCTCTTCTTCTCTGACACTCATATAGTCAGTCCAAATAATGATACAGTTCCATATGCAGCCATTATCATGCAGATCCAATGCTGTCACTCACGCCGACTTCCTCTGATTGCCTGAGTGGTTCTGTGCTTTTGTTGTAAGTGCAATGTGTAAATATTGATATAAAATGTGTATGTATTAGTCACTAGAATAAAAAAAAGCATGCAGTACATTTGCCCCCCCACCCCCCAACCAGCAGTCAAAGAGCAAATATACAGAGAAACCAAACTCAACAATGGCCAACGGCTTTATTCTTCTCCAGCATCTCCTCCCCGAAGCAGCTACTAAGAAGAGTACACTTAAAGATACGGAGAGTGCAAAGTACTTCTTGACATCACATGCATTTCTTTCGCGGTAATTAAGTCCTTGCAACTTTCGAAACTTCGAACAGTTATCTCCCGTTGCCACTTGGGGGCTTTCAAAGTGCAAAAGTGCAGAGTGCAGCCTCAACAAACAGCAGAAAAAGTCTGCGCAAACGCTGCAAAGTTCCACCAACAAAACGTCTCGGGTTTAGTTGATTTGGCAAGCAGAAGTGGAGCTTGGGGAAGCGGTCTTGCTGTGGTCCTGCTTTCTTTTTTTTTCTTTTTTTCTTTTTTTTTTTTTACAGACAAACTGATTGCACAGTCGGAGTGGCATCAAAGTATCATAAATATATCAGTTCCAGAGGAAAAGCACCAGCGAGGCAAAAGTTTGGATTGTATCGATGCCATCGGGGAACATTTATTTTTGCATGACGTTTACGCCTGAATATTAGGTCAACCTCCTTAAATCAAGCCCATTGGCACAATCAATAACCCGTCTCCACTCGGAGCAGTACGGCAGACTACGGTAGACTACGGTTTTCCCTGGATGAACTTAATTAGGCCATTTCATGCAGGAAGCAGGTGGCACTGATATTCAACACACTTAGTTTTTTTGGGGGGGATGTGTGAAAGAAAAACAGCACTAACCTATCAACACCAGGCAGCTTCAGAGTCCCCAGGCTGCGAAGTTGATTGCCGCCAAGTCGCCCGTGTGTGTGTGTGTGTGTGTGTGTGTGTGTGTGTGTGTGTGTGTGTGTGTGTGTGTGTGTGTGTGTGTGTGCGCCTTTTGTCTGTTTGGGAGTGTATTCTGTCTGTGCATGTAGGTTTGTTTGTGGTGCTCTATTGTATAAGCTGTGTGTTTGTGTGTGTGTGTGTGGATTGTCCCAGTTTAGAAGACCCAGAGCTATGACTCATCAACTAATAAAGCAGGAGCCGAAGGGGATGGTGTGTGTGTGTGTGTGTGTGTGTGTGTGAGTGAGAGAGAGAGAGAGAGAGAGAGAGAGAGAGACAGAGAGAGAGAGAGAGAGAGAGACTGTTTAAGTACGTGTTCATGGTTTTCGTAAGTGTCCGTGAACTTATAGTTTAATGTGTGTAGAAAAGGAGAAAAAAAGAGGAGCACAGCGGGGAGTGAACCAGGGGGGCTGTCGTGTTAGTGCTTTCATTACTGTACCTGCACACATGCACAGTCTGTGTTGTGCCCCCCCCTCCTCCCCCCCATCAGTTGATGCAGCAAATTGCCACGAGACAGATACTTAAAACAACGTTGCGTCCGCTCTTTATTTCCCACGTCAACTGTAAAGTGTGCCGGTGTGTGTGTCCTTCGTCCTCCTCGGGCTCGCTCCTCACTGTTCCTCCTGACACAAATGTCAGAGGCGGGGCATACGAGCAGCTGTGTGGGTTTGCCGGCTGATGTTCATGCTCATAACACTTTATGTTGGGTTTTTTTTATGTTGATGCTACGTAGACGGCTGCTACAAGACTAATCGGGACAATAATTTATGTTAATTTTCTGCTCACAGTGTTTGTTCAGTTGATGCTTATAGTTCATTAGTCACCATTAAATACAGTTTACATTATTATCAGTGTTCTGCAGAAAACTCAATTAAATATAATGGAGGCCAATGTTTTTGCACGCTGGACCAGTTCCAGCATAGAATGCCGAATAACAGAGCGACGCCACATGAGGCTACTTACACACTGCGAACAATCCCACAATGCATCGGTTGTTGACCGATGCATTGTGGGATTGTATGATACAGCTGCTCAGTGCATACTTGAGGTACAGTGAGCCGACATTGAAATGAGTAAATACATTTAATTATGATAAAAATAATATACAATGTGCACCACAGGATTCCTTTTCTGGGTTTCCTTTACGGTATGTTTTATATAGTACACAATAATATGGTCGTATAATATGTCCAGAATGAACTTCACCTGCAGTTAAAGGTAAAAGATGAGGCTGGAATGATCCATGATAGTTGCTGCTCACAGGTTGTTAGTGGTTCAACGTGTGTGTGTTGTGGTTGATTTCGGTGTGTGTTTTGGTGCAAACTATTTTGTTGGGTGTTCATATATTATTATATGATTGATTATTAGATGATATTATATTTCCACCTCCCGTATTTACAACATGACTTGAAGACAGCATGTCTAACAGCAGAGAAGCCAAATATCACACACACACACACACACACACACACACATACACACAGAGAGAGAGAGCGTAGAAGGCCTCATTTCACAGAATTTGTCAGAATCCAACAATAAGTTTTGGCTTGTGCTGCATCGATTTCTTCCCTCTGTCAGACAGGATGTCCAGGAGACACATTCTGATGGGTTGTCATGATTGTTACAATTTGAACTCGGCCTTTACCAACTAATATTAGTGCTTATTTTCCAAAGGTGGGTAATAATGTCAGCTAAACGTCAGTCATGCTGGAAAAGGCAAAAAGTCAGAACTGGAAAGTTTTACAGGGGCTCGACTAATGGCAGCTCAGCACAAAAGCTTATATTGGATACTTATTATTGGAACTTCAGTGTGAGAGTAAAAAGACTGTTCCTGAATTCATTGTTTTTTAAGGTGGACTTTGGGCAAAGCTCAAGACATCTGACATAAGAATGGAAGTCAACAAGCATCAAAAGTAATCTGAAGTTTTCAAGCTTTGTTTGAAGTAAAACACCAAACCGAGAGCCAAACCGACCCAGAGAAGCTGCACACTGAAAAATAGAAAAACAACAACTCCTCTTTAAACAAGCATGTCTTCTCTGGAGGGCACACAAAATTAAGGGCGCTCACCATACCGCGCTTTTTACCCACCTGGAGTGGATGACTCATCAGGTGAAAGTTAGAGCCAACGCATGCCCAAAGGCACGATCGATAAACACTGAATCAAATTGGATCGTGCCGTTCATGCGTGTACGTGTTTGCGGGGGGGTGGTGGATGGGTAATTGAGACGGCTGCATGCGCGCACACCGCCGTTGCGTCTTCATAACTCCATATCAATTTTTTTTTGGGGTCAGGGAGCGTAATGCGCCGCATCTTACGCTCATCCAATGGCTGTCAATCCGCCGGTCGCTCCGCGCTCATCCCACGCCTGGCGGAGAATACCAATCCGCGGTGCTTCTGTGTGTGTGGACAAACGTGCGAGTGTGATCACTGGGTTGGAGATTGCGCGGACTGGAACGGCGGGAGAGCGCACGCGGAGGAGATACGAAGACGCTTCGGAGTTGAGCGGAGACGGGTCGACGAATGCCACGGGCCGGCTTTGTGATCGGCCATGGGGGCCGGTTTCATATCACACTGTAATGGTATTGGTTCAACCCACTTAATGAGTCACATCGTTTCTTATGTTCAAATGGGTTCTCAGGAATTAAATGATAGGAAGGAATTGTGGAGTTAATGACTTGCTCTTAGTGTATATTGCCTCGGCCTGAAGCACGAGGGAACTGCTCCTTTATTGGCTGAATGCAGAAAAAGGTGTGTGGTTCACAAGAAGAGTGAAGCACAGACAAAATAAAGACTTTCCACTGCCAACTCCAAAGAAGCTCACTCTCCAATCTCAAATTACACACAGCACATGATCTAGCCATACCTTTAACATGCATATGGATGAATCTGCCTCCTTTAGGAGGCTTCATTTGCATCGGGGGCCGTCCCTGTTTATCATTTTTCCCTCGTAGCCCCGACATTTGCATAGATTACCATTAAGACTCCAGCCCCCTTTTGTGCTCATCCTCAGGTAGATTATGAATCCTAAAGAGGGGACGGTCGGCTCTGTTTTGACTGACCGTCCAGCATGGCTCCCAGGCTTCAGTGGTTTGTTCTCCTTTGGGTTATTTTTGGGTCTCATTTTTTTGGAATTTAAGTTTTGCCTGTCCTACTTACTGCATTCCCCAAAGTGAACTTGAGGCCTTTTTCAGCCTGATCCAGATTTTTTCCCTCTCTCTCTCTTTCTTTCTCTCTCTCGCTCTCTCTCCGTTGTCCTCTCTCATTCCCTCTCTCGCTCTTTCCGACTCCCTTCGCAGCCATCTGTTCATGCTTGTGGCATCTCTCTATCAGTCTTCCCTCCCTGCCATGTTTCACTCTTCGCCTCTCAAATCTCTCCCCAACATTTCGTCCCTGCTCCCTCTCGTGCGCAGCTTTCCTTTTCGCTGCCTCTCCCCACGTTTGTATCGCATCATTAACGGCCTCCGTGGCATCTTTCTCACCACTGTTACTCTATAGGTGTGCCTGTAATGTGATTCCCATACTCTGCGTCTCTGCATTATTCAGCTTATTGTTGTAGTAATTCAGCCTTGTGACTCCGCTGTCTCGTGCCACTCTCTCTTTCTCTCACCTACCTAGTTTCCAGATGCAGCGGACACGGATTGACAGCAGACTGACTACCTGCCTGGCACAGAGGTGCAGACGGATAAAGTTAGGAACTATCTGGTGAACATAGCGCAGCATTTTAGCGGCTAAATGGCCAGATATTTCCCCCGGGTCTGTGGTGGAGATTGCATTACATTCGGGGGGGGGAGAGAACATTGGATTTAGTTAATGGGGTTCACCAAAACACAGGCGTAGTTCTCCAATGGGACGGCCATGCTTTCATGTGCCTGCAACTGTCGAGCTTGTTTTGGAGTCTCTCTGTCGGCCAGCTAGCCACCGAGGGTACGACCGGTTGGTATGACGACGTCTTTTAGGTTAAAAAAAAACTCGGGGCCAACCATCGGCATCACTCAAGTTCAAACAGAGTTGACGATGAATGACATTCATTTAATTTTTCTTTTTCGATGTTTCAACGGCTGACACACTAAATGCCTCTTGTAAACACGCTGTCCCTCTTCTTTTTCCTTTTTCCTTTTTTTCCCTGAGTGCACGAGGTTTTGACGAGCGAGTGGATACGCATCAGCAGGTACCTCTGATCCATGGTGTCAGATGATGTCCGCATGATGCCATCGCATGCGTTACAACCTACAAACTGCAGAAGCTGTTGCCATGGAGATTCCTTTTTTTTTTTTCAGTAGTGAAATGCGGTCAGCGCCTGAAGCAGCGAAACGAGTGTGTCAACCTGCATAAAGGCAAAGAGCGGCACAGTAGACTGCTTGAGCGTCCTTGTCTTTGTAGATATGTGTGAACCCCCCCCCCCACACACACACCTTCGCCCCCAACTCACCTGACAGTTCTCACCCAGTCACGGTGTTTTTGTCTTGACCCACACAGTGTGTTGACTGGAAATAAATGGGTGCTCTTTATGTGTTGCTCGGAGGCTGCGACTCAAAGGAACATCCGAGGCCCGTGTGCTGTAGCTTCTCCCCCCCATCTCCCCATCTCCCCATCCCCCCGTTGGAGAGGCTTTTGAAGGCTGTGAAATCTGCCTGTCGGCCAAATGTATTCATGTCATGTGGGATTAGTTGAGCGCCACGTTGTGTAATCTCAAAGTGTGCGCGTTGTGTATATTAATGTCCATATGTACGTGTGTGTGTGTGTGTGTGTGTGTCTATGCATGCGTGCAGGGAACTAAATTGAGGCAGTTTTGTAAAAAGAAGCGCCGACTATTGTTGCAGCACTCGAAACCCATCCATCACAAAATGTACAAGTAAAGTAGCATTTAGAAGTTCCCCCTTGTGGATTTCTGCAACAAAAAAACAAAAAAAAAAACGTACAGAACAGAATGTCAGTGAATATGCATTCTGTTGGCAACCAAAAGATTTGTCTCCTTTTAACAGCGAGGTATCGTCTCGTTGAGATAACAAAACATATCATCTTCACATGCATGAATATTCACGTGGACTTTACCTCACATCACCTTTCGACGGCTCTCCCGTGCTCCTTCTCCGGATCTTTATGCAGCCACGCACTCTCCCACATACTCTCCCTCCTCTTCCTCCTCCTCCTCTTATTGCCATCTGCAGCAACATTAAGTTTTTTTTTATCAGCAGGGGGGGGGGGGGTAATCATCAATTACACATGCAAGTGCAAACGCGCGTACAACTTAACGGACTGCACTTCCACTGGATTTAGATGCGGCACTTTCGGAAAAACGGTTGATGGTAATTATGGCTCCATTTTGTCACACAGTGGGGAAAGATAATGGCGTCTAATGTTTGTCCCCAAAAAACTTTGCTGCAATTATGGCCCAATGTTAATCAATTTCACCGCAGAGACAAACAATGGAGAACAAGCCTCTTATACAACCGAGGTCATGAGACAATAGAGCGGCGATAAAAAAAGAAACTTAGCCAGTGTGGTTGTTTGGCACTGCAGCTATGGAGGCAGAGCGAGCGCCCGCGAACTGCTAGATATGCAGTCTAACCACCCCGTGTTTGTTGTTTCGCAGAGAAAGTGTTTCTTAGTCTGCTCCGCAATTACAGATAATTACACACAGAGAGGCAAATGGCCGTCTTTTTCCCTTCTTTTTTTTTAGGCTCTCTAAAAGATGTAACTTTCTTGACAGTTTTGAGTGTAATTGAGGGACATGAGAAGCGACTCCCTTGAAATTACAAAACACATCTACATGTCAAGTACATTCGTCCTGTGTAAACATACCCCCCCGCCCCCCCCCCCAAGGTGTTGAGAGCCGCGTCTCGGCCACGACGGCCATGCTGAAGGTCTCCCGTCGCCGTAATAGGCTGTTAAGCGCCATTACAGCCTCGGTGACTTTAGCTGAAACGCAGCCGAGGTTATTGATCCGGGGTGCATTGGCGTGTGCGCACATCACAGGACACAAAAGGCAACTGATTTAGAGAGCGCTGGAGGAAAAGTTAAGCAGTTAGGCATCAGTCAAACGGGCGGCTGCAGAGAAGTAGCGGTTATGGGTTCACGTGGAAGATGAATATAGGCAACGATTAAACAAGAGGACCTTAAGGAGATCTCGTTATGGGTATTGATTGAGATTAATCTGGTCATCAGTGTTGTTATGATACTCGCCGAGAGCTCCCGGGACGCGCATGCGATTCGTTTCACCTTGTAAGATCAAAGCTCCGGCTGTCACTCACGGGGGTGAATCATCCAACAATGTGCGAGTGAATAGCCGTTTTTCATATTATCATGCAAAGGCAGTCTTCGCTTTCATTCCTATTTCGGAGCCGTCTCACTCTCCCTTTATTCTGTGCGTCACATTGTTTAATGCACATCATTTCAGATTTAGCGCCCCGCTTAGCATCCAGGTCAGTTGCGCGCTCCGAGCATTCTCCCCCCCCGGGAGGGGAGGCTAAGGGAGATGGAGCTCAATCCACAGTCCAGCAGCTTGAGGTCAAGGTCATAACTCACTGGCCATAATAACTGGCCAAAAACACAAAACATGCAAGCAGGAACGCCAACACGAACTACAAGAGCAATAGCTTACTCTTTTTTCTTCTTCAAAGTTTGAACCACTATTGCAAGCGAATGTTATTCTACATTGAAATTGTGACTTTCTTCCTCCCTTTCAAACCTCGACGCCAGAAACACGGATGCCCCCGTGTAGTTCAATGGCAGCAATTTCGGTGGGCTGTGACCACGATGTGGAATTATCTATAGCCACTGGTGGCGTTTGACAGATTTTGAAGGACTTTTCTATCGAGCAGAATGCACCCAAGGACCCAAAGTTCTGATTATCCCTGGGTTTAGCAGCAAGGTTATCATCTCACAGCCCGGGGGGGGAGTGGCTCATTCACGGCTTCCTCTCTAATGCTGTCCACATTCAACAGTTGCATTGCAGTACAACAAAACAGTAATTCAGAGTGATAATGGGGCCGCAGTGCCTGAGGTTCGACTGCCAACTGTAGAAAAGCATGTGTAATTTGATCTGATACTTGAGGCTCTTTTCTGCGGAATTAAAGTCCAGAAATTGTTGTTATGAATCACTCAAATATAGTTTGTCTGATTTGTCAATTACAGTATAGTCTCGCTAGACATGACCCAGTAAGTTCTGAGGTGTACTCAAAATAATAGCAAGCAATAGGACATTATTTGTATCACCAGCAGAAACACATCCAACAGGTTCTGTTTGAAAGCTTTTCCTCCGGGCTCACAGTGTTTCTTCTACTCTGTTCAACAGCAAAGCCAAACGGGGCGTCATCCATCCTTCAAGCACACTCGCAACTCTGTATTCAGCCTGTCCTCCCCGCTTCACATTCACATTCACACACCATCTCACCCGGGAACCTACTTTCCCAATCAAAGTCCACTCTGTTGGCCGTTTAGCAGCTCCACTGCAGCGGCCGAGGGACATGCGGCGTGTCCCGCGCAATAGTTGGCGAGGGATGTGGACCCCTGTTTCCCTTAATTACTGTCTTGACGGCAAGACAATCTACATTCCATGCATGAGACACTTCAATCAGTTTTATTTATCAAATCAATACTATGAAGTCTCCGTAGCTTTCCCTTGTGCCTTGGTTGAAAACCACACTGCATTTTTGGCTCCTTCTCCTGGAAAGAAGTCCCCCTTTGTACATGTTTGGCTTCCTCCATCACCTTCTTCTTCTTTTTTAACACCTGAGGTATTAAATATATACATATATATATATATAGAAATATATCATATATCCAAGAAATCCATATTGATGCAAATGCCTTTGGGTCGACACCGGTTGCTCTCAGGGCTGTACAAAAATGAGAAACTTTAATGTCCACCAGTGTACTTGGGCGAAGAAATTTTGTTGTGAAGTTATGGTCTATAAGCAGATTGTTAGTGCTTTGGAAATGTGGAACTTCAAAGTGACCCAGTTTTTCGGATAGCCCATTTTAAGTTCATCAGAGTGCTCCTGCAGCATGGGGAAATTTTGACCAGAGTTGTTATTATGCGGCACAGATACAATGAGAAGGAATGAATGGGCACAGCAGCTGATTACACAGTGGTTCCTCAAACAATGCGGCTTGCAAAGGGCTCGCCAGGCTCGACCAGTCCAATAATGTAGCCGTGCGCTTGTTGTAATAACCTTCTTTGGAGATAGTGAGCAAACAAACGCACTTCCAATTAACAGACAATAGGTGTTGCGAGCGACGGTCTGCAACTGTATTCTGGAGGCAGGTAGGAGTTTTGTTTGGAATTTCAATTGGTTGCGGGTCAACCGTTGTCAGGACTTTGCACACTGTGTCAATTCAGTTCAAACCAAAAGAGGACGGGCGATGTAAACTTTGCAGAAGTGTCGCGCAAATTATGGCGGTAGTGCAAATATGCAAAGATATTTAAAGCACAAGAAGAATAACTGTAATGATGTGAGAAATATTTGTCCGATGGCGAGGCGGTTGGATACATTCCTGCAATATGTTAGCGCACCTTTCTGAACCAAGGCCTAAAGAAAGGCCGTGTTACTTTTAATGGAAACTAGAGACCATCTTGTAATGGGATCCCCATTTGAAGTGTTGCGACACCAAATTGGGCCAGGGGGCGTCTTCAGATGTCTGATGAAGACGTCTTTAGAGCAGCAGACACAAGAGAGACTCCGCAAATGAAGGGGAATGAAATATGGCGTTATTCCCACTTGTGGTTTGGCAAAACTTACATATTGTCGCTTTAAGTGGCTATAAACAAACAGTGTTTATTTCCAGAGTGTGATGATGGAGTGACAGTGGAGCAAACTTTGCCTTTTCACCTCTACCGGGCCCGTCATTTCCTTATGTAATACCTTGGCTGCGGCTGTGTTTCAGAAGCATTAAGAAATGATCAAGGTCTGATTTAATGATGCTTTGTAGTACCAAGGATTCTCTATCAGCACGAATTCCTCTGTCACACTGTTGGCAGCCCAAGGCCAGTGCTAGAATAGATCCTGTTTTCTCTTTAGAAAAGAGAATACAAAGACTGGTGTGTCTGCCTTAATTACACAATACAGGGGATGATTTTTAATGCTGCTTTTGTTCTACCCTTCACCTTACGGTGTCATCTTTAATGTCGTTGTCAAGCCCGTGGTGTTTTTTTGGGCTCTGTTGTGCCAAGTAAGGAACGGTGCAGATGTTTGGTGTGAGGAAAAAGGAATATCTCTATATGTATGACTCTGTGCAGTAACTGTCGTGAGCAGACTCAGGATTAAAGGACACCATTAGCAGAGCATCGCAGAGCCCTGGCGAGCGGTAATTGTGTGGTGTTTTTTGTTTTTTTTTTCTTTCAATTTACCAACGCGGTGAGTTGATTGAATGGCGAAGTGGGGGGTAAAGCAAACGGTAAACAACCATTAGTGGTTATTGGGAAAAAATCCACACGAATCAAAGTTGATTGAGAGGACAGGTAAACAGTTGGAGGGCGGGAGCTGAGTTTGTGTCCACTGCTTAACAAGACCGGATTCTGCCTCTGAAGGCTGTCACATGTGCTGAGTGAGGTGGCAGCTGAGGCTTTTGATCATCGCAGCGTGGATTTAAATAGACGAGTTAAAACAAATGAGCACCCTAATTTTTCCGTCAAGGCATATTCTGGAGATTCTGACAGCTGCTTGTTGGTTGATTTAAAACCATGATCTTTTTTTTTACGAGAGAGGCTTTATCTGGCTTCATATTAAACCGATTATCCCATACAGCACAAATGTAGAAAAACACTGTGAAAACCCTGTGACATGTTTTCTGAATTTGTGTCACAGTTATTAATACAAAAAAAATACCTGGCAATTGGACTGGAGGGCAAGCCCAAATGTTTAATTGCTTATGAAAGCGTCTGTGCGTTCAGCTCAAACTATTCCAAGGCCAGACATCATTAAATCCTTTAAACTCACCGTGAGCCTTTTAAGCACACTCGTCTGGAACTCTTAGGTCCACTTGTCTGTCTGATAAGACCTTTGTGAGACTATATTTCATGTTTTACCAGAGCACCGGTGAGTGTCGGGGGTAATGCGGAGTGGCATTGATATAGGAGTCTGGTTTGCAGAGATTACGGCACAGTCGAGAAAAAACAAAGTTGCTCGTCAGAAAGTCGATTATTGTAATGGCAAACATTTGCTGTGAGCCGGGGAGGCAGAGCAACACGGCGGGGCGGGTCCGTGAGACGCGAGTGTTGACGGAAGGTGCCCTATTTGAACGTTTGTGCGAAATCGCAACAAAAAAACAAACATAATTTACATTTTAGTGTTTTATGCAGCTCGTTACCTCAAGGTTTTGAGATGTCCTCCACTGAGATACCATCCTTCCCATGCAAATATTATTGGAATTTCATAGTAATTTACAGTTTCCAATGTTTGAAACACCATTAATGACTTTACGTCCACCTTCATCATTTTTTGATGCAGGCAGAAATGTCAAAACAAAAGGAGACTGTATTTTAATGAAGCTACATAACCACTTGGGGCATCAATTTTTTCACCAAACTCGTCCTTTCAACATTTTGACTGTTTTTACTGCTGTCTGTAAGCTGTTCAACGTATAAAATGCGAGAGGTAATTCTAAGTCCACTTAGAAGATGTTTCTGGAACTTGAAACCACGTCTCATGGTCTTCATCAATGGATGGAGTTTTCTCTGTTGTCATGGAGCTGATGAAGAGTGTGAGATGCAGTTGAAAGCTCTATATAAGGCTATGGGCCTTGAGTTAAGATTTGTGTTAGTTTTTTATATATTATTGGATGCAATGTTATACTGCATCACAAATGAGCAGGAGAATTGACATCCATGTTTCTGTTATTGAAACCTTATGGCTTAATTAAAATAGTCTTCTTTTGCTTCTGTCTAAATGGTGGGAGGACACAGATTGTTTCCTCACTGCGCTTATACAACGGTGTCAAATGTCGATTTCCTTCCATCAATCAACGGAAACTGACATTATATAGTTGTTTACATGCAAATAAATAAGTTTGAGAACAGGGCAGGCATACTGTCACGCTGTTTACTGGATTTATACAGTTGCCCACCCACACCCAGCACCCAGCTCTCCTCTGTTCTCCTCTCCTCCTTCCGAGGGAGGACGTGGGCTGATTCCTGACCTTTCAATGCACATCCCTCCCACATAAACACTCACTCATGCACAGATATATGTGTGTGTGTGTGTGTGTGTGCGTGCGCACACATCCTAAGCTTTGGAGCCAGGGGACTCGGAGAAGGCTTTAGCCCTGACTTGATGCCCCGACTTGAAAGTCAGCCTCCTCTGGCCCCAGTGGTACCGGTATGGCAGATGCTCTCACTGTTGAGAGGCTGACTCGCGTGTCAGCGAGTCGGGGAGAGCAATCTTTATCTCGTCACGCCGAGGAGAAGACGATGTTCTCGAACACTGCGGCAAAAACACTTGCAACCACGCGTCTCGCCTCGTCCCGTGGCGATCCCGGCAGGCGGAGGCGCCGGGTTCGCCGCTCCGTCCGGCCTATCTGCGAAGAAACAGGAGGACTTGCTTGCGTGATTGTCTGCGGCCGTATTAATTAGCGCGCAACTTAAAAAGGAGAATAGATGTGGTCTTAAAAACCGCCATAAAAGAAGTCTAGATTCAGGTCTCTTCCTTCCAGTGGCACTCTTACCTTTTGCACATTCCCAATTTCTCCAGAAGAATACAATTAACTAGACTCTTTGGAGAACTTTTTCTTTTTTTTCTTCCTCCTCCTAACGCTCTAAACAAATTATCCTGCAGATTTTTTTCCTTTTTTTTTGCACAAACCTCGGCTGTCTCCCTCTCCCTCATTAATTTGGGGCTCACCACAGCTGAGAGCAATAATTGCTTTTTAGTATTCGTGGTGCAGTATGCTATGGGCCTCGTTTTCTATAAGTAGATAAGACTAACCACTGTGATGGGATCTGCATTATTAATGTTAGTGTTCACTTGATGTTGTGTTGGGGGATGTGAGACGAAGCTCCGCTGGAATTTGGTATATTAACTTTTAAAAATAGGCCGCTCCGTGTCCAAACATGCATGGTTGTGCAGTCACGCGTGTCACGTGAGGAAGGGGGAGAAGAAACCGCTTGTGCACATCTGTGTGCGCGTGCTCGTGCTCATGCGTTTAAAGAAATACAAATACCAGACTGTGTCTTTGCATTTTTCTGCCACGCCGCCTGTGTTGGAGGTTACTTTGCTCGCTTCACACCAACGAGAAGTGACAGAGGAGAGAATACTTCTTTCATTTGCGGCCCCGGCTCGGCCGGCTCCGTGAGGCCCGGAGCTCCCCGGTGACAGAGTTCTTATTTCTGTGGGAAAATGGGGCCCAGCGAGCGTACTCGTATATACCTCGCAAACCCCTTCCATGTAATTGGACTCTGGGTCGCAGCTTTAACCAGCGCAGCCAATCACTTCACTGGGAGGTGGGGGGTTATAGACAGAAAGTAGAGTGGAGAAAATGGAAGGGGTCTCTTTCTGTCTGGATGTTGGTATCTGGAAGGGAGCGGAGCTTTTCAGATGACATGGCGCCGCGTTCGACGACCAGACTGGAGATTCTCGACTGTAGTGGCTGAGAATAATCTTTTTTTCCAAATGTACAAGTCGGTTGTCGAAACCCAAACTCAAAATACAGGTTTTATCCAAGATGCTTTTCACGGCAATGGATCATTTTCCCAATAACACTTGGGGTGGATAGCAGCACGATGGATTAGCCTATTGGCTGGTAAATGATCTAAAGCTGAGAAGATAAAAGGGCTTGTGTTCCAGTCATAGACTGTATTGGATGTGGCCACCCTGATGTTTAGTTTCAGGGAGAAAGGTTCACAGGGGAATATTGTTTCCAGAAAATAAATTCAAATGTTCAAATGTCATTTTTCAATGCCGTGAGCGGCGTGACCGAAACTCGATTCCCCTCCATTGTATTGTGTTGTTGTCGGGCAGACAACTCAAGGAAAAATATGCTGTTTTTGTGTGTTTTCGGCTGAACTGACCCTTTAACGTCGGGCCAGATTCAAGGCACATTTTCAGGCCACAGATCCAGCAGGTTATGTTTGGGCAACCCCTCCACGCAGTCCTCCACAGACGGGAGGAACAACACGAGGAGAGGATCAATTAGTGTCATTAATCAGGCTGATTTGAGCCAACTTTGTGAGCCGGTTTACCTCTTTGGCTGATAAAAGATGAGCAGCAGCAGCACGCGGCTATTTGTGATGCTAATTGCTGTTGTATCAATGCAGCGCCGAGTCTCCTTGCACTGCATGCATGAGATTGATGCCTCCTGGAGTCCTACACGCCATACCTTCCATTCTGTCTGTGCATGTGTATAATCACCCGTGATTACACTGCTCTAATTACTGTGGCACATATTTAAAAAAAAAAATTGTGTTTTTTGGGGGAGGGGGGGGTAATGAGAGGAATCAGCAGCTGTTTCATCTCACGTTTGGTTCTAACATTTTAGACTGAAAGTATTCCAGCGACAGTGTAAATTTTTTTTTTTAAATATAAGGCTAAAACACTAAGTGCTCTAATGACAAAGACAAGTGAATGCGCGGGTCTCCGCGCATGCTAACTATGCACAGTATAAATCTCTGCTGCCACAGCCGCACACCCACATGCAGAGGGAAAAAAACAAGTGCCGCCTGGGGAAGCTTCGGCACGTGAGCGCAGCGTAAATTATCTTGCGCAGATTGCTTTTCTGGAGTTAATCATCTCCTTTTATGTTATTCATTTGTCAATTGTTATTGTTTGTCAAAGTAATGCAGTCGCCGCACGATATGAAGTGGAATGTAAATTTTGTTTGGGCAACTCATCGTTATGCACAAAAAAAAAAAAAAGAAAGAGAGGGGTAGCCACGCTGTAGGATTTACATTTACAATTACAGTCATGATACAATCATCTCTCATCATAATTCCTCTGCCCGGGATGTCAGCTCCGATAGAGAACGGGCTTTACACACTGCATACCAAACAGCTGCTTGGCAGGCCTGGCACCATGCTTCAGGCCTAGTGATTTACACCACGCAAAGCCTCTCTCTCTCTCTCTCTCTCTCTCTCTCTCTGTCTCGCTCAGCCTCTGTGTACCTCTAATTCTTAATGTCTGTCTCTCTCAGCGTCTCTGCCACTGTAATTCTTGCTGCTTGTCTCTCCTCGTCTCGCAGAACACAAAGCACATGCGTTTGACCGGGGCCAGTTTTTCACTCCCCCTCCCCGCCCCCCACCCCCCTTGTGCGAGACATCACTTAATGTCCCGGTGGATCTTTGCCGAGGACTCGTAATGATATTTGTTAAGAGTCAGCCAGCGGGATTGGTTATGTTGTCAGGCGCTGTTGTGTCATCTTGCCTTTTTTCGCTCTCTTTTTTTTCCCCGGGAAGAAGCAACCCGAGTAGTGTGAACTATAGCGGTGTCCTGCAGGGTGTCAGAGGCTCGTGTCGAGCAGGGAAGTTATTCTCTCCCAGGATGAAGACAAATGGCCACATTTGTGCAAGCAAGCTACCTTCAACCTACAAGTCACACACACACACACACGGGGACACACATAAACACCATGGACATCGCTTCGGCGTCAAGCATGTATACACGCTTTCATGCAGCAAGTTTAAGAGAGGAGCGGAACAAAGTTTGATCTTCCGAGTTGCACTTGATTGGACAAAACTAAATGAGTTGCCACTAAACATCTCAAAAACTAAATCCATTATGCTGTGATGTTCCGTGTCGTCTATGCTCACACACGAGTCTGTACTTGGCTCTGTGACTCTGTAAGAGGCGGATAAGGTTAAATTACGGAGATTGATTATCGATGGCCGACTGTCATGGGAAGATGAATGAGCAACGTCAAAAATGGGCAATGGCATCTCCGTGGCAAGCAAATCAAATCTTTAAATGTAAGCCTCCTGGGTTATTGCTCACCTGTATGATCCTCTGCATTCATCGCGTTATCAGTCGTTGGAGCAGCTGCCTCCTTTACATACGTCGATCCCACTGCAAATATCATACAAATACCATCGGAGAATGCATAACTCAAGCAGCCGATCAATAGCCCAGTGTTGGTCACGTATGATGTTTTGCTCTGGGTCCCTGGTGATGGCCCTTGGCCTTTGAGCGACCGCTTTCTTGTGAACATGAGTTGAACATGTGATGTTGTACAAAGTATGCGTATGATGAAAAGGATGTACTGGATTTTTGGAAACCAGGAAGTTTATTCGGTGACATTGGCATCAGCTAATGTGGATCCTTCAGATATATATATTAATTAAAGTATCAGTACTCAGTATTAATACACTTAGTTGAAGTGTCCTTGAATATAAAACGCTAAATACATTCAGCAGATACATCCTTGAGTGACATTACATTTATGTGCTTTGCTCTGTTAGTTCTTATGGAACAGCTCATTTCAGTTAGTTTTAGCTCAGTGCAGCGACAGAAATGCCAGCACATATCTGTTAGCATTTATTCAGATAGCAGTATGAATATCTTTTTTATGGCCTCAGGATATATTCAGACCGAAGGTCCCATTGAAACTATGTAAAATAAGCAAATAATGTCATTCCACGTCTACTTTAGTGTCAGTTTTACTTTTTTCTTTATCTTCTCATAAACCCTTAAAGTCATCTTGAGGATAAAAAGTTTTAATCCCACAGCAGCCTTTTTCCTGCGTTGACACTGTGACCCTCCCAGTGTAGTGATCAAGTCTGCCTGAGGTAAGGCAGCAAAAAAAGAAAAGCCTGCAAACTTTAAAACACCCAGGTTCACAGAGACACCACTGTCTCTCAGTCTCCGCTCCAGCTCTAGGGCTTTAAAGGATCTGATATTATTGGTTTCTCTTTAATTATACCAGTGTTATTTTTGAATACGTTTTATCAAAAATAATTAAGGTGTGTAACAGCCAAAGGACATTATTAAAACCTGGCACATTTCCGTATGTGGATTTATGGAAAAGCACCAGGCGGGGGGTGAATTGGTACCTGCTTTTCAGGTGATGCATTCCTCTTTATAGACTCAATTATCTCGCCCATAAAAAGAAGCTCCACGGTGAGTAAAAAAAAAACACCGTTCCGTCTAAGTGCGATGTGGAAAGAGTGGGACGAGCCTCCTTGTGAACACCGAGCGCCTCGGTGCACACGGAAAATGGACACGTGGACCCCCCCCCTCCCCGTCATTATTTTGACTCCCCAGCCATCAGCCAGGTGCAGTGAGAGGCAACATGCAGCAGGGCGCTTGTTAAATCAGAGGAATCTGACAGCTTCGTCTTTTTCGATATCTTCTTCTGCATCTTTTCCTGCCGATTTGCACTTTTCAACTTCGACCAGGGAATTGGTGGGGTTCATCTTAAAATACATCACAAGAATAACTCTGGAAAAAATACTCCACCGCAGCATTTATCATGTAAAACATTAAAAAAAAAGGGAAAAAGGAAATGTCATGGATTATAAGACGTCTTTTTTTTCTTTCTTTTTGTTATCCTTATTGAGCACCACACATCACATACAGTGAGGCTCTGTCACACAAAGTGATCTAACCCTGACTGGCTACAGCGCATGAGACTTTGTACCTTGGAGATTGTCACAAGTCAGTCCTGATTCCCGAGATAGTTGGCTCGTATATTTATCGTATTCCCACATTCCACTGTTTTGTGTAACAGCTGACGAGCGCTTTTTATTTCACCTCCAACGCCACAAGATCTTAGTAATCAGTTCTCTGTTCAAGACTTTTACAATGATTTTATGCTAAAATTGCATGTGCTGAGTGTCTGGTCTCGCTTTCATGTGGATTTGAAGTGCACTTAGAGGCAATTTTTCTTTGTCAGTATTCAAGTGTTGCTTTGCCCTGTTGATCTTATCTGGGAGGCTGGAGCACAAATCCGGCGAAAGCAGCTTTATTTTAATGTCACAGGTATTAGATTTGCTGAAGAGCGAATATTGAAATGGGCTTGAACTTGGCATGTTTAAAGGGGCCTTCGCATCCGTTCTGCTTGTGGTGCAAATCTGGGTTGGGAAAATGAGTTCTCCCCCCCCCGGACCCAATGCTAGTCTGTCATTTTTCCTATTCACTTTTTTATTATTTTTATTTTTTTTGAAAAGCCCTCTCTTTCCCCAATCACACTTCTGCTGAATCCCGCACGCCGCCTGACAAGAGTTTTATGCTAATACAAGCAGTTCGGGGAGAGGGGAGTGAAGGGCGATGACAAGGGACTCCAGCAGACATCTTGTACGGGTAGCATGTCGAACAGAGCTCCTCGCCTCATTTGAGGTTTAAGCTATTTCATTTTATGTCCAAAATGCTCCTCTTAAGGCCTAATTATACATGAGCTGCCAGAAAGTAACAATGTAAAGTACAAGGGCTGGAGAGATTGTAGGGAATGTACTCCCTGTCCTCTCCCATATCTCAGTGAAATTTACATAGATTAAAGAATAAAGACGGAGTCCAATTACCATAAATAGCAATTAACATAACCTTAGTTAGTCCGGTTACATTTTATTTAAACAGGACTTTTGTGTAAATCTAACCTTCCGTCCGAGGGCAAGATGACGTCCAAGACATAGCGTTGATTACATTTCGGCACAGTGGACGATACATTGTACCTTTGCAAACGTGCAGTCATGAAACAAAGAAGACGCATATTTGTATCTGTATCGTAGTGACATCTTGCGATTCATTATTTCTCCGTGCTGTGTTTTTTTGCTATTGCATCGAGGTCTTGCTTCCAGGACGCCAGACACAGAGCTCAGCTCGGAGAAAGCCCCCAAAAAAAGGAAAGAAAAGTAATTACTTCCTTGCCCTAGTTCTTTACCAAACCCACACTGTCGTGAGGCCTGAAGGGTTGTAAACGTGTTAGTGGGCAAATTATCTCAGCAATTTTGTACAAATATCAAGGGGGTGTCATGAGGAAATGTTCCTGTGTAAACAAGGCATTTGTATCAGAGATCCCGTGAGTGATTCGCCGGCCCCTATTGTTAAGCTCAATTAATCCTTTCACCTTGTGTTGTAGCTCCAGGACTGCTATCCCCCTGCCTTCGAGTCTGGTTTTCAAAAATTCCATCAAGCTTCCCAGGTTTTCCCTCGTGCGGCGGGGATGGAGGAGGTGAGGGGGCAGGGGGAGGGTTAACTGGAGCACATTCAGCTCTGCTATCAGAGAGCTCTGCGGATCACAAGGCCGAGTTCGTTAAACGGGAGCAAACTCGAGGGAGAGGGTGCGTAAAAGTACACCCCGCCGACAGTGTGAAAGGCGAGCCATCAGGTGACCCAATCTCTGCCCGGCAGCTGGCCACTCGCTCCCCGGCCAATTAGCCCGGAGAGTTGAGATGCTCTCACTCGCCGCGATAAGACCCCGGCTCTTTCTCGTCGGCCCCACACCCCCACCCCACTTTAATCAGCCTCTTCCCGAGCATCAGTCTCCAGATTAAGGCTCTATCAGTGCGGCGCAGGGGAAGGGCCCCGCTCGCTCACAGCGGTCCCACCTCTTCACCGGAGAGGCAGCGGCGTGTGAGGGAGGGAGGCATGGGTCGAGAGAGATAACATGCACTGAGTGTGGGGTGAAGCACGGGGGGAGGGGAGGAGGGAAGAAGGAAGGAAGGGAGGACCACGAACAATCAAGCGTGAGTCGCGCATCGGCCTGTGCGCGCGCAATGCCGATCATTGTCTCGTCTTTTTCATTGTAAATCAAAGGCGTCACATGCGTTCATTGTCCGCCCTGAGTCACGCAGACAGACAGGAAATTGCATTTCCCGACGTCTGTCACATGGCACAAGACACTACCCAGGTATGAAAACATAGCGTGCACATAATGCACTGAGCGTTCGCACTCCAAATGATCCGACTGCACTTGATAAGAAGAGGATCTATCTGAAGCCCTGGCACATTCGGAGGAGATTTGTGAAGGTACATCGCGTTTAATCCCACACAGACTTGGTTGCCCTCTGAACAGTAGATATTCAGAAGAATATCTGTGTAAGTCTTTTCCCCCTCGCTCCGGTACCCTTCATTCAGCGGGCCTCTTACAAGGACACTTCAGAGAGAGGAAGGGGACGGGAGAGTGGTTTCGGGTCCGACATGGTCTTGATATACCCTCTTGTTGTCACAAACAGAGGGATTATGCACCATTTGCCTTGAGAAAAAAGAAAAAAGCCTCTCTGTGTCCCCTCAGTAATGTCCCCCATCATCGAGCCATTCCACCAACGCTCCGCTCACCGGCACCTGTTTCAGCACACTGTCTAAGGCCACTCCGGGTATAGCTGAAGATGAAAGGCGGGTCTTTCTTGCTCGCTGCAGAGACTCGCGTCCTTGGTTGTCGACTTGACGCCTTCCATCCTTTTGGTCGCGCAGCGTCGCAAACCCACGGGGCCTCCTGCTGCGACGTTAAAGGTATTTGACAAAGAGCGGTTCAAGGAAAGCTCTGAAACATTTGCCTTTGTTCGGCGAGTGAAACTTGGAGTCGGTGAAGGTCGTAGGTGATACATACTTTCCATTTCAAATTAAAGATTTGCATTTGTCCTTCCTTTTTAGACAGTCTGATTCGGTTCAGTTTTCCTCCGACTTTTCCCACATCGGACTTCAATGTCACGTTTTCATTATGCGGCAGCTGAGCACTGCCTGTTGGTATGGTGGAACTGATTGTTTTTTGATGACAGTTGAGAAGGTGACTTACATATTTAGTTGACGCTTAACATTGGTTGTAAGTAAGGACATTGGGAACATGTGAGTGAGTTGTAATGCTGACGTGAGTTGCCACCTGTAAGAGCATAACTAGCTACGATTTGCAACACATTAATGTTAACACACGCCAGCAGAAGCTGCCACAATGTCAACAAACAGTCTGTGCCAGCAGATAAAGCCTTCTGAGGTAAAGTTCCGTTCCGGGGGCCGCGAGCTCAAAATGTATGAGATGATCGAGTTGAATTTGTCTAAAATTTGCCTTTCCAACACAGTTTTCTGTCGCGACACCCCTGGGGGCCGGACCCAGCGCGCGCAGGAAAGAGCAGCAGCTCGGCCGAGTGGTTATCCATCACGCTTCAGGCGCATATCCACTGGGGGAGCCGGTCAAAGAAGCTCACACACACACACACACACACACACACACACACACGCACACGCACTGTTTGTTTGCTACGATTGCCACCTCTGAGAATATCCTCACCAGTGACTAAATTGGCTGCAGGAAAACACTTTTTTTAGAGGGAGCGCGAAGGGTGCCCATTAACAAGGAAAAGCAGGTGTGTTGTTTGTGCCCAAATCTCAGGATTTATTCCCCGGTCATCCGGCCCGGAGGAATAGATTGTTATTTGGCCTCGGCTCATTTCGAACGGCGCGGATCCCGTGTGGGGATGTAAGCGAGCGGGGTTAAGCTAACCGGGACGTTACAAAGTCATCCCCTGCTGGTGTCATTTGTTTGGATCCTGGCACTGAGAAGCCGGTTTGAGCAGAAGTGCTCATTCAACATCTAGTCTACTAACGCGTCTTCGCCGCGGCTGCTTACGTCCACATTTACCGCGTCCACACGGCACCCTGACAATGCACGTTGACCGGAAGACGAGCCCCAATTACAGCCGCAGCGCTTCGAAAGCGGCTTTTAGTACCCAACGGGAGATATCTTGAAACTGACTCGGTGACACACGGCCACTCACTCCCACATCTGCATGCACAGTGTGTTTCCCTTTCAACTCTTTGATTACTTTGTGGATGCAGTGATTGTGAGGCCACCCTTGATTAGCTCAATTTATTCCCCAGCCATGCCAGAGGGCCATTTAGGGAAGTTTTTTGCAGACTCTTTCCATTTATCAAAATGGGATGCAGACATGATTTGAATCTTAATATGTCCTTGCGGTAGAATACAAACAAGTGCATGCGGGCGAACTCCGTCTCCCTTTCTGCACACATACTCCGCTTTTAAGACGACAGAGAGAACAAAAAGAAAAAGTCTTCGGACGTGGATTTCCATCGTCCCATCGGCTTTGTTACGTGCGTTGGTTCGCTTTTGGATTCTTATGTTCTAGATGTCGAGTCAACCCCTCCACTCCTACTCTATGAAAGTCAGAGGCGACGACCGGATGGTGATTCAGTGAGTGGAGCAGCAGTGAAGTCTGATCTTAGATAACCATGGTGTATAAATCTTGCTTATTCATGCACCTCTACGAACCAACAAGTGGCTGAGGTAACTGCAGTACTGGAGGAACATAACTAAAGGCCTTCATCAAACATGAAGTGGTCTGCAGACTTAGAAATGTGAACAGGAAGTGTACTTTGAATATGAACACACATATTCTTGTCCTTCTTCATTACCCCTTGCCCAATCAAGTTGTACTACACACACACACACAAATACATTATACTGTGTACATTTATGTTATTCATTAGTTCAAAGAGGTAATTTGCATTGAAACTGAGGACTTGATTTGTTTGACAGCCATGGAAAGAGTTCCTGGAATCAAGCACCACTGGCATTACTCAACCTTTTGTTAGGTTATCTTGGCAACAACCCACAGAGTCAGGACACTCTTAGCAACATTTTACATGGATATATATGTTTCTAGAGATGTGGTGGGGGGGTCTGCCTTCTAACAGCAGATCCTGGAGCAGTTTATCCCCCCAAATCTTGTCCTTATCTCTGGGATCAGCCTGGAGCTCTCTCTCTCCCCCCCACCCCCCCACCCCCATTTGGTTTTGGACAACCAAACGGAGGTTCGGTAGCCAGCGTGAGGATTTTTAGGGGTTTAAATTGGCGATGCATTCGATGATTTCTTGTTTTCCTGGCATCCACACTGACGATAGCGTCTTTTCTGGGGCGTAATGTCAGCTGTGCGCCATTGTATCTAGTTTTCATAATCTGTTTACACTGTATCTCTTGTCCACTGTTCTGACAATGCACACGCATCTGGAGGGATGAAGAATGAGGGGGACAATGCAGTGGACATTAATTCTCTTTCTGAGAATGTCTTATTAGTCTCGAGAGGCCGCTTCCAGAAAATGGCTCCAAATTTATCTCGATCCAGCCAGACGTGAGTGAGGGGAATTTTTCGTACCATGAACGCTCATCAATTTTGCGTTCACGCTGAATCACAGTCTCCTTAAAGAATGGCCACTTTGGGAAATGATTTCCCTCGGAAAAAAGCACGTTCAACTCGCCCGTACTTAACCTGCATCCGTTCCAAATGTATCAGCTCAGGCCCTGTTCCTCTGCCTCTGCATCGCATTGTTTCCAAAAAGCCCCTTTCTGCGACTCTCTGCATTTTTCAGTCCGAAAATAGCGGAATCACAGGAATGTGGCAGGATTGGATCTCCGCTGGCTGATTGGATTGTCTTTTTGCTCTATCTCAGGCTGCATTAAGCGGCCGAGGATGTATAAAAATGTGATGGATGCCTCCTCCTTTACGTCTGGACCGCTCTGAGCTGACCTCAGCAGAAGGCAAGAGAGGCACAACCACACACACACGCACACACACACACACACACACACACACACAAAAAGAGAGCGCCTGTGATTTACTGACCAGGCCGGTTGAAAGCAGGGTGGAGGATGAATGCCACTCCGCTCCCACGGCTGACAGCCACAGATGCAAAGAAGTGCCCTCACTGCTTCCCCTGTCCATCTTTTCTGCGTCACTTCTTTTTTTCTCTCCATGATGTTGAGGAGGAACTCGCCTCGCGTGGGGAAATTACCGACGGTAATTATCTCCCACTGGTAATCATCACGATTTTGTGATTAGCTATCAAACCCTTTTGGTTTCCTCATCTTAGTTTCCGGTTTACTCGCTCGCTCCCCGCTAATTAGTCTGCTCGGTCAGAGCGTTATCTGCTCTCCGCTCCCCTCACCCCCATTATTCACCGCTGCCATTCTCATTTCACTGCTCCAAGGTTTTAACATCAAGAACATCAAGATCAAGTGGAGCAGTGGTGGTTTTAGTACTAAGTGGGTGCATCTGCCGTGACCCTGCCATCCATCTGTCAGTAATAATTAGGATGCTAATAGGATATTCTTTCTGCGCGAGGCAAACGACGAGCGGACCCGGCATTCTGTCTCTTTAGTCTATATGCTGATGTCTCTTTGACTGCTTGACAAAGCACAAATACTCCGGCAAAGGCCAGAGAGCCCATTATCCTGCATACAGTAAGATGAGTCACATTGTCATTATCATCCTTTCACAAAGCCGGTATTCAGGGATGAATCCTCATAGATCACTGTGTGAGGCCTTGAGAGAAGAAATGCAGTCATACTGTAGGTCAATCAGTGCAACACAGCATTCCTCACATCCACGGTTTAGAAACAGTGTAATCAAAGTCTCACGGGCTGACAGGTAAGTCATTCATTGGACAGTTTTCAGGACTGTCATCCCGGGGGAAATCAAAGCACAATTAATTAAGATGACTTGTAGGATAAGAGAAATGATATTAGGATCATTATTAGTAGGGACTGTAACTGGACCCTATTTAACCGCAACTTCATACCCAGAGGGTTTTCAACCCACCTTTTCAAGCAGGCATCGTGTGGTTGTTTGGTCTGGACCAGAGTTCAAAGAGCAGCTTTCACACCAGTCTTTTAAAAGAAGACTCCATACACTAAACATTGCAGCCCGGCAAGATTTTAAAGGAGCTGTGTTTAACACTCTGAACAGGAATTTTATTCCGTGTCAAAACCTAGGAAACTACATGACCCACGATGCATCTTGTCCACCAACAGTTTGGTTCACAGCAGCCATTTTGACGTGTCGAGGGGCAGGGTAGCCCACCTTAATGGAACAAAGGCATGATTAATGTTATTAATGACACCATGTGTTTACCCGGCACTGACGGGTCAAAATGGCTGCTGGGAAAAGAACCTATTGTGTTATGCTAGTAGTGACAAATGTAGCCTTGAGCCTTGAGCCTCCAGCAGAGATGAGGAGCTCCACACCACCACATATTGTTGTGTATTATTGTGACTTGTGCCATCACTCGAGGCAATTTATCAAACTCTCTGCAGCTGCCGCTGGAGCCACAAGAGGTTTTTACTTTTTTTTCCCCTCATAGTGCTCCCCCAAAATGTGTAAATAGTCTTTGATGTGTAAAATTAGCACACGTTTAACATACTGAACCGAACAGGCAACTCCACCAGAGTTCCTTTGAACTCCACCTAATGGGTCAGGTATAAAAGCCGCCTTTGAGCCACAATACAGCAAAGCCATAAATATATAGGAGACACACAAAGATGCACAAAATGCCTGAGAGAAAAAGGAAGGCTGGCGTTCACATCACCCTGCTGTTTGTTCCAGGAAGTAGGACTGCGGTAGTTAACTCCTTTGTTGTCAGTATGGTTATGAGCTATGAGAGGTCTCTAAAGTGTATAGCCAGAAGTTAGGTGAGGGAATCATGTTTTTACATCGATTTTGCGACATGTCTTGGAGCTAAGGAAGTAGTATTATTTCTTCTACGTCTCTTCTAAGTTTGGAACTCCCAATGCCCTGAGAAGGACTCATTACAGGAGTCCCCCCTCGCTCTCTGAGCTGCTGCAGTGATATTCTAGAGTATTTGCATCATTGTTTGGGTCGTAGAAGGTGTTGGGACATCCAGTGGTCGTTGTCAGCAGTGCACCCTGAGGAGCACTTTCATCGCAGTGTGTTTGGTCTGATTGTCAGTGAGCGCTCCTCTTAGTTCGTGGAAGAGTCTTACTTGGAAGACTTTGGCCACCGCATCATCACCTGGAGATCACCGGAGTTAATGAGGAGGAGCGAGGAGGAGCATTATGCACAGTTTCTCTCTCATCTGGGGTAAAGGCGGGAGACTGGATCAGGAAAGTAGACTATTACCTCTAATGTGAGGCATTTTATCCGCTAAGGAGGTGGCAGATGCCTTAAATGTATTTAAAGACGGGAGCTCAGCAGGAGGTCTGGTGGAGTAAACCTTTTTTCTCAGAACAGAACCTGAGCTTTATTTTTAGATTCCTTGTCTCAAAAAAAAAAACTTAATCTTGTTGTTACAGCTATTAAGTGTGTTTTTATAGATTTCACAACTTGCCAGCGAGTCTTTCATTTCTTGCATTCAGACTCCCAGCAGGTTCTCTGTCACATCTTCGCTCGTTTCCCCCATTCCTTCTCCTCCTCCTCCTCTTCCTCCTCCTCTTCCTCCTCCTCCTCCGAGGAGCGTTTGGTGTTCCCGATATCTTTTTTTCCGTTTCGGTCCGTCTATCAGAACACAGTGAAAGTTCCCCCAACAAAGTTCCGCGCGCTGACAGGAGAGGGGCAATTTAAACTTTGTTTACTCACACATAAAATATCTGGAGCATGTGCAGGGTCGGGGATGAACGCTCATTTATGAATTTGGCTTCATTAGCGCGGTTAAGAGACACGGATGCAGCCATGCACGCAAATAGAAACAAACCTGCTTCTGCCCAGCCTTCGCGTTCCTCTATAGCCAATTTGCCATTGAAAATCTTTAATTTCATACTTTCATCCATTTATCCTCTCCGGCATCTCTTCGAATGTGTGCACAGTTGACTTCGGCTGTTTGATAATCTCATTGGGTGGATAATCAGTGAGCTCTATGAGTAGAACGATTTCATCAGATTGCGGAATCAATATTCACCGCAGGCGTGAGAGTTTTTCCGGTTATCCTGCTATTCTTTACAATGTACGGATTAAATTAAAAAAAATCTTAAAATAAAACACAATACAGCTGTATGGTCTGCGGAGATTGCACAGCTTGAGAATGCACTGTACTGTACAATGTTGTTCCCCCAGCGGACACGCGTACCTGTAATGGAAGGAAAAGCATTAGCATCCGGAGCAGGTGGAGGATGAAGATATATGATGTACGAGCCCGTTCATTGGCCGGGCTGCTGGCACTCCTGCCCCCGTTTTACAGCCTTCTAACAGTTTTATCAGCTCACATCAGTGGAAAAGAAAAATCTATATATATACAGTGTATGTACACGTGTGTGTGTGTGTGTGTGTGTATGGGCATGTCCATGTATACACACTAAAGAGAGGAAAGGCTTTTCAATTGCCTCATGCCCCGCCAGGCTGCCCCGGCGCAGCTGGGGAAGAGGCCAGAGACATTACTCAGCTATTAAACTGTTATCCGCAGGTGTCACCCTCAGCAGGGGCTGTGTTGATAGAGGCGGAAACGCCCTCAAGGTCCACAGCTATACACACACACACACAGTCGCGCGCGCATGCACGCAGGGGTGTTTTGAGGTCCGGGCTCATGGCTGTGGCTCCCCGGCTTGATGGGGCGTAACGGGGGCCATAAGGGGAGCAGACGGGTGAGCCAGATCGGGCCGGGAAGGGGGCAACAGGACACCAGAGGACAACAGGACTGGGTCAGTGGGGAGGCCACCCGCCACTCCATTTCACCCGTGATGAATCGGCCTGGTTTCGTTTCTCTTTATCCTCGCTTCCGTTGGGAACACTACATGCAGACACATCAATCGCATGTGTGTGACCTATAAATATATATATATATATATATATATATATATATATATATATATATATATACAGTGTCAGAAACGATTCAAATTCAGAAACAGCGGAAACGTGCTGCAAATGAAAGAAAGCCAAAACGAATACATTAACAGTAAACACGCTGCAAATACAGAAATTATGCAAATTCAAAAACACACAAACCCCCAAAAACAAATGCAACTCAATGAAAAACCCACTGCATAGAGGGAGCACTAAGTGGGGCAGAGACGGAGAGACCAGTGTGTTTTTTGGTTTTTAAATAAAGCTCCTCCACTTTGCGCTGCCCCTAGAGGCCTGGAGAACTTCTGTTGTGTGGACTCAATGTGCACTGTTTTTTCTGTTGCATTGGTTTTTTTTTTTAGGTGTTTGTGTGTTTTTGACTTTGCATCGTTGCTGAGTTTGCAGCACGTTTCCTGTTAATATATTCGTCTTGGGTTTTCTGCAGCACATTTTCCATTTTCCATTTGGATTTGGCCTCTGAAGCTTTTCTCCTGATGGAAACTTTTGGGCCCTTGTGGTGCACCTCCCCTTTGTCAACCACCTCGTTGTCCAGCTTGAGCAAGGAGGGTCTAAAAATAGCCGCTGTCAAGTTGGATTGTGGGAAGTGTAGGACCCGGAAAAATCAAGCTGTCTGTCAGATATCTGAAGTATATTTGCATTATTTGAAAACATTCAATTTATTCCCCAAGGCTACTTCTTCAATATGCTTAATCCTGCTGTTTAAAGAAGTAACCTTAAACTACCAAGAACTGCCCCCCTCCTCCCCTCTAATATTTGTTGACACAATTAAAAAGGGATCAGGGTCCCGTGGCAACCCCGGGTCGAGAACTCATCCAGGCGAACGTCGTACTGCCTCAGACCTTTATCCGAGGTCCACCTCGGGTCAGGTGGATCGTGATGCGTCAGCGGACGCGCATCGACCCCTTCGGATAGACCACAATGCGGGCTCGGCTCCCGGCACCGTGTTTTCTATGACTCATTTTTCACCATTTGCATATCGAAAAGGTCTGCAAACCTTTTCATAACCATCCCTCCCTTTTGTTTCTATTTACCAGAGTTATTTGTCTCCTTTCATAACGAGTTGGACGTTAATAGCTTCTGGTATTTACGCCAACAACATCGGTAGACGAGACACTATCTGATAAGTGACTCTCTTTTCTTTTTGTTTTTTGTGTTGTTGTTGCACTCCATTATGCTCCAGCTGTGCGAGCTGATGTTTTAGGAAGCCAGTTAATTCATTACCTGCTTCATTAGTTCTGTCCCTCAAGGTATGGCACCTTTCTGTTTCTATTTTCTATTCCTCTAACATCCCATTTTCACAGACTTTGACCAAAGAATGCCAGACAGGCTGTTTCCTGTGCAATGTCCCTCAGGGGCTTTACCTCAGAATAGGAAAATACCACCCATCGGGGAGAGCGAATAACTGAATCAGCTTGACTCAGTGGGAAAAGACTCAAACCTAGTTTCCAATATATAAATATTGTACGGTTGGAAAGCTCCTCCAGTGTGATTCAACGCAGCTAATTCTATTGTAAATGTTTCAAGAATTGCTTATATTTACAGTCTTGAAGCGCCTTGAAGATGGGTTTTGATGGCTGACAAGTCTCCTTTGATTGTGTTTCCCATCATTTGCCATCGCAATTGGGCCCGTCTAATACACACACACATACACACACACTCTCGCACACTGTTGCCTCTGCATCCTACAAAAATCGGTATTTTTTTTTTTGGGGTCAGGCCCCGGAGCATCCACCACCACCATTGTCAGAGCTTTCATTATGTCAATTCGTGCAGTGAAAGGACACTTGTTGTTCCCCCAAAGTTATTTTTCTTTTCTTGTCGTCGTTGAAAATCCAGTTCATTGTGTGTGACAGATGGACAGACTCTGGATCTGTCTTTTGTCGGCCTCCTCTCACACTCATTGTTGCGTGTTGTGTTGATGACGTACTTACGCACCACTTTTTCCATTTTCAATTTTGACAAATCTCAGCCAGTCTCCGTATCTCAAGAGTTCCATGTGGAGGTTTTGAAAGCCTGCGAATAGAGAATACACGAGTTTCCACCTGAAACTGTCGTCTGCACCCCTCGCCGTCGGCCGCCTTTCCATCTGCACTCACTCATACTGTCGCCGACTCCGGATAAGAACCCAAAGCCGTTGTTGATTGAAAACTCAGCGACGCTATAAGCTCGCCGCTCCTCTTCCTCCCACCTTCACTCCCACGTGCCTCGGCACAGCTCCCGCACACGGTACCCCGGAAGTTGCACTCAAGTCTCCTGGCTTCTGTGCGGCCGGTCCTCGCGGTGTAGCGTTCCCTTTCGCAATAGGACGCAAATGCAGACGGGGGGGGGTTAGCGTTTTGTAGAATATGCAATGTTGTTGTTTATCTCCGGGTCTAATGAGACACAAGGAGGCATGGGATAGCTGCTTATCTTCTGCGTCGGGAAACGGCAATCAGAAATGAGACGCCGCTGCACATGGGCTCTGCCTTTGCGTGCAGCTAATGATTCACTGCACTCAGTGTCTGATTTGCTTTGCTTTGAATGAAACAAATTTCATTTCAAGGGCTCAGCGAGATACAATACTTGGTAATTAAGCTCCAGCGTGCGCCTCCATCCGAAACTATTGACTTTCCCCACGAAGTGATGTTTAAGCAAATCAGCAGGTCCTGAGTAGTATTTCAGAAACATTCACACCTGGTTACCCCGCTGCCAATCTGCAGATTTCTTTTTTTTTTTTTTGGACCATGATGCTTTGCAATTAGCAGTTAGAATTGTGCCGTCTGTGTCCTTCTCTTCACCTCTTTGTCCTTTACATACTAAACAGCAGAGAGCCTGCGGACAGACTGAGTGTAGGAGGGAGATATAGACAACATGGGCTGAGGTGCATGTATAGCATGTTGCCGGGGGGATGCTTTGATGTGTCTGTGCATCCCATGGGGGGTGGGGGGAGGTGTTGCTGTGTGGCCTAGAAACGAAGCAGGGAGACTACATAATGACCACGTGTCCTGAGATTGAGAATTTGAATCGCTAAAGTGCCTTTTAGCAACAAAAAAAAACGAAACCCTTGTGTCTGATCTTTGAACCCCTTCATAGAGGACAAGCGAATGATGGACTGTGCAGGGAAAGTACAGTATCATAAAGTCTTACCTAACAACAGTGACATGTTTTTCTTTTCTCCCTGTGTATCACCACCGAGCTTGTGTGTGCACAAAATAAAAAAACACAAGCAAGACGTAGCCTCGTCATATTAAGGCAGCCAGCAGTAAATTGAACATCCAGGCTAATAAAAGCGACAGGGAAACTGCTGCCAGCAGATTTCCTCCAAATCTCCCCAGTAATTCCCCATGAGCTCTGGCATTACCGCCTCACCACCCAGCCTCACACTAACCCCCATCCCCGGCCGCCCAGCTCAGGCCTTCACCGTGCTAGTTTAGCCTCCTGGTTCCAACGCGTGTACATTGTCCTTTTGATGTCGTCAAAGGTGCCTCTTCTTTTTTAAATGCAGCTTATCATCTGGTAGCGTTGTATGGGCACAGTCCAGTACCGGCATTGTAATACATTGGGAGTTGGCAGGCTTTTTTCTTTTTCTAAAAAAAAAAAAAGCATACCTACATTACAAGCATTGGGGTGTTTCTCAAAGTTGTAACTTTATAATATTTTGCTTTAATTTGCTAATCAAAGCAAGACAAATGCACCCTTCACGTGCAATTAGTGCTGAAACAATTTGTGTATGACTCAGTTAGTCAATTGTCACAAAATTATTCTGCAACAATTTTGATAATTTATTGTTTAAAGTCAGTTATAAATCACAAATGGCAAACATTTGCTGGTTGCGTACAGCTTCACAGTCTGATTGTTTTAAGTTCAATAAGCATATTAAACCGGTAATCATTGATTAGGCAACACAAGAAACATCCGGACGTCAAGTTAGGACTCTGCGATGGGCATTTCTCATCATTTTGACAATTTACTAGACGAAACAATTTCCCAAAAATCTTATCGACTGATTAGATGATGGTGAAATTAAGCCCTGAATGCAATCAGCACGCTGAAGCGGTGACTCATGCGAGAGGTGACTCATGTTCTCTATGCATCCCGCTCCATTTCCAAAAATTGCCACAGAAGAGCCACTCGAGCAGCTGTACCCACTTGCTTCCCTCCCGTGCTCCGACTCCACCTCATCTCTGTGTCTCCACTCCCGCAACCTCTGGGTCAACCGGCCCCGCTGCGCCTCACCTCTGAAAGCGCTTGACCTAGACCTGGTGTCCTGCCCCGCTCCGAGCCAATCGGCAGTCAGGACAGCACCTTGTCCTGGTGCCCGGCATCCCAGGTTGTAGTGCGGTAAGAAACTCGGCAAGGCTCTGCACGTCAGTGTTACTAAACAGCAACTGATATTACAGGTTCTGTATTAGACCGGTTTAGGAAGCCTAATCTGTGTTTTATGGATTCTCTTTCTTCTCTCTCCTCATCTCGCTCTCGCTCTCTCTCTCTCTATCCCTATTCCTATTGATCTATTCCCTTAACTCTCTCTCTCTCTCTCTCTCTCTCTCGCTCTTTGGTCCTTCTTTCACTTATAGAGCAAAGTATTTTTTTATCAGCCACACTGGCTCTGGGGATGGCAAACCGTTCTGTCGATAAACCCCATTTGTTTCAAACTAAAATGTCCCAAAAACTAATGAATCTGTTGCCATAGACTTTTGTCCAGACATTCATGGTGTCCAAGGGATTACTCCTACTGACTTTGCTGATCCCATGACTTTTCATTTTGGACCAACAGCAGGTTGGTCCTAAATGAAAAGTCCTAATAAACCGGCAATAAACTCTGTTGTTGTGAAAAGAAGCAGACTAATATAACATAAATATAACATTTCCTAATAATTAGCTGAGCTCTAAAAAAAAGTATTTGACTATATCTCAAATGTGTGGTCATATTAAATAGTGTTTATATTTATTCATGTGGCAATTTATTTCATCACGTTTTAATTATATCATATTTAAAGTTTCCATACCTGTCAGCACAAAGATGATCAAGATGAAAATAGGTGCCAGAGTGGTGCCCAGAAACGGTACGGTGAACAACTAACGGGAGCATGTACTGCCAAGTTTCCGAAAATAACATCAATCTTTTGTCCCGTCAGAGTTGGCACTCACTGTACTGTACTCCATTGACCGCTGAATATAATGTTATTTAGACTTGTTACCCACGAACGGGGCAAAACGGGAGCACGGAGCATCCACTGCACTGAACCGGGTGAGGAACACACGGGAGGAGTGCATCGGATTGAGGTCACCGGGGGTTTCGGATGCTGTGGCAGCAGCCAGACAGCAGCATCACTCGGCAGAGTAGCGCAGTTGTTTACCTGCAGAGAGAGAGAGGAGGAGGAGCAACAGGCAAGAGTGACTGAAAGACAAACCAAGGGAAGAGAATAGGTAGTGTCATTTGATCGGTGCATGCTGGGAACTCGTCAGTATGCTGTTTGTGTACGCAGCCCACCCGGACTTAGCATCCTATACATACACACACACACACACACACACTTTTGTCACACAGACCTCAGTTATGTCTCCTTGCTTTTACTTATTTTTAGGACTGAGTACTGAACCTCATTAATTCTTAGTGCAGAGCTAAAGATGTCTGTAGCATCAAATAGCAAAGGTTTGCATGAAATGCTTGGATGGATTTCTAGGTTTGTTTACTTCAGGATATCGGGGAAACTTTAACTCAGTATTTCATTTTGGCAACGTACTTCATTTAAAGGAGCTCTATACGGCATTCAGAATAAATCACACGTTTCTCTGGGCTATGGCGCCTTATGCACAGGCGTACTGAGGCTGGAGCCACGGCAGTGAACATGTTACACGTGATACAGCCCTAGAATGGGCTTATATTGATGAGTTTCATCTTCTGTTTCCTGGTTAGGAGGGCACTCCTTTTTCTATTTGTCGTTGTCCAAAGACTGGCGGGGGTGCGGAATTCATGTCGCTTTCAAAACTTCCGTGGCCCCCAGGTGTGTAAAAGTGTAGTCCTTATACACACTCCTTACATAACTTGCATACACAGATTTTTCACTCTTCTCATTTTGCCCTCAAAGCCTCATGTGAACCGATTATATGGGTTTTGAACAGAGCGGCTGATTTGTTGTATTAGTTCCGATTTTATTAGAAATCCTGCTGATACAGTATTTGTGATATTCTGCGGATTATCACTGAGCACCGATCACATGGTGGATTTGGGAGCGCCGCCTAAGTCTGTACAGTAGAGAAGCTACTAGTCTAACAGTGGATGAAGCAAATAAGCCCAAAAGCTCCCAATGTGCCTGCTGGTTTACAGATTACAACAGATGCTTGCCAGTCTGTTTCGGTGGTGAAATGCGGTGGCTGCGAACAGTGATAAAGGTTTTTTTTTTTTGGTGATGATTGTGGATCGCGTTGCTGTGTTGTTGGTTAAAACATTTGCATTTTTGTGGTATTTACTGCATAAATCATACCGATTCTCCATCCCCTCCCCCCTCTGTTGCATTCAGGGAACGGTGCATGATTGGCAGATCAGCATTTGCACTCTTAAATTTATGCACACACCATGATATCCCCCGCTTTAAAATGTTTTCTTTTTTTTTTTTTTTTTCGGCATAAGGTCATAATTTACCTCGCCTCCAGTTACTTCCACTTCTCCCTCCCTCCCACCTCTTGATAGAATTGCTTGTAATTTATCGTATTGTTTTTAATTAAATGGATGGCAGGGGAGTTTAAGTGGCCGTCAGTTCCAAGACGTGCCGTTTCTTATCTGAATTCTAAATTCAGCGCACACCTACTGTAAAGCGGGACTATAAAGCCTGGATCGGTCCCAAACTGCTGCGCCGTGTGTAAGAGGGATTGAACAGTTAGACAAATGTCACCTTTAGAAGAAAAGAGCAGGGGTGATAAAGCGAACGGCTGGGTAGTGGCGAATTCAAACTTCACAGGCAGCGGTGTGCGCCGTAGATTCTTGTGGCTTGTGTATTCTCAGTTTGTCACAGAGGATCAGAGAGGAAGCGGCCTTGGATTACAGAGATGCTCGCCCCGATAAAGGAGAACTTTAAATTAAATGGAGGCTGAGTGCAGCACTGCTTCCTTCAGCGGCAGTCGCACCATTTCCACGCGTGTTGTCTTGTGAAACAAGAATGCAAGAAAATTAGTAATGGTAATGGTAAAATGCTTCATTTCGCTATCCATGTGTGGTTCACATCCTGTCTCTGACCTCCACAGTCACTCCTTTCAACACAAACCTCGCAGGCGGATGGTCGGACCACCAGAGTGCTCAATAAGGAAAATGTACTGCAGCAGGGAGTCGTGGGTGGGAACAAGCAAATCAATTTGATTATCCACAGTGCAAGCTGAGCTGTATGTCTGAATATAACCAGGAGGGTGAGCTATGGACGCCGAGAGGTTTTATTCTCTATGACTGGCGTTAAATGTGATTTATCTATATATCAGGTCATCGTCGAGAATGCCCCAAAGGTTATTTGCTCTAGTTAGCCGCTCGCGAGTTGGCAATCTGACATTCAACAATAGCGACCTGATGACCTTCCTTAACCTTACAACGCTGAAATCTTTTATTTGGCAAATGCACCATTCAACCAGTCATGTCGGCGGACCCCCGGGGGGGCAGGGGGATTCTCGCCGCCTTTGTCACCGCAGATATTTCCTATCATGGTGACATTTTGTCGCCCCCAGATGATTTGTTGTGTCAATCTCGTGGTAATTTATCCAGATGGATACATAGAGGGTTTTTTAAACACATTTTGTCATCATGAAATGTTTATCAAAGGCACGTTGCGGTTTTTCCGCCGCGGTTTGAGCGTGACAGTTGTACCCAAGCGGACCCCCGATGCCCTCTTTGAACACGGGAACATGAATTTATTTACCGCCATATGTTCATGCAAATAGGACGGACAGAAGCATAGGTACTACAAATGACTCCAATTATCATGCCCATGCACCAGAACACTCGTTCAGACACACACACACACACACACACACACAAAAGGCCGAGATCGCACGGTGTTTTCGCTGTGAACATGACGGAGAGGGAGAAAGCAGCAGGACGCGGTGGAGATGACGCCTGCTCTCACCAGAGCTTTAACCTTTCCCTCGGCATTCTTCCCGCGGAGTCTCTCTCTCCTCGCGGCCCCTCTGTCGCACAGTCCTATTGTTTGTCCCCGTCCTGATCTGGCACTCATTACGGATACCTGTTTATGCACAAAGCACTCCCGAGACACGCCGCCAGGCATGAGAGAGAGGGACGACGAGAGGTGGAAGACAAAAGGATGAGAGGCGATGAATGGGGACGCGGAGAGATGGTTAAACGAAGAAGAATGAACAATGAGAAGAGAAGCGGAGGAATGGAGTCGGACCATGTGACGGCGGATTATACTGTTATTGGTGTTTTTGACACGCTGGTCAGGCAATTAGCATTAGCAGCTCTACCTGTAAGTGACACTTTACAGTTCAAATACTATTAAGCCAAGAAGTGATTAGTCAGTCGACAGAAAGTTAATCGTATTTGTCGTTTGTAAAGCAAACGTGCCAAAAACAATAGCCTGTCGGACATCAAACTTGTGGTTGGCATTTTCACTATTTCATAGAATAAACAGTGAATCAATTATAGAAAATAATGTTTGTTTGTCCGACACATAATTAGTTCATCAACTTGCCACGATGAACACGTTTGCAAATAGTTGTCTATTTACACATCCAGCACGCATGGAGAAACATTAGCATGCACACTTCATGTGCCACCTGAAAGAAATGTCCAATAATAGTTCTAGCTTCCTTTTTTTTTTGGTCTCCGCCAACTCCTAGAAAAATATTTTGGTCTTTAACTTTCTATGTTTGACTTTGTTCACCATAGCTAGTTGCTTATTTTGTCTGTCCACCATTTGGTGCACTTTGAACGTTTCACATTGCACATAGTAAAAGCTATTAGTGCAGCTTCAACTCTTATTTTCAATAATCATTTGCAGCTGCATACCTACTTGGCTTGAAGGTAAACCAGACTCTTTCCCACCTGTCTGGAACAGACAATATCATTTACAGAAAAATGTGATGAAGCATCTACGTCTCATATCCACATGTATTTTTGAGAGAACATCTCGGTACATGCGTTCTCACCCCTGGAGTGCCACGGTCACACCATGTAAACCCGCTTCTCTACTTTTCCCACCATCCCCCTGGAGAAATGTGATGCAATAATTTCCCAACCCACTAACACCTCCTCCCTCCCTCCCCTCCCTGCCCTCCTTCTACAGCTAGATTTAAGGTGATAAGTTACAGCCGCTTTTCCCTCATGCTTTCTCAGACCTCTTCCGCTCATTCACCGCACGTCGCCACCTCAGTTAAGTTGCCCCCCGGACTTCATTTTTCCATTCGTCTCACGTGCGCCACAGACATCCAACACTGAGCCTCCCTGAAACGCTGGGGAAAGCACCTAAGGTCCCGCCCACTCTGCTGTGTCCTGTTTTCATTATATGGACTCCCCAGGAGAGGGTATGGATATGGCAGCGCTCCCTCGCTCGCCACTCGCCACTCGCCGCTCGCCACTCGCCACTCTTTCTCTGTCCCTCGCTCTTTGTCTCGTTCTCTCTCTCTCTCTCTCTCGTTCACTGAGCACAGTGAGCTGTCTTGATCTTGGCTGGTGAGTTTGCTCCACTGGACCGTTTAGGGACTAGATTCTTTCCACTGATGGCTTAGGAGACAAGGGCCACTCTGCTGCAATAAGGTGCATCCAATCAACGCTTTGAAGAACCCTGAACATGTGAACATATAGCCTAGGGACGATGGACAAACTGATATATGGTATGGATAGACATACTTATGGGTACTTTTGGTCTGGTGAAGTGTTGAGTCTTGTGCGACTCAACAATAATATATCAGACAATAGTGTTCTTCACAGTTTGGGGAAGGCCCTTTCCTGTTTCAACATGACGTTTTCTCAAAGCCATGTTTTCCAATGTTTGGTGTGGAAGAATTTACCAGGCCTGTATATTGCTGGGATCATTTCGGGATGGTGACTATGAGCCATCGTGCCCGACCTCACTAATGCTTTTTACGGTCGAATGGTAGCAAATTCCAGGCACCAGATTGCAAACTCCAGCAGAAAGCCTTTCCCATGGGAATGGAGATGCGGAGACTTCGCGTCGAAACCCCGACCGATTACAGGCTGATGGTTTGTGGTCTTTCGGGACCTGCATGACACGCAAAGATGATTGGACAGGAGGGTCCAGAGACATCCAGGATCACAAGGGTCAAAGATGGCACCCCTGTGGCTTATGAGGATAAGACACTGACCATGAACCACAGCATCCCTGGTTTGGATCCACATCTCGGGATCTTTGTTGCGTGTCGTTCCCCGTCTCTTCCCCTCTCACCTTTCTACTGTGCACTCACGAATAAAGGCACAGCCCCAGAAATAGCATCCCATATATTCTGCAACTTCTATGAATCATTACTTTTTATTATCAACAAGCAGAATTCAAGTGAACATGGGCAAAGCTGGACGGAGATTTGAAGGGGGTCGATTTAGTTTGCGCTCATGTACATGAAGTACATGAAGGCTTGTGCCGTGTGGAGGAAGAGAATACTTCAGAACCCCCTGGCCAATAGTTAAGAAAAGCATTCACTGAAAGCATTGCTGAAGTGGTCCCATGCTGAGCATGTAACCACAGGGAGCTTCAGCTAGGAAATGGGACGGTTGGGAGTGTGGGCATGCTTCAAAGGTGACCCAGCAAGGCCTCAAGGAACCTGCTATTTAGTGCCATCAGTCTCTTTCTTTCTCTCGTTGTGTATCACTATAGTTTCCCTCCCAACCACATTTCCCATTTCCCCGCAGCTATCTGCCTTCCGTTAGTAGCTAAACTACATTTTGTCATTGAGATTCTCCAGGCGGTTTCGTCGTTGGGTGCGAACCCCAGCAGGAGTCCCTCTTCTGCCTGCACTACAGCCCAGTAAGCATTCAGGCATCCGAGAAACTTCTTCAATTGTCAGCCAACAGCAGCATCAGCACTTCAGAAATCAGGTTGGGCAAGAAGACTGGTATTCCAACAAAGCTTCGACTGTACTTGAATCTGTCTGCTGTAAGTGGCAGGCCCAATGGTATGCGTATTCAGATCAATAAGATGGATGACCTTACTGACAAATGATTCTGTTTCAGAGACAGCAGGAATAACTGCAGCAACAAGCAATAAAGCCACAATAGGCAGAGCATATAAAGACTTCAAAATGCCTCACAAAACTATTAGCAAAAATAGCATCTGCTTCAAAGTTGACTTGGCAATTGCCATCATAGTCTGATGCTTTTCTAATTGTGGTACAACCTTGTTTCCTCCATTCAACGTGGCATTTGTCTAATGTCATGTGAAGTACCCTTTAAGTGTTTCATTAATGTCTAATGAGCTTTTCATTAGGAGAATTCAACTGTGACTTCTTCCATGCAAGATTATAAGCAACACAAGGTTTTACATTGGTAATGATTCTTCTCTGGATTGGGCAGCAATAGTAGGTCCTGCTTTTGTGCTAAAGAGCATTGTTATTATGAGAACATCAATGCAAAGAGTGGGTGTTGATATTTGCAAATGTCATGCTCTGTCCCACCATGCTCAAATTGGACTTGTTATTCACCCAACCCCCAGCCTGTTTGTTCCTCACCGCCTTGTAATATTCAACAATACCACCGTATTTAATTTCGAGACCTGGCTTGTCCCCGGTAAAAGTAACACGGAGCAGAGAAAATTGTAATTTCACAACACATCATTGAGCATTTCCTATTATGATTGCCACATGTTAACATGCCTATAAAATTCCAGAAACCGTTTTACACATTGCATTGCGTCTCTTGATATCTGCTTTACCTGCAATAATTAAAGGGAACGGCGGCAGCAGTATGCCTACTACTTAGCGGTAATGAGGTGCAATGCCAAGTATGAATAACAGGAGATTGACCATACGCGAGCTAAATGAATATTGAACATAGCACAGTCGATGGCTGCCTTAAAATCCGTGACTGAAGGAGTCCGGGCGCTGGTAAACAAAACAAAGTGGATGCTGAACAGAGGGACAATTAAACCGCCACATCTGGCAACGCCGATGCGAGTGTGTACCCAGCCACCGCAATTACGGGGCCTCCATCACATGTGTAACCCTTCGCTGCCTGGATGTTGTGCAGGGACAGAAGAGAAAGCGAACGCTCACTCTCATTCGGAGCTCGTCAAACAAAAGTGGTTTCAGGAATCGCTTCACGCTGCCCAAATGCCCCCGCAGAATCTGGGAAATCCCCTTTCACCATCGACAATCATATTATCTCCTGATTTAATTCCCGGGCTTCTTCCCGGTCCAGATCAGTCGCTCGCTATCCTGCTGATCACAAGCTACAGGGCGAACTTCGAGTCCTTTTATGTAGAGCCCAGACTGTTGCATTAAAGGAAGGACTAATTAGAGCGAGTGAGAGTGAAAATAATTTTTTTGGCTGGTTGAAGGGAGAAAAGAGGAGTTTTTCCACCAATGCCAGAAGTTACATAAATGTCATTCTGACATTTTGTGAAGACGGTTCGGTTGTGCTTTAAAAGCACATGTTGTTTATCTTGTCTAAAGCAAAAGGGTGAAGACCTTTTTGGGATCGAAAAGAAGAAAAAAACATCTTTAACATTCTACCTTGATAAATTCAGGAGCATACACAGATGGTGCCTTAGTAAGTTGTTGAGGCCTCCAGGAGAGCATCACTTGGTTTAGATTCCTCACGTTTCCGGAATGCTAGTGGGGGGGAAGAGCATCATTCTACCAAAAGATATAGTCTTTTATAGTTTTTTTTATGATGATGATAATGATGGTGATGATGGTGGAAAGCTCGTCTCTCTAAAGTCCTCTCATGTTGGATTGTTGAGTTGAGGTCTCGTGACTGTGAAGGCCTTAGCATACTGCATCCATTTGATAAGATTGAAAGGTCCACAACAGCCACTAAACGGTTTATTGTTGTGAGAATATTTTTGTAAACCACAACTTGAAATCTTAACAGCGTCTTTAGACTTGCCCGTCTTTGTTTTACACAATTGTCCCGGCAGCCGTTGGCCTCCATTCATGTCAATATGGTATAAAACTTGCAGAGAGAACTCAAACGGTAATTTGAAAAGTCTGCTGTTCTTGTGCAGCATTATATGCCTTTAAATTCGTAGACTGCCTCCCAACTCACCAAAACACTAAACAGGGAGCTATTTGTGTCCCCATTGCTGTTGAGATTGCAAATGCCCTTTCCAAAGAAAACACCTCTGAAAAAGCTTAGTCTCTTCCCTCTCTGAAGTATTATTCTTGCAAGCTACAGGGCTTAATTTATTCAAGGTTGTTAAACGTAAAAAGGGGAAAAAAAAGGATAAAGGCTTCCCTACTCAAGAGCTGGATTGTTTGGATCCGACTGGGAAACGCTGGTAGATTAACTCGACATGGATGGTGCACACTCTGCATGTGGATGTACTGATCTGTAATCTGTGTCATCTTCAACGCACAAGGGCAATGCAATTCTCCATTCACTCCGTGTTGGAAGTCTTTCAATTCTCCACAAAGAGTGATCGGCTCTCCCATGTGTGTGATTCCTCTGTCTCGCTCACGTCTACACTGACACACATGCACATATGCCTCCTTTCGCTCGCGCCAGCCTATACGTGTCGCATGCACACAGATGCAGAGATGCGTAGCATGCCGACTCTCTCTCTCTCTCTCTCTCTCTCTCTCTCTCTCTCTCTCTCTCTCTCTCTCTCTCTCTCTCTCTCTCTCTCTCTCTCTCTCTCTCTCTCACTCTCTCTCTCTCTCTCTCGCTCTCTCTCTCGCTCTCTCTCTCTCTCGCTCTCCCTCCTCCCCTCTGTGTCTCTCGCCCACCCTGTCTCTCCGCTCCTCTGTGTGTTTCATGCTTTCTGTACAGCATCCAGTCTGTCTGCTCAGCCACGGGGAATCTTTGCTGACGTCTCCGTCCTGCAGCCACAGCGGCCGAGAGAGATGTTCCAGAGACGAAAGGGAGATAAGAATGAGGAGACAATCGCATTAAGACTCACTTTACCCCCTCTCCCCCCGACCAAGACCAGAGGTTGGGATTTTGAATGCGAGAATCCGTGCACTCAAATCCCCTGCATTTCCCCCAAACTGAGCACACAACCTCTTCCCGTGCAGGCTTAGCGGCTCACAGTAAAGCCGGCACAAATGAACACACCGTCCTTAAGGGGGAAGGGAGGGGGGACAACATGCAGCCATATATGCATGAAGAGGCCCTTGGAATAAGTCTTGGAGAATGACACCGTTGCTGTTGTCAGCACAGCAGTAGAGCTGTCAATGCTACAACGCAACATGCTGTTCGGATCCATGGGTGAAGCCTCTCGACATCAAAGTTGGCACACAAAAGGATCCGTGTTTCCTTTTACTGTTGCCTACACCTGTCAAAATGGTGTGTTTTGTTTTTTTTGGGGGGGGGGGGGGTTGTTGTTGTTGCTTCATGTGCTCCTCCTGTACACCGACCCTCCTGCTTTGTAGCACCACAGAGACCCCTTGTGGAAAAGGGAAGTATAGCTGTGTGTGTGTGTGTGTGTGTGTGTGTGTGTGTGTGTGTGTGTGTGTGTGTGTGTGTGTGTGTGTGTGTGTGTGTGTGTGTGTGTGTGTGTGGTCCAGGACAGATCCCAGCATCCCCAAAAACACATTCACTCTGTCTCTCTTTCTCTCTCTCACACTCTCACGCACACACACACAGAGGAGTACTTGATTCTCGTCTGTGGAAAATATTTTTGTTGAGCCGTGAGACAAAATGCAAAACCGTCCTCGAACTCTGGGCCTTTTTTTTGAGTCTCCAAACCAGCTTTTCCCTGTTAAAGCTTTAGCTATCATCTGAGCACGCTGTACGACACTAGAGGGCCAAATTAAAGCAGGCCTTGGTAAAATAAAATCCCTATTATCTTTGAACTAGCAAGTACCCAATTATACGCCGCAGTTATCTCCCATCTCACAGACTTCTGAGTCCTCGCCACAGGGCCAATGAGCAAGGAGTGCTAATGAAGAGATGCTGAATCACCTTTTTGCCTTCCTGGACGTATGACTGCCGGAGCCTCCTTGATCATAGGCGGTTTCTTTTTTTTGTTTTTTTTATGGATCAGAGTCATTCCCAGGCTTTGATGATGTGGCTCTTTTTCTCAACCCTCCCCCCCCCCCCAAGTGAGCCTGTCGCAGGCCACACACTCATGGATGTGCCGCTGGCTGCAGCATGTGTGTGATAAGTGTGAAAGAAGAATGAGAGGTCTCTAATCCAAGGCTCAGAGAGAGAAAATGGGTTTAAAAGGTTTCTTTTTTTTATCTGTCTCCAGTCAGATAGGATGTGTGTTCAGAATGAGCCGAGCAGAGAGAAGAACTCCTGCCGATGTGAAGGCGGGGGGTTTGTCTGTTGATATGTGTTTTCTCTGCACTTTCCTACCTCTCTGTTCTCGTGGTCTTCATCATCCCGGGAAGCCTATCTGAACATCGCGCCGCCTGCTCGTGCAGAAAAATGACCCCAAATGTCTTGATAGCTGACTTCTCTCTTTCTTTTCCATTTTTCCAGCCTTGTATTTTCGAAACTGAAATTCCAGTCAGTCTCTCAACTGCCTCAACACTGTTACTACAACACAAATGCCTTTCAAATGCTCCCAGGAAGCAACAGTTTCAGACATTTGAGCTGTACTTTTCAGTTTATGAAAGCATGGCACATACTTTTATACTTTTACTAAGGTGTTGTGGGGTATTAGTACTTTATTTGCACTTCGTCGCGGCTCTTTAACAGTATTTGAAGAAAGAAAATGGAATTGCTACTGTTAAATCTTGGTGCAATCAGGCTATTCTACTGCAGCACTGCTGGCCTCTGCTTGTCATGCATAAATACTCATCATTTTCTCATCACATTCACACTGAAAGCTACGTTCCGATAGCATCTGTGTATTTTGATGAACAAAGGTAGACTTAATCAGTGTAGTTCAATAGACCCACAAGGGCACATGGCATCGCCTCATTGTCACAAGAAGGATACAAGAGTTATGAAGTCAATAATGTGCAGTATAACCACCTGCCTCAGTGTCAAAAAGGGAGAAATCGGTGCCCGTTTTACGAAGGCTGTATGAATCCATTAATAGTGCAAATCATGCTCCTTAAAAGCTGGGCCGTACTTTTGTGTTTAAAATGTCCCAAAGTACTTCCTGCAAACTACAATGATTGAAATTTAAATAGAAGGGGACTGCTGAAGAGGGTAAGAGCTTTTATGCAGGTACAGCGGAGCCGTGAAAAAGGGATTCCAGGGAGTGTTTTAAAGTTTAAGAGGCCGTCTGGGAATTTAAAATGGGCCTGGGATGGTTTAGGATGGCACCTCTGGAGAGCGAGAGGCGGTTTAGGAATTGATGGACTCGAGGACGCTGTTATGGGGGGTTTTGAAAGCTAAAAACGAGTCTGGAAGGAGAATGGGTTTCATAACAGGAAGCACATGCAGGTCTGGGTGTTCGGGGGCCCGATGCTCATTGATGCAGGATCAAATATTACCAGCTTCGCATCACAATGGGCTCATCGCACGCTGCTAGTGTGCGTCGCCCTTTAGAATCACTTCCCGAGCACCTTTTTGGGGGTACTAAAGAATGGGATTAATGTCGGTAGTCATCCGGTAGCTGGAGATGATGTTTAATCATTTTAATAGAAAACGGATGATCGCTGCATCTGTTTTGGTGCACCGTCCGTTACTGTTTTATGGTTTTCCCTGCTGCTATTTTATGCTGCTGATCGCATTTGAAGGGAAGTCGCAGCACTTTGTATCAACATGCTCTGGATATTACCTGTTGTGCAGAAGATGTATCGTTGTCGGTGTGTTTTACACATGCACTGTGGGTAAATAGTGTAAAAATATGGGATGAAAAATCTGGCTCTTGATCACCAGACGTGCAGGTTCATGGCGGCGTTTTACCTCACACACCCCCTCGTCTCTTGTCTCCAACAGGAAGTCCGATCAACCTGACGTGCCGTGCGTTCTTTGGATACAGCGGAGACGTCAGTCCACTCATCTACTGGATGAAGGGCGAGAAGTTCATCGAGGATCTGGACGAGGAGCGGGTTCAGGAGAGCGACATCAAGTAAGACGTTCAGCGCCAGACCCGAGCTGCATTATGAGTGCAAATCCTCATTGTTAGTGGCAAAAGCATATGGTTCGCTCGGTATCTCACGAAATAACAGAGAAATTCTCTCAGTTCATTATTTCCACTGAATGAGCATATTTACTATCCCTGTTAATATTACAACAGAGCTTGAGCAACATATAACAAATTCATGAGGCACATTCTCTTCAAAAGCAGCAAGGGACCCACGGGCTGAACTAGTAAACACCTATTTAAACCCAGTTACCACAACTGTGGGAGCACCCATCAACACACGGGACAATAAAAGGAACTATTCACCACCGAGCTGCCATTGAAATTCCATTTCATGAATGTTTAATGGGGCCGTTCAATAATGCAGACAGCTATGCATTCTTTATCGCGCGCAATATATATGCACGGCTCAGGTATCAGTGATCGGCGATAACTTTGCGCTGAAATATAAGTGGAAGCATTAATAGCCGAGCAGCACGGCAGATGGAAACTCCAATTAAATGTCTGTGTTGGCCTCCTGTTCCGTTCCGGTGACCTCCGTCTTTTTTGGCTCGCACTCGTGTCTGGAAACAGAGGTCTGTTTAATCCAAAATCAGGTAAAAAAAAACCTGGCGGCCAGACGCACACACACACACACACACACACACACACACACACACACACACACGTACTGCCTGAGGCTGGTTGACCATCCAACATGCCCTCTAATTGACTGGTACTGTTGGAAGCTGATTTTTCTTTGCTTCAGGGTGTGATGCATTCAGTACAGTAATGTCAGAGCCCCTTTTCTTGATTTCAGAAGGAAACTATTGTTGGATTTTCCAAATTTGAACCTCATACAGCCAAATGAATGTCGCCCGTCTGGACGCGGAGACGGCTCCTCGTCATGGCCCATACTACATTCAGATCATATGGGAAAATGTGGAAGAAGAGAATTCCAGTGTACCTCAGCCACATTTCCTTTTCTACATGACGAGCTGGTCTCCAGGCAGCGAAGGTCAAATCAAAGCTAGAGTATTGATTTTCGGATTGGCCCCTCCTTCAAGGGACGATCAATCCTCATCATCAATACGCACGTGTGAGACAATGGAGACGACTGTGTGATTGAGGAACGCGAGCAACAAGTATATATTATCCATCATATTTCACTTCATAAACCCTGGCGGGATGATTATGATCAGATTGTCAGATGAAGTGAGGGCACAGCCGAGAGCCGAGAGTAAAGATACCGAATACAGAATACTGTGTCTTGACAGACATCCAGGTGGGAAAGGTGTTGCATCCAAATCTACATCAAGTAACTGAATGTATTTGTGCAGCGGTGTGGCCACCGTCTCCCAGATGTCGTTGCGGAAAAAAAATGTGAGCAACAGATAATCTGTTATTGACTTTTGGCAGTGAAGGTGGAATTATGTGTGTTTTGCACTGCTGTCATCACCGGGGATATCAGAGAATAATGTGGAGGAAGAGAAGCGAATCACGTTTAACAATAAGGAAAGAAAATCATGAGAAACTGTTCCCCGTGATGCGGCGCACCATACTACCAGGAGGGATTTAAAGGTGCAGTGTGTAGCATGTAGCCGCATGCACCAAACATATAGCGGAGGATGGATGTCGCCTGACTACCGGGTCCATTTATAGACAAAAAGCCATCTACTGACTAACAGTGGGGCAAGAATATCCAAATTCCAACTAAACAGCTGAAACTCTGAGAGCCAGTAAAATCTCACTGCTGTCTTTTTATCCTCCCGCGTGGCTTCAGCCTGTAGCTTAGGTTATAACTCTGGCCTTATCTTACACACTGCACCTTTTTAAGGGAATAATTCATTCACAGTGAAGCTAATTATTTGTTCCGGTAGACATTTTCGCTGGTGTATCTGTGCTGGTATACACCCTTTCATGTCCTGCCCCACTGTACTCCTTTTGACGGACCCGACGCATGACTAGAAAACCCCTGTTGTCGACAAACGCGGTCTAATGAAAAGGTTAACGGTAAGCAGCGTGACAAGGCTGGGAGGAGAGTTAGTGGCCCAGCCCGTGACCTGGCATTTGGAGATGTCTCTATTAGCCTTCTAGCACATTCCGTCCAGCTCTCAGCACCGCTCTCTGTTGTGAAGGACACCAGGCCAATTAGAGCCTACAATACTTATGGGGGGAGGCAGGTGGCGGCATCGGGTAGGTGGTACAATAAAGATGAAGAAGTGCGTCATATGCGGTTAGAAACCCTGCTTTCAAATGAGGTAACAAGCCAAGAGATCGAAACTGTGACCCTGAGCTGCTTTGAAAGTGTGTGTGTGTGTGTGTGTGTGTGTGTGTGTGTGTGTGTGTGTGTGCGTGTGCGTGTGTCTGTGTGCGTACAGTGGGCGCCCACGGTGCACATTCAAGTTGTTCAAGTACCTATTTTTGTTGTGTGCCTCCGCGCGATACCGTCTCCCTGTGTGTTTTCATTTATTTCATTTTTTTTTCCCCGTTCCCATTTTGAATGTGCGCTACTTCAAACCCCCCCACCCCCCCTGACATCATTCTATGAGCTTTTAGCTTTGAAATGGAAATTAATCACAAAGGAGTATTCCCCGGAGGGCTGCCTGTAATACATGAAATGGAGCTTTTGGCACAATGTTTCACCGCTGAGATTCCGGGTTGATATAAAATTTCGTGGCTGCAGAACAAGACTCCGTGGATCTCGGAGGTGAAGTCGCAGCGTGGAATACAGAGATGGCTGCTGCAGTTTAAAGCCAGAAGACGTTTCAGTTCCCCCCCCCCCCACCCCACCAGGTGCACGGGCATGCTGCACCCTTTTGAGCAGCAGCTCGAGTGTAAAATGTAACTCTTAATGCTCAGACAGATATACAGATATCCTCATGGGAAATCGGAGCACTCACAGAGTCCGGCAATGCTTCCCCTGCCTATCGGCCCTGCACTCCGCCTTATCCTTTCACAGTCCGACGTTGATGTTTACCGTGCATCATATCGGATTTGGCCGGACGAAACTGGAACACTTGTCCAACTCAATAATGCAATGTGGCAAAAAGCTTGCTAACTGCCCACTGGGCAATCTGTCATTGTGTACAATGTTACATCTCGATCATCTGTTTCATCTGTTGTGATCTAATTCATGTCTACCTTTGGGGTGGGGTGGGGTAGGGGGGCGGGGGTTGTCAAGGGAGGTGCAGACAGCGGGATATAGGCAACAGCCAGTGAGGCATTCAGAAATAAAGCAAAGCATGACAACGTGGCCCAGTTCAAAAGTTCAGGTGTCACATTGAGGCTGCTCGGAGAGGGATCGTCCTAGATAACATGGAGCGGATGACGGGATGCTGCCATAGCGCAAAGAACCGTATGAACCACCCCTTTCCCCCCCCACCCCCCCACCCCCACCGCCTGGTCTGGCTTTTCTCATGCATTTGTCCCCTCCATCCAGCTCCACAGCACCAGTTTCCGGCTTTTCCTCGACTCTCACACACAGGACTCCTCACTCGTACACTCGTAACTTTCACTAACGGGTATGATGGAGTCTTTTTGTGAACAAATATAGATTTCTTTTTCTTCTTCTTTTTTCTTTCTTTTCTTTGCCAACGCCCACAGTGTTTCGGCTCAGTCTATGTTGAGTCACACATGGGTGCCACCTCTTTAAAAAGCCATCAGCATGGATCTATATCCCAACCTTGTGGAGCCCCGTGTCTCTGCCTGACTGGCCGCACAATGGAGAAGGATGAGCGTTAGAAAAGCTTGCGAGGAATTAAGAGAAAAGGCCGAATTGATTTCCCTCTCACAAAGATACTCGCGCAGGCCGTAACACAGGCGGTGACTCCTGTGCTTTCTCGCGGAAAGCTTAAGAAGTGCTTCTTTTATAATTGTTTTTATGAAGCAGCTAGTCCATGTAGCTACACAATAATTACCTCCAATGGTTCTTGATTGTGAATGGTCAATAAAAAGGAATTTCAACGCGAGTGCGATATTTCCATCTATGTGGGACACCAATTATCAGCGGCACTTTGTAAAGCGAACGCGAGCTATCGCCATGGCAGCGGCGGTCTCGTTGTAGTTTGTCTCCGTCTCCCCCGCACTTCACGATCTGCTTTGTTTAGTCCTTTCATTGATCACCGGGAATTACGCCGGTTTTCATATTCAGATGCCCCGCGGCAGACGGATGCCCAAGCGGGCCTCGCACCTCTCCGCGCTATTAGCCCCATGCATCATTCGGCACAGCGCTGGAGCGGCTGCAATTTTTGTAACCTTAAAAAGACTATCTGCTCATCTATCATTCCTGCTTTTTGCACAGCAACTCAGCAGGAGAGCTGCAGCTCTTCACCAATCGTTGTGTTCCTGTTGTTCTGGTCTCGTCATGTGATGTTTGTGACAAACGCTTGAACCAGGCTTTCATAAGTAGGGGCCGGATCTTTATCTTTATTTTTGCTATGTACAAGCTTGTGACAGGTATTGTTTGCATCTTGTGTGTGTGTGCGTGCGTGCGTGCGTGCTTCGAAGATGGGTGTGGTCCAAGCATGGTCGCAGGAAGTAGAAGGGTAGGAAGTGGGCAAGGGGACATTTTACAGTTTGTAAAGAGGAGTTTCGTGAAAAAGTTTGTGCATTAAAAAAAATGTGTGAAAGGGAAATCTTTACATCTTGAGGGTGCCATCTCCTCCTGATGGCTTGTTAGCATTGTCAGCACTTTTCATTGAAGGCAGTTAGCTACCCCCCTGACGCAGTTCTTCCTGCTTATTTAAAATCAAGGCAGACACTGATAATAAAGAGGACGCTGCAAAAAAAAGAAATAAATCCATCTTTTTTCCCCTGCCAAGTGTCCAGTGAAGAAAAACGGGCCTCTAAGTGCCGTAGTGTCCTTCCACTCACGACAGTCGCTGTGATCAGAGTCAAAGCGTACAGTCTTTTTGCATGTTGTTGTTGTTGTTGTTGTTGTTGTACTTGTTGTAGAAGTGTACAGATTTGTGGAAAATGGCTGAATTCTACACAACGAAAAACGTTTTTCTTTTTTTTTTTCTCACTAACCCTCTCGGCAAAATGTTTTGTGATAGGTCGGCGCTGTAGTGCATCATGACAGTCACACTATTGTCCCCGTAGCAACATGTCACAACCGGTAGACATCAAGAGCCTCAGTGAGTATTTTTCACGTAGGGGGGGAAATCTGTCATGACTCATATGATTCTGGCTTCTTGTCACCTCCTACCTTCTGTTTTATTGATGAACTAGAAAAAATAAGTAAATGCTGCCCCGAATGTCGGCAGATTGTAGAGCTTGGTATTAAACTAAGGTTCTGTCTGATGTGGTTATCTGCATATTTATGGCTGCGATGCAGGCTGTGCAGGTAAAGTGCACAGTAGTTTTACTCTGGAAAATGTCAGCTCGGTGACAGTGTCTCAAAATTGCACTCCGCACAAAAGCTTATAATTCCAAGGTCATGATTTATGGATTTTAGGATGCACACTGTAGACGCAACTCAAATTTCCTTGGGGCAAACTTATTTCTTTTTTTGTCCTAGGAATCCATATTTTATGTCATAGTCTCTGACTTTTTGACTGCCTGCAGTCTGCAGTTATTGTTTTCCAGAGTTTCTCTTATTTTGGTACAGATTCAGAACATTCGATTTGACATTGTTATTTGGAATCTGTAGTCACAGAGCACCCCTGCAAACTTCGGGACTCCAGAATTAAAAAATATAACTTCAGCTCTGCATGTTCTCTGATGTTCTGAGTCCGATTTTCATTTTTTTTTTTTTTTTTTTTTTTCCTCATCCCAATCCGACTTCTTAAACGAAGACCGCTACAGAAGCTACTTTGATGTTCACCTCACAGTTGGTAATGAGGCGGCTGGACTCCGTTTGGGCAGATGATTGAAGTCATGTTGGTGTTCAAATTTGACCCAAACTGCTGGTTCCAGCGTGCTGGTGTCACTCGACCAACCGTCGCAGTCGCAAAGTCGCAAACGTGTCCCGGCTTTGAGCAGACAGCCGTACGTCACTACTCCCTCGGGATTAATTGGTGGACTCCGTCCACCATGAGATACTTCATGTTCAGCACTCGTCTTTTGGCTCAAACACTGAATTCGCCTCGTGATTAATGCCATAAAAGTCCAGCGTTGTCTCATCTTTTCTCTGAAAGTCTACAATATCTACTGTTATACACACGCTGCATGTTTTTTCTTCCAATTATTAAAGGGGAGATGAAGGGGGCTGACACTTCACTCTCTCGGGGTGAAGGCACCAAATCCTGAGCGAACGCCGCCTTCAATTTGCATCCAGTTTGCACACCGTCTCTTTTAGAGCCGCTCTGCTTCATATGTTGGAAGTCATTTTTCATGAGAATAATTTCAGAAACGTGAAATGATCTCATTCAGGTAATAAAAATGTGCGTCTGGTCTCCAAAAGATTCCAATGCTCGTGTTTCATATGCGTCAACCCAGCATCCATGCGTGCCTTTTCTCTGTCCCCCACTCGCAGGACAATCCGGGAGCACCTCGGGGAGCAGGAGGTGTCCATCTCTCTGACCGTCGACTCTCTGGAGGAGAACGACCTGGGCAACTACTCCTGCTACGTGGAGAACGGCAACGGGCGGCGGCAGGCCAACATCCAGCTCATCAAGAAAGGTGGGGGGGGGCGAGCACAACACAAGCACACAGATTCATTTGTAAGATGGGGGAGAGGAAGGGGGGGGACACACAGTTATTTTCAGCATATACAGTATATCACCATGACTCCGAGAGGGTTATAGAAGCCTTGAGATTTAATAATGGCATGTTGCAGCTCTGGGGGGGTGAAGAACACCATTTAATACCGCAGACCTTCGCGCTGACAATAAGAGTGATTCTCTTCGCAGCAATTTACGGAGTACAAAGAAGAACAACTGGCGGGACTCTGGGAATTGACCAGTTGTTTCTCGCCTCAGGGAGGAAAGAAATTGGGACAGTATGGTAGATGGTGCAGAAAAGCCTCCACATCCAGCACCTCGAGCCTGCATGGGGGGAAGCATTAGTTTGAAGAGAAAAGGAAGAAATGGCTTTCGGAGAGAGGCAGCCTTTTCGGTGTTATGATGCCAGACGAGCTGTTTGACTGTCTGGCAATGACCTCCTCCATCACACAAATCCTCCTTTGATCGGCGAACTCTCACTCAAGACATTTTCTCATCTTTCATCACTGACTATATACTGTTGCCTCCCCCTCCCCCCCACATCCCCCTTTCATTTTTATTCAAGCAAACATTTTTGAGTTTTTTCCCTCTGATTTCGCCTCACTGAGGATGACTGTTTGAAAGTTGATTCCATGATGATTTCAAATAGAGATGCACACTTCCCAGCGTGGTTATATAAGTGAGGTTTTTTCTTCTTTTTTTTACCGCGAGGCTGGGGGGGGTCTCTCTGCAGCCTTAAAGTTGTCAGCGTTGAATACATCTACATAGTAAGATATTTCTTCCTCTCTTTTAAGCTCGCAGCTTTGGATCCAGCTTTGATGGCAGCCCAGTTCCCCTCCATTTGCTATATTAAAAGGGTTTATGCTGCACAGTCAAATCTCAGACTAAACCCGGAGAAGATTAGCCTGGTCCTCGCAGGATTGCGGGGTCCACGAGAAATTGACCGATTCCCCATGTCTTTATTTGCGGTGCGGTGCGAGGCCAGCCCGTGTTTACGCCGCCTTTTCAAAGTTCCCCCTCGCTTGTCTCTGTGAAGCTGCGAAAACCGGCGCGACACTCCAAATGAATTTGGTCGTCTCAGCGCAGCATCAAGCAGAATATGCCTTCACTTTTCCCCACTTGTACAACTTCTCGTATCGTCAAGAAGTTTAGAAGTCCTCCTGGCCAACTTTTTTTCCTCCACATCCTCAGACACATTTTTTTTTATCTCGCAGCAGCAGCGGCGGCAACATCATCTGGCAGGCGGCTGCTGCCGATGCTGTATATAATAACTAACATCGAGATTCCTGATTTGTGAACATGAGAAGCCGCCGACTCAGCTTTCACCGTTCTCACAGACGCTCTCCTCTGTTTTATTTTACCATTCAACCCTCACTCCGCCTTTTCCCCGTCTCTCTTTTCATCTCCATCCCCAGACAAGAGAGAGAGAGAGAAGGTGCTGTAATAGAGGGAGAAAAGAAAGGGGGGGCTGATGAATCGCCGGATGCCATGTGGCTCCATCACATCCAGCCTTCTAGTCAGGAGCTAATTTGTCTTAATCCGTCCCACTGCAGCGCTGCTACAATATGGATGCCTGGCCGAGAAGAATTGGCCTCTTCCACTGTAATCTGTGCAGCTTGAGGAGCAGCTGGCTCGTTACACTGTCCAGCTATCTGAGGAGAGGAGCAGTGTTCATTGAGGCGAGAGGGCAAGGAGGAGGGTGAGGAGTGGAAGAGAGGGAGGAGAGGAGGTGCTTGGATCCATCCTTCACCCCTCTCCTGAAAAAAGTAACCTAATTCAGGATGATTCCCCAGGCCGAAGGGTGGGGGGGTCGGATGGGCGGGAGGGGGGTCGGGGGGGGGAGGAACTGAGACGAGAGTTTCGACGTGGGGAAACCTAGCGCTCACTTCTGCCCACCCCGAGTTTTGTTTGCTCTCTTGTTTGCGTACGTCCGTCCGTAAGTTTGGCTGAAGGTCGTCGCCCAGACAGGCGTGATGAAGCGGCACGGGGCCACGCTCGTTAGCTCCGGCGAACATCATCCTTCATCATGGGAGCTGTCGGCCTGATGGCCGCCGCAGTGGAATGGGCATCGCGCACCCCAACGAGGTTAAATGTGCGCCGGTGATGGATGGCGATGCACGGGAGTCCTCTCTGTCCATGTTTTTGTGTGTGTGTGTGTGTGTGTGTGTGTGTGTGTGTGTGTGTGTGTGTGTGTGTGTGTGTGTGTGTGCGTGTGTGCGTATGCGTGCGTCATTGCAGTGAGTCCAGCCTTTTACTGTTGTCCATTAGTCAGCCAATGAAGGCTGACTACCCAGATTTTGTGAGGCGTAGCCAAGAGGAAATGTTGAACTGCAAAAGATGGAGTGACATCCGACAGAAAACACACAAAAAAAAAAAAAGCCTTGAAAAAGAGACCATGAAAAGACAAAAGCAAACGACTTGGTGTTCAAGGTAAGCTGCTGGACCATGGAGCTTAATGGAGTTCATTGTCTTGTCGTGTAAAGTATCACCCCTCATCCTCCCGAATAACACCACTAGTCTTGCTTCCACGGGATACTTTCTCCTGTCCTTTCGTGAAATACTACAAGTAACAATTTAGAATAATGCGAGCGTAAAAGTGAAATATCAACGGTGAAGTCCTGCCGTTCCTTGAGTTTAGCTTATGTGGATGCAATCCAGCCACAGTGAGAATATAAGCAACGTGGAGAGATGGAGGGGGGGGGGAAGCAGAACAAGGAGCGCCGCCGCAGGAGAGGCCTGTTTCAGACTCTTGTAACGATAGCTACGGCAACTTCTCTCATCCGCCGTGCCCGCGTCGTGCATTATTTCACGTGAATTGATGTTCTGGGGCCGGATTTGTTTTAGCACGCCAACTTTAGCGCGCATAAGAGCAGAGGAGAAACACGAAACAGAGAATAAATTTAGTCTCACGGCATCAAATGTCTACACTGAGATCAGAAGAAAACATGAAAATCATAAATGTGACTCGTCTTTCACACTGTTCAAGCAAACTAAAGTGCCTATAATTGTACGGATTTTAAATGAAATTTGTATGCTTTTTTTTCTTCTTTTTTTTTATAAAAATTGAAAATAGATCAAAAAGAGTGGAAATGGTATACGTGGATAATGGATAGCTGGAGACGTCTCTGTCCATGCCGGTGTAAAACTACAGGGTTGTGGTGACTCTTTCAAGAGAATTAAGGGAATTGATTGCAAACTTCCAAATACTGGGTCCCTCAAGAAATGAGAAGCAGCCATGTTGTTTGCATTCGTGTTTTTTTGTGTGTTTTTGTTTTCAGAAATGTGACTGATGTCTGATGGAGACAGGGACATCTCAGGAGAATTAGACAATTCACAGCCATATACTATTTATATATATTATTCATACCGAGTGCTGTACGTGATCGGCAGGTTATCTGCCACTTAAACTATGAATTTAAACTAGAATATTCTGAAAAGCAATTTTCTGTTTTGTTTTTGTTTTTGATTTTACTTTTTTTTTATCCGTTATCTATGTTTTTATATGGTGAAACTTGTATGCTGCCATCTTGAACTGGATCCATTGGGAAAGAGATTAAACATGGGATTATCCTGGATTTAAAAAAAAGGTTAAATAAAAAAATCAATAAATTCTCTCTCTCCCTGTGTTCTCGCCTTATTAGCGGAGCTGATGTACACGGTGGAGCTGGCCGGAGGTCTGGGAGCCATCCTGATGCTGCTCATCTGTCTGGTGACGCTCTACAAGTGCTACAGGATTGAGCTCATGCTCTTCTACAGGAACCACTTTGGCAGTGAGGATATAGACGGAGGTAAGATGAGATAAGGCGCAAGACAAAATTGACTTTACAGCGTTATATAATAATCCCCCATAATCTGTGATACCACACTGTTTTTCTGTTCACTGGAGGATTTCTAAAGCTCCTTCCTCTGCTGTGAAAGCATCCTTTCTTCCCTCAGTATGAATCAAATCCCTAACCCGAGCACTGTCGGGACTGCTCCGCACACATATTTATTTTTACTCCGAAAAACACCTGGGCTATTTTTTCCGCACCTTGAAGCTCCACGTGGCACTATTTTTATGTAAATGTGCATCTGGTTTATCGGTATAAATGACGCGGAGAAGAGCCTCGCATTGTTCCCAACTAAAAAAGAAAAACCGATGTCGCCGATTTTCAGGGAGTCGTCTCAACCCGCTGAGCGAAATCAGACATTTTATGCAAAATATTCTGTAAACTGTCTCTTCTCAACGGCAGCGAGCGACTCACCAGCCTTTGATGTGGCTCCTTCTCGTCGTTCCTGCATCCGTGTAAAAAAAAAAAGAAGAAAAGTAATCACAAACCAGCCGTGTGAAAACGCTCACGCTGGGTGCCGCTTCCTGACATCACAATGCATTACTTCTGGGTAATGAAGTTTTCAAACGGTTCCCCCTCGCCGCCCCTCAGAGCCTTGCAACAGGCAAAGCTGCCGAGTTTAGCTTCTTTGGTTGTGTGTTTTTTCGTGTTGTCATTCCAGCAAAAAGCACATTCAAGTTAACAGAATTAGTCAACCGCCAACACGCTGTCTTTGCTGTACAGGACACACCACGTCACCGTTGTGGTGTTTATTGATCTTGTTGGGTTTTTTTGTTTATCTTTGCAAGATTTTGGTGTCAGTGCCCTTTTGAATCAAGCAGCGATGGCTTCAATCATACTGGAGGAAATCCATCATATAATAGAGATTTGTTTTTCCAAGGACGGTAGCTTTAAAAGTCCAAGACATTTTAAGTCCACCGTCAGCACAGTGACTGTCCACAGGGCTGTCGATACCAGCCGATTGCTCAAGACACACTGCAGTAGAGCGTTGGGAGTGAATATAGAGAGCCCTGTACACAGACGTCCCTGTTTACAAATGCCTTGGCTCTGCACAGGACACCCAGGACGAAGGAAGTCCTGTTTGACGAATACATTAATCATTTTGTGAGCAGTTTGAAATACTTTGACTCCAATTTTACAACTCTGGAAAGCTTTCAAGCGGGCAATTATTTTACTCCCCCTATATTGTGACAATTGAGCCCGCTCTTTCTGTTGATCTCAGCTAAATTGAGTAACGTGGGGCACATTATCTTGAGCTGCTGATGAAGGAAATGTAGGTTTTTCCTAGTAGGGGTTGGGTCGTGATCCGGGCACATGTATGGCGTCTCCTGGTGATGGTTCCCCGATGTCTTCCCAAGAGCAAAATGCAAAGAGTGACAGGATGATATATTCTGCCGAACGCTCTCTGTAAAGCAAATCCAAACACGGACGAAAACATTAACTCTGAGGGCCCATCAGCAATCGTCAAAGACAGGGGGGGGAAAAGCCCCCTGATTGGGCCTGGTGGGTGAGTCTTGTCTTGAGAATGCATCAAACTGAGACAAGGAGCAAGTTTTAATTTGATTCCCCTGTAATGAGTCTCTCAAGTAGCAGCGGCGCAATGAATTCAGGGGGAATGAGATTAGTTCGGAGAGGCTGAGGGACCGCGCGGAGTGGAAAGAGAGACGGCGAGAGAGTTATGAGCGTTAAAAGGGAAGAAGCCTTCCGCTCCCCTCCTCGTACGTCCCCAGCTCTGCTTAACCGTGATGCCTGCTCCATCAGACGTTTCAATGAAAGTCATTACCTCCGGCTGCGTGTGTGTTGGGGCTTTCGGCCCCCGGAAAGCGGGAGCACCGCCGTAATGGAGGGCCCAGAGGCAGTTGTGTTGGGAAAAAAAGTGGGGGGACTTGAACTTAATGCCAAACAGCAATTGTCTCCTTTAATTGTGCCGCCCGAGTGAGTGCTGGGAGAGAGGAACAGATTTTCAATTTGTTCCTCAGTATAAGGGGATCAGGTTCAATAAGCCACAGCGCGCTGCCTCCGGAGCTCTCCGGAGCTCTCTGGAGACTCTCGATACTTTCCTCCACGCCGCGGTCGATTAGATCACTTCAACCGCCACCACTGGCGCGGCGCACGCGCATTCACGAAGCGCGCACGCACGCACACTCGCACCTGCGCCTCACAAGTCATCTCCAGTGGCGATGGCGCCGTGCTGGAGGTGAATGGCGAAAGGGTAAAGCGTTAAAAAAATATGGACCGAACTGGAAGCGGTTGCCAGTTGAGTGGAGACAAAACGGCTGCTAAGCCTTGCCAGGAGGTGGTTAACAGAGATCCCATCTCTATGGTAACCACCGCACTGACAGGGAGAAGTGGCTGCATGTAAGATGTAGTTGCACACGCACAGTTTTTCATAAATAAAGTCCTTAAGCCAGTGTCTGGGATGCACAACGATATTTTTTTTTCTTCTTCTCCCCAACATAAATCGACACTCACTGCCAAGAAAGTGCTTGTGTTTCATTGTGGCCACTCGAAGAACTAATTGAACGCCTGCCTCCCTCTCCTGCCAGATGTAAAATTGTAAGCTTTACGTAACAATAGGACGGACTGTCAGCTATTTGTCAGCGCAGCTATTTAGTTAAAGACTGCTCAGTTGTCACATTGTGTGGGTGTCAGTAGAATCAATAATAGGCTTCATGATGACAACAGCCGAGCGAGCTCGTCGAGGAGGTGGGAACTCATCAACACTCCGCCATAAATACGAATGTCAGTGTTGTCAGCGCGGCGCGGAGTTATGAGGCTCCGTCTGTGTTCAGAGTAGTTGGGAGATACCGAGCGTTAATAGTTTCCACATCTCGCACACAGCCACTGTAGTGCGTCCCGGGTCATTTGCATATTTAAGATGCGGCGGTAAACATCACTAAGTAGCTCGTTTGTAAGCAGAAGGTCAAACACTGTCTTGTTTCCCCCCCCCCAAGTGATATTGTCAAATTTAATGGAAAACAAAGGAGACAAACGGAGGGGTCTACACTAAACGGCTTCGGCGAAGGTGAAACATTGATCGTCAGACACTGTTTTTTCAAAATGGGAAAATATCTGGACTTTTGGTCTAACTAAGCGAGACATTTAAGCGTGTCACCTTGGGCTCTGAGAAGTGGTGATGGCCTTTTGCTCATGACAATTTCCGAGGAAGTTTGCTTGAATTGACTTTTCAATTTTGGGACTAATTGTCGGGAAAATAGGAACGTCCTTGAAAAGAAAAGTTAAATTTAATACCAAGTGCATCATGTATTTGTTGTTGTAAACTGTAATCTCCACATTTGTTGAGTTTGTTTTTGCGTGTAAACAAAATGTTCAGGTGAGCTGCTGACCAAAAGACTAGAGTTACAGAGCAGGTGTTTACAGTCAGTTAACTGGACTTTAGAACTTTAAGCTTTTCTTTATGTTCCACAATAACCCCTCTAAGAGTGTATAGAAATATATGTAAAAAACAGGATAATTTATGATATATATATATATATCAGCACTTTGATATCCTGCCCCCGCACAATGTACCAATTCGACACTGTCTCTGTTTTCCCTGTAATTAGTTCTTTCTAGGGAAAGAAATCTGAAAATGCAAAACAGGAATCTCAAACCTTCCTATTTTCCGACGTTCTATTGACTAAAGGCTGAATTGATACCGGGAACAATCATCAGTCGCAGCCCAACATGACCTCAGGTAGCTGTTTATTAGTTATGGGAAACAAAACGGCATGTTTAAAAGCTACTCAGCCACTCATTAGCGGTTCGCCTCGTGTGCTTTTCTATAGCTTCAGAGTTAAGTATGGTGCGTTACGTTCTAATTTACTCTCCATTAAATGTAATGGAGCCCAGAAATAACCCAGAGATTACGCCTCCAATTCTCTTGGCGCTCTCCACCGCGAGTTCAGGAGTTCACAGTCTAACTGTAGGCTCTCCGTGCACATGCATATTTATATATATACACATATATATATATATATATATACATACATATATACATATATACACATATATATATATATATATATATATATATATATTACCCTGCACCTCCATGCGCAGCGAGCGCCAGTCCCTTTGCAGTGGGCATGTGGGACGGAGGAGTGCTGGAGTGCGGTTTCAGAGGTGCGCTGCGCCCTCGGATCCACCTCGCCGGTCTCCTGGAAGGAGTGACTCCTCAAGGCGCAACAGCAGGGTCACTCCGCCCTCCGAGAGACTCAGCCTCTTCCTCTCCCGTCCCTCTCTCTCTCCCGCTACAGACGAGTGAATCAGCTCCACTGAAATAGCCCCTGATCCGCCTACACAGATTTCATTAAAATGGTACCGGAGAAAAATGGAGCGGGAGATTCATGTCGCAGAGAAGTCAAATATGAGCCTCAGAGTTAGTTGCACGAAGTGGTTACGAGGTTACGTTTCAATTTATTCATTTTTTTACATGTCCCAGATGTTGCAAAATAAATTGCATGTTGTAAAAAAAATGAATTTGATTAATTACACAGTGTTATGTGCGAGTGCCGAATATCAAGATTACCCACTGGGAAGTGAGTGAATCCTGTTGACGGTCTCATGGCCCAAAGGCAGGAGGAGTGAATGGAGCGGATATTAAAAGAAAAGAAGAAAAAAAAGGGGGATACTGTACTGAGGATTGATCTCAAAATCCCTCCTCTTGAACCCAGCTGCTCTTCTTCTCTCCTCCTCGACCTGACTCTCTCATCCTCAGCTCCCTTCTTCCGCGGTGTCTTGACAGGTTAAACATCCCCTCGCAGCACTTGCACTGCAGGTGGCTACTGTAAAGCAAAGGGAGCCGTGATGTAGACAGGGACTCACAGATCCAACGCCTGCTCGTGTCTCTAATGAGTTTTACCTCAAAGGCTGCGTTCACATCGCAGAGAGCCACAATTCTGATTCCCCCCGCGCCCCCTTTTTTTTGTGGCTAAGATATGACAGTTTTAGTGAATACAGAAACACATAAAATCTGATATTTTTGTGTCTTTCTGATGAATATAACCCCGAAATATGACACGCGCTATTGTTAGTATCTGACTCGTGTCTGAGTAACGGTCGCAACTGGCAGATCAGAATCAGAAGGGGCCAGTTTACCAATTTTCAGTTTTATGCACCCGGACTATTTCTTTGGTAGAAAGTTGTTCCAATGATAACAGTTTAGTGTGGATTATCTGAAGTAACCAGGAAAACACAAACCTCTATCGTGCTGAAGACAAAAAACTGCACAACGTTGGCTCCCATTCTGACAAAGGCAACAATTTTTTTGAGTTTTTTTAGAGCTCAAATCGAACGTAAAAAGGCGACATTTTTTGTGTGCATTTCCCAAAATGTCTGCCCCCCCCTCGATGGTCAGTTGGGACACCTTGTTCTGGGCTGAAAAATATCTTTTAAATAAAAAAAAAGAAATGCTGTCTAATATGAACACCTTATATTTACACTTGTTCACAATTTTGTTTATGGAAAAAGACACCTTTGTAAAATTGTTATATATCTTACTGAGATACGTAATTTGCCAACAAATGGTTTCTGACCGGCTGCCACTTGAGTGAACACTCACTCGGTGACTTCACAGTCGGTCTCATTCATTCAGAAAAAGCCTTTGTCTTGTTTTTGTCTGCTTTTTGTTGATACGTAACGAGCTAGGAGCTACGAACAATACTGTCCCAGCCGCCCCCGGGGAACAGACACACGGCATGCACGAGCTACCAACAAAAGATTCAAACAGCCGACACAAGCAACCGACCCCTCTCTCCCCATAGATGCCAATGTCCACACTCTTTTATACAGCGGCCTCCTCGCCATGTCAGAAACGACCCTCCAGATCAAGGACCGAATCGCTCTAATAGATGAAGTGGTCTGGGTCGTTCAGTCCGCTCTGAGCACAATGTTGGAGTAAAGTTGTTACGGCGGGAGCAAGAGGCTGTTATCTCCTTCCTGTAGTACTCGGAGGGATCGCGGGCTATCTCTATTCCACGTCTCCCGTTTCCACCCTCCCGACTCATTGTGCTGAAGTGTTCCAGCTTCAGAAGAAACGTTTAAGTCCTCCCTCACCTCTCACTTTCCGTCCCACCGCTCACTCTTTTCAAATCCGTCATCAATCAGGGCTTTCGTGTGGGTGATGGAGGCGCGCCATGCGTCGGCCTAGCAGGCAATGGTGGGCATTTAGCTCAGGCTGGAGTCTAATTTGTTTTGCCCGCAGTGGGCACAGGCGCTATCGAGGTAACGTTATTCGTCAGTGGGGACGGAGCTGTAATGAAAAGCACTCAGATGGGCAGAAGTGCCCAGAGGTCAGTGTAATGGAGGCGGCCTGTCTCAATGAAGTCTCCCAGTGAATGAATAGCTCTCCGCGGCACCAGTATGAAAATAGATTGCGAGCATCTAGAGTACAGCAGCGCATATCTTTTGCTGACCAGAGCAGGAAACATTATGTCCAAATCATAAAACACGTTCGCATTTAATTGAGGCAAAGTGGTTCTGGGAGCTTCTCTATTGCCCACACGTGAAGTGATGCAGGCATTCAAGGGAACCGACTTTCTTTTGTTCAGTTTGCTGAGGCGGACGAACCCTGCCGGTGTGCCAGGTGGACGGCAGGAGCTGTGACATTTCACCCATCCCCGTGTCTGTCTCCCCGCAGATAACAAGGACTACGACGCGTACCTGTCCTACACCAAAGTGGACCCGGACCAGTGGAGCCAGGAGACCCGCGAGGAGGAGCGCTTTGCCCTGGAGATCCTCCCCGACGTGCTGGAGAAGCATTATGGGTATAAACTCTTCATTCCAGACAGGGACTTGATCCCCACAGGAAGTAAGCTCTCTCTCTCGCGGCGATGTCAAAAGTTGTGTCGAATGTTTTGTCGCTTGGTGTTGCTCGTGTTGTCAGTGCCGTGGTGGTATGCCTTGTTTGTGGTCGTCTGTGATGCATTTTGTGTTGTGGCGTATCTAGACCTGTAAGACCGTCAGCTTTCTCTAACCGCCGGCTGAACTCAAGTGGATCAGTATGTAAAAAAAGTGGAACTTAGGGGTTCTTCAGTTTACATTTTTGCAGAGAAATAAATAGCAATAGAACAGGAAACAAGTAGTTCATTCAATGCAACCTGCTTGCGAGCAATGAGATGTTCCCTGAATAAACATCGTATTCCAGCGTTTAACAAAGTGGCAGTTATGGCACATGGCAACATAGGCATCACATTAGCGTGAGAAAAACATCCTAAGACCCTTTTTGCACCTCCTTTAAGTCTTGCAAATTAAGAAAATGAAGGATTCCCCACTAGAGGCACTTTTTGCAGTTGGAAAAGTACCCGCACACTGCCATCTTGTTCCCAGTTCCTTTTAAATTCTACAACGTTTCCACCGCAAACGGTCTACCTCAGGTAAAACCTGGGTACAACACAGCAGTGAGTGTCTTTTTTTCCACTGTGTCGGCACCTCTGCAGTTGCTGGAAAACTAGTTAAGACACGTTAAGTACATGGTTGTCTGCTAACAGCACCGCCCAAACACCGGTTGAGCTTGTGTCTATCCAGATTATCGTCACGGTAGCGCCTCTGAAGAACCCCTGAAGTTTAGTTTGGCTCCGTTTTAATGGCTCCTCCCCACACATGCTGTGCGGGGAGGCCGTATATATTAAGAAACAGCCTCTGATGACATGTTTCAAGAATGCAATCACCTGACAAAACGAGTTTTTAGGATGAGCAAATGTAGCTCGTTTAATTAATCTGACAAATGTATTCATCAGAGTGAGCAACTCTGAGCTTGTACATGTAAATAGATAAGTCATATTTGGCTGAAAATAACTTCTTTAGAGGAAGTGGAAGGTAACTAAGTACAATTACTCAGGTACTCTACTTAAGTACACTTGGAGGTACTTGTTCTTTATTTCCACTACCCAGATATTGAAACGCTGCCCACACTTAATGTATCAGTTTTGTTAAGCCGGCAATATAATGTACCTGTAATAACACTTGGAAGAGTCCCTTTATGCAGGTAATATTTAGCCGACTGTAATTTTTCTGGAGGGAAGTTGTCCCTGCAGAGCTTTCTCAATACTTCCCACCCAGCACAGGAGTTTAGGAACTCTGCTTAAATTGCACCTGAATTCATAAAATTGTCAGCATCTAATCTGTGGCCGGTGTTGAGTTCAGTCCCTGCAGTCCGGCTTTCTTTGTGAGAGTGAATTTCTGTAAACCTGTGCTGTCGGCCTCAACAGATAATTACTAGAAAAAGGGTCTGGATCAAGCAGTTGGTTCTTTATGTGCCCAAGTATTTAAAGTGCGTTATCCACACAACGTAAAGCCTGAGGAAGGCATAATGGGCGGAGTTACATTTAGAGCGTAATTGGCGTAAAGAGCCAACCCTATTATTACAGTCCATGTCCTGATCCAGCTCCATACAAACTGTACCTCCGCATGCTGCTGTGTAATGATGTCAGCTGTACCATCAAGACGCTCTTGACGCATGGATATTAATGCATGTTTTGCCACAGTATATTTCTAACGGAGCATCTCACCATGCCCTGTGCTTATCTTCGATTAACTCATCACACCAGATGAGTTAGATAATATCATTACGCTCTTAGCTTCCATTTGAATACTTGCATCTGCCTGTCTTCCCGCACACACCGCCATTACTAATTATGTTCCTCTTCAGTGGCATTGTGCCAAGGTTATAAACTGAATCCCTTGCTGTGATTATGTGCTCCATGCGAGGGGACCGTTGTAATATGGGAAAAATGGGCATAAAAATGCAAGGATTGAGAGGAATCCAAAGTGCGTCTGCCGCTCTTCCAGCTCGCTGGCTTATTGTGTTTGTGTACACACATTTAGCTCCCATTGGGAATGTATTAGCATCTCAGCAGTCGTTCTAATAAGGCATAATCCACGACTATAGATAAACACAGTTTGGCCATTTGGGGTTTCAACACGTGTCAACAATTCTTCTCCTGAGCGGCTGATAAGTAACGTGTTATTCCACAGTGTGCTGGATTATTTATTTTTTAACATTTTAAACATCTCACCATTCTAATAGAGTCTATGGCAACAAAAGTGCAACTTGGCTAAACTCGCCACCAAATAAAAAAAAGGGCTTTTCCTCGGCTTTTTTATGCTACATGTCCCATATTAAACTGGAATAAACTGGTCAGCGCGATTACCGTTTTACAATCGCCGGTGAAACACCAGTGGAGAAACACAGTTTATGCCAGAGCCATGTCCCCACATTCACAAAAGTGTTTATTTCTTTTGTTTGTTTTTTAATTAATGCTTTTCTGCAAATCTTTTGATCATACTTTGAATGTAAATATCTATGTTTAGGTTTCACCAATGATCATTTCCAGGATGACACAAGACTACTTAGAGGTACTTTTTCCCCAGATTTTTAAACTTTCGTGTAAACACATAATAATGCAGATTTTCTCATCAAATCAGAAATGTAGAAATTAATTCTGATAACTCTGTATAATAAGTCATAATTTGTACGGGCGTATACGTTGTTACTAATGGCTTTATAAGTGGTTAATATTGTAATAGTCTGGTCAGTAATAGCCATTGTTACTGGATTAATACAATGTTTATTAATTAAGTATAAAGTCATTAGATACAACATGTAAAGCCTTCATAAAACGTGAATTATTAAATGTTTTTAACTTGCATTTACCTAAATTACAGATTAGTCACACTGTTTTTTGTGGGTTTTTTTGTTGTGTTTAGGAAATTAGATGCGTCGCGTTAACTGCATCAAACCTATTGGGACAGTCGGTCTCGGACATATATTAGAAATGTTCGGTTGCGTCTCAACGTTACGTAGCTACACGTGGTCCCACGAGCCGGGCATCGGTGACCTGGAGTCCCGGTGCCTCAACACGCGTGACATTCAGGCGGAAGCACGACCTACAAACGGAGCAGTCGCACTGCGATGATCTTTTTAGTTTTCCGCGTGGCGGCCGAGGAGAGTCGCGAGCGAAAACGTCACAACTCTCCTCTTCCTCTGAGGGTGTAGCCGCCGCCTCGCTGCAACAGGAGCTGTAGCTACAGGTTGTACCAGGGAATGAACTCTAAATGCACACCAGGTATTTTTTTTATGAATACCAAAGTAATACTGTTTAATATCTGGAGGTAATTCTGTTTCGCTAACTCCCTCACTTGCACCACTTCAAATTCTTAACTTTGCATTTTTTCTTTGCCGGAAGTTTGAATTCCCGGCGGTAACAACGTCTCCTCTTTGTTGTCACAATGGGCTTTTCCCTTTTTAAGAAAGAATTGAGATAAACCGCAGAGAGCAGGTTCTGCCTCGTGTCATTTAGCGTCGATTTTATTTTTATGCAGCCAGGAATCAATTATTACACATGCACCACTTTGATTGTAAAGCCTGTGAGGTCTCTGAAAAGGAGGAATTTAATCTATAAAGCTGTAAAGTATTATCAAACGGTACCCCAGGAGGGCATATTTACTTTACAGTTTAATCAATTCTAAACATTAAATGAAACTACGCCTCATTAGTTAATTATATAGTATCCATTTATCCATTCCCATTTGTTGTATTCATGGTAAGATAAAAGAAAAACTTGATTTCACCCGATTCCTTGAACCGTAACGGAAAAAAGCTTGAACCCCACCGGGGCCCTTCGGCTCCGGAGGAGCATTGTGACGACTTAGCGCATCAGGACCAATTACCTAACGGCACCGCGATTGACTTGTCACGTTGGACAAGTGACTCTAATCAGGTCCCTCTCCTGGTGAAGCCTCGGGCACAGCGACATGAAAGAAGGAGTTCATTCACAGAGGCGATGGAGAGGAGAGGACAGGAGATGTTGGTTCGCATAAAGACCGGCATCTCACACACACACACACACACACACACACACACACACACTCGGCATCTTGTTGTCTCTCGACTAAGAGAAAGAGGGAGGAAGAAAAACAAATGCAAATTTTCTCCACACACACACACGCACACACACACACACACACACACACACACACACACACACAAGAGGGTCGTAAGCTTTGATTGGGAAGTGAAGCCCAGTTAATCCCGTCTACCTGCTGTTGAGGAGCCACTCTGTCCTTGTCTCAGCCAACAAAGGCTAAAAGCAGGCATTAGCTTCACACACACACACACACACACACACACACTCCCCTCCTCCTGACACCACAGACAGACCTGTGGAAACACTAAATCACGTTTATGTTTTGACGCAGGCAGCCGAGCTACTCATTAGGAAAAGTGGACACAATACTTTATTTACTATAAAAAGTCCCATAATTTGATCTTCACAGAGGTATGTTGCTTGGCTTTGAGTGTTTTATGTTTATCGTCTTCCTACACCAAAACCAAAGTGATCCCCTTCCTCTTGTCTTGTCTACAATTCTGTACAAATACATCTTATTATGAAGCGCTGCGGAAGCTTTAGATGTAAGTTAGAATACATAATAACGCGTCTATTTTATCTTCATTGAGTGTATCAATAGCCTCATGAATAAATGAGTGTTACTTTAGATTTTAGGATTCATCAGATGTTTAATTTAAACAACTTTAATCGTTCTTTAAAGAAGCACAATTTATTTTTTCTCGTCTCAAGTTAATTGGATTTGGTTGTTTGAAACTTTGATAAAAGGGAGTAGTTTGGTAAGCAGTCGCTACGAGGCCAACGGGATTCTTCAAATAGCCGGCGTGACATGTCTCATATTTCCATCACTCGTGAGCTCTGTGTACTTTCGTGTACAATTTAAGTTATCTGAAACGCACACAGTAAACAAGCGAGCAGAAACGCGTCGCCACCGCGGATGTGCTTCTCCATTGTTCTGCCGCCTGTGCAACGTTATCTATCCCCGTCTCTGTCTTTGTGTGTGCATCCAGCCTACATCGAGGACGTGGCGCGCTGCGTGGACCAGAGCAAGCGCCTCATCATCGTCATGACTCCCAGCTACGTGGTGCGGAGGGGGTGGAGCATCTTTGAGCTGGAGACGAGGCTGCGCAACATGCTGGTGACCGGCGAGATCAAGGTCATCCTGATCGAGTGCGCCGAGCTGCGCGGCATCATGAACTACCAGGAGGTGGAGGCCCTCAAACACACCATCAAGATGCTGACGGTCATCAAGTGGCGCGGGCCGTCCAGCAACAAGCTCACTTCCAAGTTCTGGAAGCAGCTTCTCTACGAGATGCCCTTCAAGCACATGGAGCCCCTGAGCATCTCCCACGAGCAGGTGCTGGATGTCAGCGAGCAGGGCCCCTTCGGCGAGCTCCAGACCGTCTCGGCCATCTCCATGGCGGCGGCCACCTCCACCGCCATGGCGACGACGCACCCGGACTTGCGCTCCACCTTCCACAACTCTTGCCACACCCAGATGAGGCAGAAACACTATTACCGTAGCTACGACTACGAAATGCCGCCCGGCGGAACCCTCCCGCCGCTGCCGCCGCTCGCCACGCTCGGCAGCCAGCACACCTACTGCAACATCCCCATGACGCTCATCAACGGACAGCGGCCGCAGTCCAAGTCGCCGCGACAGCAGAGTCTGGAGGAGGCCCACGCCGGCAACAACGCCATGCTGCCGCTGCTGCCCAGAGAGACCAGCATATCCAGCGTCATCTGGTGACAGAGGCGGCGCCGAGCGGGGTGGACCGTGGATCTATGCGATGTCCGTCACGGGGGGGACTCACCACTGGCACTCGGACCCTGAATGCACCATGAGCCAGATGGACCTGAGAGACGCTGAGCTTACTCGCTGCTGTTGAATTTGCACCAGGAAACATCAGGGGAGGGGGGAGGGCGTCGGACGCACTGCAGGAGGTGGCAGGTTTTTGTTTAGTTTTGGTCCAATAAGAGCTTTTATTGAATATGAACAAGAAAAAAAAAAAAGAAACAAGGATAACTTTTTTTTGTATGCCTGTATAAACACTCACGTAACACAAGCCAACACCTATGATCATTTACCCAGAAAGTTCAAGGAATACAGGGTCCTGTACATACGTTTTTCTAATTCTTTGTAGCATCAGTGTTTGGGACTTGTTTCTTCTTATGTTTTATCATCAGTTGGGTTTTTTCTTTTTTTTTTCTTTTCTTTGTTTTGTTTCGGTTTGTACAAAAGTGAAGCAATGGCCTGTGAGATGTTTTGGATAAACCGTTGTTATCTTTATCTTAATTTGTTGGCTGGTGTAGTTTATAAAGCTTTGGGATTTTTTCGGGGGAGGGAGGGGGTAAAAGTTGCAGCCTTTCGGAAAGATGAGAAGAATTTGGGTTTGTATTTTCCGTGAGTTTCAGCTCCACCGGCTGCTGTAAAGGGTTGAGAATCTGGACTCAACCAGAATATGCAAAACACGGAGTCCAGAGAGCAGGGACGAGATGGGATCATATTCGAATGCTTACGGAGAAGTCATATCTGTGAAGGAGGATATGAAGAATATGGTGCTAGGCTTCACATCGCTGTTTCTCTCACGGTAACATTTACTTTAAAAAAAAAAAAAAAAAAAAAAAAAAAACAGCCTTGCTATTTACCTTAACAGATGATTATATCACCGAAAAATTAATTATGTGTATTATTTTATGAAAAAAGAAAGTCTATTTTTGTAACTGAAGGATATTTGCTTAGAGATGTTATAACTATAAAGTTTCAGATAGAAGGAATTGGGGAAACATAATGAAAAAAATACCAATGTTTTGTTATGTGGAACTGCACAGCTCACGAAAAATCGATCGATAGGTCATTCACTAAATGTCTTACCCTTATATTACGAGAGAAAAAACAAGCAGTTTGTTGGTTGTTTTCATCATTAAAAAGAGGAGTTTTGACATTTCAAACAAACAGTGGATTGCAGCTCAGCAGGCTTTTTTTTTTTTTTTTTTTTTTTTTTTATGTCCGTTGATTTTTCACAGGCGTCGCCGCCGTTCACAGTTGATTTAACAGGGACGGCGCCGCGCCGTCGACGATGTCAGTACAGACGGAGGAGAGGGAAGCCATGACATCCGGTGTCACCTGAAGCATTTACTCTACCTGGTTCCCTCTGAAGGACCAAACCAGGCTGTCCAGGGCTAAACAAGTGTCTCCGTTATTCATTTCCTCTTCAATGACAGCTCTGTTATTTGTCTGCCATTCCCCTGTCGACGGAAACGATATATATATATCTATATACGTATATGTCAGTTGAGTTGCGCTCTCAGATAAATAAAGTGGGGCTTCCACGTCTTGGTCCTGAACACTCTGAGTCGGGCCTGGCTGCTCGGCACTGGAGTTTCATTTCGAAGTGAGTCTATAAACGTCTGAAACCCCTGATAACTGTTCGTGTTAGGTTATTGATATTAAAAAGTAACATTTTAGAGGACGTAATCAATTATATTTCTGACCTACTGAACAATAATCACAACGGGGTGGATTCTCCTCAAAAAAACAATAGCCTTTGTGAAAGGAAACCCTTTAATAAGATGTAATTATTGCTTAAGAGAGACAAGAATGTATTTTAAAAGAAATGCATATTAAAACCTGGAGTATATGTAACCATGCTATAGAAATGCTACTTAGAGCAAGTTAGACCAAAGCAAAGCTACAGTGAAGTCACAATCTCATTCACAAAATGGTCCTTTTTTCTTTTTCTCCGAGGGATCGGTACGATGTCATCAAATCATACGAAACAAGAGCTATATTCACGTATCCACTCAGACCTGTGGGCACTCCCTCCTTCTGCAGCTGTGCCATGTTATTATTATTATTATTATTATTTGTTTTTCAGGAAACTAACCTCATACTAAAATACCTGCGAGCGTCTCGTCACGTCGAGAGGTTTCATTCAGTGCCATAAAATATGCAAAGTGATGAACTTGTAAACAATAAATGAAAGAAATAGTGTTTTGTCCCGCCCCCTCCCCCTCGATTTATCTTCTTGCAATCTTCAGTCATGAAAATTTAATATTTCAGGGACAGGCCTGTGTTGACGCTGTCAAATTTGCATTCGAAGGAGCGGTCCTTCATTCGAGATCTTTCAATCAATCAGTAGTTTGTGAGAGCCGGGCCTGTTTTTTAATACAGCTCAATCAGCCCCCCCCCTACCCCCCCACCCCCCTCCTCCTCCTTATGAAAAGTAAGATCCAGATTTCAAGAGCGCCATTCCTGAACAGAGGAGTTGGGTTGTGCTCTGTGTCATGGAATTGTGTAAATATAATCAAGACGATAACGGGATTAAGATGAAGACAATCGAGCCATATTGACAAAAGCGGCGGCCATTATTCACGAGGCCCCTCAAAGTAGAAAATACCGATCCTTGACCGGAGGTCGGCGCGTGGAATCGATGAGATTCTGGAGTTTGGCGTCGGCGCTTCGGGAAGCTGTGTGAACACAAACATTTTTCTCAGTGGGCCGATAGATACACATTTTTTGTTTCGTGAGGAATTTGGAACACTTGTGGCGACGTGGCTTTGATGGTAAAGAAGACGACGACGACGATGATATGAATAACAATGACAATATATAGCACAGAATTATTCCAGGCACTTTCACGACTCTTGAGACGACGTCTCTCCTGTTTCTGATTTATTTTCTATTATGTATCAGCAATGTTCATTAAAAGAGATACTGTTATTATTAATAAAACCACATTTACGGTAATGTGATTTCTCTGTGCTGTGTGTGTGTGGAGAGCGTGAGAGAGCTGTATTTGTTTGCAGAAACAAGCCACCCCGGCTCACTTTGTTTATGGAGCAGCGGCACAGATTGCTGACGAGGCCCCGGATCCCTTTTCCTGGCGGGGAGCCGACGCGGGCCCCCGACCGCCATAACTCTGTCGTATCCCGTAAAACCTTGAAACAACAATCAATACGTCTCCTTATTCCACTCAGAGACTGAATCAGCCGGGGCCTCATTTTAGAATAAGACTAAATCAGGAGAGTCAATGCGTTGAGGAACACAACAACGCCATGTCCTGATTGTTGTGTGACCTTTGTGCACTTTTGGCTGCAGTCACACAACAGCTGGCACACTGTGAATATATATTTTAGAATTCAAATTTGGACTCAAACCGACTTTTTTTTACCAAAACACGATACCTGATACACGCTGCGGCGTCGAGGCTTGAAACCCTCGACACATTTAGAAGTTTATTGGCTTTTTCAGTCAGATTTTAGTCCGCTGGAGAACAGGATCATTTCTCTTCCAGTGGGATTCGAGGCAGATTTCTTTTTCCTTTTTCCCCCTCTGCCTCAAAGCGCTCTGCCCACAGTGCCTCTTACTTATTTTGCTGTGATCAAAGCGACGCGATTGGAGAATAAAGAAGAAAGCCAAAAGGCACATGGGGAGGAACCTTCAAATAGTGCCAGGCAGCGTTAATTAGCTTCAGCGTGCTCTTCCTAAATGATGAGAAGTTGTTCACGTTTTAGGTTGCGCAATGGAATCAACTGTTGGTTTCAGCCACATCGGACAACGTCGATCTTACCGGTGGGCGTGTCCGATGTGTCTCAGCAGTCCCTCCCCTGTATGTGCCCGAAACATTGAACAATGAGACAAGAGCCAGCAGCTCTGAAGCTCATCCATCACCAATATATATTTCATCCAGTTAACTCAAAGAAAACAAGATGGCCTTCCCGCCATCTTGGTCCAGCCAAGTACAAACAGAGTTCCCTTCTACTTCTCCACGATTTAACACACGTGCAAGATGCACTATACTGTGATACAGAGATCCTCAGCTCAACTGGAAGCAGAATCGCCAGTACAATCGGAGCGATGCTTGGTGAGGACGAGGACCACAAGGCCCCGCCGCTGTGGCGGGACTCATCAGGGCTGACGCTTCAACGTCTTCCTCTCCCAGACCAGCTGGCCGAACCTTTCCAGCATGCGGCAGCGTTAGAAACAGAAAAGCTCAATCGGTTCCCCCTGTTGTTACACTCGATGAGTCAGACTGCTGTTGTACCTCTCTAGAGTTGAGCAGCTTGCACCCCGCTGTGTCACACACTCGCACGCCTCGTACTGATCTAGAGGAAGCGTGATGTTCCCGATAGTCATCTTGGGGTTGTTTGTTTTTTTTTCTTTTTCTGCCACGGCTCTAACATGCAGCTCCATTCTAATCATCTGTGCCAGCGTGAACGTAGAGAACCGCCAGATGTTTTCATCTGAGCCGACACGTCGCCATATGGCGTGTGAGCGCCTGTCTATGGAAAGGGGGAGTTCCTGAGAGTTGGCTTCGCCCCCCCCCCCCCCCCTCCACCCACCCAAATGAAGTCATTTTCTCTTCATTACAGTGTCACAGCATAATAAGCTCCCTGAACAAAAGTGTGTGTGTGACGTATAGGGATAGAGGGGGGGGGGGGGGGAGGGGGGTTGAGACAGCCACTGCAGTGAGAGCAGATCAGGCTATACAAGCTCATGCACAGATGTTTTGTTTCTTCTGCTGCCTACACACAAACACAAACACACACACGCACACACGCACACTTACTGGTGAAGAGTATTACTCACTCTGGCAGGTATACCATGCCCCTCCATGTCTCACAGGGCCTTGTTACTTGGAGCTCTCTGCTCGGTGCCCTGTGTGACATGTCTTCCACTTGAAGAACCAGGCCAATTGTCTGTGCATGGATAGGTGGCGGCGGAGGCTGTGTGTGTGTGTGTGTGTGTGTGTGTGTGTGTGTGTGTCTGTGTGTGTGTGTGTGTGTGTGAGAGAGAGAGAGCTGACAGCATTTGGAGAGAGTGGATGCAGGCAGCTGTTAACCCAGTTTTGGAGTAATTCTGAACTCTCCATGGTTCAGCACGGCATAATTGCCTGTGCATGCGGTGTGAGTGGAAGATGCAAGTCATGGATCACTGATCACTTACCAAGGCCTTCAATTTACTGCTACTTCCTGCAAGAGCGCCTCTATCTTTAATTAATTATTATTTTACAATCAAAATGGGGTGTGTGTGTGTGTGTGTGTGTGTTTGTGTGTGTGTGTGTGTGTGTGTGGTGGGGGTGAAGCTTGGGTATTGATTTGACCGCGGATACAGCTGGTTTATCAAAGGATACTTCACCGCTGTTTTCAAAGTGTCAGTTGGATAAATCAAAAATAACGGCAATTGAGATCATATCACCTTATTATAATCAGAATAAAGCGTCACGTTGAATTTGAGGCCGTTTCTGTCCTCCAATTAAAAGATGCAGAGAGGGGGAAAAAGGGTGGGGGGGGGGCACCTCAGGAAATTCAAAGTGAAACGCTGTCATCTGCTGGACACACTTCGCCCTGCAGCTCGGCTGACTCAATCCCTGGCAAGGCATGCTGGGAGGCGAGGACACAATTTGAGCCATTATGGCGAGAGTGTGGTGATGGGTAGATCATTCCATCATGATAGAAATTACACACACACACACACACACACACATCTTTTCTGTAAATTGCCCCCCAGTTGAAATCTTTTCGCCATCTGAAAGCTATAATTGTGATGCATTGAGTGTCTGTGCATTTTCCATTAGATAATCTGCTGCTGTTACTTACAGCGCACTTCTTATGGCTCCCAACTGAGCACTGATTATTTTTTAATCCTTAGTGTTCTATAACAGACCAAGCACAAAGTGAATATATGATGGAGGATATGCTTTGAAATGTGATAGTATATGAAATTATTATCAACAGAGCTGACACACACGCCTCTAAGTCCTGTGGTCAGCTTCTAGTATTTACATATTTGGTAACACTTAATAAATTACCAGGGAAGGAATGAGGAATTACCTGCTGGTGAACCATTAGTTCATGAGTAACTCCAAATCACGTTTTATTTATTTAGCAAATGATTACTTTATTTAGCAAATGATTACTTAATTAAGAAGGGAGTGAGGAATGAATCATGAATTAAGAATTGTTAATGACTACAAGAGAAAGACTGGGAAATCCTCTTTTAATTCATTATAATAAGATTCCTATTAGTTATCCCTTCGTTAAAAAAAATCAAGACATTGTTATTAATTCAGACATGCGTGGAATAAAAGCACGAGCGCTCTTTTGACCGCGCGTGGCTGTTCGCCACATGATACGCCAATCACGTCACTGGAGGGAGCGAGCCGGTGGTGGCCAATCACCGCACAGCGGGGCGGGACTATGGGAACACTAGCTGACGGGTATGGTGACGCGAGTTGCGGCCCAGCAGAGTTTAGTTTGTTTACAGAATATGTCGAGTATGTCTGGATATTGAGTTCCCAGGGACTTCTCTCTCCGCGGGGTCCTTTAGACTTCACAACCAGCTGAGCTGTCTCTGGCCTTTCAGCACACATGTTTGTCGACTCAGCAGGAAATGAACATTTTGATCACATTGGTTTGTGGATGTGTCTTTTGGAAGATGACGCAGGGAACGGTTTACGTTTATTACGCATGCTGGGAGGCATACAGGGAGGAGGAGGAGGACGAGGAGGAGGAGGAGGAAGAGGAGGAGGAGGATGATGATGATGAAGAAGTGGGTGGTAGGTGTTGATTCGATTATTACGTTTTTTGGTTGATGATTGGATTCTTCCCAAAACCGAGAAGAGTGAAAATGTGGCTTTGTTACATGTATCTCTCCAAATAATGATCAGAATGTTAATTTGGACTGGATGTTCAAAGACATTGTCAATACTGAAATTTATACAACTAAGCACACATATTAATTATTATTATTAAAAACCCATATATATATAGAGAGAGAGAGATAATAGTAAATATATTCTTTCTTTATGTTATCCTTTCACAACACACAGTATATGATGATATTAAACTCCCAACAAGCTGCATGACACATTTTCATATGATTTCAGTGAAAACTTGGACTGAATGAATAGGAGAAAATCAATTATCAAACCAAGAATTATACATGAATCATTTATTTACAGTATAGTTGTCTATAAACTGAGGTCCTCTGTTTTTTTTTACTTCTGCTTTACATAGAATATTGTTGTTTTTCCATCAAATCAATGCAATAAAAAAAAACATTTAGCCTTCTGTCTATCATCTCGACGTTTAACATGGAGCTAGTTTCTCCAAGATGGATTGAATAAAGTGATATTCTTCATACTAGCTTCGCTGGTTGGTTCCAAGCTGTCGGCATAGAAACGGTAAACCACAGTAGTTGTTGGATGTGTGTTCTGAATGTCTCTCATGATGTGCTGTATAAATGAGATCACTTCTGTGGCACATGTTAACCACAGCAATGCATTGAACCATTAGTTTAGATGTAATACTGGGCAATGACTAAGCAAAATATACTGTGTTTTTCATTGTTGGGGCTTCTACAGAGGTTGAGCTGAGGACCGAGGCAGCTTCCCCAAGCAACACCAAAAGGTAATTTTTTTTCTCAATTATTCGTTTGGTCTATGTCAGAAAATATAGCAAAATGCCCGTCTCAAGTCCGAATTGCTGTCTTGTTTGAATGTCTGGTTTTGTCAGTCCAAAACCCGAAGATAATCACTTTAATATGATATAAAACTGAGAAAAGCATGTAATCTCCAGATTTGTGAGGACGGTAACGGCCGTTTCTGACATTTTTGCATGAAAACTTTTCAAAATGATTCTCTATTCTCTATTTTTCTCTATTATTGATGAGTAATAGGCTGCTCTGGAGGGCCTTCTTGTTTTAAGACCATCTCGCCAAACTAACCGAGATTCTTCTAAATTGGTGGAACGCCATATCCTTTCAAGCTTTCGCGATGTTTGTTTTAATTCGAATGTTTAAGGGTTATACCATGGAGCGAACCTCCTCTGTTTTATTATCTTCTTTTTTAGAGGAGCTATAGAGTCTAGTGTGAGTCTCAGTGAGCCTGTAGCACTAGATGATCAATCTGGGACGCACTAAAGTTAGCACAGGAGTCCTCCGTTATATTGAGACATGGTATTGAATTAAATGCAGATGGAATCGCTTCTTTAAATTTAGCTCCAGCACTGTCAGATAGAAACTGGTGTAGAAACTTTTGCCTGACGGTGCACACTCTGGTAGTATGAACTCGAAAGTTATTAGGTAAATATAATATATGGTCTGATAAAAGAGGGTTCTGTGGTAATGCCATACGCAAGAACAAGGTGATGAAGCAGTTATCAAAATAGTTGGCGATTATGAAGTCACAGACTCTGACTAACTTTTCTAGAAAAGTATTTTGTTCAGGTTATTAGTAACGTGGTTAAAAAACCACCCTTTCCTGTCTCTAATTTGCTGTGTTGATTAATGTTGTTGTCGGTATCTATGACAATAGGAGATGTGGAGATAATGTTGTTGCTGAAGAATATTAAAGATTCCTCACATCTAACGGAAGACACTTGGCCCAGCATGTCATTGAAAGGGGCTGGATGGAGCAGCTTTGAGCGAGTAGGGTTTCAGTAATTATTACTAGTATTGTTATTATTCAGATGACTCTTTAGTTGTGTGCATGCATGTAGACATAGTCGACGTGTAGCTGGAAACATTTATTCACTTTTTTACTCTGTGACTTCACTTGAAAGTGCCCATGCTCAATTTGCACTCAAATTCTTAATAAAATGGGAAAATACTTTTCATATGCCAAATATTTACTACACACATACTCCTATGGGGTTATTTCATAGAGACTTTATTTCTCGAATTGCATGAAAATCATGCTATATGGTGAAGGACGTTGTGTGCACTCCACTTTTTGACACATTCATTGTATTGTCTCTCATGAACCGGCCCTCCAAAGAACCCCTTGCTCGGGGTCCTTCTCAAAGATTGTTTACTGTCACTTTAAGAAAAGCAGAGAAGTTGTAACCAGTGAATGTTGAATTTCAAAAGAGTTGCAGTTCAATTTTCTGCTCTTGAGCCGCCCATCACAGGTTACAGTGCTCCGTATTATTAGAGGTTAGTGTTCATTTGTGCCAGTGTAAGAAGTGCACACACACACACACACACACACACACACACACACATAAAATGGGAAGGGTGTGTTTGCTTTACAGGATCGGCCTGTATTTCAGAGTGTTCTGTCGAAGCCCACTGGCTATGTTGTTTGTGATAAGAGGTCCTGCACCAAAAGGAGAACTGCAGTAATCTGAGACAAGCTTAGTGGGTGTTAGACTCAGTGTCTGAGGAGAAGGAGAAGAAGAAGAAAAAAACCTGTTAATGCAAATGCTTGGAAGGTTTTGGTGCTAATACTCAAAGCTTAAATGTCTATTGCTGCCTTGAAAGGCTGCCTCCGGAGGAGGAGAGAAAAGCCCTGAGAGAACACGCTCAGAAGCTGTACTCGGCGTTCGCTCATTGTCATCGGCAGCGGAAATATGTGGAGTTGGTAACTTTTTGACTTTGATACCCGTCTTCTAACAAAGGAGATATTGTTGCCTTCAGGGAAGATTGAAAAGCTCCCAGGGAGCAAGTCTCCGAAATGTCAAGCGGTCACCGGGATTCAAACGCTGCAATGATTCTGGATGCTATGTACAATGTCATTTATCGATGCGCACTGCAATCTATATAACTCCAGTCTCTCGGCCGTTGTCTGCGCTAACACACAGTATACTAGTTCTAGTACTAGTATAACATACTATACCTTGGCAGAACATCAACAGTCATTGTGAGTCGTTTTGTGACTTATAGGGCCTTAAATGTACGTACATGTAAGTCACATTTAACTCCTTGTCGTCATCCAGGCACCTTGTATGTCATAAAAAAAAAGTCTTGAAAATATAATAGTATAGTTTGCCTTTAAAATGCAGAATGTGATGTCATATAAAGTCATCGTGGAGTATGTCATGAAAATGGCATGATGAAGTATTGCATACAAAAATCAAAGATAGTCTAATTAAAAAGGTCAAGTACGGCATAAAAAAATGGGATACTATAGTATATCATAAAAAAAATCATAATTAAGTGTCATTATATGTTATGAATAACATTTCAATCTGTGTCGCCGTGTCACACCAGGCAAATTGTGACGACACGATCAGACTTATCAATGTACGACCCAATATACCGACCTGTGTTTTGTGCACAAGGTTTTGATCCATCGTGCGTGAAAGAGTCTGTTTAAATCCAGCGTCTGTCACTGGAGCAGGAGAGACATCATATCTTTTATTTATTTTTTCAGACCGCTGAGTGAACAAAGACACTTGAAGAGCCTGGAGGAGGCGACAACAGGAACATGGAACAAACATTTGGTAATTATCAACTCCATTATTCACAGTAGTTGTTCAAGTGGTCTCGGGCAAATTACAAGTATTGTTGTAGTTCTTGTTAGTGGTGTCAGAGTAGTCCTTAAAAAAAAGCCATAAAAATGTTCTACGATAGTATGTCATGAAAGAAATTCAAAATATAGTCAGAACAAATGTCAATAAACATGTAATTCTATAGCATGCCATAAAAACTTTCACGAATAAATCATAGTATAGTATGTAATGAAACAAATCATAGTAGCAAACTTGCAGTGTAGTATAGTCATAAAAACTCTGAATTGAATGTCATAGTATAGTGTGTCAGAAATATGTCATAATATAGAAAGATTCATGAAAACTTCATTGTGTAGTATGACATAGCTAGCTCATTCAAAATGTCATAAGTGTTTTAATAAAATCACAATATAGCTTGTCATAAAAATGTACTATTATAGTTTTCACTCAGTAATCCAAACTTTGAGAACCTTTGTTGTATTTGTTGGTAGTAGTAATATGTAGTAGTCGTAGTAGTAATCACAATACATGTATGTGATGTAAATTCTAACGTTGTCCGTCTCTTCTTTCCTCCCCAGATGAGGGCAGAGTTTCCAGACCAGAGAACGACGGAGTTACTTCTCTTCTTCTTCCTCCTCTTCTCGTCTGCGTGTACTCTGAGATGTAAAATAAGGGGGAGGGGATTTGTATTTTTTTTTTTAAACCCTAATAAAGTTGTGCATTTTAAATAAATAACTTGGATCCATAATCCTCTCCGTTTATTTCTCTGGAAACCCGGGAGGAGACACATGTCTCAGACCCCCTTCGGTACAGGACGATGATGTCCTCACTACGGTGAGGAGCGAACCTGGGAACTTCATACTCACCCACTCACTTACATACATACATTTGACTTCTTCATTTGGGTATTAGACCTCAAAAGTCACTGAGCCACATAAGTATTGATCCCATGACCTCACATCTTCAAAGCAGTCGTCTATCACATCAAGCTATTTGCTTTGAACCATTTCTGACCAGAGAAGTGACTCAGTAAGAAAAGCTGAAAAGTAGAACAGAAGTCTGCAGTGAGAGGATCAATCCCGTTTCTCCTGTCGAGCCAACCACTCTTAAGATTCTCAGAGTTGCAAGGGGTTGTGTGTTCGAATCTTATAAGTGCAACAAGTTTTGAGGTCTGACACGCAATGACAAAGTCAAATATACGAAGAGAAGAGCTCCAAGTGCGAAAGGGACTGGTAGCACAGTGACAAGCGCAGTTGGTAATTCTCCTGCAACCTTCAGGAGGTTGTTGGTTTGAATCTTATGAGGCTCGTCTTGATTTGAGGTGTGATAACCAAACAAGATATCAGATACACCAAGAAACCATTCAGATGTCGGGTGTCGAATAGCTCAGGTTGATGGTTGAAGGGCTGGAACCTTGTGGGTTTGAATCCTGTGGGTTGTGTGTTCGAATCTTATAAGTGCAACAAGTTTTGAGGTCTGACACGCAATGACAAAGTCAAATATACGAAGAGAAGAGCTCCAAGTGCGAAAGGGACTGGTAGCACAGTGACAAGCGCAGTTGGTAATTCTCCTGCAACCTTCAGGAGGTTGTTGGTTTGAATCTTATGAGGCTCGTCTTGATTTGAGGTGTGATAACCAAACAAGATATCAGATACACCAAGAAACCATTCAGGTGTCGGGTGTCGAATAGCTCAGGTTGATGGTTGAAGGGCTGGAACCTTGTGGGTTTGAATCCTGTGGGTTGTGTGTTCGAATCTTATAAGTGCAACAAGTTTTGAGGTCTGACACGCAATGACGAAGTCAAATATACGAAGAGAAGAGCTCCAAGTGCGAAAGGGACTGGTAGCACAGTGAAGAGCGCAGTTGGCAATTCTCCTGTAACCTCGAGCTGTACCGAAGGGTCGAACCCCAGACGTCCCTAGTGCACTGCCGCGGAGGTAGTGGTGGGGGCATTGTCCCCACCGGTTGTTTCGGAGAGATGTAGCCAAGGGGTTATGGAGAAGAAGAGGACCACCGGCTGGCCTTTTAAAGCTGACAAGTTTAGTTTGTAATGTAATTTACTTTAGCTTCCTTTAAGTAACATAATTACCTTTAGTAACTTAATTGCCTTTAGTAACTTAATTTAGTAAGTTAATTTAGTAAGTTAACTAAAGTTACATAATTTAGTTAACTTTAAGAAGTTAACTATAATAATAATTACATAGCCTTAGCCCCTACTAGCCTAGCTACATGCTACTTTATTAAGAAAGTCTTATTCATTATTATTCAAGGGTTTTATTGATGTCATTGGGGAGTTCATTCCACCATTTAGGAACCAGGACAGTGTTCAGCCCGCAGTGATGCAGAGTGGAGGGGGCGGGGCGTACGGTTTGTCGAGTGTCACACCGAGGTTCCTCGTCAGGGTTGGGTGGGGCTCGTTCTGTACCGAAGGGGGTCTGAGACGTGTGTCTCCTCCTCCTAAAAATCCCCTCCCCCTTACTTTACATCTCAGAGTACACCCAGACGAGAAGAGGCGGAAGAAGAAGAGAAGTAACTCCGTCGTCCTCTGGTCTGGAAACTCTGCCCTCATCTGGGGAGGAAAGAAGAGACGGACAACGTTAGAATTTACATCACATACATGTATTGTGATTACTACTACGACTAGTACATATTACTACTACCAACAAATACAACAAAGGTTCTCAAAGTTTGGATAATTTGGATAACTGAATGCAAACTATAATAGTACATTTTTATGACAAACTATATTGTGAAATTTTGAATGAACCATCTATGTCATACTACACAATGAGGTATTTCTGACTATTTATTAGACACTATACTATGACATTCAATTCAGAGTTTTTATGACTATACTATACTGCAAGTTTGCTACTATGATTTGTTTTATTACATACTATACTATGGCTTTTATGATTGACATATTTCTGACATGCTATAATATAACTTTCTTTCTGAAAGATAAATAAACTATACAATTCCGTTTTGTGATTTTTAATGAAATACTTTACTATTACTTTTAAATGTATTTTTTATGACATACTATTACACTATATACTACATTTTTTAAAGAAAAGTTTTATGAGGGACACCACTAACAAGAACTACAACAATACTTGTAATTTGCCCGAGACCACTTGAACAACTACTGTGAATAATGGAGTTGATAATTACCAAATGTTTGTTCCATGTTCCTGTTGTCGCCTCCTCCAGGCTCTTCAAGTGTCTTTGTTCACTCAGCGGTCTGAAAAAATAAATAAAAGATATGATGTCTCTCCTGCTCCAGTGACAGACGCTGGATTTAAACAGACTCTTTCACGCACGATGGATCAAAACCTTGTGCACAAAACACAGGTCGGTATATTGGGTCGTACATTGATAAGTGTGATCGTGTCGTCACAAACGCCTACAAAATGACGTCATCCCTGCACCAGTCTATTATTCCACATAATTTATGGAGTACGCCCCCTAGTGTTCAACGCAAGGAAATGCATCTCTTTACGGATGGATCGAAAATCAATAGTCCATCCATTATCCAAACCGCTTATCCCTTTTAGGGGCGCGGGGCGCTGGAGCCGATCCCAGCTGACATTGGGCGAAGGCAGGGTACACCCCGGACAGGTCGCCAGTTCATCGCAGGGCAGACATATAGAGACAGACACCCATTCGCGCCCACGTTCACACCTACGGGGAATTTAGAGTCCAATTAACCCGAGTGGCATGTCTTTGGACTGTGGGAGGAAGCCGGAGAACCCGGAGGGAACCCGCGCTGCCACGGGGAGAACATGCAAACTCCACACAGAAGGACCGCCCGGACCGGGAGAAGAACCCAGACCCCTCTTGCTGTGAGGTGACAGTGCTAGCCACTACACCACCGTGCAGTCCATCAATAGTCAGATTTGTTAAATATTTAGTTAAAAAAACACATGAACCTCAACGCATGCGCTCTAGAAAAGTTACACAGCCACTGAGCAAGCAAACAAATGGAAACATATTTACCACGAGGAAGTTTGTTTATTCTCCCCAAACAGCCAAACTACCAACTGTACGTTGTTGTTGTTGTTGTTGTAACGTTAGATGGAGGGGAGGCGTCTCTCCGGTCTGGTCTCATCTGGGGATAAAAGAAGAGAAGAACAACATTAGAATTTGCATCACATTCACATACATGTATTATTACTACTACAACAATAACAACACGTACAGAAAAGGTTCTCAAAGTTGAGAGGACTTGGAGTTGAGAGAGCGCAAACTATACTATGATATTTTTATGACTTTTGAATGGCATACTATACAATAACTTGTTTATGACACATGATATTCCATTTTCTATGGCATACTATATTTACTGAAACAATAATCAAAGTATCAAGACAAAGTTTAGCTTTACTGGTGTTTCCTTGCTCTGAGTTCGTCTTGGATCTGGTCTCCAGCTGCTCCTCTACGAGAGGACAGAGACGCAAAGCAAACTAATTACACGCAATCAATCATTCAAATCAAAGTATCATGCCATTTGACCTTTGCAGTTTCCATCTGTGTGTTTCAGGTCCACCTCTCCTCACCTGAAAGATATCATCTCCATTGTCTCCATCGCCACCTCGTGTCTTTTCACTGAGAACCAACAATATAATTAATATAATTTCATGAATTTTCAAGAAATTCACAAGGAAGCTCAAGAGGCCACAGCAATACACTTCTACAGAATGTGTAGTTCTATCGTTAGCATTAACACGGGGAAGTTGAGAATTACATGATGGTCATGAATACAGTTACACAGATATGCAGGATTTTTGACTCACCTGAAGACTCCTCCGTAGGGCCCACAGATCACACGCCGGTCCACCTGGAACGAGGTGAAGCAAAAATGAACAAAGTCATCATTTCATTTCAAGTTGAACCGTGTTGCACGCATTGAAAACAACCCTGGAGGATGAACAAAGTGGACATTTGCACTGATAACTTATCTTTCATTCATTTTGTCGTACACTTCCGTGTTAAGCTTGCAAGAAAGTGTGTTTTTAGGAAAACGGTAAATGTCAGACTTTGTGGTTAATTGTATCATATTAAAAAATGATTATATATTATGTTGTAGCCTATGAATTGCCTCAAGAAGAAAGACAAACACACCGCTCGTATCCTACTATATTCATGCCAGATACAGTGGGGGAATAATTCAATCAATCAACCATTTATGTATAAATAATCACGAAATATGTCGTCGATCTTATTGGAGTGGATGTGACTTTGATCTGATTGTTTGTTTTTTATTCTTTGCCGTTGGCACACACTCGGGCCTCTGCAATGTGTGTAATTTACACAAATCGCCTCTGTGGAAACTATCGATATATCCACAAACCTTTAAATCAGAGGAAAGGGATATGCCAATATTATTTTTTCTTTCTCTTTTGCAATGGGGGTTACTTTCTAGACACGGTCTCTGAGGTGTCACTGCCACACACGGGTCATTTATCATACTTATCATTCATCCTGATTGAGGTGGTGCGACGGAGGGAATTGGGCATATCAAAGTGGGAACATGGAAAACAACCAACAAAAAGTCACAAAACAGCAATATGTCATTGGAAACTTGCCGCTGCCATGTTATTTTTGGAACCGTTTTATATTCGGGTATATTTATACTGTATCGTTCCTAAAATTGTTTCTAGGTACTGGAAAATGGCAACTTGTATAAACAAAATCCTATTGACCTATTCAGACTTCATTCACAACTTTGTTAAGGTACCATAACGCAGTAAGTCTTCACCAATTATATTATGATTATTAATCATTTGGTCAATAAAAAAAGTCAAAAGTCTTTTGTCCAAACAACGATCCAGAAACTAGAATTATACAATTTACGATCATAAAAGACTAGATTAGAAAGTAGTTTGAGACGCAGGAACGGTAGAACGTTGTCATTTTTTGCTCTGACATTTACTATTTCCAATATTATTGACGTTGTTTATGGTACACTATACCAGCTATTCTCAACCGAGGAGGTACTGTTAAAAGGTTAGGATTAATAAAAAAAAAAATAGTTTTGGGGAAATTTAAAGAGCTTATTATATATATCATAATACATCATCAGATACTCTGCCTTCTCATTCAGTGGCCTTTGTTTCAGAATGACCTCAAATTGATGATTGTCAGGACCAGTATCGAGTACAAAGCCTTGGATCAGTCACAACACATTCAGTAAAACAAAATCAGAAAGTATTTGACTGATCATTAACATAACATGTTATATACTTCACAAGCTTAATTAAAATATTTGTCATTTACATCTACAGTGTGACACATTTAAGTTTTTATCCAGTCATAATTTAAGCATCACACAAAAGTATAGAAAGCATTTGAATATTTGATATTATCCAGTCATAATTAATACAACAGAATATGACAGTGTGTGGTAACTATCCGGGGCAACTTAAAAGGTACAACGTACAGGATTTGGAGCGTTACTATAGCGACAAACAACTATTTTTCATGTATGACAGTGTAGTAATATAAAATGTCCCGAGGAGAGAACGTGTGCTATCTGAGCTTCACCTGCGCGTGAGAGCGCCCGACTGGCTGATTTACGGCCGCCGCCCTCCACTGCTCTCGCACAACAACATACTACTGACAACACGGTCATGGCAGCGAAGCGCCCTCCCTACGGTTTCCCCTTAGGGAAACAATGTTGCCCCTGTCAGCACTTCTGCTGTTGTTAGCACTGTTAGCTCAGCCGTCGGCCATGTTGAGAGCCGTTCGGAGGCAATCTCATACTGAGTACCTTTAATTGACAACCAGTGAATGGATTGAACCATGGTTCAATCCATTATCTTTTTATTAAATACAACTTATTTGTGACATGTAAGAGATATACAACATGGACATCATTCACTTGGCTGCTTCCTCAAGCTTGGGCTCTGAAAAAGAAAGAAGAAAAAAAAGAGAATGTTAGTGATAATCGTAGGTTAGTTATTTCCTGAGTTTTGAAATGAGACATACAATACTTGAAATTATATTTGAAATCTAGACTACAGCAATATGGAGCAACTAGCTAGATCTAGATTCATTAATACAGCAAAGCTCAAGGATAAAAGCTTCAAGAACCAGTTTGAAACAGAATGAGAAAACCGTCTTGCTTTGCTAAGTGTCACTGTCTATGTGCTGTATATAGACACAGACACACTCTAGTGGGAAAGGAATACATATTTATGAGAGGAAACTGTTAAATCTCAGAAAGTCAAAACAGTCAAGCCATTATAAGCACATCTTATTGTAATTCCAAAGCTGTGGCTGATTACAATTCAGGATTTTACCTAATAGAGGATGGTTTTAAATACTGTCATTTAGTATCCATCAATCTGCATTATAACAGTTAAGAAACACTTTGTCCCTCTATTACACATCTGTACATTGTTTTTCTAAAGAAAATGTCTAAATAAAGCTGTAATTTAGATTTTTTTCCCAACCACTTTAAGCATTTGTTTGTGTTTATATTTACAATTAGGGCAGGAGACCAAAAACACCCAAAGTACACAATGTTAACCAACATAAACTCAAACTAACCTGTGAATTTGATATCAGGAAACTTGACAAGGTCTCCTCCGCCATAGAGCCTCTGCAGTTTGACCACCTCTTCAGACACGTTCTTCTGGTAGGCTGGTCCTCCATCCACAATGCCACCCGAAGACCTGGGTGAGCCAAGGCATCAAAAGATGAGCGTGACAGCGATGAGTGGAGGAGATGTAAATGCGTAAGCAGCAAGGACCAGCATTCCACCATTTAGGAGCCAGGACAGTGTTCAGCCCGCAGTGATGGAGTGAACGGGGCGGGGCGTACGGTACCGGTAACCAGCGTGTCGAGTGTCACACCGAGGTTCCTCGTCAGGGTTGGGGCTAACACGGAGTTGTCGAAGGTGATAGGTCGTGGGCCTACAATAAGTGCATTCAACTATGAGTACAAAGTCAAAACAAGAAGCAAGAAAGTACAATTTCCTCAAGAAAGCCAAACTACAAAGTGCCATTTAAGTGCTACTTTTTTAAAAAATAAAGAGTTGTGTTTTTAGTCTGCGGTGGAAGATGTAGCGACTTTCCGCTGTCCTGTCAATATAATGACTTTATTCGACATACCATACAATTACTTTTTTAAAATTTATACTACTCTTAACTTTTAAGATTTCTATGGCATACTATTCTATGATTTAAAAAAAAACATACTATATCATGATATTTTAAAAGACATTATTTAAGACATACTATGACATTTGTTCTGACATGTTTTATGGCATACTACACAATATTTTCATGAAATTCCATGGCATACTATACTATTATATTGTTCTTGACTTTTTAAGACACCCTATAATCTGAATTTTTTGATGCCACTATTCATTCAATTTCCATTGATTTTGTCAATAATTATTTTTAATAATTTGAATACAATTGCATTTTTAGACAAATATACTATGATATTTAAAAAACTGAGTAATTACTTTGGTGCTTGCAGCTTTAATTAATTACTCTTAAAATATTAACACCTGCCCCCCATATTACATATTTACATATTACTTGGATTCAACCAACCCTGAACAGATTCTGCTGAGGCTTTACGATCCTCTTTTAATGACACTCGTCTCTCCTTGAAAACTGCTTCCAATCAATACGCACAGACAGTAATTGGTTCATTAGCCCACTTGTTCCTGTTTGAACTGAGTTTTCAACCAATCGGGCCGATGCATAAAGTGGAATTATTATGAGCACAGCAAACAATGCAATACTGTATTATTCATGAGGAATGTGATTTTTAATATAGACCTTCTTTCCTAGTGGGCATGACATTGAATATAGAGTAGATTTACATAGCTGCGTCGCTCATTAAAATCGGATTATTGAGGAATACAACAGGCAAATCTTGGCTCCTTCCAACAAGAGCAATGAGAATATTTGGAAAATGTGTTTGACTTGCAAACAGTTTTGAATGAGACCCCCCCCTGCTCCCCCCCTGTCTTAAACCACAATAATTGACAACAGACGCACAGAAAAAGAAGAAAGGAGGAAGAGGAGGCGGTTTACTTTAAACACGTAAAAGGAAATATATTTTTTTTTGAAAAATGAAATAACAAAAAAAAAAAAAAAAAAAAGAACAACATTTCGTACAGAAGAGCTGCTTTTGTCATTTTGCAGAGGTAATTTACACAGGACTTGAAATGAAAACACTTTACTTGAAGTGGAGCAACAGCAACCACGCCGCACGGTGGAATATATTGACTTAAAAAAAGAATAAAAGAAAAAAATATCATCTTTTGTATAAGACCCTTCACCTGATGTGCTTACTTACCGAGTTACTGGAGGTGGGGCCGTGTTGTCTCACTTCTGGTAAAGCATGAAGAGGTTATGTCACATACTGAGCTTCTTTTAAGGGTTAATATACACTGGCTCTTGGTAATTCACTCGTATGACGTACGCACCATTGAAACATTTACACACAAAATTTAGTTATTTTCTCTCCCTCAAAAAACAAGAATACTCCTTTATACTTTTTTTTAGTTTTTTTTTTTAAAGACAACAGTTAACAGTTCCAAAATGGCGGCTCTGGGATTTGGATTCGTCCCACCTGCACGAGGCCCTCCCCTTCCACAGATATTCCTAGGAACACTTTAAATTTTAACAAGCATGGCTCACTATTTGAGTGTGGGCGAAGAAGATGGTGGTGGTCGTGCCTGGCAGACACCAGGGGTGTGCATAGGTGTTACTGACTTCTTCCCCGAGGCTCTGATAAGGCAGTTTATTTTTTTTCATTTTTGTTTTGTTTGTGTCTTTGTCGTCCAGTTTAGAACCCACGGGTTCGTGGTCGATGCCGGCGCTTTTCCATAGCGCCCCAAGAACGATATTCCAGGGTCCACTGACCACCGATTAGCGTTTCATGTACGGAGGGGGGGGGGGAGGGGTCAAGGCCGGCCAGAAAGAGTAGGCCAGATGAACTAGAAACCGTGAGGTGGCCCGATGCAGAACGCGTCTTCTTCATTGTCCCATTTTGTGCAAACTGAGGTGTAAACAGAGACCGTCGGAGGCTCGGAGGGGAAGCATGGTACGATAGGCTACGGCAACACACGGAGAGACAGCGTGGAGAGGATGCGGTGTGCTCCTTCAACAGACTGACAGGCACAGAGGGCCAGTGAAATAAATAAAAAAAGGGGGTTGGGGGGGGAGAGAAACTGCCAAGTTTCCTGTGCTTTCTGCTTCACTCAAACTTGCGTTGGTAGCTGAGGGAGTCACTTGTCGCCACTGTAGCAGCTTCTAATGTGCTTTAAAGTTCGGCATGGGCCGAGGAGACTAGAGGGTGTTGGGAGAGGAGGACACAAGATTACCACAAGGAGTGCCTTTATTAAAAACAAAAAAAGGGTCAACACACACACACACACAGGCACCCACGTAAGACTGCTTTATGGTCATGCTCGCTATTGCCTTTCCAATATTACCACCCATCCGTCGATTACAAAAGAAAAGTACAAAATATCTACCACACTGCCCCTCCGCTCCCCACCCTTCAACTAGGACAGAACCGTATTCACTTAGGTTTTCTTTTAATCATTTATATATATATGTATATATGTACACAACAATATGCCTTTGAGGCTGTTGAGAAAAAGGGGGGTATAGGGGGGCAGGGGCAGGATGAAGTCTCTGTAGTGAGTCATTAGTTTCTTCATTTCCCTCTTTTTCAACAACAGTTTATCTACAGAAATGTGTGATTCGGATGAGGGACGTGACTCGAAGAGGGGGGGTGGGGGGGGCTTGACCCAAGTTTAGCATCCGCGTCAGATCAGCGATGGATCGTCGGGTGGCGCGTCAGTAGACCCAGGAGACGGGGACCCACTGGGAGGTGGTGGACACCAGGTCTACGGCCTCCTCCAGATGCCGGATGGTGTCGTCGATCTCGTTGTTGATGATGGTCTGGTCAAAGTAGTGGGCGTAGGTCCCCTGCAGCATCTCGGATTCCTTTTGGAGCCGCTGGAGAGAGTCATCCTGAGGGGGTGATGGAGGAGGCGAAAGAGGAGGGGGAGGGGGGTATCAAGCTTCGCTTGTGGTCTAGTTGCATTCCTTCAAACATTAATTCACACTTATTTAGAATTCGGTTTGGAATGACGAGAGCCGCGTTGTATAACTCACTAACTTGTGTCTTTGGCCTTTTGCACTGGAAGAGGTCCATGTCAATATTTTATACAAAGTTAGTCAGCTGCTGCTAATTTTAAATTCACTTCATAAGACGACCAAAACACAAAGCAGCACTCTTGCCTGTCGCGAGGTCAGTAAAGTCTCGGCTCCCGAAAATATATTAAATGCTCAGACAAAGACTTCCTTGAAAAAAAAAGCAAAAAAAAGCACCACTATCATTTTGTTGTATGACGAAGCTCGGATTGCATTATTCTTTCTTTTTTTTCCCAGCATAGTATGCCATGAAAAAATATATTTAAAAAGTGTCCTCAGAAAAGAAAATCGTCATTAAAAAGTATGGTAGGACATATAATAATAATAATAATAATATGTAATCAAAATGTATCGTGTACAGTGTTTGGAGCACATTTTCTACAATGTAAACTAATTGTGCTTGACAACAAGAACTGGCATCAATAAATATTAAAAAAATTAATTAGATGAAATGAATTAAACTCATCCATCTATTACTTGTGAAACGAGATGCGCGCCTGAAGTTTCTGGAAAACAACGGCACTCTAAATGACAACATTGATCAGAGAACAATTTACAATTAAAAAGAAAATGATCTGCCAAAATCGTACATGATACAGGGAGGAGAGGAGAGAGAGGTGGGGTTGGTCCGGAGGACACAATGGTGCATTATGTTGTAGCAATAACAAAGATGCACCAGTGAGAAAACACACACAATTAAGAGGATTATTAGAGGGATTAGAGGATTTAGAGGAAATCAAGAGGAATACAAGTTGACACAGACAGACAAACTACTAGAGCTACACAAACACGCCTTTCTACAGGAACTCACGCCACTGAACCAGTACTCACAGGCAGCTTCTTGCACCACTTTGGAATCTCGAGTGCAAAACGAGAATCGGCATGCCAGAGAAAATACAAAACATGCTTAAAGCATACAGGGCACGTGCGGCGGAAGAAACACCGAGCAAAAGCAACAAAATTGGGGCGGGGGGACAGACATCAAGGCTGTTTACACACAGCGTGCAAGCTTGGACGGTGTTCTTGTTAAGTGCTCAGGTTAAATAACTCAGAATTCAGGGGGACTGAAGGAGGGTTAGAGAGTATGTGCGAATGAAGTAAACTTGAACAAGAGTGAGGGAGGAAGTCAGCAAGTATTTGTAAAGTACCTCAGTCATGCCTGGGGTGACAGTGGGAGCTGCGATGAAGACAACATAGGGAGCAAAATCCGCTGTCCTGAGGATCTTTAGTGCCTGATGAGAGAGAGACAGAGACAGAGACAGAGAGAGAGAGTGAGTTTTATCTGTGTTTAAAAGTGCTTCCAACCAAACTGCCCTCGGGACTTTAGATTATTTATTTTTATGATGTGATGGCATTGCAGGCCTGAGACCAGGTCCTCCTCTCGTCACCTGCGGTTCCACGTCCAGGATGGAGACCATGCCCTGCGCGTGGATCTGCCTGATGGTCTCCAGCCTGGTTCCGTACATGGCGTCCTCGTGGCTGCCGTACTCCAGGTAGTCGTTGTTGCTGATGTCCTGCATCATCTGGTCGTGAGACACGAAGTAGTAGTTCTTTCCGTTCTCCTCGTCCTTCTTCGGAGGCCGAGTCGTGTCTGAGCAGAGAGAGAGGTTAGAGAGGAGTCACTGCGCTTCTGCCTTTGTTGCAAAAGGCGCACGTTATTCAAGACTAGCTTTTGTTTACCGTTCACGTCTAAATAAATAAATCGTGTCTGACCACCACGGGAGCGTTTAGCAGGGTCTCCCTCCATCTGTAACCACCTCACGCTGTTTTGTGAAACGTGTGTAGCTGCTGTGTAAGTGTGTGTGTGTGTGTGTGTGTGTGTGTGTGTGTGTGTGTGTGTCCTTACGAGGGATGGGGTAGGCGAAGCGGTCAGGATGTTTGGTAATAAGTGTGTTCTTGATGTGCCTCCGTCCAACTCCATGTGCACCTGAACCAAAGCATAGAGAATTCAAAGACAGGCTGGATAGACAATAGACAAATAGACAAATAGACAATCCTAAACTCGGACTTAGTTGCCCTGAGATACGATGACTTTCTATGACATGCTAGACTATCATGGCATACTATAACTTTGTGTGACATGTTTTTAATTGCATGCTTATGAGCATGTCTTTTTTATGACCTTTTTAGGCATACTATTCTTTGACTTATGGCATTTTTTTTTATTGTATGACATACTATACTATGGCCTTTAATTACTTTTTATTGCATACTTTTCCATGACTTTTTGATGACATTGAAATGTCATACTATTCCAATATTTTTTATAGATTCTTATACGTTAAGACTTTTATGGCACACTATATTATCTCTTAAGACAAACTACACCTATAATTAACTGTCTCTCTCTACACAAATAAAACATGTTTACTTACCGAGCAAGACCAGTGTTTTCCTTTTGAAAGATGGCACTCTGACCACTTCCTCGTACGTCACCAGATCTAGTTGGTCGAACACTGCAGAGCAGAACCGTTAGTTTAGCTCAGCGCTGGATGCTGTTACATGGAAAATAATCAATGACTCTTGAGGTGAACTGAGAAGTGGCCAGTTTATTAGGTACATCTAGGTAAACCAGTCTAATATAACAGCCCTGCAACAGATCCTACTTCATGAAGGTTATAGTGTTGCTTCAACTCATTTGTTCATTTTGGAGGCGTTTTTCCAATTATTGGTAAAAAAAAAATAGGGTGGACAAAATATTTGAAACACCTCTCAGTATAACAGAATACTATTCGACACTCACTTGCAGGCCTGTTATTATAGACAATAGTGGAAATACAAACATCTGTAAAAAATAAAAGCAAATCTAATGGCGAATCGTAGGAGGACACAAGCAATGCTAATAAGATTAACATTAATTCCAATGTTTTGTCCCCGTGGCTTAAATCAAACGAGGAACAAGATGTTTTTTTTTTATATTTAGGGCCGAGTTATTCGAATGATGCCATAATGTGCACCAAGCAGACCTGATGACGGTCAAATACCTCGAGAAAGCTTTCAAACTTGATTATTTCTAATAAGATAATACAAAATTAACCAAGCTGAGCGATTCTAAGCCGACTGGCATCGCGTCCTCTTTGCTAATAGCCAACCCAAACAAAGCAGCCGTCATTCAAAAGTCAAGGAGACATTTTGGAGGAGGACGAGGTATAAAAGCAGAAAAAGAAGGAGGAAGAAAAACACAGAGGCTGGACGCCAGCTGTCTGGAGTTACTTACATGCAGCCATGTCATTGGGTAAGAGACAGCATGAAATATGGACAAAGGGTTGGAGCGGAAGGGTTAATAAAAAAAGACACCATAGAAGACAAATTGAACAAAAAAGAAGAAGAAAAAAAAAAAAAACACCATAACAAAACTTGTAAACATCAAAAAGCTGTTAATTGCAACGCTGTTAGTTACTGAAAGGTTAGGTCAAATCGAGACGGCAGTAGGAGAGGTCGGTCAGAGGGGAAACGCTACAGACGTGCAGCAGTTACACATACTGAACACAAGGTTATTTACCCCACGTCAATCAAAAGCGCTGCCTTCGGTAGTAAAGCAACTCTCAAGTGTACTTTTCTTTTTACTACTTCTTCTCATTGTGCCGTCTCAGCTCTAAAACAAAATGCCTGCGGTGGGCTAGCTGTGCTCTGTTGCACTAGTTGCACGCTGCGGGGTTCCGCTGGCTTACCTGCGTTGTGCTTGGCCAGGTACTTGTCTTTGTACTGCTTCTTCTTCTTGCCAAACCAGGTACAGCTGGCCTGCTGCTCCTGCTTGGTCTTCTCCATTGCTATACACGCCACGCGCCTGGAAAGAACACTCGCACTGTCAAACGGCACGGCCTAGCCCGGGACTCAAGAACGCACGCGGGACTTTACATTAGCAGGGCGGCCAAAGGAAGGCTCGCCGCGGGGGGGGGGGGTCCACTCACCACTCCTGCAGCTCGGGCGAGGGGATGAGGCCCGCTGTGCCGTTCTTGGTGTTCTCCAGCTTTCCCTGCCACCAGTTGTGGTCGTCCTTGGAGATGATCTGAATGATGTCACCCACCTGGAAGCGAATGCCGGCCTCCTTGCATGGGATGAGGTCGTCTTTCGCCGGGTCATACTCAAACTGAGCGCGGACATAAATCTGGAAGGGGCGGGACAGAGGGACAAAACCACGAGTGTCAGCTGTCGGCAAAGTGGCAAAGCACAGCGTCGCGATCACAGGAGGACATGTGGGAGAGCATGTGATCGGCCAAGCTGCCCGTACAAGGAGGAGACCGGCTGCGAGTTTTGTTAAAGTTAGAAATACTGCGCCGACGCTCGCCGTTCAAAGATAAGACAGGAAGAGGGAAAATCAAGAGCGTGTCAGCCGAAGCAGGAAAGGGCACAAACATTTAGATAAATGAAAAGCAAGACGAAAATGATCGAAGGGCCTACAGATCTTTTTTTTTTTTTTTTAATATATATATATATATATATAAATAAAAGCGACTACTTATGCACATACATCCACACTTTCTGTTGCGCCTTTATGTCCACTCACAAACAAGATATGAAGACTGAGCCTTGATAGCTTGCATGGGATCTAGACACCACTACGATGAGGAACCGAGCTTGGCGATGGGGGTGGGAGGAGCTGGGATCTACTTCTACAAAGGGTCCACTTAGAGACGTCTTACCTTGATGGACAATTTGTCCTTGATGGCGGGTCTTGAGATCTAAGGGGTTGAGAGCATCACACACACACTTACACATATATCATGCAGTAGAAAATGTTGAGGGGGCATAAACAAAGGAGGTGTGATGAGGGACCCACAACTGGATGCGGGACCCACAACTGGATGCGGTATTGTGTATATAAAAATGTACCGCAGTATATAAATGTGTGTGTGTGATCTCAGAGCATAATAAACGGTATGAAACAGACAGAAATCAAATGAGAAATGCATTGAAGAGGAGATAATCATTCATCTGCTCAACTGTGGAGGAAACCTTTCCAATGTTCAAGCGAGGCCAAAGCAGAGGAAAGGCCACTGGAGAGCAAAACTTAATAATATCTTGAAAATAGATGCGATGGCTTTAAGTGCATACATGCAGATTTGGACTCGTTGGGATGAGTGTTAGTGTGTCATACCGGTGGCGGATTATAAAGCAAAGGGAGGAGCACACAACTGAATTACAAAGGAGTGCAGTCGTGGTGTAAAGGATGAGCAAACCTCACCTGGCGGCCTTTGGGCTGGATCGTCGCCGGCAGGTCCTAGAGGACGAGACGGAGGCTTTTGTGTAAGGATTTGATTTTACACTAAATGAAAAACACAAAATCAACTAAAGATGCTTTTGTGAGGACATTGTTTGCTTTTGTGCTGCTAGTTACCAGTTAGCGAGGAAACAACACGCAAAACGGATCCTGGTCTAGATTTAAATCCAGCATGCGGTGCTTTGATGGTCTGAACCTTGACCCCTCACACACTAGCCATTAAATTACTTGAGTTTCATTTGTGTGCCGTCATTGTGTTAGAACTTAATCACAATAACAAATGGGAAAAAAAAGACCATATTTAATGTATTCTCTCTGGTTTTCTTTCCACGAGCCTGCTGCCATGTCTGTGTGTGTGTGTGAGGGTGAAAAAGAAACGTACCAGGATGGAGCTGGTGACGCTGGCGTGACCGTTTGCAGGCGACTGTCGGGACACATCTGGTGACTCTTTCTGCAACAGAAAATGCTAAATGAATCACAATTCCTTATAGAATATGCAAGAATGCGTGCAAGTGTGTGTGTGTGTGTGTGTGTGTGTGTGTGTGTTTCGGGTTCCCTACCTCACAAGACATGGACTGGGACCGGTAACTGGGCACAATCTTGAAGGTGATGCTGCCTCTCATCTCCCTCTGTGCAGACAAGGGGACAAACACCGTTACCACATTGGTCCACACGGCAACATCTTTTGGTACAAATGCAAATCAGACGTTACGTGACACAAACGAATGTCAGATACTGAACAGAAATGCATGCCGAGAACACGGTTTTGTTAAAAGCTGCCTGCAAAGTCCAAATGTGGAACGCGAGGGGGAGAAAATCCAATCTGTGTGACTCACCAGCATCTTTTGGAGCTGTTCTACCGTCTGATTGGCAACGCTGATGCCATTAATCTCCCGGATCTCATCTCCTACATGCAGAGTTCCTGAAGCGGAGAAATAAGGATTTAATAAAGGCTACAAATGAGGCTCCTGGGTGTTGAAACACCAGCGCTTCACAAAGCAGAAGTCAGAGGAAAAACCCGAGGGGTTATTGAGATGGCTCCGGGGGAGAACAACTTGCGCGAGGAAGTTACATTTCATTGTTATTTCAATACCTTGTCGATGAATCATTCCACCGTGCATGATCCGGGCCACAATACAGTGGTTCAGTTCGTTCATTTTCAGAGTAATGCCCTAGAAGACACAGAGGGTCAGAGGCATAAGCGTTTGCAGATCATAACAGTGGAGTGGCAATACCTTCTACTACAAACATCTACAGTATAGTCTCAGTGCAGCTGAGCCGAATCTCAACTGCACCCTAATGCATTGTTATGGTAATGATTTACTCAAGATGTGTTTTCATGATAAATCCATTTGAGAAAGGCTGTAGTCACCTCTGGTCTGTATTTAGTTCCCGTGCGAACTGAACCTGAGGTTTGTCGTGCAGTTTCACTTGTGCTTTTCTCTTACTTTTATCTTGCCGCAATGAAAAAGGAACACTTCCTGCTGCTGCTTCACAACAAATGACGAGAATACTTTTACTGTGCAGTGGCTCACGGTATTAATTCAGTCACCCAGGCTGAGTTTAAATTCATCCGTGTGTGAAATGTAGTGCAATGTGCAATATGTGTGCCTCTCGTGTCTCCACACACCATGGGCTCATCCGTGTTCTTCTGAAACTGGACCAGGCGAACCCTGGTGACGTTCTCCAGGTCCATGTCTCCGTTGGTGCTGTCCGGAGACTCTCCGTTCAGGTAAGGGGAAGTGGGCGGGGGGGTCACTCTCAGCGCATCGTCGCTGTAGACCTCGTGGGCCACCACATCGTGGGTCTGCAGCAGAGCCTGGAGGGAACGCGGACAGTGGGGAATGTTAAGACACCACTAAACACGCAGCACAGTGTGCGGCCGCCACAGTCTGCCTACATAACTGTTGTCGGTGGCAGTAATGTTGAGAAAAACACTCCCATTTGAATAACTAACAAAGCAAAAAAAAAAACACTGACGAGTCCCAGAGCAAGAGGAAGGTAAATGTGGTTGTACACACGGTCTCGTTAACGTGTATTTGAGTGGATAGCCCCGACACTGGAAAGAGTGTGGCTTACACTAATCCTCTTTGGCCACTAATCATGTTACTGACACACAGTGTGTTTTCTGACAAAACACATGTACTCGCTGCGCGGCCAAATGATCACATCTGCTCGTCGGAGCAGCGACGTGTGTTCTCTGATGATGCACGACAGACATGGAGCGCCCAGACAGCTGGCGCTAAAGGCTTTTGACTTATGGTGAACATTAGTGTGGCTGAAAAGGACAATTGTTTAAAAAAATAAAAATAAATAAAAAAAGGCATCAAAAGCGGATTACTAACAAGTGTTTGACATTGAATACAAACAGAATGACTGCATACTAAGTTGATCATTAACAGGAACAAAGCATCGGATCATTGCCTCAGATGATTGTCAGACACTAAACATAATATCCTCCCAAATTGTTTCAGCTACAAGACCGATGTGACAAAAAACCGTGGCATCGCCTTCACCGCAGAACCTCCTGCGGATCCACGCCGAAGCTCTTCAGGTCCGTTCTCCCTGCCTCTCTAATGCGTCCCTCTCTGTTCTGTCCCCCCTCCATGTGTCGGCCCCTCGCCAAGCTCAGGTGCTAAGCAGCTTTGTGGCCGAGGGAGTTATGTAGATTGTGGACGGAACCCTACTTCAGACAGGGGGTTGTAATCTCACACACCAATAAGCATACACGGGCCAAAAAAAAATAAAAAATTGTAAACCTGTCAAAGCAATGAGAAAGTTGCTGTGTGTAGTTCTGTATTATCCCACCATGAAGTGTGGCTGTGTGAGGATCCTCCTGAGCTCCTTGGCCTCCATGTTCTCTGGGTAACAGGAGAGGGTTTCCAGTACCTGGTGGAGGAAATAAAGATGAGGAGAAAGAGCTGTGAATATTTAGAATGCTCATAATGTACAACATTGATTTGTCACAAGACACCATCTAATTATGGTCATTGTCTTGATTATTTGCTGTGCCTAGAATTTTTTTTTTTTTTTTAATAAACATCACTTATTGTTTAGGTCTCAACCTGTTAATTGTTCAATACTAGAAAAAGATAAAAAAAAAAAAAGAATGGGGGGGTAATTATTAAACATCAGATTAGTGGTTTAAGAGCCACACGCGGGAGCCCCCAGTTTGTGAATGTGTGTTTTCATCTCCAAAGGGTCATTGTGTAGGATCTGTCGCCATCTAGCGGCGTAGCTGCAGATTACAACCAACGGATTTCTACGGCTCACGGTGTTTGGTTGGTCTGTTATGGCCTTCTGCAGAAAACATGGTGGTGCAACCATTCGTACGTAGACGTGAGGGGCTCACTATAAGCTTAAGCTGATTCTTAGTCTCAGGTGATTATACACTAATGAAAACATAAATTATGAATATCATATTCCGTGCCACACACTGGCCTGTTTTGTTAACAGAGCAGCGAGTTCCTCACCTCTTTGGCTCTCTGCACTCCGTCACTCGGAGGGTTTCTGATCTGAGGGGACGACCTGGTGTTGATTTTGTCATAAAGCTGAAAAGACAACAACTAACATGTAAGAACAATTTGACCTCATAAAAGATTTAAAAGAAAACAACCGATACCAAGTTCACTTGAGAAGTAAGTAGATGGTACATGTTGGACAAACGCTGTGTGTAGCCACCTCTGGACTTGTGGTGACACCTACTGGGCGCGTTTGGTATCACAGAGGAAGAGGTCCTTATATTGAGGCTTACTCACATCTAACAGGGTGTGGAGGTTCTGGTCCTGGAAGACACTGTGGAGGAAGTCCATGTCTTTCTCACTGCAGTCCGTCAATGCATGAATCTCCTCTAGACTGTCCAAAACCTGTGAAACTGCCCCTGCACACACACACACGTACACACACACACGTAGAAGTTATAGACATAAATAGACTGAATCACAAGCACACAGAACAGACACACTAACAAGTACACCAAGCAGTCCCTACAAACATTCAACACTACGCAAAATGCAAACACTGAACACGACAGACACTCATCCACAAACAAAAACAGGCAAAAATGTAATAAAATAGAAAAGAGAAATAACAAAAAGGACAAAAAATAAAAAAGACAAGCAATAGATAGTCACAACAGAAAACACATAAAACACAAACAGACACTCAGAACGGTTTAACCCCAAGTACCTGCTGCAACGCCCACACATGCAGCAAAACCAGAGAAACAGCGGTACATGGCATCAATACAACATCAGAGGAAAGTCACTTCAGAAAGTCAGTGTGGATGATGGGTTAGGAGCAGTACGCCCAAGAAAAATGCAGAATATTAATGTGTACAAAAAGTGCAAAAAGTATGCGGGGGGGGAATGTAGAAAAATAATTAAAAATCGGATTTCTTAGAAAGAGTTCCCAGACAAATTAAACTTGTGCTGTATAAAATTCAAATAAATGTGCGGCCTACATATTGAACGAGCTCCTCGGTGATGAAGAGAGAAGAAGAGGTGACATGTTTCGATGACCCTGATGCATTTGAACCCACAGGCTGATCCGCGAGTGACCACAGCACTGATGAGTGGTATGCGAGATGACTTTACGCCACCGAGACAAATGAGTTATTCATATTTCATATTAGTCCATCCCCCCCAAAGTACGTGTCAGATTAAGAGAACTCTAGAGAGACGTCCCGACATAACGGATGAAAGATGAAAGATGAAGAAACATAAAATCATATTTACAAACATGTCTAATGCCGGGCTAATAATGAGGCTTTGATTCAGCCATTACTGTGAGGCATGAAAGAGAAACGGCAGAGGAGAAAACACAATCTAACCCGTTACTAACTTTGTGAAAACCTTGTTATAGGTCTGTTTACATGCATCATATTACTCCAATTTCAGGAAACTAATTTCCTATAATTGCTTTTTCAGCCAAGTGCAGATCAATCACTACTGGTGAATAACTACAAGCGTATTAAATACACATTCCACTCCTTGAGGAAAATAATGCTGTACTTAAAATGACTGCCCCTTTGGAAAAAAATAATTAAATAAGGGTTTCTCTGAAGAATTGAGTCACAATTCAATAAGATCTGGCTGCCCCTCGTCTGTTACCTCAGAAGCAACCCAAAGTGGACACTCCTCGTGTGGTCGACTGGCCATTATTACTTTTCACCTTTTGGTTATTATTATTTCCCCATCGCAACCTTTATTGTCATATACGACGTACTGAGCAGAAGGGAGGGAGAGTGGGTGTTGTGTTCTGTGTTCTCATGTTATACATCTTGAAACATGCCTGTGACTGCAACCTACTCCCACTCTTTCTGGCAATTACTCAGCAAATGGCCAAAACAGAACTTTGAGATTCAACAACAATTCACTGAAAAGGCTGCAGCCTTCAAACGTCGAGGGGCCCTAAAATGTGCTGCCCTGACAACAGACTTCTCACTGTTCGATCATCAGTTAACCCTCAACATCCCTCTGAGACACACAGTAAACCTGACTATGATAGAAAATCCCATTGTTATCCCCTCAACCTTTGTGTTTGGCTTTGTGCGTCTAATATGTCGTATGTTTATAGAGCTTCCTGCAATTAAAATAATGAATATGCATGTAAACAGTGTCATCTTTACACAAAGAGTTTGGATTAACAGCACACTCGTCGAACTATATGGGTTTTCTGAAAGACAATAGGAGACACGGAGGAAGCCATTTTATAGGATTGGGACCCCACATTGTTTAACACTCAGAAGACAAAGATGCAGCTCAAACAAAACAAAAAAAGCGGGTGATGATGTCATGGTATCACACATGAAGATTCTATGGGTGGGAGAGGGATACGTACTTTCAGCAGCTAGCAGTCCTAGAGACAGCACAGCAGAAAAAACAACACCAAAGACAGAGAGGCTGAGATTAGAGGAGGTGTTCTGCAACTGCGGACGCAGAGTTTAACCCCTCACAATGACAGAAAAGGGAGGAAGACAAAAGGCAGACAAGAGAGAGTCAGCGAGCGGGCGGTGTGAGGAGGCGTGAGGGCAGGTCGGTAATAAAAGGAGGCAGAGGGGAAAAGAGAGGAAAGAGCAGCAACACAGAGGGAGACAAATCAGCAAAATGCAGCCAAATCTATGAATAATCTGCCAAGCTGCTGCAAGCATCTACTGCACTACACACGTCTATGACCGGCAACATGTCTGCAATGGCAAAAAAATAAAACCAGTCACCAGGAAGCATGACTGCTGCAGACTGCCAGCCTCAGCGAAAAAGGACATATCAAAAGCCATATCTGGCTGCGGCGGCTACACAGAAACCGGAGCCGAAAGACGTGAAGAGCTTAGCTCATTGCACTAATTCATGGGCCGCTGATGTATTACACTGCTCGTATTCGAGAGTTTATGACGGCGACACAAGTGGTTTATGTATGCGGATAACTGCCGGCAGGCGCAGCCTGCAGTCTTCTTATCTGGGGAAGTGAAAGTCCGTGGCTGAGACAGGGAAGTGGGGCCGTTGGGCAACATCTGTCTCCATCTAAACACAGGAAGTTCTACACAGACAGCTGGAGATCACATTAAGGCTGGAAGAGAAACCACGAGAACAGAAACTGGGCTAGAAAGTGAATTTGCTCTTTGGTGCAAATGCATGTTTCATCTGTGACCTTACATGACACGTCAGTGGATGTAGATATGTCGGGAGACCAAACTCTATATTTGTTTATGTACCGCACAATTTTTATTATCCTTTTGGTTACATTATCTATAACTCAGTGTGTCATTGAAGTTGCTCCTTCCTGCACAAACCAATACCTAAATCTCTCTGGGTATACATACATTTCCCCACACCAGGATAGTGTTCTGTTGAGTGATTTACCTGAGGAGGTGGGGTCATCTGAGAAGTCATGTAGCTCCTCTGGGGGGTCGCCATAGTAGGAGTTAAACTTATGGCTGGAAACAGCTGCCAGCACTGCACCCTGGGATACAGAGTACGGATAACACGGCTGTTACATGAAGCCTCAACGGAGCCCCGTGTTGTGGGGTGTAAGTACACGCTGTTTGTGTGTGAGGCCTTCAGAGGACAGGCCTGTTGAGCATCTTGGAAAACATTTGACAAGAAATTAATCTGGGTCATCAGAAGCAGCTGTGGAGGAGGCGTGACACTTCCTCTCATCTCGGATTCAATCGCGTTGAATCTTTTAACTCTAGAGTTTAACATCAAAGCGGCGCTGACCTTCAGCTTCCTCCTGGCGTTGAACTTCCTCAGCTGCTCCACTGTTTCAGGCAGGTGGATCTTGTAGGCATACCTGTCCCTCTCCTACACGTACACGCACGCACGCACGCACGCACGCACACACACACACAAAAAATCTGCATTAAGCACAAGGAGAAAAAAAACCAATTGTGGGGCCAGAAGCACACGCAGATACACATTAGAGCGCATCGGATGTGAAAGTAGCGCTGCGGTTCCGAGCAGAAGGAAGTGTTCGCGAGTCAGCATCTGTTAGACTAGTGAGGCCAAAGCTCAAACACCAATCTAAATGTCGGTGGCTTTAAAAATGTAAAAGGACGACAACCTGCGACTGTTGGCAGCATCTACAGTGAGAGCTTCTTAGCTGCAGTGAATTCATCCCTAGCAGCTGTGTGTGTGTGGCTGTGTGTGTGTGGCTGTGTGTGTGTGTGTGGCTGTGTGTGTGTGTGGCTGTGTGTGTGTGGCTGTGTGGGTGTGGCGTGGCTGTGTGTGTGGCTGTGTGTGTGTGATCTTGCCTTCAGCCAGGGGTGGTTGAGGGCCTCGTAGACGGTGATTCTCTCGGCCGGGTCCAGCATCAGCATGCGTCTCACCAGGTCCTTGGCGCTCTCCGAGATGTGGGCCCACTGGCGGGGGTTCATCTGGACAAGCACACACACCCAAACACGCAGACACACACAAGAGGACACTTTGAGACGCATGTATTGCAGTGGCCGCCCATGTAACTCGGGAGGATGATGGTTTGTGTGTGCGCGCTCCGTGAGGAAACATACTTTTTTATTAGATACATTTATGAATCCCTGTTTAGACGATCAATATCTATACTGTTATTGTGAAAAACCAAGTCGCAGTGTTGGTAGAGCTCATATTTTATTTTTTCAGAATAAAATCTGTGAATTCAGCAGCAACTGTTTAGCAGCAGCTTGGTGGACGATACCACAGTGTCGTCCATCAAGCTGCCTGCAGTGAATGCATCTGCCAGGGATTAGTGCACCAGGCAGGAAATTCATCCTCTCAGTTGAAAACAGGGAATTTTAACTGGCCGATCAGATTGTTCATCACCTCTCCCTGACAAAGACACATGCAACAACTGCCACTCACTAGAACATCAATAGAGGAATATACTTGATGAGGAACATTAATCAGATAATCAGGGCTGGATTGTGTCTTGTTGGCAAGACGACAGCAAAGGAAAGACATAATCCATTTATGTTTCACTGACGCTATGCTTTGACCAGCGGCATTCAGGAGACTAACATAACGCCACTAAAGTTCTGAAGCGATAAAAACAAACGCACAATGTTCAGCTCAGCTCGGTTGTCTGTAACCTTGACGACGCATCGCCGCACAGTGACTACGAGGAGCTCGCGATTGTGCTTAACAGCGGCTAAAGGGGCCCGGCTGCGGCGCGTACACCGGCGCGTACACTAGCGGCATCTCGTAAATCAGCTCCTACCTTGTATTTCCCCTTAATGATGGCCTCGAACAAGCGCTCCTTGGTGCCGTAGAAGGGGAGGCAGCCAGAGAGGAGGATGAAGAGGATGACTCCACATCCCCACACATCCACCGGCTTGCCGTACGGCTCTCTCTTGACCACCTCTGGGGCCATGAAGTGGGGTGTGCCCACTCGGCCTGAGGAGAGAGAACAGAGCACGTTTCAAGGGTGACTGGCTACAAGGGGTTTTAAGTGTTCATGGGAAAAAGGGAACTCTGAGGGGGAAAAAAAACTTTGGCTACTAGGATATAAGGATGCAGAGGCATATACTATGTTGGGCTGCTATTAACAGATTCATGTGTTAATTGTTTAGTCCTCAAAGATATTCAAAGGACAAAGGCTCCTACTGTACCTCCAGCTACTAAACCAGACTCTCCCAGCTGTATTGCCACTCCAAAGCCCCCCAGCTTGACTGGAGCAGAGTTCTCCTTTGAGGCCAACAGCACACAGTGAGGCTGCAGAGAGATAAAAGAGAGGTCAAAGAGTGCATCAAAGAGTTAAACAGTACATTTATGGTCCATATTTCAACAGGTTGAATGACGGACCATCCTAGTGGGACTTAAATTATATTTACTCTTTAAACTGTGAGACACAATGCACACAACCACACAGAATCATTTTTATCGACGAAGAAGAAAAAAACCCACTGAGTTTACAGTAACTGTGCAGAGCATTGCTCTCTGTGCAAAAGTGCAAGAAGGATCTTGCGCTGTGTTCAATTGCTAGTTAGAGCATCAGTTTCACAATGACGAGGCAACGAGCACAACTTAAAACCCACAATTTTTAATTCTGATGCCGATTCTTTCCCAAGGAAGAAGTCGGTAGATAAGGGATCGCAGCATTAAGTGAGATGCATGCATTTTTAAAGATCGGAGAGACGGGGGAGCAAGGTGTTCTATTTCATCCTTCCTGACCGCCAGAGGCAGTGCAGAACACTGGATATCTTCCGTCTCACGCACACGCAGGTCGAGTCTTTATATCAACAAAGTCACGAGTGACCTCGGATGACCCCAGCCGGGTATAAGTTCCAGCGTCGTCCCGAGATCAGTCCTACGGAATCTTCTCGCGAGTTCACGAGATTCCGAGTGACCAGAAACTCTGGCGGTTATCCAGGATTCACAGAACCGTAGTTACATTCGGAACTTTCGTTGCGTCGCATTCTACCAATGAGGAATTATATAATATTAATTCAACCTGTGTGGTAACTTAACAACGGTAGAAGAGAATTGTTTTTGTTTTGCAAATTAAAATTCCTTGTATTCGTGGCGGTGCTGCAAAACTCTTGAGTTAATCTTTTTTTTTGTTAAAAAGGGCAGGATGGAATGGAAAGAAATGTAGGCCACGAACACAGACAGGCTAAAGAGTTACCAACCGAACCCCGATTTGTATGGGCCTAATATTACAGGCGGAGGCCGTTAATAAAACACTTGCTGTGCTCGCAGGGTCTTTGTCTCCAACTGGATTTTTTTTCTTATTCCTTACTTAATTGGTGTTAATTAATTCAGTTGAAATGAAGTATTTAGCCAGAAACTTCATTCTGAAAAGGGACAGTGCGGAGCAGAACGGATTAGAGCTACGTGATAGATGAAGCTCAGGAACAGGATGAGTGCGGTGAGCACTCCCTGTCTTTTTCACACTTCTCATGGGGGGAGGTTGAGGGGGGGGGTTGAGGGGGGGGAGGGGAGGTTGAGGGGGGGAGGATGTGGACGGAGGCGGTGCGAGATCAGAGAGATGCAGAAAGGAGGAAGGAAGGAGATTTTTTTAAAACAAGAAGAAGAAAAACCACAAGAGGTAGAGGCACGAGCACCAGCAGACTAAACAGTCACATCTGTGAGAGCCAGAGAGGGGAGAGTTCAGGAGAAATATTTTCAATTCATAAAGCAAAGCGAGGACAAGAGCGGCGAGGAGGACGAGGAGGAGCCGACGCTGTCAAAAGGATGTAAAAAAAAAAAAGGAGACTGAAGAAAAAAGGTGAACATCGCAATAAAAAGTGCAAAGGACAAGGACTCTTTTTGCATAATTTCGTATCATACGAGTACATTTTTTTCTTTTTAACAAATTACAGTTTAATGGAGGAAAAAACTAAAAGCACTCTGGATCGCTATGCTCCTACACCTCTGTGCTCTTTCCCAAACATTTAAACCTGAGGCTGCACTGAAATCTCTACGCCAGGAATATTTGACGGTGAGTGTTTTGCATTATTTCAAAGATCTGCGTGTGTGCGTGCGTGTCCATGTATGAGCGTGCGTCTACCCTCACCCTCCTCGCCATTGTTTTAACACCCTGGAACTGGAATTTAAGGGTGAAATAGGCATCAAACCTTCAGCTAGTTAAAATAACTAAATCTATAACCTACAGGGAACAAAATTGTTGTTCAGAAGGACATGATCACTTTTTGAAGAATATTCAATAACCGGCTTCTGGAGCTCCTCTTTTATGTAGGCATCTTTTACAAAGGCCCGACAACAATAGTTATAATATTTCCATTTCACACCGAGTATTACGTGTGTGACCTTTAAAACCACAACCCACATATTACTCACCTGTCTGCGTCTGTGCATTACTCATAAAATACTTAAATGCAAGTTTCACAGCGGGGGGTTTTCTTGTCTTTAATTTCAGCTGTTAAAATAAATCAGCTTGTTCAGTGAAATAACAATTTTTTCTTCCTCTTTCTCAGAGCCGAATGATCGACAACCCTGAAGTTGACACTGCGGCTCCACAATGACCACATTCTCTTCTTCCTTCCCCTTCACTCCGTCCGCCTCTGCCCCGACTAACTCCTCTCTTCCCATCTCTACTTCCCCCCTTCCACTTCCCATGTCACCCTTCTTCTCTACCACCTCTCTTCGCCCCTCCTCCTCCCATTTCTCCATCTCCCCCTCCTCCCCGAACCAGACCGAGTGCTCGTTTGACGACGCCGCCCTCCGTCTGCCGCTGGCAGTCCTCTACTCTCTGTTCTTCGTTTTTGGCCTTGTGGGTAACCTCTTCGCCCTGTGGGTCTTCCTTTTCCTGCATTCAAGCCACAACTCTGTGCGGGTGTTCCTCATCAACTGTGCTGTGGCGGATCTGGTCCTCCTGGCGTGTCTGCCCTTCAGGATCTTCTACCACTTCAACGGGAACAAGTGGGCTCTGGGATCGGTGGCCTGCAGCATGGTGGGGAACCTGTTCTATATGAACATGTACATCAGTATTACTTTACTGGGCCTCATCAGCCTGGACAGATACGTGAGGTTAAAGGGGAAAGGCAGAGCGCGGAGAGGCATGAGGATGATGCTGTGGGGCCGCATCCGGCCGTGGAGCTGCGTGGCATGCGGGGCCCTGTGGGGTCTGTCGCTGGCGGCGCTGGTGCCCATGATCGCCACAGCGGAGGACAAAGAGAACAGCGGCAAATGTTTCCAGTACAAGCAGCGCAGCAGCAAAGCCAAAGGGAAAGCCTACTTCAACGCGGTGCTGGTGCTGCTGTTCTGGCTCGTCTTCGTCATGCTGGTGGTCTCCTATGCCAAGATCGCTTCTCGGCTGCTGAGGGTGTCCCGGGACAAGCCGGACCTTCCCAACGCGCAGAGGTACGGACGAACCGCGAAGAAGTCCTTCTTCGTGCTCTTCCTGTTCACCGTCTGCTTCGGGCCCTACCACGCCTTCCGCCCCGTCTACATCCTCTCTCAGCTCAGCAAAGAGGGATCTTGCGACTACTTGCAACTGGTGGACCGCACCAACGAGGTGATGCTGCTGTTGTCCGCCTTCAATAGCTGTTTGGATCCCGTCATGTACTTCCTGTTATCCGGCTCGGTGCGCAAAACCGCCCTGCGAGCACTTGGACACCGACTTGGCAACCGGCTCGTCTTCCTGAACGACGCAACATCAAACAGCTCGACGGAGATCAGACGACTATCTGTGCCGTCGGCTTCCCCCAACCGTAGACCGAACACGCCCTCAGCCACCCCCAGAACAAGCATCTCCGTCTTCAACTCCACCCTCCACTGCACGGGGCTGACCACGCTCCCACCTACTGGCCAACGGTGGCCAACAGTGACCCCAAGTTCGGATGACACGGGCCTGAACACCGGCGGAATAAACGTGTGACAAAAGCCGGACGGGTTGGCTAATTCTGTCAAACTGAGCAAAGCATTCAGACACTTACCTACTTCTTCCGTTAAACAAATAAATATGTTTCTCCCACTACCGAGCTATTCTTACTGTGTCGGCACCTGTGTTGTGTGGGAATCATTGTTTAAATTCTAGTTGTTTAATGCCTGAGTGACAGATTGAAGACACGGTTGCTTCTAAGGAGATCAGTGACTACTGTGACAGCAGCTTTTTCTAAGAATGCATGGTGTGTGTGTGTGTGTGTGTGTGTGTGTGTGTGTGTGTGTGTGTGTGTGTGTGTGTGTGTGTGTGTGTGTGTGTGTGTTTCTCATCTGAGAGAAAGAAGTTAAAATGTGTGTAGAGGTATTAATGGATTGAGTGTAGCTGATCTGAAAAAATGTGGTGTATTAATATTGTCTTTACGGAAGAAACAAGATGCATAGACTTATAAATATCTTCCCTACCTCACACTCAAGAGTGTGTGCTTAAATATCACGCGTGTTGAATAAAACGAGTGGTTTGATCTGTCAAATTTATTCATTTCACTGAAACCTGAACGGCACTCTTTCCGAGTTGTTCTGACGGAGTTAAAAGCCAACCATCTGGCACTCCCAAAGTTAAAACAAGCCTGGCGGTAAAGTGCCATTTGACCCACCAGCACACAGAGACTCTGGAAACAAGGCTGCGCTGATCCCTTCGGGGACTCTGTCGTCAAATGGTAGCGATTCGGGACTGCTCCATCTGGTCTGGTGGGGTGGGGGTGTGTGTGTGTGTGTGTGTGTGTGTGTGTGTGTGTGTGTGTGTGTGTGTGAGATGGCTAATCCCGTTGGAATCACTGGGTGATGCTAATCTGACTATAAGAACTCTTAAAAGGACTGGCCTGGCATTCGACATGCGATACAACCAGAACTAGAGAGGCTTCCGGATTCTAGGTGGTTAGACGTCTTTGCTCGTACAGCCACACAGGAAGTAGCGCCAAGTCGAGGTACAGAGCAGATGTTGCGCATGAGGTTGTGTGTTCCGGTAAACAGTGCAATGCTTTTGACCAATATTATTTCCGCACAGAGAGCATAGATAACCATCTTCTCAGAAATGAGGGCCTGGTATTTAAATAGCCGTATTCATTACCAAGAAGTTTCAGTTAACTGAGATTAAGAGACGTGGTCGGTGATTTCAGAAGCTTCAGGAGTTCGGGACGCATGAGAGAGAACTCACCTTTACGTCGCGATGAATCACATTGTTGTCGTGGCAGTACCGAAGAGCCTCCAAAATCTGCCTCATGTAGTGACTTCATGCGCAGGAAGCAGAAACAGACAGGGCGTTTAGGGCATCCACAAATTGTTGTTTATTTTCAGGCTTGATTAATATTTAATATGTTCCTGCCCACAGTTCCCAGACTGTGTCTCCTACCTGGCCACAGCTTCGCTGTACACAAACCCGGCATCGGCTCTCTTCACAATTTCAAAGCACAGGTCTGCTCCATCCATACTGAGAAGAGGCAGAGAAAGAGGGAGAAATTGATGAATTGATGAAAGAATAGTGTTTTAAAAAACAAAATATAAAAAAAAGTGCATAAATCTACATCCGTCAGGGAGCCATTTTATGACCCGCTGTCACTGGCTTGAACATATAGGCACTACATCTTCATTATCGCGCTTTTCAGCCAGAAACAATCCCCAAGACCACTTTCAGGGCGATATGAGATACAGATTCACAACATAAAGCCCACACAGAGGAAACAAATTAACCAGGCAAGTTGATTAAGAAAATTATATCTACAACAAATGCCTGGAAGGGGAAGCAGCGAGCTGATTCTCTAATGTCTCCTGTGGATTTATAGAACTCTGACGCAGGGCTGCAATTTAAATAAATCTGCCAAGATTCGGTACAATTTTGTTGCTAGCTGTCATAAAAACAGGTTTTATCATTTCAGCACTTATAATTTATAATAAAACTGATCAAGTTTCAACCTCAGACTGAAAGATACCACTACAGTTACAAATAGTATAGAGCTGAGGGTTGTGGGGGGGGGGGGAAAGGTATTATTAATTGATAATTCATATTTTTGGGGAATTTTCTAGCATAATCTCTGTCCAACAAAACATTCAATTATACGATTAATACTTGATATTCTAACCAAGCAAAAATCTTCTCACACACACACACACACACACACACACACACACACACACACACACACACACACACACACACACACACACACACACACACACACACACACACACACACACAAATGAAGGGGCTGATGGCGTTGGCGATAAGGTGTGAAATTACAAGGTGCAAATGGCTGGTTAAATTTAGTCTGTGGCTGTTAGATTGGTCGACTTCATCACAAATATTCAGCAGCTGAGCATAAACAGTGTATGGCAGACAGGACTGATCAGCAGCTGTGGTGGGGGAGAAAGAAAAAATGCGTTTCCTGGTTGAGAACAAAAGACTAGACATAATATCAAACACCTAAAAAGGGTATGATGTGCACATGTTCGGTGAAACAATGCGCTGACGCAGAGACTTACAACTCAAAGACCATGTAGAGCATGCCATCGGAGCTGTAGGTCTCCAGCAGCTCCACGATGTGGGGGTGTTTCAGCATGTGGCAGATACTGGCCTCCCGCTTCAGATCTGGCAGAGACAAATTAAGGATGATGAGACATTGTTCATGGCCAACGATTATCTAAAAAAAAAAAAAAAAACAGCCTCAAAAGTAGTAGGCGACATTTAGTGACAACAGTAAAAAAAAAAAAATCTTTTAATCAGGAGCCGATAGGCTGAAGAACAAACATACTGTAAATCATGATTTCTCTGGAGCACACGGAAACAGTCTCACTGATTCAGCTTTTGAATTTGTCAGAGGTCAAATTTCACAGTGAACTTCCTCTGCTGACTCATTCAAGGACTTCATGTTCCTCGTAGCATCAGCAGCTCCAGTGTTGAATGAACTCCTTGTAGGAAGATTTGACATTTTCTATTTTGTGCTACTAAATGTCAGCACCGAGGAACCGATACGGCTTTGTGCCACCCCCCCCCGCCAAAAAAAATAAATATGTCGCGATATTAGATGAGGCGGGAGGTTCCAGTAAGACTTTCTGAAGCTCAGAAAGCGCTCATGGAGGTGATGCTACGGCACAAAAAACACATTATAGTGACAAACCAACTGTAACCCCTCCCATAACAAATACAGTCCAAGCAGAACCCTTTCACGTCCCTAGAGGACGAGTTGAGGGGGTGAAAAGCAGAGAGGACATGCCCGTCCTCCTCCTCCTCCTCCTCCTCCTCCTCCTCCTCCTCCTCCTCCTCCTCCTCCTCCTCCTCCTCGACAGACCTGTCACGACTCAACTCCGCCACCAGAGGGAGCTACATCTCATTTCCACACACGGAGGAGATCCCATTCTGTGGAGCTGGCAGATGAGGTGAGCATTCACATGCTGGGCCCGAATGACAAGCGAGCTGACAAGCTGGCGTCGAGCAGACAGACGAGTGACACCAGATGTGGGTTCACCGGAATATCATTTTTAAAATCACACATTTAAATGCACATCTGGCTCGCGCTCATTAACACCATCCCCTCTCATTATCATCCAGAGCGCAGCGCAAATACAATTACAGCGGCGGCGTTCCTCGTCTTTTGACTGCCTCATTAAAGAAGACAACACTGAGGGGGGAAAACACTGCTAAGAGGAGTGGACAGTCCTCTCTCTCTTCTCTTTATGAAAATAGAAACGACCAACAACTGGAGAGACAAGTGGTAAAACATTTAACGGCGAGTGCAGAGGAAGGCTGACAGACATAATGTGGTGTTGTCGAGTTCCTCACTCCATAAAAACCTAATTTACACACTCCACTCCCCATCTGCAAGACTTGTGTGTGTGTGTGTGTGTGTGTGTGTGTGTGTGTGTGTGTGTGTGTGTGTGTGTGTGTGTGTATTGTGTCGTGACAGAGCAGTATCATTATGCAACACAGAGAAATGACGCCGTGTCCCCAACTACAGAGCCCCCATTCTACTGTTCATTTCCCTTCATTATCTCCCCCTCTCCTCTTTTACGCTCGTCTTCGGGCCCGTCTCATTGGAGTGGCCATTCTTGAGCGTAACAATGCTGCCCAGTGTCCGCCGCGGCAACGAGGAAAGCACTCCAACAGAGCGAGGGAGCCAGAGAGGCCTGGAAGCATCTGAATGAAAGCAACGCCAGCCACTGGGCCTTTTCCAAAGCAGTTCTTGCACGGAAGGTCTCGGCTAGACTAAAGGACGTGGGACGCGGTGTTAAATTATTTTCACTTGCATCTAGATGTGCTGTGGGACAAAAAAAAAAGAAGATCATATTGATAAGTCAAAAAATGCTCAGCCACGCAATGCTGTTTTTAGTTGGTCTGGTGTTACCGATGAATTTCATTTCTAAAACGTACTAATAATAATAATAATAATAATACACATCTAACTAATAATACTGCAAATTGCACTCGTCTTGTTCAAAACCCATGAAGCTCTAATGTTGATCGAGAGAGCCGACTAGTTCACTCTCTATATTCATATTTATTAAATGCTACAAATCTCCCTTGTTTATTTGTTCAATACTCCCAGACTCTTAATTACTCCATTAATCATTTGCTCGTCGACCTCCCTCACATGCTCACACACACAGTAATATTAATACATACATATGTATGTTTGTTAGCCTGTAGCAGTTCTGCCTCTTTTTCTTTTTCACTCACATTTATGCTGACGCAGATTCTTTCTAAGGTCTCAGGAAACCACTCTCCAGGTCTGGCTGCACTCCAGTTCCCTACCTTGCCACATTGAGTGTCCACTTGCTTATTTCTTCTTATGTCTTTTTTTTTTTTATTGGTCAGAAATGAGGGTGTCAAAAAGGTAGTTTCCTCTAACCTCAGGTGAAACTTTCAGTTTTTACTTTAATTTAGATTCTTGTAAATATTCATTCAATATTGAGGACTGTTAAGCATTCAGTTAATGAGATGACGCATGTTGGAGCCGTTTCTGTTTTTACGTTAATATCCCTTATTGGCCATGAGAAATGTGACACTTCAGGAAGAATACATAATGCATAACAATAATTGTTGAATGATAATCGCTAGTGCATCCGCTAACCACAACTACTCTCACACTGATGACTCTTAAACACAGAATATTTGTAGCGCTGAAACAATTTGTCAATTAACCAATTAGCTGGCTGACAGAAAATGAATATGCAAAAATTTGAGTCTTTAGAAAAGGCAGAAAATGTCGAAAAACTTTAACTGATTGCAACTGAACAGAGGATTTGCTGCTTTAATTTATTGTTATAAATGTAATCTATTTGGGGTTTTTTGTTGCACAAAACAAGCAACTTGAAACTGCTTCAGACATTTTATAGATGTAATGAATAATCAAAATAATACATCTACAGAATTTTCTCATGGAAATCATAAGTTGCCCTCAACACTTGTTATGAGAAGTAAACAATGTCAGAAATTGCGTTTAATAGTCTATAAATGTGCCTTATTTACGTTGCGTATTCCACACAGCCTCGTCTATATATTTTTTAAATGATTATTGATATGTGACTGTTGACATGTTTTTTTATTAACTGTTCTCTATAGAGTAAGTCAGAACAATGCTCATTACAAAAAGCCCTTAAGGCCTTTCAATTCCAATAAAGAGCCCAAACATTTCTTGCAGTGATATGAAGCAGACTAGATCAAACCACGCATCATTCCCTATATCGATGTCAATGTCAGCAATGCCTCCATAACGATCATAAGCAATAACTAGTATCTAGTTGAAGACATCTACATCCTGTTGGACAGGTAAACTGTATTCGGTAGATGATTTGTATTTTCAAGTGAATACATTTCATCTCAGTATGATGAAGACATACGAACATCAAAAAAATATTGAGGGGACTTAGACTTTGCTTTTAGGAAACGCGAGTGTAAACCTCCACATCTACGGTTTCTCCTCCCGTGGGTCATTTCCTTGTCTTGCTGTTATTGGCTACAAGGCTCATCTCTGACTGGGGCATCACAGATGGCACATAGTGAACGCCAACATGAGCCCCAACACACACACACACGTGCATGTATGCACACACACGCACAAACACACACATAGACCTCAGCATGACGGAGCACAAAACCACATGGTGAGACGTGGCGGGCTTCAATATCTCACGCACACTCAGCGCCGCCACACAAGCAGGCCAACGAACGCAGTTCCAGCATATTATTCATCTGTGTGTGTGTGACATTATGCCTCATTTATTTGCATGCGAGAATGCCATTATACACTCGGAGTGCTATCTGATCCAAACAGTAAGTCGGTGAGACTTTTCAAAGACGTACTGTTGTCTGTTTAAAAAGGGTACGTCTCTGAATGGCAACCATCCTCCTCCTGTCCTGATTCGGATTCCAACCCCATCCATCTGGTTCTCCTCCGAGTGCACGGCAACAAAACAGCCTCAGATTTAATTGCGGCCGTGGCTCGCGTGCGGTCTGCTGCGTTTCTCACCTTCCGTGCTGAGGCCGGGGCTGGAGGTGAAGCTGGCCACATCGACGATCTTTACAGCGAACTGCTGGCCCGTGTCCCTGTTGATGCAGCGCCTCACCACGCTGAAGGGACCCCTGCAACACAGACATGCCGGGTTAGCGACAGGCACGAAACAAAAAACACATCAAAACCTCTGTGCAGACAGGATTTCTTGGATTTAAACCACATTAATAAGTTCGGTTAGCACTTACCAGAAACACATACAAAAGCACACACACACACACACACACACACACACACACACACACACACACACACACACACACACACACACACACACACACACACACACACACACTAGCCGAGTGCAACGGGCCGACACAGTGCCATTTCGGAAAATATATTCTGGATTTACAGTGGGTGGTTAGCTAGGCATCGTAGCCGTGCTCGTGCCAGTGGGAATTATAGAGCAGTGGTGTGCAGCACAGCTGTAAAAGCTAAAATAAAAGCTTTATTATTATAGAGACCTGAGCAAGGGAGACCTACCCAACTGGGTTTATTTCTGGACGAATAGGGTGGCAGATATTGTGAGGTTGCGTTTCTTGTTATAAAAGAAATGGGGCTGACATGTGGAACGCATGTTTTCCTGTCCTGTGTCCAACAGGATTCTCCACATTTATAATTCAAAGAAGAGATAGCTCCGCTCATGTTTGGTGTAGCAGATTTGAGATTTCTAGTTGGATTTATTTTGTGTGTGTGTGTGTGTGTGTGTGTGTGTGTGTGTGTGTGTGTGTGTGTTAATATGAAAACCAGCTCTGTAGCACAGGAACACTTACATGCCCTTTAAAGTGTTACTATGATGAACAACTTATAAGACTTCTCTTGAGCACAAACTATGGCAAAGTGCCAGAAATGCTGTTACTGTGGATAAGAGCTTGATAAAACAACTGATATCCGTTGGGTAAGGTCAACCAGCAGAGAGCAACACCAATAGTATCAGTTGCAAATGTTGCAAATTATTAGTTATTGTGTGCCCTTATTGTGCATTTCATTCATAATCATTTTTAGGTGGGCCACTCAAACAGATTTACAACACCCAAACGTTTGCACAACCCTGGACCTTCCTACAGACCTTCCATGAGTATTTGCACACAGTCCAAGCCACACTGAGTGATACTCCTCACATAAACACACAAGTCCAGTGCATGCAGAAACTAGAAGACCCTTTATTTCATTAGTCTCACGGGTGCATATAATAATTCTTTCTCATAATGCCGACGCACCAAACACCAGTAACAGGCACCGAAAGCAGAGACATTTGCTCATTTTGTGCCTCCTAGCCCACAGAGTAACGGACACACACACACACACACACACACACACACACACACACACACACACACACACACACACACACACACACACACACACACACACACACACACACACCCCTGCCGTGTTACAGCTGTCTCTACATCTCTCAGAGGCGGAACCAAATGCTACCGGAGACACACACATACACAAAACAAAAAACACACATTTTTCTAAAGCAAAAGGGGTGGCCATTAAAAGTTGGTTTAACTAAATTTGCAAATGAACTTGTGCGACAACGTCCGTGTCAAACGAAACAGTAAAAGCCATTCGGTTTAAGTGCATGTTGGGAGTGTGGGGGCTGCAGCTGATTTGCTCTCACGTTTGTCTTTCACATCTGCTGTAATGATTAACCCATACAAACAAATGCAGGCAGCATGTGCACACCCTGGGCTAAGACCGCCGTAAAACACAACACTCTACCCTCCAGAGTTCACAGGAACCCTGCAAATTATCTGACAACCCCACTGACCTTTCCCCTCCTGTGGGTAGATGTGCTGTAGCAGCTGTGTTTCCTATTAAAAAAAGAGGGCATTAGATGTGTGGGAATCTTCTTGGGTGCATGTTGGAGCTTCTGACGCCCCCATTCCAACCTTACAATAGTCTCAGATCTGTTGAAAAAGTGCTGCGCTGGAACAACAATGACTGTCCACCGTATGTCATAAGAAAGTCCTTGGTATTCATTTTAAGATAGAAATCCTTTATTACATCATGGATATATGTATATATACACCAAGCTGGACAGTCTCAGATCTGTGTTTGACTGGTGGAGGTAAGTTAGAGGCTGCAACCACAGGGATACAATGATGCAGTGAGGGTGAGGCCGTCTTGGCACTGATCTAATGTGTGTCAATAAAACTCATTACTGCCATTAAGCAATGAGGTGGGGTTGGGTGAACCTGCCAGATTTTATGCATCAACCCCATTTGTAATCTTGGCTGTCAATTCAAGGGAGCTGCATAGAGAATCAATTCCCCCGAACGGGGCCGTTCTCTACAACAGTTGTGCTTCGCAAGCGGAAGAGGTTTGGGGGCCGCCATTTAATTTAATAAATTAGAATGCAAATTCATCTCATCATCTGGAATAATAAATAAATAAAATGACCATTCAGCCATGTACAGTAGATATTATAAAAAGGTATAAGAAGGCAAGTGTAAAAGAGAGAGGGCGAGTGAGCGTGTGTTTGAGCGTGAGGAAGCAGAGAGGCCGCATGCCGTACTGACATCACCGCAGCTGTGCTGAGTGGGCTCATACAAAACGCCCACACATGGCTCACATCCGACAGCGGCAGTCATCAAACATTAGCCCAAAGTGGCAATCTTTACAGAGCGCTCCGAGGCTCATTTCAAGTCTCTGCTCTGTGTAAATCAAAGACTGGATATTAGGTGCATTTTTTAACATCCAATGCTGGCCATGAGCCAGATTTCCTCTCAGGTCTTTTTTCCCCCGTTCTCTCGCTCCCTCTCTCCTAAACAGGGGCAGGACACATCTGTAGCTGCAGACTCAACATCACCAGTCCTGCTCTCTCCAGAGAGCAACCATCTTTGCTTAAAGCAGCACTTTGCTCTTTAGCTGAGGCCAGCAGCTAGCATAATTCACTTGGTTAGTCTGTCCTAAAAATTGTGTGTGTGGGGTGGAGTGGGGGGTGTTTGTCCAGCTGTGAGAAACCGAAACATAATTAGAGTTTCTCAGGTAGGCGAACTATTGGTGCCGTTCCACGTTCTCATCCCAAGCCAAGTAAATTGCATCTTATCTGGTCCGCCATGTTGCACATCATCATCAGCGACATACGGTGACGAGCCCACACCGGTCATTTTCGCCACACTTGCATTTTACACATTTACTGAAAACCTATTGCATTCAGCAAAATTAACATGCAACATAACTATGATTAAAAACACAGTGAAATCAACAGCAATAGGTCCAAAGGTTGGTTTCCCCCCTTAAAAAAGGGGGGAAACAACATCAAAAGGGATTCTCAGATAAGTGCCGTTTGCCCTACTGCCCAAAATGAGCCCAAGTGCCAAGCTGTTAATTTCACAAGTTAAACAAAGTTCAGTGCTGTTCAACGGTAGCACTGTGAATGTCTGAGCAGCAACAATAATCCAGAGTGCTTACTTATGCAAATTAGAGACCCCTTTGAATATTAGTAGTGGGAATTAGTATTCCGGTTACAAATTGAAATTTAGAGCAGAGATGCCCTCCGGAGGTTCTAAAGCTTTGGCAGAAAACCCTTCCTCTACATAAATAAACCAGAAGAGGATCCAGGTTTTGTTTGAACCACCATTTAGAGTCTCTGGCCTTGTAGTCTGAGAGAAAGATTCAACTTCACGCCATCCATTCACAACTATTGATCTGCCGTGTAAGGGCAGCTCCGGGAGCTTATACTGCACATGGGAGAGTAAAGTGCAAGAGAAAGAGCATTTTAGTACAAGTAAACAATTAAGATTACCGTACTACATCGGCTGGGCAGTCCACGCAGCCCTACGCCTGGCACAGGTATCATATAAACATATCAAATCAAAACACAAACATATTTCACAGTTCAAGTCAACCTGAAAATAATCTACATTATTTTTGTTTATGACAAACAGGATATCTCCCTCTGTAAGACAGATGGGAGGATGACACATTCATTAATGTGATACTTGTATTGATCCCAGCAGGAATTCGGTGTCTTGCTGCAGGACAGCTCAGTAGATGCTTGCAGAGCCAGGGGCTTGAACCCTAAGTTTCCCCACAATATTTACGTATACGAAAGAACAGAATACTACGAAAGATATCTTCACATGCAATCCCCCACAAAAAAAGCACAAACACCAACTATGGTGGAAGTAATTTATAAAGCAAAAATGACAAAACGTTCTCCAGTTCTAGCTTCGCTAATGGGAAGACTTGCAACCTCCATTCTTAACTGATGACATTAGCACCCACTCACATTGCCATCTGAAAATGTAAATCATACGGGTCGAAAAGATATTCTCTTCTTGTCACATATTGGCACACACTTGACATATCAGTCAATATTTTGAGGGATATATTAAGTATTTCCTAAATAACTGTACCTTACATATTGTACAGTTTGAAGCTGCTAAAACATCTGATAAGTGACACCTAAGATGTTACTTTACATAAAAGGTAAGAGATAAACTGTAGCAGATGCTACTAGCAGCTTAACAAGTTGTGCTTTCTTGCAGCAAAGCATTGTGTGGAGGATCAGATTTGCATGCTAAAGGTTGCATCTGTTTTGGGGGAAACTTTCATTACACCACCAAAAGCTATGAAACAATGAAAGAAGATTTCAGATGTAAAAGTGTCGTCCAAGCAATTTCATTATCCAAATCAGACGAAGCCAGAAGGCTGATAACTTCATTGGTTTAGAGTGAGTCGCACAGCCCAATATCCTTGGCTCTAATGAGCACCCCAGGGCTGAAATAAAGAGCACTGTGACTCCAATAGTGCTTTCTCAACAACCTAAGTCCTATTCAGACGGAATCATTATAGACAGAAATGGATTAAATTGCTTCAGTGCTTTGCCAACGCTCCAACTCGAGCTGAGATCCCCAAAACAGGCCTGTGGTTAGTGCATTATGTTCCCATCACATCATTATCACATATTTACTATGTAAACTACTAAACAGTGAACATATAATGAGCGGGGCTCGCACGGCCCACGCCTGTCCTGTAGCTCGTGTCATCTTTCACCGGAGTTAATCCAGTTAGAAGTTGAATTGACACCTGACCCGTTTGATCTCCCTCCGTTGAAATAAGTCTAGTATGACCACAAGGGAGCTGAATGAACATTTGCATGCATGAGCTGTAAAATCAGTCGGTCCCTGTGTCTCTTTATAGCCATGCTACACAGACGTATGCAGCTCTCGCTGTTGCCATGCAACTATGAGCCCTGATGAATCAGGGGTCCGACTTGCTAAAAGTTCAATTTTTTTTGTGACTTTTTGTTCTTTGGCTCTCAGTTCTGAAACCTTGCTCAGCACTCAGCGCTGCCTGCGATGCAAAAGCACGTCTTTTCTGTTGAAAATAATAAAAGAGGGAAGCAGCGCTGGGAGGAGAGGATCCCACTGGACAAGGAGCCCACGTTGGTACTGGAGGTTGCGTTCACACGGCACCTTACAAACAATCTACACTCTAGTTTATAGTTCAAGACTATCACCAAATCAAGAAGACGCCATCAGGGGAATACGAACAGAAACTGTGAACATTGATTGACGAAAAAAGAAGTTCCTCCAAATTAAATTACTAACCGTCTTTCGGTAGAAACCACCCTGAACATGGCTCCCTTTGCAATCCGAGTTCAGAAGGAGATGATTACTGAGCAGTGATGGCGTCCCCAATGCTCTCAATCCCACCCAGCCAGGCTGCTCCTCTCCGACACAAGCCGATCAGGGACAATTATAGACAACTTCTCTGAGCAACAATAGGAGGAGGGACGGACTGGATAATAGGGTTTATGTACAACTTTGAAAGGAGCTGAGGCCAAAGGTTGGCAAGAGACACGCGAGAATACAACAGCACCGAGAACATCCAATAATGTGAGACAAATCACCATGACAACTCTTACTTTATAAGCCAGGAGGTGAAGGACTAACTAGTTGTAACAAACGTGTAAGGGATTACTGTATTTTACCCACTGTCGGTCTAAATTATAGTATTGTTCAAATGAGTGTGGCCCTGTGATCAGACGCCGCTGATGAAATGTTAATCTCAATGCCAGATTATCTTTTTTTTTTTAAATCACCTTCAAATATCTTATGTTGCCACAACATTTCTGAGCTAACAGATAAATCTAGGATTCAGTCATAAAAATGTCAGTCAAAACATTTTCAGTAAAGGTGGATGAACATGAAAAAAAAGACTGAATTATGAAGGCCTGGAGGACGTCTTCATTGACATGATATTCTCAATCCATTTGATCCAATGAGGCCAAAACATCATCCTGCTGTCAATCCATATTGTGTAGGGATAAGTCTTGCTGTCCCTTTGTACGCCTAAATGGCCTGGCTGCTCTTACAAAATGTACTTTGGCTAAAATGTAGATGTAGGAATATTCTCTAACTCGAAGGGTAACATGGAATCGGGTCTTTAATGGAGGTGTCCTGTGGCTACAAAGCATTTCCATTTCAAATGTTAATTAATTAACATGCCTCAGGTTTCAGCAGTCGGCCGTGTTGTCCACTACCGACATTAGTGATACCAGTACAACATGTGGTTAAAAACAAAGTGGGAGATGGCAGAGTGCTGCAGTCAATGCCTGTTGGCATTATTTATATCCTTAGCCTTAGGGCCATCCCATTCCCAACTCCACTTGTCTCCATTGATCTGCCTCAGCCTCCCTTCCCCTCCCACCTCAAGGCTGAGGAAAAATGATCCCACCCCCCCTTTTTCCTGCAACACATCCCAAGACACAAGGACTCAACACGCTTGATCCATCAACTGCAGTTTCACAAAAGAACTGGCAGGATAAGAGGGCTGTCCTGGTATTTTCTGTGACATATTTGTGGCATGTGTCTTCTTTGCTGAAGCTTAAAACAGACTATTGTTCGCTCATGTGCAACTCTTCTACTGACCTGTCTGGACACAACTGCTCAAACACTCAATAAGTATTGGCAAACACTATATTTCTCACTGTTTGTTTACGTCTGCAGGGAACACCAAACTTACGAGGGTACTACATTTCGACTATAAAACGCAGCCTGGTCGTATCAACCTCTATACACGTGGCACTACGTGCAAGAAATACAGGTATTGCCACGTCGGTGGATGATTGCAGAAAATACATTATACAGAAGCTGGCATCCATAGCACACCTTCTTTAGAGAACTCCGGTCATCTGACAGCTGAGGTGGATAAAGCAAACCATCGAAAGAATATAAATATTGTATGATCCACGGCCCGGGTCAAGCCGAGTAAACACGTTTTCATCCATCATTCTCAACGGCCCGTGGATTCAGCTTTCCTGTAGTTACCGCCTTAGTTGATTTGTATTGACAAATTTAAACCGTGCAAACTTGAAGATGGTTTGCACCATTTCCGCAGTAACTCTCCCCAGTGGCTCCACGTAGCGGGTAATGAGGTACTGGGACTCCACGGTAGTGGTCCTGGACCAACCATCAATTAGTAACCAAGACAACAGGAAGTCCCAGGATATAGAACAGGGCCTGAGGACCTGGAGAGAGTGTGCCTCTTTCCCCTAGAAATAACTTAATGGACCTTCGGCTCGCGGGGGTGGGGGAGTGGGGGACTTACTGGTATCCCAGGACTGTGATGGGCCTCCCAGCCTTCCCGTCTCCCTTCCAGCAGGAGTGGAGGAGCCATCCCCGACCACACATAATGTAACGTGTACTGTGTCCAATTTTTTTATTTATTTACAGCACCTTGAACCTCAGCCTCTCGTGGTTCAAATGTGCTTCGGTTAGTCTCCTGGTTTCTATGAAAACATCACTACCTCACTGGCGTATCGAAATAAAGTTATGCCTCCTCTGACTGACACATTTTAAGAGTGTGCATATGCAGGTTTGGCTGCCGTCACATAGGGGGGGGATCGGGAGGAGGAAAATCCTTCCCCGCAGACATTTTAGATGTGCAGTTTAGATGATTCTTCCACATGTCCCGTGTCTCAAACCCTGCCCTGCTAGTATGTCAAACTAAGAAGGAGATTAAATGTCTTCACCAAAAGTAAATAAACAGCATCAACGTAGACACAGTGAGAACCTGGGAGTTCTTCCAACTGTACGGTGTGCCTAAATAAGGATAAGGCAGAAGAACACCAAGGCCTGTGCCACTCCACCTATTAAACCTGCATGCAAATAAGTTAATGCATGATCCACATTCCTACCAAACAGTCTGGTGAATTCACTTCCCTGCATGGAGGTCGTGATGGCAGGCCCAGTCTGCAACTCCCAATATGTTAGGTAAGTGTGTGCTAGCTACTGGACCAAAATATAAAGTCAAAAAGCACTGCACTTCGAGGAGCGACCTCACCTCACCCACCCAGCTAGTGAACGTTCCCCTTGAGGAGAAAAAAAAAAAAAACCTGCAGGCCAGCCAGCCCCCTCTCGCCCCCCATCCCTCCCCCCATGAGAACAGTTGCAGCAGTGTACACAACAGAGAACATTAGGTTAAATCGGAGACAGGCGAACAATGGCAGTGATTAGTGGCGGTACTTACTTGCCAATCACCTCGCACAGCTCGTAGACATCCTCGAACAGCACGTCGTCGTCCGCCATGGTCATTCAGGTAAACGAGGATGCTCTCCTCGAGATATGTCCCACCCACACGGAAATTTGGGATTTTTCCCCTCGTTAGGGTTCCTACGCCCGACTCCTGGTTATTTAAGCCCCCCTCACCACCACCAAAAATGTCAGGGACGAGGAAAAATCCGTGGCCGCTAAAGAGTCCAAGTTAGCCGGCTTAGCCACATTAGCTGGCGTCCGAGGCTGTCACTCCGCGGCCCCACCTTCTCTCGAGCTCCCCTCCCGGTCGCTTGGCTAGCCAGCGAGCTAGCTAGATAGGAACCACGGAGCGCACCCCGGGGTGCGGAGATTTCCTCGCTCGTTCGCAGCAGTACAAACCTCGTCGCATGCCGCGGGCTTGTATCTCACCGCCGGACACAGGGCTCCCTCCGCGGGAGGCTCTCTCTCTTCCTCTCTCTCTCTCTCTCCGCGCGCCGAACGAGATGCTCCTTTCCTTCGCCGCAAGCTAACGGAGAGCGCTCGATAACCGGGCGGCTAGCCGTCGATGGAATAACCGGTTGGCTCGCGCCGTTATCGCGCCCGTGCACACCCTCGTATCACAGATGGCTTATCCCCCGTTACCGACAACGTAACGGGTCCCGGCTGCAATTTACGCCTCAGCTTCCCGAGCCCAAGTGGAAGACCCTCCCGTGCATGTCGACGACTACTCTGCTCGCGCGCGCGCACCGCCCGCGCTCGCGAATATATAAAATGATATCGTCTTCCAACGCGGCCGACCCCGTCGCTCCGGGTCCCTGACGCTGGCTCGGATGCTGGCTGGCTGGCTTTGACTGGCTGCTGCTCCTCCGACTTCCAGAAGCGCCAGGCTCCTCCCTCCGTCGTCCGGGAAACTGGTCCGGCCAGAGCCGAAATGGTCCGGGGGAGCGAGGCCCAGAGCAGACTGGAGCTGGAGCGTCGCTCGAGCCAAGATGGCGTACAGTGGGGGTTCCGATTTAGGCGCAGTTTCCTAATCCCCATCCAACGGTTGCATCCAGTGTATCCCGCGCAAGCGTCGACCGTCCAGGCCCCATCACCTTACGTCAGCCTTTCCCCGTCTTATGCAGTCTGTCCCTGTGTTGTCTCCTCCGACAGGACGACGTATTTCACACACATTGACTGTCGGCTGCACGATAAAAACAGATGCATTTGTCCACATGGGGGGGGTAAATACATTTGCAAATTCCCAAGGGGCCCAGTCAGTTTAGAGTCTATATTATTTAATAATTTGACAAAACAAAAAAATGTAATGACACAGTTGATTCAGGTATAATGATCTTCAACTCTACCCACTGGAAATTATGTGATATCCAGTAAAATCTTAAGCCTCTACTCTTGAGAAATGTGAACCCTTTTTGGCTAAAAGCCCCCCTGGAGAACCGCGTAAAAGGAGATTAGTGTGTAATCGTGCGAGGATTAAGTCGATTTACTTAGTTTCACGTAATCTTTCTGCAGGTGCGGAGACGCAGGTGCAGGGACGCAGGTGGAGGTACCTCAGGTGTGGGAAGAAGAAGGCCGGCCCTGAGATGTGGCGGTGAGGCCCCCTGGAGGTGATGAAGGGAATCGCACACCTCCCACTGCTCCATTTTGGACATCCTCTCATGAAGTGCAGTGCGTTTCAGCATGACATGAGAAAAAAAAACTGAAAGAAATCAATGTGCAAACTGTCACTTTTTAATACAACGATGGTCCAACTTGATCCATTTTACCCTTTCTGTCATGAATATTATGTTACGAACTAGAATCTCTTCATATCTGTTGAAATATCTGCATGCAATGCTCCACATAATTCAGACGTTCACCTAACTACAATTACTATGAAATAGTATTCAGTTTTCTTGTAAGACCGTGGTCATTTCCACTACGAATAAACATACTCTGTAAAATGTTTTTCTAAAAAAAAAAAAAAGACTCCTAAGTTGTAATAAGGAGTGGTTGAAGTTTCAATGTTATGATTAAATACAAATGTAGATAATAATTTCATGTAGACGTGGCCACCATTTAAAAAATATATATGTAGATTTATGTAGATATATTTATATATAGACCTAGCCATGCGAAATGGTCAAACCATAGAAATAGAATCGTCCTAATCTTAATCTATTCAAATTCAAGATTAAAGCAAACTGCCAATTTAATAAACTAAAATTGAACACTGAGGAAAAGTCAGCTAAGACTTTCCCCCACAAAGACAAAAAAAACAAACATCTGATCTGAGCTGGGATCCACGTAAACAAGTACCCCACAAGGCAGCAGAGGTTCTCTGAAGCAGAAAGGTGAACTCATCCATGCAGACAGGAATAAACAAAGACATCTGGTGCCACTAGAGGGCGCTGTGCTCTCGTGACACACCGTTTCCAAGGCGCTGCATCCCTTTCATACATCATCTGCGAGCCTCCCTCATTGGTCGAAGCCCCAACTCTCAGCTACCGACAACCCGATTGGCTGCCGATGTGGTCATCTTACTGTATGCATCGCAGTGTGTGTGTATATGTGCGTGTGTGTGTGTGTGTGTGTGTGTGCGCTACTGAGCAGCCCTTCATTCAATACACAGGTGCTTGGAGAAAAATACAAAATAAATAAACTAACACATAAACACAGGCTCTGATGAAATTTAGAGTAAGGGCAAATGTAAGATTAGAGATAATAATTATGGAGGAAAGTGAATGCTAAAAGTGAGAGCAAGAAAAAGGACAAATGGGGAAGCACCATACATAGGGAGGGGGGGAAAGGGCACAGTTTCCATGGTAACAGGGAGGGGAACGGTTTTGGTGATTGCATGTGAAACTGGCAGTCAGTGAAACAAGCGCACACACACACACCAATACAAATACACACGTTTATTTTTTGTCACTTGGGAAGATGTTGCATTGACTTACATTCATTCCCAAGGAGACTTCTTTTATTGTCCTGTTCTGCCATGGAACATTTCAAGCTGTACAATACTGTATAATATCAGGATGTTGCTGTACAATTAATTGACTCTTTCCCTGTTGTCTGACGTTGAGATGTTATTTGAAGGAGGTGGAAACTACCAACATCACAAGAAGACACTGATAAAAAGGAAGGGGGGGGGGGCAGTTCAATGAGATATTTTCTGCTCAATTTGTGCACAATTAGCCACAAAAAGTAAAAAAGGAGAAAAAAGGCATGGACTGGCAGCTACTCAGGTGGGAATGCGTTTAACGCTTGGCGTTCTTTCTTCAGCTGCAACATCCTAAATCCCAAGAGGGGAATCATCCACACAAAGTGCCTTACAGCCTGTTAGACTCATCTGCAACACTGATGGGGTTTTGTATTCCAACCATTTAAAATTATCTCGTTAACCATGTGTATTTTTCTCCTTAACTTTATTAGAGCAGTGTTAAACTTTCATTTACTGACAAAAGGTTGATCAGTTTCTACACCAAAAAAGGTATGGCGCAAGGTTTATGAGGTGTGAAATGCAAAAGAACAAATAGCATTTCATTTTTTGAATAATGTCGAATAGTGTGGTGTCTCTCCATTGTAATAATAATTAAATAATTTTGCATAATTTCAGTTTGCCCTTTCTGTGATAGATCGTTTTATTTTATAATTTATGTGCATATTTTTTACTTTCACTCGCGCTTTACCTTGTTTATTTTTTATACATACTTTTTACTTAATCAATTTAATATTTAATTTATTGTGAAAGTTTTTTGGAAAAAAATAAAAACCAAACACTTCCTGTTTGGCTCGACGTGATTGGCTGATTCTAACCGCGCAGACTCCTGGGAAAGCGCGATGTTTAAATTTGTTTCCGGTTTCTATACGCCAGACATGGAGGGACACCACAACAGGTAGAACTCTTATCTTATTGCGTACTTCAAATATTATCTTTTTGAAGTGTGTTTTCCGTCGCAAAAACAAAAAACAGCACACTTTTGTCAACAGCGTAGTCGCTTTACGGCCTTTAGTCGTTCTCGTCCGTCTGAGGAGAACGGCTAAAGGCCGAATATCATCCAGAAACCAAGTAGTTTGACTTTGCATTTGTTCTCACGAAAGGTACAAATACGTTTCGGTGATATAAAAGCCATTTTAGGAATCGTTTGCTTCCACTCTTCAATTCGGCAAACATCCCTGTGCCCGAGGGAGCGCTGCACTTAAACTACATGTCACGTTGTGTGATTGGTTCTCCTGGTACTTTCACAAAATACGAGTACTGCAGCTGTTTTCTATTCAATTCTATTGACGAACTTATTGCATGTATCTAATGTTATTTCCTGACCACGTAAGAAGTGCACGTACAGTATGTGTAGTTTCTCTTTGCCATGTTGTTGCGAGCAGAACATAAGAAAGCAGTAGAAACGCTTTGTTCTGTGTGTTCTGGCGGCTGCTGCCTTTGCTTATAATAAAAAATGCATTAAGAGATTAAATAGATAAGATAATCCTTTATTAGTCCCGCAGCGGGGAAATTTGCAGGATTACAGCAGCATAGGGTAAAGTGCAGACATAGTTAAATCAAAACAAATCAAATCAAAAACAGTATTATGAATAATAAAACGCATTAAGTGGGACCAAGTAGAAATACTGAACCCAAAATCTATCTTTTGATTTTTCAATATATGTGGGATAAAAAGGTGGCTATAAAAAAAAGTTGTGATTTAATCATGTAAGTTAAAACACCATGGTCACTACAGCTTTACCACAGGCGGGGTGATTTCAGCACAGTCTCCTCTATTAAGAGCACTCATTTTTTTTATTACTAACTGGAACAGTGAACACCGGATGAAGCTGATGTGATGGTGTGTGTGTGTGTGTGTGTGACTACCAGTGTGACGAGGACCCCCCTCAACAGCGTTGCCGTCCAGAGGAGGAGTAAGAGCTACCGGCTGTCGTACCGCAGCTGCTTGGGCGGCGCAGTTTCGCGCCTCGGCCTGACCCCGGCGCTGACGGCGCGGAGGCTCAACACCAGCAGGAGGGCCCCAAAGTCGCACGGCGTCGCTGTGAGTCAGGGGGTACCGTTGTTTACCTGCACGTTTTCATTCCATTTAACGCGTGTGCTCATCGTCTCCCATCCTCTCCCATCCTCGTCCAAGGAGAAGGTGAACCCAGAGCAGCTGGCCTTGCTGGTGAAAACCGAGTGGCAGCTGTCGTACGTCACGCCCCTCCATCAGTTCCGACACACCCAGCTGAAGAGCTACTCCAGGCGGCTCGCCGCGTTTATCGCTGCGGGGAAGCAGCAGGGTTTGGCGGTGGAGGCGGAGGGCCCGCTGACGACCTTCAGAGTCTCCTTCTCCCTGGTGCAGGGGATGACTGAGTCGGCCGAAGATGCCGAGACCGTCCTCATACAGGTGGGCGCGGGAGTCCGTAGAGGCAGAGATACGCTTTTCCGGCTGATGGTTGCCGTTTTCTCACTGTTCCCTTGCCCCACCCCACCAGATCCACTCGAGGCCGGCGTTTGCCGGGCAGGACGAGCCGCCGAGGCCGGCGTGGAGCGGCTGGCTGACCTGCGTCAACGGCAACCCCGAGTACCTGCGCTCGCTCCCGAAGGACTTCACCTGTCTGCCGCTCTTCGGCAGCAGCGGGGCCGAGGGCCTCACCGCTCTGGTCAAGTCCTGGTTCGAGCAGTCCTTCGACTGCTGCTTTGGCCCCCTGGAGGTCAGTCACACGAGCCTGCAGTGGCTGATGGCGCTGTGGACCAACTGCCACGCGGAGGCCAACATCCAGCACCTCAAGATGATTTGGACTCTGCCCGCTGTGCCGCCGCTGCAGGTCACCTACACGGTGAACCCTGAGGACGCCTGGGACCTGTGGCGCAGCGTGAGGAAGGAGAAGGAGAATAGAGGAGGGGGGGAGGAGGAGGAGGAGGAGAACTGTATTGACATTGAGGAGGTGACGAGGTTCGTGCAGGGCCTGAAGAGCCACTTCTACAGACACTTCAGGCTGGATCTGTCAGCGGGCATCCTGAACCAGGTCTCCACCGCTCTGGGCTCGGCCAAGCACAGCGGCAGAATGAAGGTACCGTCTGACGCCTGTTCTCACGAGACTTTCAGAAGTCTTTCAACACGTACACGCGCAGACTAAATGTATTTGCTGTGCTAATATTTGTTTATTTTTCTTCTTTCTCAGATCTCCAACAGCAAATACATGATCACCACCCTGACGCTACTGACGGAGTGCGCCCTCCTCAAAATGCCCATCTGAGTGACCGGACACAGACTTTTCATGCCACCGGGAAATACGATATTCCAAAAGCAGCCTTCATGTGAAGAAACAGTTACTTCCTGGAAAGACTGGAAGCTTTATATTGCTTCTTTTTTTTTATAAACAAAGCCAAACATCATCTTTTACATAGTCATTTAAGAAAGAGTAATTTTTCCATAACACTCTTTTAATAAAAGTCATATTCTGTTTGTTTTTTGAATCCCCTCTAAATTGCAAGAAAATACAGGAAGTCTTGAGGCCATAATTTGACAGAGTATTGTTTCTAGTTTACCACGTTGTCTACTTTGTCTGCTGTGCTGTCAAACAGCTGCAGTTTCCACCTCTTGTAAATACGTACTTGTCCAGCTGTTTATATATTTGTGTCATTTAAAGTTATAAATAAAAGCAAAAAAAGGTTTGACTGATACAGTGCAGACATGAGTGTTATTACTTAAATTCTCATCTGGCTCACTTGGGTTCTTGCCGTGCATTGTGGGTATTCATTCATGTAAGCTCGCTATTCGTGATTATTCTCATTAATGGTGAAAAAACAGGATCAAAATCAAAAAGATAGTTTGGATTTTCATCAGAGCCATTTAATTTTCATTTTAATCATAAATAAATAGGCTATAAATACACAACTCGACATGAATACTATCAACTTGAAGTGCTCCCCCCCACCCACCAAAAACAAACACTTTTTCTCGATGAAAACAAATCAGGCAACTTTATTTTTAAAAGACAAAATAGCATCAAATGGAAACAATGAGGGGTTATGAACATAACAAAATGCCAGTTGGAAACACAAACTCTTAAAAAAACAAAAACATCTGTATGTAACACTATTGCACTGGTAGAAAAAGGCAAAGAAAAAGAAATCAGCAACTCGTGATCAAATTAAAAGTGGTCTCCGCTGTGTGGCCGTCCCTTCTAGATGATGTGAATACGCACGACGCGACTAAACGCACGCCGACAATAGCAAAGGACCCGATCGCGACTCCATTATGCTCCTTAATGACAGGACTGGTGGCGCTCTTGGTGGTAATTAGGGAGCAGCAGATGCTCGTCCTGTCATTAAAAAGGCATCGTTGAGATGAGGATTATGGGAATAAAAGGGTCTGTATTTAATACTAAAAGAGAGAGAACGGTCACAGATGTAACAGTTAGTTGGGATTTATGCTCACGATATGTGTTGTATACTAATAACGGCTCCTGCTCGGGGTGGAAAAAGAACTTGTTTAAATCCTCCAGCCAACTTTAAAAACTGAATTGTCTTTGCTTACGTGCTTCAAATCGGCACATAAACTTCACAGCGACATAAAAAAAAAAAAAAAAGCAACACTAGACTGGGGGATGGTGTTAACTTCCCACTCAGTTGCCATCCATGTTGTTTATATAATATTTACCCAAGTGTGGGTCTTTACACCTCTGAAAAAGGGGGATGGCTATATAATTACAATGGCGCCCACGCATGCCAACTATCTGAGATCCAGCATCCACCAGGCAAATAAAAAAATATACACAAGGGGGGAGGAGTGGGGGGGATGGATAAACTCAGATCAGCGTTGGAGAAAGCAGCGAGGACGCCGTGCTCGTTTGTGGCAGCTCGACGTATTCAGCAGTCTGAGCAAAGATCCGTGACGGGTACCACGGAAGAAAAGTCACAGTATGATCAACTTTGACCACCACACACTTCAGAGGGGCCGGTCCTCCAAAAAAAGGGAAATCGTTAGCTATGATTGATGGAGAACAGGGGGAGTAGCACAACGTTACACCGTTAATACGACAGATCATGCTTTTAGTTTTCAACATAACCCCCACACCCGTGTTCAGTTTGTTAAAAAGTGAATTCATGCCCCACTTGGGGCCGTGAGGTAAACAAATGAGGAGGAAAGTGACCCATGTAGTGATGTGATTCACAGTAAGTGGAGGCTGCGGCATTAGGAGGCCAGACCCAGAAAGAAGCCGCCGACAAACCCGCTGGACAAGACGATGTTCCTTTTTATAAAGTCTGTGGCCTGCGCAGGAGGGAGGGGAGACAGAGAGTGAGTCCACAAGAGCTTAAAGGCAGCATACCGATTAGAATTGTTGTTTTATTTTATTAATCTAGTGCAATACTACATGTTAAGACCAGTTTATATTTACTTAGAATGGATACATCATAAAATTACGTACGGATAGAAAAATGTATTTATCCACCGTGCCGCAGCGAGTGGGTGTAGTGTGGTTAACTGGACACTAGAGGGCACTGCTGGTTTGCAGATAAAGAAATAAACCTCCCCACCACAACCATGACATCCAAAACAAACATTTAGTCGTAAATAATTACATGTCATGGGTATGTTGGGTGTGGGGGTTGGTGCTTTTTTTTCTCTAATACAACAAAAGCAAACGATACAGTTTAGAAATGTTAGATTCTGGTTTTAACGACGGTCAATTAAAAGAAAGGGTGAAACAAAGAGCAAGCTTTGTTACTGGTACCTTTACCTCCTCAATGAATGTGTTTATTTCAGCTGCTTTGTTGGCTTTCTTCTTCAGGTGCTTCTTTGCTTTGTTCACATCCTTCTCCACCTTCTTCCAGTCCACCTGCACGTAGCCACTATGATTGGCAATCTGCAGGGCAAATCATATTTGGATTTTTAAAAAAGGACAAGAGTCTGATGCATCAGCCAACGTCACAACGTATTAATAACTACTCGTGGAACGTTTCGGCCAGGAAGACGTGCTTCCTAACCTCGATGAAAACCACTCATTTTGGAGACCGAATCAAAAATAAATTCCCATCAAACAGCTGACAACGAGTTAACTCTGAGGGGATAAAAATAGCAAATGTTCAAGGCATATTTGTTTTACCCACAAACAGCATCTAAACAGCAACGTTGTGGGTTCCTATCAACCAAGTCAACCGGCCTCGGGTGTCTTCTACTTGTAAAACGGTGACTGGCTTTTAAAAAAGACAAAACAATACCCCGATGGGAACCAAGTCGGCGTCCAGATGGCCGGCGCTCATCTCGAGCACAGCTAACCACACAATGCTAGTCCTTCTGTCGCAGAGAGGAGACCAGCTCAGCGTCGTGCTGTGCAGCTGGTATTTGTCAGTTGTCAAAACCTGAATCTTACAACAAAAAACAACCCGTTATGGTGCTCTTGCCTGCAAAAGGAGGAACCCTCCTCCGACAGCAGTCGCAGCGATCTTCCCAACTCTCTGGAAGAGGTAACCAGCACACCTGTATGTGTTGAGAGGAAGAGAGGATTGTTTATTACACAAGTGCACCAACACACATTTACATACACCCCCCGCCCCCCCGAGACAAATCTGTTCTATCAATAATAGATCCTCGAGGCTTATTGAGTAAATTCAGACAGGATGCGTGTCATTTTGGACTTTTTTTAATCTCTGTAGTTACAGATGTGTCACCTGAGAGTAGGTAAATCTCCCCTTCCTCCCCCGTGCCTTACCATCCAGTCACCCCTCCCATGGCGATCTGGGTGGCCACGGAGTACTTCTCGGCAATCGGGCCGGAGTTGCTCCCGAAAACCCGGCTCCACCACTGGTGCCTCCGGGCATATTCTGTCAGGTCCACGACCTCGTACACCTCCTCTTCACTCTCCGGGTCGTCCTGTCCTGCAGCGACCAAAACGTACAGAGTTAGTTACCCAACCAACGTAGCTACTTCCTGCCACTGGCCCTTCAGCGCGAGGGCAAGAATGTGCACACTAAATGGCAATTAAAATGGCTGTAATTGACAGGACGTGAAAAGCGACTTTAAGGGAAGCTCGGCGACCACAGGCTGCTTGTTTATTCTCTGTGAATGACTTGGGAAGCTATAATTAGCTGGCTAGCGTCAAATGGCTACCTATTGGATATTATGCACACTTAACTGTGATAGGTTTCATTTTTAGGATTCTTATAAGCACCGAGGTCAAAGAAGAATCATTATTCCATTACGTCCGGTGGGAAAAACGCTCGAAATTCAACTATTTATTGGGGTAATGAGACCGTAAGTGTATCAAACAAAACCACCAACCTTCTCCGTGATCCACCGTCGCCATTTTGGAAAAAAAAACAGGTTATGTCACCAGGATGTTGACAATACTAAGCCACGCCCACACCGCCACGTCAGTGAAAATGCTTTGAACTCGCCCGATTGGGCTCAGCAATTTAGCAGCGTTATTGCTAGAACAAAATTTAAATTTAAATTGCTGCAACTTTTTTTTTCGACCGAGGAAGACGGTCAAAAAATTGTGATGGAAATTTGGACTGTGCAAAGTGGGGTTAAATGGTGTGGAAGGGCTCGGAAGGAGTGATGCATTGCAGTCATAATTAACCAGTCTGTGAAGGGAAAACGGTCCACTGACAACCAAGTGTCCACACACATTACTGAATGGGACATGATATTGTATCAGGTGGACATTGTTGCATTACTCAGGAAAAGTAAGATATTTTCACTTTATTGCACACATGTATTGCACACGAGTTCAAAGAATAAAATTAATACAATATTTTAAAATGCGTTTCCAGTATAATCGCGGTGTTAAAGACGAGCAGTTTGCAGAAGGGGTAAAAAAAAAAAAACCCGAAAATTTAAGATTAAAGAACGATAGAGCAGGGAAGTCACGTGGTGGGATGCGGGCGCTCCCATTGGCGGAGGAGGGGAGAGAGGGCGTGGCTAGAGCGGCGCGTGGGTTCGCTTGGGTGACACAATTATAACAACTTTATCTTCGCGGCCGAAACGCATTTTTATTGTCAAATCCTCACATCCCGGATACTGTACTCCGCTGTCCGCAGTCAAACAGCGCAACAATATCACTTTGTGATGAAAAATGTGACGTTTGAGGAGCTACCCGGAGAGCGCGTCTGTCCCCCCCGACAGGATTTACTACATCGAATCGCATCTTTTCACCCTGGGAAAAAGTTTTCGGTCGTTTCGTTTCCTCCGGTTTTTCTCCTTTGACTCGGCGGAGCGAGCCGTTCCGTCCCCGCGTCGCGATTTCCCATGCAATCGTGCGGCGTGTCGGTCGCCGTCGCTGCCTGCGCTGCCGCTCGGAGTCTCGGCTCGGCTTCTTCTGGTGGTGATGAGGGAAAGAAAATGGCGGCGGGAAAAGCGAGTGAAACAGAGGAGGACTTTCCGACACTGACAGCCCCGGAGAGGGACAGTTTGGCCGCGATTGACAGGTCGGGACGGTAGCCCCGTGCACTCACGCAGACGCACACTTTGAAAATTAATTGTTTTGTCCCCTTTGCATGTCGACAGTGTGTCCGAGCCGCTCTGAGCCGCCTGTGTTGTCTTCTCGCTTGCAGCTCACTGTTTGGATTTCAGAAGCTTCATGAAGATGGCGCCAGAACGAAGGCCCTGTTGATGAAGGTAGTCGAATATAACCTGGATGTCTTTTTTTGTTTTTTTGTTACATTCGAGCAGCACCCTGATTCCCACCCCGTGGATTTACTCAAACCTCACAAACTAGCGTGCACGGCCAACGCATTTGCCCCCAAAAGTAGGGAGCGAGTGTGGACGCGGAGTGGCCCACTCGCGAAGGAGACCAAGGCCAGCTAGCCCCTCTTTTAGCCACTCGGCTAGCTGGGTAGCTAGCTGCTCTCCTCCGCCGAGTGGCGACCCTGCACCTGCTCGGCCAAGACGGACTGTTACACCGAGATAACCGCGTGCCTCTTTCGGTGTAACAACACCCCGTTAACATCAACATATGTCGGTGTTTGTGGGGCAACCGCCCTTTCCCCCCCACCCTCCGTTAGCTGCACAGCTAACGTTATTCCCTGCAGCGGGTCCTTGTGCACTTGTGCAATTGTACCAGCAGCACACACCACAACGTCGTCACGGTTTTTGTGTAGCACATTGGGGACTTGAAACGTTGCACTCAAATGAGGGGAAAAGTTGTGGTGGTGTGGGGTTGTTTTATTGTAAACGTTATAACGCCGCTATTAACTCAGAAGTAGCCTCGGTCTGGCTGCAACTGTTATAATGTTGGTGGAAGTAACGTTGTCGCCTCCTTCGGGGTGCACCGAATAGCAGCTCGCCCCCTTCACGGTGTATGTCTTTGGCCACGTTATGCGAGGGTTGGGTTGTTTGGTGACATTGCACCGCTCCACGACACGCACCCCAGGACGTATTCCGGGCCCCCCTTTTTTATTGTATATCGTTTGGGAGTCCGAGTTGACAAACGTTACAAGTAACGTTAATGGCTGGCCGCCTGTCCAAGATGGCGGGACACGGCGGAGTGACACCGATAGCTATATGAGCCATTTGATTTGAACGTACAGCTCCGGGTCGTGTGCGTGTCGCCGGAGTGCGTCTTAAGTGTCCTCCCGGGTCCGTAGAGACGTGTCCCCCTTGCCGTCATAGGTGGCGTTGGCGTCCTTTGTTTACAGTTTTCATTCCCCACCACCACCATGTTCGGCTCTGCATGTGCTCTCGGGCTGGCAAGCTACATGTTAAACAATACTCCGTCTACCTGGACGTAACGCACTGCTGGGCTTACCAAGAGCAACCCTCCTCTTTCCTTCCCTATCTTATGAATTTAATCTTGAACAGCGGGTGATGTAGAGAGAAGATGGTGTTGACAGCTCGTCGTCTGGGGGGGTGGGGGGGGGCAATCCGCGCATCTGTTCGCTAGGTGGTGTGGGATATCTAGGAAGTGTGACTATCCTCATCCAGCGTTAGCTGCTGCGCAGGAGCAGCACAAGGCTCTGGTGGGGCCCCTCTTGCTGGAGAATTTTGACACTGTGCAACGCAATCAGGGCATTGGGCTCCAATTGAGCTGTACAGAAGGAACTTGTCAACATGTCATTTTTATTTCTAGTATAATTTTAAAAACCAGTGCAATGAAACAGCCCACTTGCCACGAAAGAGGTCTCTTTGGTCACCTACCCTGTAGAACTGCTGTGGTGTCGGAAGAAGTGCATTTTATTTTTTTTGGCGACACACACACACAGGTTATTTTGTGCCCTCCTCAATGCATTTGCTGCCGGTGACAGTGGTGGTTCTGGTGTTTCGACACTCTCGTGAGATGTCCAGACCTCGAGGTGTCGGGGAGAGCGGTCCAATGGTGACGCCAGAAATGTCGGGCCGCCTGACATTTGAGCTTTGTTAACGGGTCAGACACCGACCTCACTTTGCAATTTTGAAATGCTTGCGAAATGTGATTGATCTCCACCGAATACCGCGGTCTTGGTCAGCGTTGTTATAACGTCGTAGTAGTGTAATCTTTACCAACCTCTATACAGCTGCGTCACCAAAAAGGGGAAACCGGTTGCAAAGTCATATCTTGTGCACAGCTCCAGGTTAACGTCCACGTGGAGAGTTTACACAGAGAAAGAAAGGAGAGCATCTGTACTGTATGCTAATGAGTTTGGGTTTGGAGAGAGGAATGTGTTGGACCCATTGTGGGCAGCAGACCCAGAGAAAACAGCACGGCTGTAACGCTGATCCTAGACCATCAAATGATACAGATGTTTCCCCCCCCCACCACCATAGGCAAAGAAACCATTAGTTGTTGGTGTCTTGGAAACAGAAAGCACAATACAGGCTTTACTTTGCCATCCTTATTGGCTTACTGCATGTGGCAAGGTTCCATACATTGCATGGTTTTCTGATGCTCCCCCCTGGAAACCAACACGGCAAATTAATCAGAACGGGGGCCCCTCACAAACGATCAACCTCAGCGCCGTCTGACTCCCAGTGTTCGTGCATTGCGCATACGAGTCCGCTCAGAATTCGGGCCCGCGTTGAAGTCATTGACGGTCCTCCGCTCGCGGCTCGTTGGTTTTTGAGTGACGCTTCGGATGCCACTTGCGTTATCTGCGTGCAGATAACCGTGGGTTCAACGTTTCTGACAGAACTAGGTCGCGTCTTCACCACCGGTGACTTGGTGGCAACCGCACAAACTTGGAATAACTAGACGGGAGACGAGCTTTTGAACGGCAATTTTCTTTTTTGCACTTGTGCAGCGAGGAGAGTTTGAGTTTAATGGTCGGCGATGGCGACGACTGCTGCCGTTGTTTGGGGGGAGTTCACATGTTCTTCTGGGTTTCCCTCCAGGTCGGGGGGGTGGGGGTTCAAAAGACTCGCCTGTTAGGTATTAGGAGCCATTCTTGTGTTTGCCCTTGACTGAGGCGCTGCACTGGGGCTGACCTCTGCTCACTAGTTAAGAGAGGTCATTTGCAGAGTTTTTTTTTCTTCTTCTTTCCACTTGGAATATTAAAGTGTAGCTTTTAATTTAAACGGCAATTCACCACAGACACAAGTTGCCTTTTGGCACCTGATTCCTGTGCAAGTGGGGGGAAAAAGTCAGTGTATTCCATTTACCTGGGGGCCGCGCCGCAGACATTGCGTTGACTCAGTTTGAAAATCAGTTAGGACACACACACACACACACACACACACACACACACACGGAGGACAAACCTGGTCCATGAGAGCTAACCGGGAAAAATAAATAATTACAATCATTTTGGTGCAGGTTGAGCTCGTGCTTGTTTTAACACGACTACTCGATGGCTTTTGAAACGTCGAACGTTCCGAGAGAACGTTCAGTACGTTCCGAAAGTTGGAACGCATCAACCTGGTGCACTTTAGGAGGAATATTTAAGAGGCTATACTAATGAAGAACTTGGTGCTCCTATCAAGAATGTTGTGCGCTGGTAAACAATTTAAGCATAACCACGTTGCTCCCTGCAGGGAGAGGGGGGCACAGCGAGCCCCCGCGCTGACTTTATGATGCGTTTTAATGGATCGGTACAGTCTGAAATACAGCTGTTCATCAATGCTGATTCCCTGTTGTTTTTCTGTCAACCGGTGATTTGGCCCTTTGCTAGCAGCTACATTTTTTTTATTTTTTGTATCTGTCTTTATCAGGGAAGAAAGATCTATAATGGATGTTTGGAAAAAGAAACGCCTTAAGCACAAGTCCTTATCTGCAGCAAACCTCATTCCAGTTAGTTAGGGCTGATATTTATCTGCAGAAAAGAATGTGTGAGTCCACACTCGGCCAGAATTAAGTGAGCTGACGTTAGCCATGCCGTGACTTTCAAAAGTTCTGAATGATTTTCTCTCTCTAGCCCCCCCTGCCCCCATCCCATGTTTTCTTAAAACATAGTACAGACATGGATGGCGCATGTTCTACCCAACCCCTCTCAAGCACCGTACACACACACACACACACACACACACACACAGTTGAGAGACATTTTTTTATTTATTTGTTGTGTCCCCGTCCCCCCTCCAGGCCGTTCGCTGCTATGATTCGCTCATCCTTAAGGCCGAGGGCAAAGTGGAGCCGGAGTTATTCTGCCAGCTCGGCCACTTCAACCTCCTCCTGGAGGATTACCCGAAAGGTGAGTAATCTCTCCTCCTTACACCCACACCACACCCCACCCCACCCCGCTCAAGTGGTTCGCCGAGTCATGCTCTGATCGCACGTTGTTGTTGTTGTTGTTGTTGTTGTTGTTGTTGTTGTTGTTGTCCGGAGAGTATGAGCCTCCGGAGACAGCTCAGTTCCAGCTGGACATAAATGCTGACTGTCCACTCTGTCCCCGGTGGTGTTGTGGTGACATTGATAAATTCTCAGCTTCCCTTTTCCTTTTTTTAAATTGCAGCATTATCGGCATACCAGAGGTACTACAGTTTACAGTCGGACTACTGGAAGGTAAGCGATGACTTTCTCATTCAGCTCTTTTCCACTCGCCCGTGCACAGAAGAACCTTCGGTCTCAGTTTGGTTGCACGCTGGGGTAAAATGCGGTTTCAGGTTTCGCGTCTTGAGTCATTTTGCGACTCCTTTCCTGTTTAGTTTTCACTTTGCGGTGAGATTGATGGCTAGTTATTGTTTTGTTTTTCTTCTTCTGATCACTGAACCACGCGGCTGCACGGTTATGTAAATATGTTTGGCTTTTCAGGGACCTTTTTTGATGACATTGCGAACGGGGTATTCAGTGTCTTTGCCAGTCTCATGAATCTGTTTGATCTGTTTTTTCTTATTGTAGCTATTTGTCATAACGACCTTGCGCCTCTCTCCATCCCACCCAGAATGCTGCCTTTCTGTATGGCCTGGGAATGGTCTACTTCCACTATAATGCCTTTCAGTGGTGAGTACCAACTGTCTTTTTGTCCAATTTGCATAAACAGTGCACACACGTCTCCTCCTGGAAGCGCTGCGTGGACTCTTCCTCTTGACTCACACCACTTTGAAGTGGGAATGTAAAGGCTGGAGCCGCTGAACGCATAAAAAAGGAAAAAAGAACACTGCATGTGATCACACCGCTCAGTTGTAGCCTGTGTGACGTGTTCGTGTGTGTGTGTGTGTGTGCGTGTGGCTGTCCTATGTTGTTTCCATGGTGACACCACAACTACAGAGGAATCCGCGAGTGTAAATCTCTGAACAGATGAGAGGGAGAAAAAACAAAAAGTGTCAAGAAGATGCAAGCATCAGCAAATGCAGCTATTGTTCTCGGCGGCTGCAAACGACATGCAAATCCATTATTTAGAAAGAAACCCGAGGACTTCCTGCTCGCCTGCTACGTTCCTTATAGCACCTTCAGCCCCCCCATCCCTCACAGTAAAAGCAAATAAAGCTCGGTGCCGCCATATTAGTTTATTCAGCTGATGTCTGATTGTGAAGCAAGCGCTGCAAAACGAGTAAATAACAAGTGGGGGGGGGGGGGTCTTTAGTAGAAGTGTCACAAACGAGCTGGTCCTCAACTGTCCACGATTATCGTCTTGTCTTCTTTTCATATGTCCCTCCATGTCTCTCTTCTGTACATTTTAACGTACTGCCCTTCCTCCTCCTCCTCCTCACCGTGTTCTCCGTTCGGTCCCCCACAGGGCGATCAAAGCATTCCAGGAGGTGCTGTACATTGACCCAGGTTTCTCCCGGGCCAAGGAGATCCACCTGCGCCTGGGTCTCATGTTCAAGGTCAACACAGACTATGAGTCAAGCCTAAAGGTAGGTCCACTCCCCCCCAACCCCTGCCCACCCCCCCAAAAAAAGCATGCATTAATCTCAAGACTTTCCTCTAACCAGCGAAAAGAACAACGCTTAAGATCCTTTTGTGGAGAAAAAGTTTAACCCAGCTAGCAGCTAGTGGCTTCACATTACAACCATGTAATTCATTCATTATGATGCACATGCGGGAAGCAGTGAATTATTATCAACGGCTTCTTTATGCATCAAGATTAGCGTGAGACCGCTGAGCGAGTGACTGGCTCCTGGCAACGTGTGTGTGTGTGTGTGTGTGTGTGTGTGTGTGTGTGTGTGTGTGTGTGTGTGTGTGTGTGTGTGTGTGTGTGTGTGTGTGTGTGTGTGTGTGTACACTGATCTCTACCTGTGTTCTCTCTCTCAGCATTTTCAGCTGGCTTTGATTGACTCCAACCCCTGCACTTTGTCCAAAGCTGAAAGTAAGCACCTGTTTTGTTTTTTCTTCCTTTTATTTATTTTGTTTGTTTGTTTATTTATTGACTTATTAATACAATAAGTGCCCAGCAACAACAAAAAGTCGAGAAAATAGCCATTTACAAGCCGGGGTGCTTTGTTGTTTTTTTCTTTCAATATATTTTTCCGAACTGTGTGTTTTCACGCAGAACGCAAATATTACGCTTTTTTTTTTTTTTTGAGCGTTCACACCATAACTAGGTATCAACCAACCACGGCGTGCTGAACAGACATACGTGGAACCAAAGACTTTTATTAGTTCTTTCAACCTCGAAAAACTCCTCACCCTTTCACAATAAGAGCCTCAGGCGTATCACTGTTTTCTCGGGATGGAACTCAAATTCCCTCTGAGCATCGGCAGAAGGAAACCCGATCAGATGGCTTTACAGTAGCTCGGGCACAGCTCACAACAGTTGCTCCTGGAATGGGAAGAAGCCCCGCTGCATCTTCTTCTCCGCCGACCTGGAATACAGCAGCAGGGAAACCCAAACATCTCATTGTGTTCACTGTTTGATTATGTTCAGCTGTGGGGGGGAGGAGGAAGGAGTGAGGGGGCGGGGGGGTTCAGTACTAGCATTATTTGATATGCCGCTGCCATCTCATCTCCCCCGCCCCCGGTACCTGTTACCTTGACGACAGCAACATCTCGTGTGTGTGTGTGTGTGTGTGTGTGTGTGTGTGTGTGTGTGTGTGTGTGTGTGTGTGTGTGTGTGTGTGTGTGTGTGTGTGTGTGTGTGTGTGTGTGTGTGTGTCCCTCATTCCTGTTCTCACACACACAAATGTAGCAAGGGCAGCCCCCGTCTTTCTTCCGCTCGCTCGCTCTCTCTCCCTCCCTCCCTCCTCTCTATCTCTCTCTCTCTCCCTCCATCTGCTGAGAGTCACTCAGGCAGCTTAGATCAGACACTGCAGCGCTCCAGACAAAGGAAGGTGCCGCCAGGAGCACAGCCACCTATCTGGTCCGTTACACTCAGCGTAGACGGGCAACCTTGGCTTTCTGACACCTATTTATTGACAACGCGGCACTACTTTTCAAAGACTTGGGAGTGGGGGGGAGGGTTCAAGAGGAGGACTACCTCTCCTCTTAAATAACCTCTATCTAACATGTTTCCTCTTCTTTTCCTTTTACAGTTCAGTTCCACATCGCTCATTTGTATGAGATTCAGGTAAGTGCTTGCTTTTATTTTATTTATTTATTTATTTATTTTCCCAAGGACACGAGACATTCCGTTTGGGTTTCTGTCATTTGTAACTGAGCAAATGAGTATTGATTGAATGTAGTCCAGGGCGACAGCTCATCACCCAGGCAGCACTGAAACCACAGGGCGTCTGGATGCGGAGGGAAAGCCCTGTTTTTTTTTTTCTCTTTTTTTTTTTCTTTTTCGTATTTTGAATCAGGTGCTGACAAATTGAGGAGGGAAGCAGGGCATGAGTGGGTGGCATGCGGGAGGGGATGGGAGATTACTCTCAGCCGATCCGGTGGGGTTGCCACGGAAACAAGAAAGTCTGTCTCCCCCCCCCTCCCCTCCTCTTTTGTATGCTGGTGGTCTCCCCTCTCTCGTTCTGCTGGTTTCAGTGGAGAAGTACAGTAACGCCAGCCAGCTCTGGGAGTAGCGGTGCTACTGCAGCGACGAGGGTTACTTGTGCTGTGTCAGAACCCAGCGCTGCGGTGGGAGGGGCTTACTGCAGGCCGTGTGCTACCCAGTGAGCGGCTAGAGGCGTGACCCGGGGGAAAGTCACCGAATTCAATTTGAATCGTTGATGTCACAGTTTTGTAATTTGCTTGTTTTTGTTCCCCCCTCTCCCGCTCCCCCCTATTTCGACCTTCTGTCCTTCCTCACCGCCTCCCTCCATTCCTCTGATCCAGAAGAGATACCGGGCTGCCAAGGAGGCCTACGAGAGCCTTCTGCAGACGGAGGAACTTCCTGCACAGGTGAAGGCCACTACCCTGCAGCAGCTAGGTAAGGGCGTGCACAGAACCATGTATTCTTCTTTTCTTTTTTTTTTGCCGTATGGGGAGTTGAGAGTTGGTCGGTGGTTGATTTTTAATGCGAGATGTCTCTCCAGGCTGGATGCATCACACAGTGGAGCAGCTCGGGGACAGAGCCAGCAGGGACAGCTATGCCATCCAGTGTCTGCAGAAATCTCTGGAGGCTGACCCCAACTCTGGACAGACCTGGTACTTCCTTGGCAGGTACGTCACACACACACACACACACACACACACACACACACACACACCCAGCACCAGGAGATGATGTCACCAAGCTTCCGCAGGGCTTGAGAAATCGTCCGAATAACCAAAAGGGAAGTGATGATGAAAACCTGATTAAGTGTGTAACTGGGGAAGACGATGACTCGGATGTATTGGTCCTGAAATCCCCACCGTGCCATGGAGTAATTGCAATTACTTGGTCTCCCGCTCAGGACTTTAGAAAGCTTGTTTTGAATTCTCTTCAGGTGTTGAAACACCGTGACGGTAAAGATCTAATTGAGATCAAAATGTTCTGTCGTCTTGGCGGGAAACGTTCAAAATGAGAATAACGTGCGGGAAATATGCTGCATGTATTAGTGACTTGACGCACGTCCTGTTGCATGAATGTTTTCCGTGTCTTGTCGCTTACAGCCTGTGTGTCTCCTGCAGGTGCTACTCGAGTATTGGGAAGGTCCAGGACGCCTTCATCTCCTATCGGCAATCCATAGACAAATCGGAGGCCAGCGCAGATACCTGGTGCTCCATAGGGTAAGGGTCCACTTGTTTAGCGCAGGCTGCCGTAAAGGCACTCTTGTATTATTGTGTGTGTGTGTGTGTGTGTGTGTGTGTGTGTGTGTGTGTGTGTGTGTGTGTGTGTGTGTGTGTGTGTGTGTGTGTGTGTGTGTGTGTGGGGAGGGGGAGCATGAATACAAGCCACTGTTGTTGGTTTCTGAATGGTTTCTCGTCTCTCCATCTTCATCATCAACTTCTCCTCGTCGCTCCCCATCTCCTTCCGCACACCCCTTCCTCTCTCCTCTCCCTCCCCCTCAGGGTCTTGTACCAGCAGCAGAACCAGCCCATGGACGCCCTGCAGGCCTACATCTGCGCCGTGCAGCTGGACCACAGCCACGCCGCCGCCTGGATGGACCTGGGCACGCTGTACGAGTCCTGCAACCAGCCGCACGACGCCATCAAGTGCTACATCAATGCCACGCGCAGCAAGGGCTGCACCAACACCACCGCGCTGACCCACCGCATCAAATGCCTGCAGGTGGGTGGGGAGGAGGAAGGGGGGAGGGGCGGTCAAAGCGAGGAGACGCCCGTGCGATGGCCGTTTGGATGCAGCTCCGGTTCGATAACCCTTTGTGTGACGATAGCGATGTAAAGAAGGACGTGCGGTGCGCCTGCTCACACACACACACACACACACACACACTCTGCCAGCGTGTATATCATTTTCTAAAAGTAGGGATGTCCCCACGAGGCCAGTAAGTCAGTTTAAGTGTGTGACTAGCTTTTCATTATGGGCATTTTCGCTGCGTCAAAGCTTTCCCACTAAATTGTTTGTAGTGTCGCTGGTATGAAGGAAAAAAAAGTGCCGAGAGCGGCGCTCTGGTAGGAACCGCTCCCAGACACACGCTGTCTAATTGTCTTTAATTGAAAGTGCTTCCGTTTTATTTAATTCGCGCTCTCCGCGGGTCACTCGTTCCCCAGCGCTGTTGACTTCCCGAGTTTTGTTCAATTGGGCGTACGTGACGGCTGGAATCACCAGAACAAACCGAGATTGATATGGAAGCAGATAAAGATCCATTAAGAAACAACAATAATAATAAGGCCCGGATCGCTAATTGAACCAGCGTCACCAAAAAGGTGTGTGTGTGTGTGTGTGTGTGTGTGTGTGTGTGTGTGTGTGTGTGTGTGTGTGTGTGTGTGTGTGTGTGTGTGTGTGTGTGTGTGTGTGTGTGTGTGTGTGTGTGTGTGTGTGTGTGTGTGTGTGTGGGGAGGACATGCAATTAGTGCCACAACATGTAGACAGAAAGAAAATGCAAAAAAACACTAACACAACTCTGACACTCCATATGCAACCTAAAATGCATGCTGTGAACTACTCAAAGATCTTCTCCGGTGCGAGCCGATGGTTGGCTCCCTGGGCAGCAGCAGCCGCCTCCTCTTTTTCTGATCTGAAGTTTAAATCCCCTTCCAGGAGTACAGGGAGCAAAGAATGGGTCTTCTCGCTGTCTCCTCTCCTTCCTTTTGCTGCTCTTTGCTAGCATCCCTATGCAGCCACAGACCTGAAACCCTAAAGGGAAGGGGGAGGGGGGACTGAATCCAGTGTCCAGAATAGTTGTTTTGTTGCACATGGCATGCAGCATAAAAAATAAGGGAAAGAGGAAAAATACACGTTATCACCCGTGAGGAATAATTCCGTTTTTTTATTACAAGGATCATTAATTGTCCTTTTTTTAGAGATGGACTGATACGTGGGGAAACTAATGAAAGCCGGTTCACACAACAGATTTATCGACCGGGGGTGCTGACAATCCCCATGTCTCGCGTGTTGATCTGTTCATCTATACATTATTATTTTTTTGTCCGAGCGATGTCACTGTCCTTTACATATGCATGAAGGAATGTCGCATTTCCACCAGTTACGTTGGCCTAAATCCACGGCATTAAGACGAGCTCAGCGGCTTGTTTTAATGGAATTGTTGACTGTCTGGGATTACCGTTACTGAATGTCATCCAAGTGCCTCCTCGTGTGGTCCATGCTGCACATGACGTAGGTATATGTGTTAGCCAGCACAAGGCACACGTTTGCATATCGTATCCAGCCTGGCTTCACACTTGTGTTTATGACCTCTTATCTATTTATCCATTGCTGATCATTTCCTTGTTTTGAGGTCATCGTTTTTTTTTTTCTCCTACCAAAAAAAAAAAAAAAAGCCTTGTGTTTTTATTTTTATTTCAATTTTTTTTGTTTTTTCACGTCGTTTTCCATTCCCCTAGGCTCAGTTGAGTAACCCCCAGCTCAGTAGCCCCCAGGGTAAAAGTAAAATGCTCCCTCTTATTGAGGAGGCATGGAGTCTGCCAATCCCAGCTGAGCTAACCTCCAGGCAGGGAGGCCTGAGCAGTGCACCACAGCAGGTGAGAGACCAGATAGAGCAATTTACACCACCCCCCCACCCCTCTCTCCTACTTTCTCCCTTCTTCCCCTCCCCCTCCTCCTCCCCTTTGACTCAGACACGTAGGCACGCAATCAGACACACCTGTGGGTCAGCACGTGCGCATGCGCTGTTGTCCACACTGATGGGTAACGCTTGAGCTTAACTCCACCTTCCACACTGTGTGTGTGTGTTTGTGTGTGTGAATGCAGATGTCTAAAGAAGCCAACAAGAACAAAAAAACAAAACAAAAACACTCCCCATGACTAGCATTTTTATTTATTCTACTCCACTGTTCCACTCCCATTGGAGACCTTTTGACCTTTTACTTGTAAGCGCGCTGCGACTGCTTCATGGGTTGAATTGAACGGATAAGTCCAGGCTCATGGCTGCTTTACGGCATCTGCTTTTGTTTTAACGACGAGGGGTCCGGCCAAGCGTTACCCAGTCCTGCAACCCCCACCCCCCCTTTTTTTTTTTCTTCTCCACCGCACAGTAGCCACTCGGCTTCACCCATCACGCTCACTTCAAGTAAACACCTCAACCCCCCCACCCACCCTCCTCTCTCTCTCAAAAAATGAAATAAATCAACAAAGCACTTGTGCAGGCTTTTGTTAATTCTTCCCCCCCATTCGATTTCTCCTTCTATTAATCCTGTTTATTTTATTTTTTTTAATCGAATGTGGTATTCAGGATTACCCCCATCCCCCGTCCCCCGTCCCCCCCCACCCCGCCCCACCAACCCCCTGCAGTTCATTTACAAATCCAACCTGCACCGCACTGCTGTTTGCTCCTAATCTGCTTTGGTTTAGACCGCGAGAGATTGCCTTTCTGAACAGATTAAAGTGTTTCGAACAAATTCTCACACTCATTGACATTGGGCCTTTTTTTTTGGCTTTTGCCCCCCCTCCCAATAGTGTGATCGGTGAGGTCGTGCTGTCGTAGAGTACCCCCCCCCCCCTCTTTGGCTTCCTATTGACTCTGTCCACACTTCCTCCCCTTTTTTCAGTAGTTGACCTTAGATGTCCTGCAGCTGCTCACAGAGCCGCCGCCCCCCCGCAGCGACGCCCCCTAGTGTTTCATCACTCACTCACTCACTCACTCACTCATCATCACAACGGTCCGACGCGAGTAGCTCCGTTGTGTCCATGTCTATGTGTGTGTGTGTGTGCGACCACTGTTGTGTCATCGACTTCTTGCATTGGAATACGTTGGTTTATCGGCTTTGACTTGGTGAGAGTCAAATCCCTGTGAGACCTATTCCAGTGTGAATGCCTTTTGGAGTGAGGGGGGGGTGGTCTTCAATGGGTCAGATGGGACTTTTTTTTTTTTTTTTTGCCCACTTTTTGTAATGCAATATTAGCCTGAGATGTTAAGACGTTTTTTTTTTTTCTTCTCCAATCATAAGTTCCGGTGTTTTTAGAGCAACAGTGAGGTTTTGTTGGGCTAAATCCCCGGGGGCAGTCACATCTGGCTCATAGGCTCCCTCGGAGGTAACGGTAAGGCTGCCGGCGTGCGCAATGTGTTGTGACCTTTTCGCTTTCAAAGGTCGAGTCATGCTATTGTGCCCTCACACACACGCACACACACACACACACACACACAGCTGAAAATGCCATTTAAAAAATATATATATTTTGTCTGAAAGGCGCAGTAAGTAAAAACAAAAAATACATGGAATTGCTGTATTGAGTCATTAGGACAACTTGGAGGGCCGTGGGCGTCGATGGGGAAAGCAGCGGCGACGAGTTTCCTCCCTGCGAAGCGACGCCTTCAGATACACGGGAATGTTTTTATTGCTCTTCGTGTCCTGCTTGATTGTTTACGCGCCAGCACAGAATCACAGATTTGCTCTCTTTTTTTTTTCTTCTCTCCTTTCCTGTTTCTCCATCCCTTGCTTTTGCTTTGCTTTGCACTTTGACCTCTTTCCACCTGCCGTGTCTTTTCATCCATTTTGCTACTTGATAAACGTGCTTGATTTGCTCCCCCCTTCCCCCCCATCCCCCCGTCCTCCGTGGCCTTTCGTTATTGTCCCTTCCATTTACGTTCTTTTCCTCCTTGCTTCGGTCTGCACGCGCTCCCGCCATCCCCTCCCCCTCCAGGCTTGTAAGCCCAATCACAGTGCAGAGGGCGGGGGTCAGTCTCTGCCCCCTCACGTGGGCCCGCTGGGCCAGGCGGAGGACCCGTCCTGCCCCGCCAAGAGGAGGAGAGCCTCCAGCCCCGGCAAGGTAAATAACCACGGAGACGGCGTCGTTCACGCTGCTGCCGTCCTCTTGTAATCGCTACAGGGCATGCAGGTAAATCTGAACGGTGTCCTCAGTTAGAGCCTGTGCACCTTACATGCCGTGCGTGTTTTCACGTGTTTTTCAGGGTGATTCGTGGGTCAGTAACCCACCACAGCAGCCAGTTCCCAACTGGTACCTCTCCCCGCAGAAATTACAGGTTAGTCATATATTTTATCTCATATTTTACTCACTGCACAAATCTCCGCTTTATTATTATTATTATTATTATTATTTTTTTTTTTTTGCCAACTCTTTATCTGCTGTCCGTCTTCAAGGCGCTGGAACAATTGCGGAGTAACCGGGCCAGCCTGAAGCCCCCACAGCTTCAGATGCTGGGGCAACTGGAGGCTCAGTTCGCCATGATGCAGCAGCACCAGCACCAGGTAAACAAAATAAACCTCCACCTCCAGAAAGTACTGCAGCTCCTGTTGATCCTAAAAACAGCGTACCCGTGCACAGCATGTTTTCTTGTGCACGGGTACGCGCAAAGAGCAACGCTCCAGCGTGTGTGCCGCTTCGCTACATTTCCCACAGCTGGGAAGATAAAGGGGTAAACTCTTAATTGTTCAAACAAACAAACCCGCTAATCCGGCGGCTGTGTAAACACTGCATGATTGATGATCCGAGCATTTAGACCTAGATTTCAAATCCTCCTCACGGCGCGTGCGGCCGCTGTGGTTTGGCACGCGATGCGCCGCGAGTGAGCGTGTTTTTGAACGGCGGTTGTGTTTTTTGACCTGGTTTAACAAACCCGGCGAATGACGCGAGGCCGTGATGACGCTCACGCTGTGTTGTCTTGTGGCTGTCTCCCCCCCCCTCTCCGTTTCTAGATGAGACAGAACGCCTCAGGAGGCCCAGCGCGCCCCTCGCTCCCAAACGGCCCCACCACCGCCGCCAACTCCCTCCCCTCCCCCAACCCCAGCCTCCACCCCACCCGGCCCCACCTGGGACCCCACCGGCCCCTCTGCCCGCCGCAGCCGCTGGCCAACGGGCCCGTGGGCCCCGGGCCACACGGACACTCGGACGCCCTCCCCGCGGGCGACAGTAGTAACAGTAGTAATAATCAGCCGGGGCCCGCGGCCACGGGACCCAACGGAGACGTGCCTTACCTGCAACCCGCCGGCGGCGGCGGCGACGCAGCACTGCTACCTCACACCTGCACAAGCGCGCAAACACAGGACGCCGCGCCGCGCCAGGCCCTGCACCTAAACTCCTCTCAGGTTGGGCCCTCACTCCCCCGTTCACCTTTTTTTCTTTCTTTTTTTTGCCTGTCTGTTGCTCAGCTTAGAAATGGATATATAATTCTGTTTTATCCTACTGACCTACTTGACTCCATCAACTGGTGTCATGAAACGAGCTGTGAAATCCCTCCCACGGGGCTGTAAATGAAAGCATGCGGGGATTCTTACGCACTTCCCTCGCGCCTGGTGCCGAGCCAAGATATGCACGCAGCACATGTGAGAATAGAAAAGGGTAGGGCTCCCAACTATTATTAAGTGACAGCACCTCGATCCACTCGAGGATCCTCAGGTATTTTACCTGGCGAAAAAAATGTTGTGAGCACGGTAACTTCCTTACTAATGACCTCAAGTGGTCCCTGCTTCCCTGTGTAACGGCTGCTCTCTTCTTCCTCCCAGGGGCTTCAGAAGGGGTGTGTTCCACATGCGACAGGCTCCAGTAGTGAGGGGACCCTCTCTCACCCGCAGACCCCCAACTCCTCCATCGCCCCCGTGCACCCCAACAATCAGGTTGGACATTCCACGAGCGCCCCATCGCCGCGACAGCAGACCCACAACCACCTCCCGTCCCCGCCCTCCCTCCCCCACCCCTCTACCTCAGGTGGAGCAGCACCCGGTGCGTCCGCTACCAAAGATAGCAACGGCGCGGCCTCCCTCGCTGCCGCGTCCCTCGGCAACGGGGCCGCCGAGGGCAAGGCGCCGTCACCGAGGACGCCTGCCGACGGCCTGGCCAATCACGTACACTCGGGGAGCGGCAAGGGGGCTGAGGGTGGCGAGAAGCCGAGCCTTAGCGCAGACAATCCTAGACTATCTGCCCTGCTGGCAGGGGGGAAGGGCCCCGTGGAGGGTGAGGGACCGCCGCAAGGGTCGTCCACCACGGCGGAGTCCCACAAGAAAGTCAACAACATCCACCCGGCCGTCCTGCCCTCCACCCCCCACGCACAGGGCAGCTCGGCCGCCTCCTCGCCCATCTCCGCCATATCCACCGCCACGCCCTCGCCCAAGTCCTCGGAACACACCCAAACCGGCGCCCACAGTCCCGCCACCTCCGCTGCCGCCACATCCGCGGCGCCGGCCGTGAACGGCAATGGCAAGGGGGGCATCTCCGAGGACTCGCAAAGCCCGCTGAAGGCCGAGCCGCCCGCCGTCACCAGTCTCAAAGCTACGCCTCCACACGGACACGGCTCCTCCTCGTCGTCGTCCTCGTCCTCGATATCCATCTACCCCAGCTCCACGGACGTGCTGAAGGCCTGCAGGTGAGACCGAAATCCCCCGTGTGCCGCGTCCTGCGGATGCATCCCGACCGCATCCGGCCGGCCCGGTTTAGTTCTTCTCCTGGAAGGAAGCCGCCGTGCTGACAAAAGCAAGATAACGCCGAGCCGTAGCGGGGCTTTAGGAGCTCCACCAGATTTACAGCGTGTGGCAAATTCTCTTATTTTTTTCTTCTTAACATCCTTGCACACTCGAGCAGAGGTTTCCAGATCTAAAACTGTGTTCAGAGTTGGTCTTGATGAGTGGAAATGGGTGGTTTCAGCTTGTGCACGAGGACTGAAGCCTGGTAATGTGTGTATTTGCTAAGAAATGTAGTTATGGCTTGTTGCATGCTGTGTTCTGCAACTGTAGGGGTTTTTTATTTTTTATAATGGATAGGAAAGATGACTGTACTGTTTGATATATTTCTTGTATGTATATAAATGTTGTTGACCTGGAGTTTGTCTGTCGGCAAGTTGAGAGGCTGTGTGTTAAATCTCAAATGAGAGGGATCATTTGAGCCGTGTGGTTTGTGTTGAAGATTGCCTCCACCCAGTGGAATTCCCGAGCAACTACACAACCAAAGGCAAACAATTATGTAACCGTAAACAACACCGAAGGCTACTGGGCAGTCTTGTTGCCATGCAGATATAATTTGGCGCAGATTATTCAGTGGCATGTTCCTCCCGTTTGGTTGCATATAGATGTTTTTCCAATCGGAGGTCGGTGTCATTTATGGGTGTGTCGCTTCTCTAGTCGGTTGCTCCCTGGCTCTTTTGTGATCTCGGCGTTGTTCCCACTTAAAGAAATTTTTCTGCATTGTGCGTGTGTGTGCGCAGAAACCTGGGGAGGAACGGCCTCTCCAACAGCAGCATCCTCCTCGATAAGTGCCCCCCGCCCCGGCTGCCCCCTCCACCCTCACCAGCCCTGCCCAAAGACAAGCTCAATCCTCCCACACCCAGCATCTATGTGAGTATCGCCCCAAGAGGCTTGCAAAGCCACTTTTTTTTTTTTAAGAAGTGTTAGGCAGCAGCAGCAGTTTAAAAAAAAAAAACACAAAAAAAAACGTCCCGTTCGCGTTGACCTGATGAGTCTTGTTCATTAAAGCAGGTGGTCGTAGTTCTATATGATATCCTTTAACTTCCTGTTTCCTGTCTGTGGACCAGCTGGAGAACAAGAGGGACGCTTTCTTCCCCCCACTGCACCAGTTCTGCACAAACCCCTCCAACCCCGTCACTGTCATCAGAGGACTGGCGGGAGCACTCAAACTGGGTAAATGCTTCCGCCGACAGCAGGGTAGAAGGATATCCATCGCAAAGACCATCCGTGTTGTTGTTGTTTTTTTTTTATTTATTCGTGGCCCCCCTCTCCTGGGTCTCCGTTCTCCCCCGCAGACTTGGGCCTGTTCTCCACGAAGACGCTGGTGGAGGCGAACCCGGAGCACCTGGTGGAGGTCTGGACGCAGCTCTCGCAGCCCGCCGACGAGAACTGGGACCCGGCCGGCACCAAGAAGATGTGGCGCTGCGAAAGCGCCCGCGCCCACACCACCATCGCCAAATACGCCCAGTATCAGGCTGCGTCCTTCCAGGAGTCCCTACGGGTCAGTTGTGCTGCATCCGCGTCCTCTGCCCTCCCAATGAAACCAAACCTTTATGACATCTCTAGCGTGCAGCTGGCTTCATGTGTTTCTCCTTGTTTTCAGGAGGAGAATGAGAAGAAGGCCTTAAAGGAGCCGTCGGACACAGAGCCAGCATCAGCAGAGAGGTACCGAATGCTTTTCTTTTGTCTTTAGTTACTTTTATTTTGGTTTATTTAACCCCGTTAATAAAAAAAAGGGGGGGGGGGGGTTGCATGTTTTTAAGTTGGCATCATTTGGAAGGGGGGTGGTGGGGAATTCAACGTGCAGCGCGTGGCTCATTGTAGATTTTGTGTCTTCAGTGTTGCACGCAAAAGAAGGGGACCCCTGAAGCACATCAAGTTCGGAACCAACATCGACGTGTCGGACGAGAGGAAGTGAGTACGGGATCTGGATTCGTTGCCTTTTTAGGACACTTTGTAAACACTTTTTATGACAACTCGTCCCCTCTCCTCCTCTCCCCCTCTCTCTCCCCCCCTCTCTCTCTCCCCCTCTATCCTCCAGGTGGAAACAGCAGCTCCAGGAGCTCAGCAAACTGCCGGCCTTCGCTCGCGTCGTATCGGCCGGCAACCTGCTGAGCCACGTGGGCCACACCATCCTGGGCATGAACACCGTCCAGCTCTACATGAAGGTCCCCGGCAGCAGGATAGCAGGTCAGCACGCAAACATTCCTTCTGGTGACAAATGATCGCCACAGTTTTGTGCCTTCCCCCGTTTCGGTGCGTGCGCTCTCAAAGACGTCTTGTGTCCCCCCCCCCACCCCACCAGGTCACCAGGAGCACAATAACTTCTGTGCCGTCAACATCAACATCGGACCGGGAGACTGCGAGTGGTTCGCGGTGCCGGAGCCCTACTGGGGAGTGATGAGCAACTTCTGTGAAAAGTAAGACGGACAAGTTTAAAAGATAAGAGGCCCAGTAAACCACACCCTTGATTCCTACATTCACCCCGACCGTCTCTTCCCCCCCCCCCCGTCCACTCCGTCCCCTCCAGAAACAACATCAACTTCCTGATGGGCTCGTGGTGGCCCAACCTGGAGGACCTGTACGAGGCCGACGTGCCCGTCTACCGGTTCATCCAGCGCCCGGGGGACCTGGTGTGGCTCAACACCGGCACCGTCCACTGGGTGCAGGCCATCGGCTGGTGCAACAACATCGCCTGGAACGTCGGCCCTCTCACCGGTACGCCCGGGGATCATGGGATATGGGTTGACGATGCTGGAGTTCTTACTGTTGACACGTGCTACTGGCAGTATGTTTGGCTTGTCTTACAGAAAGGATGTCTGGTATGGTGACCTTTACTGTGATATTTCAAGCCCTTTTCTGCCGATTGGTGACCTTTTTAGTTGATTACCGCAGGATTTGATTCCCTGTCTGTGTTCGGCACGAACACACTTCCATAATAACCGGTGCACCTGTTTTTAAGCTGTCTGCATAATCATGTCAAGTAATGTCAAGTTCCTTCCCCCCCAGCCCACCAGTACAAGCTGGCTGTGGAGCGCTACGAGTGGAACAAGCTCCAGAGTGTCAAGTCCATGGTTCCCATGGTGCACCTCTCCTGGAACATGGCCCGCAACATCAAAGTGTCCGACCACAAGCTGTTCGAGATGATCAAGTGAGGCCCCTCGGCAGTTTGTTTGTTATTGTGAGCCGGGTTGTGTTTTTGGTGGTTGTTTTTAACGTGCCCCAATGCATCGTAGGTACTGCCTGCTGCGGACGCTGAAGCAGTGCCAGTGGGTGAAGGAGGCCCTGGCGACGGCCGGCAAGGAGACGGTGCTGAGGCCGAGGACCAGGGACGAGCCGGCCCACTACTGCACCATCTGTGAGGTCAGTAAGCACACATGGGGCGGGGGGTTGGATTTTAAACGGGGTGTCACGTTTCTGGATGGAGCGCCTCACACTTATTTCTGGTGTGGAATAAAATGCGCCGCCGCGTTCTTACGCGCACAAATCGGATCAGAACCAGGTGCGTTGGTCCCACCAGTCTTGTGTGTCTGCCCGTATGAATCTATGTTGTCAAGCTGCGCCATTTTCTTTTATTTATTTTTTTGGGGCGCGATCAGACGCCCACCCGTCTGTGGCCACGCTAATGGGTTTAATTTGAATGCGGGGCCTTTGGCTGTTTTGCTGAAAATGTGTCCGCGTCCAATTAAATGTCGGCCCGCCATTGTGTCCCAGAAATCGCTCCGTTATTCACCGACCGTGGAGCAGCTCCAGGCATTTGTCTCCAGATGACATCATCGCTGCAGTCTCAGATTCACAGATCAAAAGCTCAGTCACAATATAATCGGAGTGGAGCCGAAGCCGTTCAGTTGGCGCCGCCCCGCTCAGTGTGTGTGTGTGTGTGTGTGTGTGTGTGTGTGTGTGTGTGTGTGTGTGTGTGTGTGTGTGTGTGTGTGTGTGTGTGTGTGTGTGTGTGTGTGTGCGGTGTGTGTGTGTGTGTGTGTGTGTGTGTGTGTGTGTGTGTGTGTGTGTGTGTGTGTGTGTGTGTGTGTGTGTGTGTGTGTGTGTGTGTGTTCTGCAGGTGGAGGTGTTCAACCTGCTGTTTGTGCGCCGCGAGCTCCTGTCCAAGAAGCAGCACGTGGTCCACTGCCAGGACTGCGCCAGGAAAGGCAGCGCCACGCTGGACAACTTCGTGGTGCTGGAGCAGCACAGGATGGAGGACCTGATGCAGGTCTACGACCAGTTCACATTAGTAAGTCCCCTGGAGGGCTGGAGGGGAGGGCGGGACTAGAGGCGGGACTCGTTTCTTCCTTCAAAAATGAAGGGAAATTCCAGTGTCACTAGACTAATACATGTATTAGTTTATCTGAATCAAAAATATTCAATTAGCCAATGAACCAGTTAAGTCAACTTGTGTTTTATTTTTTATTTGAGAGGGTAAAAAAAACAATACTAATGTTTCCACTTGACACCAGGTTTCCTGTGACTGCTTTTAACTTGCCTTTTAACAGATACAACAAACAAGGAGACAGGGATGTTATATAAGAAAAAAGGTGACGGGTGTTTTTCCTCTTGAAAGTTTTCCTGCTCAGCATGCACTTTGTAAGCATGTGGAAGTTGTGTTTCCTGCCACGTAATTAAAAGTGAACGTATAGAAAAGTAGCCGTCTTGGTGAAAGGAACATTTACTGTCGTGTTGACAAAAAGGCTTCCGGGCCGACCGACTCTATTCATTTACTAATTCCCGCGTGTTTGCTCTTCGTCCACAGGCCCCTCCTCTTCACTCATCTTCATCTTGACATTAGGTGACCCCCCCCCCCTCCCCCCCGACCCACCCCCACCTCTCTTTCTTCTTCTTCGTCTTCTGCTGTGGAGCCGTGGAGCCCATTTACAGGAACTCGTATTAAGGATAAAAATGAAACGGAACAAACGAACATCTACATACGCGGACCATTTCTGATATTCAGGAAAGCCAAGGCCGTCCCCCCCACCCTCACCAACCCCCCCCCCCCCCCACCCATTATGGCTGGTCTCCATAGCGACGGCCGGAGGCTGAGGCGGCCGAGTGTGTCTGTCTATGCAACCTGTTTTTGAAGTGCTGGGGCCCTGGCCCTTCCAGAGGGGGGCGCCACCGAGCTTGCT